>CM018076.1:65780367-66482145 GCA_008658365.1 Alca torda | reverse complement strand
TAAGTGCATTACTTCCCAAAGCACTTTAGAAAACATAACATTACGGTGTGCATGTACTCATCTCTGAAATGCAGCTGTTTCTGGTGTTAGATATGACAGTTGGCCATAGCAGCCTGCAATGAAGCCTTGTAAAAAACTGCAGCAGAGGAATGTCCCTGATTTCTTATGCTTTATAAGTCATATTATCATTTGTGCTTGAGGTAGTGGGATGTAAATTGCTCAGCAAGGATTTGCTAGCATCTCAAACCCATGTCCCACAAAAGAAAATAACTTGACAGGAAGGAAGACAATGAAGAATGGAGCCTGTTGACAATTAAGAACAGTGAGAGAAACGTGATAACAAATTTACACCAGCATGTGAACGGGGATAACACCTTTGCTCTCTGTGTGTGTAAATCCTGTGAAGGGACACAGGTGGTCAATGTCCCCAACATCTATTCTGAAAAAAAGGTGCTAACACCAGGCAGAGACATCCTGAAAAGGATGCTATCTGCAGACAGACTCCACTGTCCTCTCCTACCACTCTGGGTATTTCTTGGAGATCTCCCAGACACTGCCTGGCCAGGTTAAACTGCATTGCTTTATGAGATCTGATAAACCTCCAATTCCACAGCAATGAGAACTAGCCACATACACTCTGAGCATACAGTAGTAGGCTCCCTTCTTAAGCCCAGGAGCTGCCTACTGGGGTGCTGTCTTCAATCAGTTAAGTAACTGTTAAAGATAATGTTCAGTGTGTGTTGTTTATTATTAATTTCTCCTGAGAAAGAGGCTTCATAAAAATAGAACATAAGCCCCTGTCATTCCTTCCCTCCCCCCAGTTACACTGAAGCATCATTACAGTCACACATGTAAATGAATCAAGCATTCAAAAATTTCACAGCCTCTGCAGGATAAGGTTATGGGGCTCCTGGCTCACCTGCATTCTACAGTTTCCACTAGGGCCTTTCCCCTTCCCCTTGTAACTCCTCCCCACTGTTGTTGACTCTTCCACCAGCTTGTATCTCCGTGCACAGACAGCCTCTGTGGAACCCAGAAGTATGGTATACCCTATCTTTTGACTGCTGCAGAGGCTTTGGAGACCATGCACATGTGCACACCACTGGGATGTAGTCCTGAGGCAATGCTCCAGCCATGCTTTCAGGCTTGGGATTTGACGCGTAGGTTAATATAGACTTAAAACCAGCCTGAAGGTTGCTCTTAGCAGAGAGCAGAGACACTGTAGATGCCTCTCAACCCCTTCTTCCCCTCTTCCCCTGTCACCAGTATCTCCTTTTTTCTGCCTAGCTGTAAAATAACTTGCTGAAAGTAAATGAAATTTGGCAGAAGTCTGATCCCTCCCTTAAAAACAAGAAGATTCTTTCTTCCACCTTTGGGAGGCTAAATACCTTTAAATGTCTGAGACTGAAACTCTGTGCCAATGCTTTTCATCCATCAAGTATACAATCTGGTATTCCCTATCTGCTTGGCTGGGTAAGAGCCACGGTAAATGAGGTGATAAAGGTGGTATAATAGTTCCAGTCAGAGCATGTCTAGTGAAGTCAATATTTATGTATTCAGCTTGACAAAGATGAGAAGCTCACTCCTTTCTTGGCAGAAACAAGGGACCAGCAGCGGATGTTGCTGCAGCTAACATGGAGATCAGTATTTTCCCAAATGAGTAATAAAGAATTCTTGGGGGAAACATTACAGCAGTTGGCTGTGCCATCCCAAATGATTGCCATGGCAAGTATGCACAGAATCTAACAGGCTAAGAGCTAACTCAAACTAATAAGCTCCAGTGGTGGGACAGAAGTCAGTCCAAGAAGATGGGTAACATCAGAAGTTATATATGTTATCTCAGGTCTCTTCAAATTTGAAGCCACTTAGTTAAGTGAGGTCAGCCATTCCGATTTACAGTTAATTGGTAATATAATCTGTCTCTTAGACTTACCCAGATTGTAAAATAGTGCAAATTACTGATCAGAGCTGTGCAGTCTATATGTATCAGGAGTTTGACTGGATATAGATTTATTGGCATAAAACATTATAGAAGAAAACTGCTTGAAGAGAGGTCTTTGGCATAAGAACCAGGGAATGCTCAGAGAAAAGGGAGGAGATTTCTCAGATTCTTTGCTAGTTCAGATGAAGGTTAGTGGTCCAGTGTGCATGGATATCAACATGGGCCCTTAGGACAAATACGGATACTCAGTTACTATGGTGAAGGGGGCCATGTGAGTACCTAGGCAGACACAGGCAATTTACTGGTGTCCTACTGGGAATGGATTTGCAAATTAAAAACCAGCAAATGAAAGACAAGGACATTTGTGTGAATTCTGAACTAACTGAAGAGCTAAAACTTTTCCTGGAACAGCCCAAGACAGGCAGAAAGAGCATTTCTCACAGAGGGGAAAAACCAAGGAAAGACAGGTCTGAGCTTGGTTCCACAACTGAAGTAGAAAGGTAACAATCTCTACAAATCTGCAGAGGTACCCTCTCTTTTGGAAAATGCTATCATGTATAAAGTCCATTCAGAACCTCAGGACCAAAACCACACTGCTCTGGAAGGCAGATCCGAAGATGTCGCATGTAGGCAGTGCCCACCCAGGCACAGCAACACCAAGATGCTGGACGCTGAGGCCGAAGGAGGTGCTGTCAGAGTAACTCTCCCACTGGAGCAGGATAGTGTGAACCACTTTGGAGGACTGCCTAGAAATCTGCATCACACAGACAAACAGATTGACAGCAAGGTCCTGAATTTTAATGGAAAGGTCAGAATTTGAACAAACATCGAAGTACAGCAAAACCTGAAGAAAATTCCAAGCCTCCTAAAGATTTATAATAATTTCAGTGTCAACTTTCTACTAATCTTGAGATGCTTCAGTGTGCTTCAGCAAATATAAATTAACCTCACTAGTAATAACTGTCTCTGCAGCAGCCCATGCCCACACAGATGTTGGCAGGTGGATTAAGACGATTCACCAACTTCAGATGCAGAGCCAGGAGAAGCAACAGATGCCATTTGTCAGTGGTAAACCTCCACTTAGGTGCCCCCTGAATTCCTACAGTAATTTCACAATTCTTTATAATTTTAATATTCCAAGACTTTTAAGAGGCTATTACACATAGAACACCAGCTCCAAGAAAGGGTCACACAATTTGGAGTGGAGTGTTCAGCCATTTTGATGTATTGGTGAGCTAAATAAAAAAAATTATCTAGGAGTTGGTCTTTATTGCCTGGGTTCTTAAGCAAAATGTGTTTTCTGTGACCAAACAACCTTTTCCTTTTTCCTTCTATGCATGTGTGACTCCCTCTTCCTCTGTGTCGGTGTGGGTGTCTATGTTGCTTCCTACTTTATAACTGCAGATCCCATTGTGAGTTTCAACCAAGTCTGAGTGAGTAACAGTGATCTCAAAGATACTAACCTCTTACACGTTCCATGAAAATCACTGGCAGGATGCAACAGACAGAACTTTGTAGGTTCTCCACTGAGGGAAAGGCTGCCGAGTGAACTGAAGCCATTACTCCACACAGAAGTCTCCATGTTGGAGGGAAATGTTATAAAAGCCTCAGCACCAGGAGAAGCTTAGATCAGAACTCACATCCTGTTAGGCATCAGAAAATGTAACTGTGACACAAATCTTCTGGAAGCCAAGCTTCATTAGCTCTGCAGCTCTCAGACCCCCTTGTTTTCAGCTAGAAGAGGGCAGGAAGGATAAGGTTTGCCATTTTTAATTTGTTACTCAAAATCACTTGAATTTCACCAAAATGTCCCCTCTTAGATGTGACTAATCATGGGAAATATTGATTGCCTTCTATCCCTCTCAGAAAATGCAACTTCAGAGCACATGAAGATAACAGCTGATCAATGGCCATAATCTTAGCAAAAGCAATAAAAATAATACCTGTATGAGAAGCAGACTGAGGGTGCATGCGAAGAGTAGAGAAAAAAACATTATCAAACAGAGCAAATATATTTTTATAACCCTACAGCAACAAAACTCTTACCACCTTATTTTAAAGTACCATAAGAAAACATTACAAACCTATTATACAAAGAATCAGAATGTTGCTTAATGGTTTTCTCGTTGTTCACTGTTATTTCTGTGATCAGTTGCTATCCATTGCTATTGTCAACACTTATTTACACTAGCAGATGCTTGTGTATTTGTGTGTGAGGACAGGTATGCAAAATCTGGTACAGATCCTCAGGTGATGTAAATTGTCATGGCTGTACTGACGTCAATAAATACACACTGATTTCCTCCAGCAGACAATTTGCTTTTCTGTATGTAAAAAGCACAGAAACTAGATACTATTTCAGCTTCACTCTTAGACACTTGCTGTAGACAAATGCTCATGTAAATACATTCTCTGTTCTATGTGCAAATATACATATTGCCTTGCAGTACACATTGCAAGTAATGACAGGAGCTTTATGCTGCTTCCTATGCTGAAATTTATAAAAAAGATCATTCCTGATCTATCATCTGCCCACTCTTATCTGTAACAATAGATCTCCAACTGCTTTGCTACAGATCTTAAAATACACAGAGATGAAAGGGACTGTCCAACATCACAAGCCTGTTAAAAATACATTTAGGAGGAATTAAACTTTGATCTTAAGACTGTTAGTCCAATGCTTTAACTAAGAGATCTTAAGCAGAGCCACTGGGCAGAACAAATCCAATAGTCAAGACTCTCATTATCTCACCTAGGGCTTAGCTAAAACAAATGACAAACTCCAGAATAGATGAATACAAGAATATTACTAGTTTGCTTCAAGATATACCTCTTTGAGGGAAAAAACGTGTATATAATTTTTTTAAAAACTATGAAAAAGAAAGGTAAAATGGTCACATTTCAGGTTCTGTCTTCATAAAGGACTCTCTTCTTTTTTCCTTATTTGCTCTTATATGGTTCCATGGATTGTGGACCAAGTAATGTTCACAGGCTATAGGTAATTTTATAATAAATGAAATATTTTCCATCTGTTAAACAGAGGAATATTTCTGGCTTTCTATAAGGTTTTCCTAAGGAGGAAATAACAAAAGGTTTCATAATCAAGAACGGAAAAAGACAAATAAACCACTGCTGAACTAGGAAAGGAAAAAGCAAGCAACCTAGCAAGGCGTTTATTGGGGAAATAATGGGAAAGCAGAAGAAGATGAGTAAACACTACGTACAGAAAGATTAAGGTAGAGAGACGGTAGCTCTTTTTTACTGTTTCTACTTGGATTCCAAGGCAGAAGGGAAAAAATAAAACTGGGAAATTTCTACAGTCTAATACATCTGTTTGTCTAGAGGCATTTTTACTTGCAGAAGTGTACTGCATTTTATTGTGTGAACACTTTTTTTGAATGAGTAGGTAGAAGCCGTAATTAACAGAAGACCAGACTTTTAGCTGACAGGCTCTGGTCTTGCATCAGCTAAGGACCAGGAGAGCATCCCAAGGCTAAATTTCTCTGGCTTACTCTGACTAAAAGTGCAAATAATTTCAAGTATGGTGTAGGTGGGAATGTTTACAGTCTATGCCTCTTATGGGTAGCATGCATAAACTGTATGAACCATGCCTAAATTGTATATTCCTCTGTATGCACCATTTTATGAAGGACATGGAAGTATCAGTCAGTTGCTTGTTGCAATCTCAGAACAATGGGTGTCCTTCCACGCTGTACATGCTGCAAAGAAAGGGACAGCCAGCCTTAGAGTCACCTGGACTGCGTTCCTGGCAGGAATTCTCAAGGGCGTTGTTAATACCTATTCATTTGGGACATTTTTCCATTTATACCTCTTCCAATCCATTGCTCCTGAAGTCCTCTCATAGAGCCTTACCTTGGATCTGCCTGGGAAGTGACACCAAATGGGTCAATACAAAGCATATGGAAGAAAGGCACCCTTGCCACAAGAGAAGAGCTGCCTGATTGCAACAGAACATAGAGCTGAGTGACATAAAAATATCACCATCTTATCAGAAAAACAAAATAATGCATTTGCATCCCTCCTCATTTAAGCATTTAAATATTCACCTTTTTTTTCTGTTGCTTTCAGTCCTTGGCTTCTCTTGTTAAAAGATTACTATGAGTCTTTGTTACCCAAGGTACTGCTCTAACTGGGCTCAGGAGACAGATACACAGGTAGTATCTATCCAAAGCACCACCAGGCAGTATTTCACACAGATTCCTTCCTTGTTATTACTTCCTGAAGCTTCCATCCTACCAGTGAGATTTCCCACAATAGTATTTTCAGCCTTGACACTGTGTTGCTCTGGCTGGGACCTTATACAGCATCATATTGAGGTGCTGTCCCTGTAGGAGGAATTCCTCATGCCATCTTTACCCAGCAATACTATACCTAGAACTTCATCCTGAACCCTTCCTAAGCTGAGACCTTTTCCTTCACTCACCTATCTGTTATTTCTTAAATATTGTTGTGAATCATTAATTCCGTATTCCTCTGCCTGGGATTTTACAGGCCCTGATGTAAATATGACACAGGTATGTCCACGCCATAAAGTATGTCTTACATTACAATGTGAATGGAACCAGTATGGATGTATCTTTAAATGGGACCAGAGTCTACTTTCTTTTTTCCTCTCATTATAATCTTTATTTCAAAATCATCTAAGCAGGGCTTTAGCATCTGTGTAGCTATGCCAATGCAGACCTCTGTCATTTGAAACCAGCTTACAGCACTCTACTCCAAGTAACTTTTGATGCTGAAACGGTACATTGCTAGCAGGGATTTGCAGCACCAACGCAACTATTTCTGGTGTGTGAAAGCTCAAGGGAGTTAAACCCTGAAATAGGCTGGGGGAAATCTGAACCTGAAAGAATGAAAGCAGAGGGCAAACGTAACATTCCTTGTGCACCCTAAGTGAAAGGAGTGGGTATCTGGGGTGCACTAGCCATTCAGAGTTGTTCTGGTCGTCTTCTTTTCTTTTCCTTTTTTCTTTTTTTGTGCTGGTGCAATGCGCAAATATAGCAAAATATGTTAATAGTAAGCCATAATATTTACAATTATTGTTGGTATCCATTGAAATCAGTGGAATTTTGTCTAATGCCTTTACCCTGGAGATAATCCATAGAATAGAACATTAATGCATAGTTAAAAAGAAAAATTATGGAAAACAGCACCTCTGCATATGCAATATCTTCATTTTAAAGTTACATAATTGAGCTTTTGAAATTAAAACAAAATATAGCAAACAGCCTCAGACCACAACAGCAACTAAGTGACTCTAACATTGTCTTTTAAAACTTGCCTCTTTACTAAGATAAAAAATACTATCCTAAACTAATACAAAATAAAATAAAAGAGTTTTCAGCCCAGTGCAAATCCAAATGAGGTTTAAGACCTCTGGGAAAACGCGATTTTAAGAAATTTCTTCCGAGAGTTTTAACAGTTTGTTTTGCATGATGAGGTATCTTGTAGAGCAAACACAGGCTAATAATTTAAAGGCAGTACTTAGATTCTTTATGTCATGCTAGACAAATACTTTTTCAATACCTTGTTTTCACTGTTGGTGACGTTTAAAAGAAGACTTTAATGCCACTTTAATGCAGAATGTTTGTAAATTGCGCCCATGTCTTTTGATGGAATGAACTACCATGGATTATTAGCTATTATTCTAATTGTATTTATCAAAGTGAGTTTTCCAGCTAATGCATGGACTCAAAATCTGAAGCCCTTCCATAGGCAGAGCTCCTACTGAGAGTGTCACTGGTAAAAACCTGCAGGATTTGGGCCATTTAAACTTAATCTGCTAAATTCAACCCTGTGGCGTTTCCCTGATACTCAATGAAGGGTGCTGGGAATTATCAAAGAAGGTAGTATTCTGATAAAGGAGGGAAGGAAAATTTATACTCACAGGATTTGATGATACTTTGGGTTGGTCCCTTAAGACAAGAGGCTGCCTTTTAAGGGTGATCTAAACTATGCTAATCTGGTAACGTGTATTTTTGAAGCAAAACATTCCATGACAAATGACCTTATTTTTTTGTTTTTAAAGCTATGAGGCGCTTATGCAATAGACTCCTAAGGTAGAAAGAGACAGATGCCGCGGAATAATAATCAGCCTAATTCTTGCTGAGAATCTCTGCAAAAATCTTTCTCCTCGCCTCTCCTTTCATAGGTAAGCTCAGTGCTACCTTTCTCACACGACATGCAGCAGCAATTAGTGGGCCTCGGTATAACTCAGGAATTCTTCCCTTTCTAGAGACGGGCTTGTTTTTTGTTCTCTTTTAAAATGTATGCTTTTTTTTAAAAAAAAAGGGGGGGGGGGCTTTATAAAAAGAAAACATCAATTTTCTGATAAAAGCAAATGATGAAAATAAGACTGAACTTTTCTTTAAAATAATTGAGCTACTTCAGTTGCTTTTTATTCCAAGTCCCTTACAGAAGACTGCCCCGGTTGACATGAAATAGTCACAAGTGCCCGAAAGCTCAGGGCTTCACTTCTATCCAGGGCTTGAGGTGAGCTGGGCTGCAAAAAAACTCAAACCTCAATGATGACTCAAAATGAACAAAATCCCAGGGCTGTGCCTCAGGGAAGAAGGGCCAGCAGAAGCACACTTAAACATGCTGCCAGAACCTCCTGTCTTGTGAGAGGCGAAGGAAATTCCATTACTGGGCAGTGACAGCCAGGCACTGCCTGGGTGCTGCTTTAACCCTTGCTTTCAGCCACCGTATCCCGACATGCTAAAATATCATTTCTGTTCTGTTTAGAGTGGCCATTTTCTGTAGTCAACAGTCAGTTCCTATGCTCTCGGCTAAGAGGAAAAAAATTAGATAACAATGAATTTCAGGGTTTATAATACAGGGAAAAATATATTCAGATGTGGGGAGGAACGAAGGGAGTGCAGGTACCTCCTCCGTGTATGTATTAAAGTATATGTCTCCTGCTGTCATACAAAAGCAAAAATACAACTCTCAGGTTGGCCAGCTGGATCATAAGGGATATTGGGCATGCTGTCAATAGGTGGTGAAAGATTCCCCCACCTCCATCCAAGTTGTCTTTAAGTTAGGTTTTGCAGTCTCTTTGATTTCCTTCTAACAGTCAGAGATGAGAGAGGATGAAACCCAGCATATACAATCAATGGGGGGAAAAAAAGAACCCGCAGGAGTGAGAAATGTAGACTGTTTTGCATCTCTCTCATATTTCCTTTTCTATACAAAGATTTTGGTTTGCCTAAGCTATAGAAGGAAACAGAAGCAGTCTATTTTAATCTTCCTGAGTGAAGAGCGCTGCAGGGATTGCTCTGTTATCCCTAGCAGCAGCCCTGACTTTCCACAAAAAGGCTACATCCATCCATCTATTTATCTGAAATATAAAGATTATCATATGATATACCAGCGATCAGCTGTTTTCTTAATCCACTTCTCTTTGTGCATTTTGGTATGAAGAAAAAAATGTACAATTCTTCCCCCAATCAAACCTCACTGCCAAAAAAGCACAGATAAGGAGGTATTTAGACTTATGCATAGAAACTGATTCTTCAATCTGTGTAATGACGTATGTTAGAAACTCTGTTCAGAAGAAAGGAAAGCCCTTGCTGATACAGAATTTCTAACAGAGCCTTCACTGCAGGGATTCACTATTGAAAAAACAATGAGTTTGATTATGCATTTTGATATGGGTTTCTTACTGGTTTGACTCCAGTGACTTAAACTATGCTATTCTGGATTTGCACCAATCAGCATGAGTTCAGACTCTGGCCCTATGTTTTTTTTAAAACTCCATCTATTGCATGATGAATAGGGGCCAGATCCTGCAAACGCTTACTACCTATATTAATACTCTGAGTAGCCCACTCACTTCCTTTAAGTTGTGACTGCAAAATTGAGTCTTACAGTGCAGTATTTTAGAAGTATGGATCTGCCTTTTGGGATTCAAGCATGCCTTGACTGTACATATTCCTTTAATAGTATTTCTTTCAATAGTAATTTCTCCACTGATTTTCACAGAATCATGTGATAGATGCTTAGCTGTTACGAATGTAACTCAACACCAGATGAAAATCCAGCTCCATTGTTGTAGCTATGCTTCTGTATTCAAAACAAACATGACTTTTTATTTAAAGTGTCAAAAGAAACAAGGAAGACGTTTTGGGCTATACAATGTGCTGTGCACTTCATTTGTTTTGACATTACTATAACCAAAACAATAGAGTTCATTCTAGGAAGGAAATTCCATCTAGTTTTACTACTTATATTAGCTTCTTTCTTACATGAAGGAAACCACATCAGAAACTATGCTCCTTCTCATCCTAACTTCACTAACTCTGGCTTTCAACCAGAAAACATTCCCCTGCTTTCAAAGTGCCTAAACAAAGGAAATTACAATCCTGAGTGCAGTTCTAATTACCAGCTGGTGAACTGTTGGCATATACTGGATGCGTAATCCCAGAAAACATGACTCTTCAATAGTAGCCTCTTCCACCACCTATAGTGCTGGAATGCTCATCCTTGTTTACTATATATGCATGCACATAGACCATTATCAGTATTCAGTACTAGCAGTCATGCTTTCATTACTGAAGAGGAAAGACCAGCAAAAAATACTTTCTCCTTTTGAAGAGCTGGATCACTGTCAGGTGCCACTCACAAAAAAAAAAAAAAAAAAAAAGACAACAAGACAACCCACGCACAAGTGCAATAAGCATCCTAAATGTCAAACATATGTACAGCATCTGTATCTCTATGAACATATATACATCATATGTGATATAATGCATACCCTAGACCCCTTACATCAGTGAGGGCAGGGAAATCCCAGCTCATTCCAAGGATGATGGGGTTTTTTTTGACATATACCAGGGACTTAAGGCAAACAGAAGCTGCCCCAATGCTGCTGTCCTTTGCAAATCTTCTCCCTGCCTGGGCTAAACCGCACTCATCTTTGATCAAAGACTTACTTATTTATGACAGACAAAGAGGGCACGATGCTGTGGGTGAGCACGGCGGGCGAGCAGCCCGAGTGGGTTCAAACGGGCCACGGACACTTGTGCATTAAAATAAAAGCGGTGAACTGGGAGGCAAATGCCTCTTCGAAGCAGCATCCAGGCTTCCTCTTTTGCACTCTGCCTGCTCTCCCCGAGAACGCATCGAGGGAGGGATTCCCCACCCACCCACACACTGCCTCTCTCCGTGCAAGGCTGCAGGGGGTATAACCCAATTCCCTCTTGGATCCGGGCCCGGAAAGAGCCCGTTACGCTCCCGTTCCCCCACCGCCACCCCTGCCCGGCCCCCTCTCCTCCCCCCTCCCCCCCCCCCCGCCTCACTTACTCCGGTCTCCGGCTCAGGACGCCTTTGCCGATGGCCTGGGGGGTCTTGTGCTGGAGCAGAGCGGCGCAGCAGCCCTTCTCCCTGCCGTCCTTCTCCGCGGGGTGCTGGTGGGACTGGAGAGGGGGGTGCTGGTGGCCGGCAGCCCGCCCGCTGCCGCCGGGGCCCGCCGGTGCCTGCTTGCCCGCCGGCGGCGGCGGCGGCTGCTGCGCCGGGAGCTGTTGGTGGTGCTGGAGCGGGTCGGGCTGGCCCGGCGGCGGCGGCGGCGGCGGCGGCGGCGGCGGGGTCTGCTCGGCCGAGGCGCCCTGTGGCGGCGCGGGGGCGGCCGGCGGCTCGGCGGGGGCCGGCTGCTGCCCGCGGAGGTTGCGGTTCTCGGTGCTCAGCTCGTCCAGCCGCCGCTCCAGCTCGTCGATGCGCTGCCGCTGGGTGTGGATGAGGCTCTGCTGGTTCTGCACGATGGCGGTGAGCTCCTTCAGGTAGAGGACGGCGCGCACCGGGTTCTCCAGCAGGCTCTCCATGCCCCGGCTGCCGGCCGGGGCCCCCCTGCCCGGCGCTCCGGCGAGAGAGGCGCCGGGCTGCGGGGAGGCGCCTCAACGCCCCACGCGCGCGCGCGCGCGACCCACGGCCTCTCACTCGCGCGCCCGCCCGCCCGCGCGCGCGGGGGGGGGGGGCGGGGTCTCTGCGGCGGATCCCGCCCTCCCCCCCGCCCCTCCCCCTCCCCCCGCGCCGGTCCGCGCAGGCGCGGGAGGGCGCCCGGGCAGAGGGGTCGGGGGTTTCGCCGCGGTGCTGGGGCCGGGACGGTGTTCCTGAGAGGAAAGCTGGCGTGGCGTTGACCCGCCGCCGACCCTCGGCGAGGCGGCGGGAGCAGCTCCGGCCCCGTCCCTGTGGTGACGACCTCGCGGCGGTGCTGAGGGGAGCCTGCGGCGGGAGGCGGGAAGCGGCGGCGCGGCCCCGCCGTGCCCCTCTGAGGAGCCCTTCCAGCCCTCTTCAACAGCCCGCTCTTCGCTCCTCCCTGAACAGCACCTCTGGGTGTTGCTGTTCTAGGTGTATGCGCGATCGCAGCCCAGAAACCCAGCCGCCTCCTGGGCCGCATCAAAAGCAGCGTGGCCAGCAGGTCGAGGGAGGGGATTCTGCTCCTCTGCTCTGCTCTGGTGAGATCCCACCTGGAGTACTGAGTCCAGCCCTGGAGCCCTCAGCAGAGGAAGGGCGTGGACCTGTTGGAGCAGGTCCAGAAGAGGGCCAAGAAGATGATCCGAGGGTTGGAGCCCCTGTCCTATGGGGACAGGCTGAGAGAGTTGGGGTTGTTCAGCCTGGAGAAGAGAAGGCTCTGGGAGACCTTATAGCAGCCTTCCAGTACTTAAAGGGGGCCTACAGGAAAGGTGGGGAGGGACTTTTTACAAGGGTATGTAGTGACAGGACGAGGGGCAATGGTTTCAAACAGGAAGAATGTAGATGTAGATTATATATCAGGAAGAAATTTTGCGCTATGAGGGTGGTGAGACAGTGGAACAGGTTGCCCAGAGATGCTGTGGATGCCCCATCCTTGGAAGTGTTCAAGGCCAGGCTGGATGGGGCTTTGAGCAGCCTGGTCTAGTGGGAGGTGTCCCTGCCCATGGCAGGGGGGTTGGAACTAGATGATCTTTAAGGTCCTTTCCAACCTAAACCATTCTATGATTCTGTTCTCTTTTTTTCCCAGGGTGACTTGGTGATTTCTTTTTTTTTTTTTCTTAAAAGTGACTTGAATAATTGTGGCTGGTTTTGGCAGCCCTGATGAAAATGGTCCTGTTTTTCACTCTACCTTGTTAGGATGCAGAAGGCAGGACTAAATCGCAACCTGAGGAGTTACCTGCTGAATGTATTCATTCAGGTAACTGAAGGAGTTACCGAGGAAAATGGATGTTAGAGGTATCTGCTGCTTCCGTGCAAGTTTTTCACTCCTTTGAGTCTTTGGTGACCTTTAGGTTCTTAGGAAGAAAACTAGGGCTTATTGTGGAGTTTTGCTGGGATGTGCGGAGGCTGTGGATGTAAAACCAGAGGAGTGACAGGCAGGGCCTTTGCTGTTAAGACTCCGTGCAGATTTTCTTCATTTCTCAAGAAATACATTCCCTTGCCTTTCCTCATCCACAGCCTTAAGAGTTTGCAAACTTACAACCTTGGGTCTGAGGAACTGTCTGTGTGCTTTCTGCTACATTCATCAATAAGAAACCTGGCTAAGGTTAATAAACTTTCAGGAACTGCTGTGTAAATCCATGAGCAATTTTGATGATTTCTCTAAAGGGTAAAAAAGTGGCATCCTTTCCAATCACTGTGGGCACTGAAGATTCAGGAGCAGACAGACCTGGTTTTAGGCAAGCATGTCAGTAGATTTGACTGAGTGTACAAAAAGTGCAAGGCCATAGAATAAAAACAAACTGTTTCTAGGTAGTTGATTTTGAGTGTAGAACTACTCTTGTTTTGCCTTTTCAGATCGGCAAAACCTGCACCGTAGCAAGGATTTCCTGAAGTGAGGAACCAAGCAATGTAAAGGAGAATCTGTTTCAGATGAGCCGAAAGGTGTATTTCCAGTCTTTTCGGTTCACAGATAGCCCTGGGAATGTAAACTGATGCAAACAGGATCACCAGGATTAGAAGCTGTTCACAGACTCCTCCTAAAAAAGAACTGCTATTCACAGTTCTCTTGCAAGCACGTAGAGGTGGCTTTGGGGGATCACAAAACATTGCCATATGTCCCCTGTGTGTTGGGGGAAGACCCCAGAGTGAACTCTAAGGACTAAGAGCATTCAAATCCCACACACTTAGGATTTTATTGGAAAGTCTGAGGGGAGACCTCCCTCCATCTCATTGCCTAGTGTGTCATTAATGTTTTGTGATGGGATTGACTGAGCAGTAACTGGCATTATTTAGCAAGGGGAATTTAGCAAGGTTAGAGGGGAATGTGAAGAAAGGCACACACAGAAAGAGAGGGGAGGTGAAAACACCTAAGCTATATTTGGGGAAGAGTGGAAGTGATCGTTTGGGAAATTGTGCCGGTATGCTGCCTCCTTTCAGAGACACTGCTGAGCAGCATCATTTCAGTCTTGCCTCAGAGGAACAGAGTCCAGGGACACCAATGGAAATAACGCGTTTTTGGCATTAATACATTCTGGGAAAAAACCAAGGATAGCTATGGGTATGCTCACATATGTACGTACACACACACACATACACACACCACGTTACCTTGTCCTTGTAAGGAGAGAATTCAGGCAGAGATTGTTTATCTTGCAGAACAGAGGAGGCTGTTTTAACTCTTCAGGCAAGCCCTGTGCAGAGTTCTGTCTTTGCAGTGGACATCATGTTCCTTTGCAGCTCAGCTGGATAAAAGCAATGAAGAAATAAGGGTCGTAGACATCGTACTGGCCTGTCCAAGTATAGTCAGCCAGGTCGTGGCATGTATTCTTAAGGGAATACGAACTAAAAAGAAAAAATCATCCTGGTATGGGTAATTGGGGGTGCGCAAAACAGCTTGTAAGTCTTGTGTCATGGTGCTTGAATGCCTATCAGAAGATGTGACTTTTACTGCACAGAGTGAACCCGATGTATTCATTCACTGTTTCTGCACCTTTAATTTGCTTGACCAGCCTCATTGGCCTAGTTTCTACTAATAAATCTTTGTCATAAATTAAACAGAGACCTACAGCCACGGATTGGTAAGCTAAAAACAAGCAGGCTAGCAGAATCAGAAAGAAACCTGTTTTCTGTGCGGGTGAGGTGACTGGTGGACAAATATGGTAAGACCAGCCCTGACCTTCCAGGTTTCTACAGAGAGCACGTGCCAAAGGAAAATGCAGCAGAACGCTTTTGTGTCTGACATGAAAGAGTGTGCAGGGATCTCCTTACAAAACTTCAAGAGGTAATAGAGTTGCTTAATCCTCCATAATAAGAAAATTCAATGAAGACACAGTATTCATTCAGGAGGAATCTGCAAGGATATCAGAAGAAGCTGAATGTCTTCTTTTGCTCGGTAAGCAAGAATCCTGCATAGCTAGGAAACGCCTCCTCTTTTATCCAGCCATCGTTGTATCCCTTTGATTATGCTGCCACAATACCTAGATACATCATTTGCAAAGCTCTGCACATTAGTGAAGTACGCTTTACTGCTCCGAAGAAGGTGAATGTTAGGATTGTAGCCATCAAAAACAGGGCAATAAGGACACAGAGTGGTTAAATGACTTGTCCGAGGCCATGCAGGAAGCCGGGGGGAACAGATCTCTGATTTCAAGCATCTTTGGCATTTAGCCCAATCTTCGGGTCATTAAATGCTGCTGCTGCTTCTCTCTTTAGGAGAGATGATATCTAGAGGGAAACAATGGTGAAGATAAGGAAAGTATGAATTCTGTTAAAATTATTTTTGCCATAGATAATTTGTTGGTATTGTATTTTTCAAAGTCGTGATTCTTTTCAGTCCATTCCAGAAAAAAATAATAATGAATAATAATGGATTAATTATGTTATTATGGAATAAAGTGCTTCCCTTATCCACTTAGCAAGGTGCTTGGGCATTGCACAGACAATTACAAATAAAGTGCAGCAGTAGTAATTAAAATAAGCATGCATTATAAAAACAAAACCAAATGCAAATGATTGAAGCCCCAGGATTTAATGGAAAGGTCTAATACTACATCATTTAATTTTATATTTGTTTAGCTATTTAGTTCAGTCAAAGCAGAGCAAATCCGTAAATAAGGGTATTCTAATAAGCATACATGATAGGAAAGGCAGTAACATCTTCAGGTGTTTCATCTGCAGAAAAATTTTCACTGCAGAGTGTTCTTATAACATTTTCTGAGAGGTCCTAATCGCACTTTAATTTGCAGCAGCTCATTGAAACTTGATGCGAACAAATCACTCCAGCCGTTTGACAGGTAGAGACTTCCCGTGTTTTTCCGTTTGAAATTCTGTTCAAGGCATTTCCTTCCTCTCAGTTACACTCCATCTCCTTCTCCTGGACAGGAGCTCCTCACAGCAAATCCAGGCAGTCTTCTCCCTGTTTCTTGCATTTGACCCCATTTTCCTCCATGTTCCATGGCCAGGCCTTGCAAGGTAACAACTTTCTCCTGGTAATTTGGTATCCCTGTTTGAGATGCAGGGCATCTAGCTTAGGTTCCCAGCTAGGATTTTATGGTTTTATAAGCTTATGAGCTTATGGTAAGGCTTTTTATACTTCTATAAGACATATATTTCTATTTTCTTTCTTTTAGGAGAAGGAGAATTGTGTATGAGTGCACCTGAATGCAACAAAGATTACTGGTGTTCAAGGTCAAAGGCAGATTTAATGTTGGCCAACCCACCTTAATTAACCTGACATTTTCTCCCCTTCTTCCTGTCTCTCTCAAAACTGTGGCAGAATCTCAAGTGAAATCCCCACAGCCAGTGTTTCCCACTGGATCCATTCTCATCCAGTTCTTAAGAAGTACACACAAGGAAGCATAACACAAATCAGATAAAAAAGGCAGAATTAGAGGAAAAGATGGGAGGGAAGAGACACAAGAATCGTAGTCTTGTGTTGCCACCTTCCATCCTGATTTCTGGGGGAAGATGGGGCATTTTCAGCCCCACCTGGACGTTAACAGCTGCTTGCGTAGAGATTCTCAGAAATGCTGCAAACAGCCTACAGACAAAAAAAAAAAAAATCTGCAGGAATTAGATGAATAATTTCAAAATAGAGGATAGAATCAAGACAATCACAATGTACTCATGCATAATTCATGGCTGGGGAAAAAAATCTGCATCTCCTGAATGCTTCTTTCACTCAGGCTTCTTTCACTTGAGGCCTCATCCAAAACTATTCAGATCAATGAGAGATGTTTCACCATCTTGAGTCTAAGCCAAGTCGCTATGTGCTTACACCTGTTAAACAGATGGATAAAATGAAGCTAAGACCAAGTAAAGTCTGCTGCCCACAATCACAGGACACCACCGAGGGTCTGTAATTAGAAAGCATTGAGTCAACGGCAGTGCTCCCTCTGCTTCCGATGAGCACTGGGTAAAGGCAGGAGGAGTCCTCTGGCATCTTCTACCTCAGTCCAGCGCCTAAAAGCCAGGTAGCGTTGTCTGCAGCCCTACCTATGTTCTTTAATTTGAGATCTGCAACAAGGTGAATTCTCTGTCTCTCCTGTTGGGCATGTTGAATTGTTAATTCCTACCGATACCACAAAATCAGAAGCAAAGGGAAAATACCTTGTTCTATAAATCAAACATAAAGAGCTGAGATGTGGTAAGGACAAATACTTCGGTTTCTTTCAATGATTTGGGTTTTTTTTTTATTCTCTTCAGTGGAATACAGCTAAGCTGACATAAATGTTTTAAAACAGCTGCTCATCAGGAAAAAGGTACAAATTCTGCATTGTAGCCTTAACTGAGATGTGTATTTTTGGCACATTTTAAAATCTTGACTGTATTTGAACTGTGCTATTGCAGCCTTGCATTATTTAGTGCAAATTAAAAGGAATCGAGATCCCTCTTTATAATGTACTTTCCCTTTTAATGTTGCTAAATGTTACATTATCTCCTGTCTTTTTCATGAAATTAAGCTTTGACCACTTAATTGATTAATTCTAGAGAGCAAAAGCTACACAGAGACATTTTCTTCAGAGTCAGTCAGGTTTTTGTTTGAACTGACAGTTGTTCAGTCTTTTGTAAATACTGCGGTAAAATGAAAAAATGGAAATGAGCTTGATTCTCCAAATCTTATCTGACTAGTCCCACTGAATTACATGGAGATTTTCCGATGGAACGAGTTTGTGTGATCTGACCTTGCATAAGATACACAGAATAAAAAGAAAGAAAAAAAAAAAAAAAGAAGAAATGGAATATTGTTAAGTCTAAACTCATATTCCAACTAGAAGATTTTTCTGCAGTGGCAGAGATCAAATGCTGTCAAGAAAACAAAAAACGTGCATGAACAGTATACATTTCAGCTAAGGGTACAATATACCATTTTTCTGATAAGCAGCTGTTTAAAATATTTATATGTCAGCTTAGCTGCGTTCCACTGAAGAGGAAAAAAAAAAAACAAACCACATCATTGACAGAAACCGAAGTATTTGTCCTTACCACATCTCAGCTCTTTACGTTTGATTTACAGAACAAGGTGTTTTCCCTTTGCTTCTGATTCTGTGGTATCGGTAGGAATTAACAATTCAACATGCCTAACAGGAGAGAGAGATTTCACCTTGTTGCAGACTTCAGTTTAAAGAAGGTACGGCTGCAGACCATACCACCTGGCTTTTTCGGTGCAGGACTAAGGATGAAGATGCCAGGACTCCTCCTGCCTTTGCTCACTGCAGAGGGAGCACTGCTGTTGACTCCAGCGCTTTCTGGTGACAGACCCTCCGTGGCGACCTGTTCCACCTTGACGGCGTGGCTTGTGTGGTCTGTGCTCCCGTTACGTAAGAGGGGTAAGCAGATGCTGATTTCTCGGGGAAATTAAGGCCAGGACAAATCAATAATGCAGCTGGCCTGACGTGCGTCCTACCACATAATCTCATCAGTGACTGAACCTGGAACACGAGTTTAAGAAAAATGTATCTCCAGAAATGCCTCTGCTACCACTGTGAAGACAGTAAAAGGTAGAGCATTTGTCTCATTCCTTGATATTTTGTCACTACAGTTGATCTCTCTCATTGTTGACAAGTTGGAATATTTTTCTCATTTGAATGTATCTTTTTTACTTTCAGGCCATGAGTATTTATGCCGTTCTCTGTTAGGGTAAAGCACTCTTTAGTCCTAAAGCTTTTCTGTCCTTGAAGGTGATTGATCAGATCAACTGATGATATTATTTTTAGCAAGCTAAACGGACTGAACTCTTTAAATGATGCATTTTTTAAAAAAAACTTGAGTCTTTTTTTTTTTCTTTGACTTTTGAGGTAATCCTTCAGACTTGCTGATGCACAGTGTGGTCCCAACTAGAGGCAGGCCAAATATTTGCTGAAGAGGTCGCTGCTCAGATGTGTTCCTGTCTCTTGTTGCTCATTATTTGTGGGGTCAGGCTTCTACTCAGGTTAACCTTTGCCTTCAAATCTGCTTACAGACCGGATCCTTTGTGCTCAGACATGCTGACTTGTGATAAATATTTCTGTGTTCTATTTTGGTGTCTGAAAGCATTTCAAGGAGCAAATGAAGAGACAATAAGGATCCTGTGACTCAAAACCAACAGAACTTGCTCCAGACTCTTCTTTGAGGAACGCGGAAGAATTGCTTCCGACAGCTACCACCATCCGCATTCCTGCAACTGACTCCATGCGGTAGGACCTCTGTCTACGTAGCCTCTTGCAAAGGACAAAACCAGCCACTCTGGTTTGGGAGGCCCAGATGTAAAGAGCAGGAGATAGGTCAAATGGTGGCAGATCACAGGCCTAGTTTTTGTGTTGCATGCATTAGCCTAACGTAAGGTTAAGCTCAGGGTGCAAGCCCATTCTGTCTTGTGAATTTCTTCACAACTGATGGGATTTTGGAAATGGTTGAAGCCAATCTAGTGGCCAGGCATGCAGCTGAAACCTTACAATATTTAACTTGGACAGAGAGAAATTCCTCACTGATTTGCTGGCTAGTATATCTGCCCATCTCCCAGGTAAAAGCAGCCTAACAGACCTTTTCAGACAGTGATCAGAAGTATCTTCTCAAACACCACTACACTGATTTTTAAAAGAAGGAAAAAAGGAAAAAAAAAATTGCCAGAAGCTCACAGCAGCACTGCTGCTTCTTTCCATCCCATGCAGAGATGACAGCTCAGTTACTCCTTCCCTCTGCAGCACTCGCTGCAGCGCTCACCTTGGGAAGGTGGAGAGAGAAATGGCAAAGGATAAGGGGTCTTGTCCCGGGAAGGAGGGAGGGAGGGAGGGAGGACTTTAGGAGCCAGAATCAGTAATAGTGGCTGGATGGTGGGGAGAGAAACCGATGTGAATTGGGAAGCGTGATACGCAGGGCGACCAGTGAAGAATTGACAGGGATCCAGGGACTGAGGATCCATCCATAAGCTGTTAGTCGCTGGGGGTGGCAGAACTGAGGCAGGGGGAAGGCTGATGTTTGGTCTGCAAGCAAGACTGATGTGGAAGTTGTGGAAGAGAAGTGAATGTGCAGAAGGAGGGCAGGAGGTATCTGAAGTGCTTCTCAGTAAACTGAAGAGAATGGCGGAGTATTTGTCATAAAGACATGCTAAATATGGTCAAAAGGAAGACTCAAATATTGAAAGTCAGGTTGAAGTCCACTGTGTAAGACTTTAAGAGCATATAAATGACAAAAATCAGATGCCTAGGAAAGAGAATTACAGTGGGAGCAGCACAAAGTGATACTTTCCCAAAATATGCTTCCATCCAGACTTCCTGAGCCAGAGTTGATACCCTTGTATTAAAAAAAAGAAAAAGCCCTCAGTAGTTTTCTCTTCTACCAGTTTGTCTGGTCTCACCTTGAACCTGTCTGAATTTTTAGTATTCACACCATCCTGTAGCAGGGAGTATCAGATCTTTGTTCTAGCTATACTTACCTAACGCTCTTTCTGTGCACTGCTGAGGAACAAGGACAGCATCACATGCCTGAACGGGGGATCAAGGCCACATGAATAAACAGATTCCTCTCTCCAAAGATGTGACCACGCAGGAGAAGGCAGGTACCTGTGACTCGGTCAAAAGACACCACTAGTCTTTCCACTGACTCTGTCTTAATTTCAGGTCTGGATCTTAAAGCAACCAGAGTTATTTGCTGATGTCTTAAGTTATGATTTGTTTAAAAGCTTCCCATCTGTTCAGGTTTGTACTCTGTTTCATACACATCTAAATTACTGCTGGATGGATGTGGCAGAGTGATGAGTTTGGAAACATTCTCATTGTTTTTTAATTTCTTATGTGCTATGTGTTTTACAGAGATCAGCACAAAAAGGCAAAACACAACCAACTGTGACAGAATATATAAAACAGCATGAGCTGCCTACAGATAAATGAAAACAGTCCAAAATAATAGAGACCAACATGAATCATGACCAATAAGCATATTTGTAATAATAAACGTCATCTGTGTCAGATAAACAAATCACAAATATTTATTAAGATAACAAACAGATTATTAATAGAGAGACATCCCAAATGCAGAACATCTCTCAGTCCTAGTAGATATGAATTAGCAGACAAATCTGCCAAAATAAATCTGGCGCTCTCACAGAGGTCATCATACCTAACAATTTTTTTAAAAAAAGGAAAAAAAAAGGAGAGTACAAAGAAGGAGAGAGCAGACACACATTATTTTTTTTTTAATTTCTGCTAGTATGACATAGTTTAGAGAGATCAGCCTGCATTAGTGCTACTAGAGATGATATAAGCATGATGATGATAAGAAAAAACTGGAGGCAGGGTTGAGGGAGAGGCTTCCCCTGGTAGCTGCAGTTCTGACCCCAATCCTATAAGCTGCTCCAGGCAAGCAGGTGCATGAGGCCTCATTTTGAAATCAGTGGGTTCAAGCCAAGCACAAAAATCTGTCTAGCCAGAGCATCAGCCTGCAGTTACCATTCACCTTTTGCTAGTCTTTCTGATGCAGGTAACACTTTGTTGGTATGGCATGAGTTCTGATGTTCTGAAAAAATGTGACAGAGTATTTATTCTTTGGCTCTGGTGGTTGCAGAATGAAGCCAGTCAGTTTAAATAGTGAACCAAAGTTAATTTGCAGGAGGAGATAAATAAAAACAGTTGTTTCTTAACAGTTGTTTCAAACCTGGCACTACTGCATCATGTAGGTGATGGTTGTACAGTCCTCAGCTTCTGGAAATGGAGAGGCTGAGGTTGTAGCAGCAGTGGGAATTCTTCCGTAACGTACATTCTGTATGTTTCACAGCACAGATTTCAGGACATAAACAGTATTATACCAAACTGAACAAAACAGGCCTATAAAATACTGAATGTGACTGAAACAATATTGGTTCTGGTATTATTTCCTTCCGTTCTATGAAGGTAATGGTGCACACTGAAGGCCAAGCTCCTGCTGTCCCCACACAGATATATTCAAAGAGGGAAATGAGGAACGCCTAGTAGGACAGTCTGCCTGTCCTGGATGGGTCTCCAAAGAAGAGAAAGAGCAAAAACTACCTCATCACTGCTAGTGCTGGTTCAGATAAACCCAGGGAGTTACTGTGATGGGAGCCCAAGTGGAGATGACATTCTGGCAACTGCTGGCATTTTTACCACCCACTGTAGTAATTAACCCTCTTCATCCTTGCTGGCACTTCCAGTGGTGTCACTGCTGCTTCAGCTGAACTCGTTGGTAGCCCTGATTGGAACCTGTCCTGCTTAAACAACTACACTATGCTGGCTGTTTGTTCAGTGGGCTCCTGAAAAATTAAAACCTTCTCTTATGGCTAAGAGTCGAGCTATGTAGAGCTAAAGGCAAGGGTTCACTACATGCTTTCAAAGTCAGAGAGTAAAATTCCCATTGACTTTAGCAGCAGATGAGAGTTCACTCTGCATGACGTGTACGTTGCTTTTCCAGAGGTTCTGGGGTAGTGGTGAATATGAAGTACTTTGCAGCAATAGAGACGTGGTGGAGTATTGTGCGACAGTTTGCATGACTACAGGGAATAAAGCCCAAAATAAAATCAGGAGTTCTCAACTGTAAATACCAGTCAGCACAATAAGAGGTAGGTGCTGCCCTTACTCCCCACTGGAGCTAGTGCCATCATGGCCAGGCCAGTCTGAATTTTAAGGAATATTCTTGTAGCTGATTTATATTTTCATTTGTGTTCTGCTAAGTCCTGCTTACTCATTTTGAGGTACCCAAAAAGATTCCTCCTCTTCCTTTATGTTTATATATTTGGATTCTGTCAGATATTCTTTCCCACCCGCAGCAGATGTTTTGTGAAGGTCTGGAGTCCTTTGACTCTTTTCCTTACACGCCAGCTTCTTGCTCCTGATGCTGTTTGACTTACCTGTCCTGGCCATCTCCGTGGCCCTGTGGTCCTGGCCCTCTCCGTGGCCTCCGTATTTCCCTGTACACCGGAAAGGTCAAGTCTGTAAGTCCCCCGCACCGTATGCGGACACATCTACAACCATCCACTTTAAAGGCAGGAGTACCCCAAGACTTTGCAGGCAGAGGAAAGCTGTGATGTCTCACCATATTCAGGGCAGGATGCACCCTGGCAGCAAAATACCTGGACAAAAATAGATAGAAAAAATAGAGAGGCCCCCTCGAACAAGCTTACGGGATTTCTGGGCTCAACCCTGATTCCCTGCATTCAACGGGAAATTCAAGGACGTATTCATGATCAGTATAGATTTTAGAACATGTCTTTTGTTGTTGATTGAAGCTCAGCCTGAACTGAGAGGTTAGGAGCTTGGCTGTGGTCCTGTCTTCCTTCCTGCTGAAAATTCTTGATTCCTGGCTTGTTTTAGTGGATGTGCTCACCCACTACCGAAGGCCGTGGTGAAATAGATGTAGTGAATTATTTCTCATAAATTGTTTATTTGCCAAAATAAACATTCAGTCAATGCAAAATTATTTGTGAATTTGAGAGGCACTCACTGAACATTTTGGGCATTTAAAACAATGAGGACAACATTTATAGGAACGACAAAATGCTTCTTTTTGATGTATTTTTAAGGAAATTGTTTGGATGTCCTAGATGAAGTCATAAGGTGGGAGGGGCAGAGGGGAGTCCTACACCATCACCCAGCTACTGTCTTTCTGTTCAGCAGCTCCTGGTCAGGATGCCAATGGGGACCATGACAGAACCATGTCACATGCCACCAGGGTGCACAAATGTCACCTATTTCTCAGGGCTTTAACATTGGAGCACAAGGCGCACCCCCTTCCTGCTCTCCAGTTTGTATGAAACCCCCCAGACTTGTGAGTTTTGAGGGTGAGGTTTTTTTCTAAGCCCTTTGTCTTTTCCCAAGAACAGGGAAAAAAAAAAATAAAACCTGGAACAGTTATTTATTGATGCTTAACTTTACTATTTTTTTAAAGAATGAGCTATGCAGTTTAGCTAGTACACAGAAGTACTATTGGAAATATTTATTAAATTAATTCCCTGGTTTTATTATGAAACAATGACAAAGATACTGTCAAAATGGATGTTGTGTTGCACACTACTTTATTTGCCTGTTCACATCTCTAAAATGGAGGGGGGAATTAAAGTCTGAAGTGATAAATACATACCCTACTGCTTTGTAAATGAAAAGAAAGATTATAACTGTAGGTCTTAGAAACAGAATTTCTATTCTATTCTGATTATTATAACAACATTCTGATGTTATAATACGGATGCAAAATAATTTCATGTTTCTAGAGAAAAATCTTGTGAAATTAACATGGCACCTTGGTATACAGTTATTACAAGGCAGTTAATATGGCATCATTTTATGGACCACCAGGAAATTTGGCCGGCAGCACAGAGGAATTATAATAGCCTGATATGGTGAGCTTTGAAATGAAATAACTTCATGTGAATACTTAACAGCAATAGAAGGCAGCTGAAAGATTGAAATGAAAGAGTAATAACGTCACTGGAAATGTTTAACATGTATTTCACTGCTCATTCAGAAAGAAAATATTTAATGTAAGAATTTCAAGTTTTCACTAGATTTCCAATTGAGTAGAAATTGGAAAAACATCTCTGCAGGTGATGCCTAGGCTCTTCTATTAATCTAGTCCTTTGATATTTTTGCATATACCTCGAAAAAAATAAGAGAAGTAAAGTAGGTCCCAACCAAATAGCAAATAATTTATCCTTAAACTATGGAGTTTTTATTATTTACCAACTACACTGAAAACAGTTTGTTTTGGGGTTGACTTAGAAAAAAACAGAGTTTAATTTTTTGGTTCAACAACTGAATCAAATAATCAATTATTCACACAACCCAGCCATCTGAACACCCACTTAAATCCTAAAATAAGAGCCTACCGTTGACAGCAAAAAGTTTGGATTAACTTCTTCTCACAGGAGTGAGTCTCGTTCCCAGGGAATATTGATTTCTGTTACTTAGTTTTTATATTTGAAAAGATGAAAAATTGTTTCCAGCTTGGAACTAACTCTGCAGGAACAAGCTTTTATTAAAGAAATTTTTGCAGTGCAAATTTTTCTTTACCACATATTACTTCATTTTCTGAAATATGCTTCTAAGAGGCAATGTCAAAAGTACAATTAAATGGTGCAGGACTGAGTCCTAATTGATGGTGACAATAATTAAAATGAATTATTTCATTAAAGCTTTTTTTTTTTTCTGCTTTCACCCCTCATTATTCTGTTTGGAAACAGACTGTCCTAAAATGTATTGAGTGTCCTGCTGTCGCTATTTAGACAAGCATTTGTCAGTAGGTTCTTAATATACGCTAATATTTTCAGTAGGCTTTTAATAGAACATCTTTCTCTCTAGTTATATTTAATCTTTAATATAGGGTCTTGCATCTCTTTTCACGCTTCTCTTTTTATTAACTTTCCAGATATATTCAGAAATCCCCTAATTTGCATCCAGCAATGATTTATGTCTTGAAGCATTAAAATGTACATTTAAAAAACACTGAAGCTAATGTAGGAAACTGATAAAATGCTATTAAAAGTTCCCAGTTTAAATATACGTGATTTGAAAAATATGAATTTTTAAAGGAGCTATTTTTAAAAAAAGGAAGAAATGTTCTTGAAAATTCCATCTCTTTTTTTTTTTTTTCTTCCTTTAGGAATTAAAAGTCCAGAAGATTAAAAAAAAAAAAAAAAAAAGCACGTCCAAAGCTGGGTAGGGAGTGCAGTCAATTTTCATCAGAATGCTGACATTTATTTGAGCCTTTCAGAATGGCAAAAAAAAAAAAAAAATTAACCTTCAATTTTTTGGGGGGAGACAAGGTCTAATATTTAGCACCCACGTTGTTCTGAAGGAACTTAATGGAGGTGGTCAGAGTCAAAAGAAGGATGATGTTCACCATGGCTTGCTAACATGGTAGCTGGTAGTCGTAGCTGGCTCCTTCATCCTCGAGTTAATGTTCTCTTCACGTGGGAGAGGGGGATTAGTCAGTTTGTGGCAACTCCTAACTTCATTCTAGCAACAGAAGAACGGCTAGCAATGGGGTTCAGGTCTGAAACAAAGTGGAGAAGCTTTGGATAGCTAGGTTTTGGTTTGAATATGCAATGGTAACTGGGACTGCATGGCAAATAGCTGGGTGTCTGAGAGTGTTGCAGGTTCTGTGAGTCTTGTATGTGTTGTCTTTAAAATTAAACAAGTAATTTGTGCCTGTTACAAGCATGGTTAAGTGGACGCCTTAGAATACTCGTTACTTTTCTCTTACGGCCATGGCTGTTCTTAATATTTCTGCCTTTATTTTTTTTTTCAAGATCTGGCATGGAATGTTTGATCTCTTGCCAGGTAGCCTAGCAGGAATACTCTGCTCAGTTATGCAAGAAGCATGGATTTGATCCCTAACTCCTGTTACCATGCTCTTAGGAATACACGGTTACAAAAATAAAAGCATTAGCCTGCAGCCATACTGCTGTGTGCTGTGCTCTCGTCAGATCTCACGTGTTCAGCAAGGTCAGCCCTGCTCAGGACTCACAGAGCTGGGGGTGCTGTGGGCATGCAGAAAGGAGCCACAGAATAAACGAATGTGTGCGAAACACTGTCCTCGTCTGTGCTGCACTCCAGGGAGTTTCTGCTCTCTTGTTGTCTATTTTTTGTCACCTTTTTTCCCTCATAGGTACCATTATTTCATAAACACGCATTTTTTTCTTTTTTTTTTAAAGTCAACAAAGGCAATTCCTGTGAGCATGCAGAACTGTATGGATGCAATGCTAAGAATGGCATTTTGGAATTCCTAGCTAAGAGTCTTCCCAGTGACTCTTAGGCCAGAGACCTTTGCAATCCAGCTTTCCCTTACAGACCAGTTCAAGCTGCGTCAATACGAGACACTAGTTTGGTGCGACTGTACAAAAAGATACCATTTTAACCTATGCTAGTAATACACAAATCATTTGATACTCATGTGTGCATTGAAGAAGTTGCATTATGATCATTAATCATGTTTTTTTTCCAGCACTGCCCCAGAACCAGCCACAGCTTGAGCCCTACGTGAAACACTGCAGCACGTTGTGCCCCGGAGGGCTTACGGTCTGATGGGCAGTGCAGGCACAGGATGTCAGAAGGGCTCTGGTACTCCTCAAGCGTAAGGAATGTGATGCTGGTGAGTGACGTTTAAAGGTGTGAGTCCAGGCCTGAGTTGGAGGCTTGGATGGCAGGGAGGAAAGTGTAGAAGCAGAAGGGGTTGAGGAGCGGGCTTTGAGAAGAGTGGCAGAAGAGAAGGCAAAGGGGGACAGATACGGTGCTTCACTCAACTTCAGGCTCTAGTTTGTTCCACTCCACTGCATCTTACACCAAAACCTCCATTATCAGGGGAAGAGGAAGGCCACATGTTTAGGGGTAAATGTGTGGAAAAAGTGCCTCCACAAATCTGAGTCAGAAGACAGAAGGACGAGTGGCTGTAGTTGTTCCTTATTTTATCCCCCTGCAATAAGAACACCTCAGAGGTAATGCAGATACTGATGTTATACTTAGAGCATCAATCCCTCTAGGGGAAAAAAACCCAAACCAGTACTTAGCATATTAGTTTTGTCTCCCAAATGACAGAACATTGCTTAGTTATGTCTATTTACAACATTCTGTGAGCATATCCTGACCGCTAGCATGCACTCAGAGGGGGTGCTAATTGTCACCAGACGCAGAAGAAGGGACAGGTGTTCAAGGAGAGTCCTGCCTGTTCTTCTAAGGCAACGTGACAAGCAAAACATTACAGTCAGACCTGAAGCAAAACCTGAGGTCCAAATACTTCTAAGTGTTAGCTGAGCCCAACCCTACGTCCAACTGCAATAGCAAAACGTTCCTCAGATCTGACAAAAAGCAATGCGAGAGGGATGTCTGGAGTAAGATCTGATCTGTTTTCTGGCCCCCTCCTGACCTTGCGCAAAAGCGACTCAGCCGGCTCTGCCTGAATGTTTGACAAACGCTATTCAACAGACTACAAGAAATTTCCAGCGTCTTCAAAACACACAACCACAGCAGCACTCCGTATTCTCCTCACCTTCACTTTTTACATTTTCCCTTCAGGTTCTGAGTTTTATGTTATTAAATTTTGGTGTAAAACATTATAATAAATAATAAGTAGCAACATTTTCCATCCTAAAGATATCAAAGATGGAAAAATATTATTGTTTCCATTTTTCTAGTGAGGAAAGTGAGGCACTAATTACTTGCCCAAGGTGACTTTGCTCAGTAAAAGATACTGCAGCAAGAGAAAGAGCAAATT
This sequence comes from Alca torda, assembly GCA_008658365.1. Lineage (NCBI taxonomy): Eukaryota > Metazoa > Chordata > Aves > Charadriiformes > Alcidae > Alca > Alca torda. The sequence goes on along the minus strand of CM018076.1, from coordinate 66,453,578 downwards.
AATTTAATGTTTTGAAGGCTGGGTTTGTTGGTTTGCTTTTTTTTCACTTGAGAAAAAGCACTCTGATGGGAAAATGCAGTTTCAGAAAAGTGAAAATGAGTTCAAAAGTAATGTGAATCTAAAAGGGTTGGCTCTTGCGCATGAATTTGTGGCTGTGACACAACAACAGATGAGTGATCAGTTTGTGTGTAGATAATTGCAACGAGTCTAGCCTACAGGAAAAAAATGTCTTTATGCAAGAGCTCTGGACACGGTGGAAGCGCTTGAATATTGCGGTGATGGAAAAGCTAACAGACAGAATAAGCACTCTAGACAGTTAGCCAGAGAGTGGCACGCAAAAGCACAGAAAGCCTGACGTGCCCTGACCTGCTCTGGATCAGCCAGTTGCTCACAGTGAGGACTGGGCCGGCAAATGACAGCAAAGGAGAGCGTGCAAAGCCTCCGCGCAGCCCGCAAGAAGATCGGTGGAAACATCTGGCTTCACTTATTCAGGGGGCCAAGGGCAAAAGCAGGTTCTGACTGAGGGGGGGTCCAGGTCACTATATTGCCACTGCCGAACAAAGTGGCTGAAAGTGGCAGTGCCACCATGCATAAATAGGATCCCCCCCCCCCACCCCAAACTTGTGTTTCCCATTGGTATCGACTTGGGCAATGGCTCCAGGAAAGACAGAAGGCATTTTCCAAACCAGCAGTTAGCGCGTTTCCTGACTGCAAAGCCTCTGCCATGCTGTCAGGCATGACCTGGCGCACCATGAGGTGCTGCTTTTTGCCCCCTGTGAAAAATCACATCTTGCTGGCTGCATGGGAAGAAGGACCTCCTTCTAAATCTTCCTGTACCTGGGCAACAGTGGGTAGTAGTGCTCCTTTTGTTAGGGAAGAAAAACACCATGCGTGATTTTGTTTTTGTTGGTGGAACTTGCCAATGCAATGTAGCAGCAGGACGAGCTTGGTGGCTGTAGGTGCCAGTCGGCTCCCCGAGAGCAGCCCTTGCTTAAGCAAGAGGATTCTGTCCTCAGGACCACTGAAAATGAGCCAGTGAAAGGGTATGAAATGTAGCCAGTAAACATTGTTCTGGAGAGAGAAGACAATGCGTCCATTATCCCAGTATCTGGGAATGGTGTCACTTGGTCTCCACCAGCCACTTGTGTGGGCTGAGTGTGCAGCCGGCCGGAGACTAGTGCCTCTGCGGTGGAATTAAACACTGTGTGAAGCAGCTGCTCTCCTGATTTGCCTCCAGACTCCTTCTGTGCTGCTATTAACACCTACTTGTGTTAATACAATAAACACGATACAGGTCTTGGCTGCACAGGTTGACATATGACAAGGTTACACTGGAGTTCACTGTGATTTACAGCCTCTCACCAGCTACCAGCATCTTCCTGGTGCTTTGTCCAGTCCTCTGCTACCCTGCTCTTGCTTCTCACGTGGGGATCGCTCTATCCCTGCCGCTCCAGCCTCCTCCCGGCCTAAGATTCACTGTCTTCCCTTTCTCTGTCCAGTTCTTGTTAGCTCTCTTTTTGCCTTGTACTGATGGATTTTGCAAGCCTGCTGGCTCCTCTTCCTCCGGGTGGCTGGGAGGGGGACACGGGAAGGGGCTGTGTCAGTCTGCCATCACCTCTTGCTTTCTCGTCAATTTTAAACATGCATTGAATTGGATTTTTATCCGAGCAGCAGAAAGCATTCGGAGGGCTTTCCGTCAGCAGTATATAAATAAAAACGGATCAGAATAGATTGGATTGTTGCTTCTTACATCCGCTTCCCTATTTTGTTTTTGACAGGTCCTGACACCCACACACATGCTCCTTGCTCAGACTCCGCTAGATCTGCTTTTTTGTCTGCTTTGAGTTTTTTGGCAGATTTTCCATTCCTCATAACCTTCTTCCCTTACAGAGACTTTCAGTAGCTGTTACCCTCATCCTCAGCTCTTGGGCCTTGTGCCCTTACGCTCCTCTCCATGCTGATGGGTCATACCAGGCCCACCATTCAAACATCACAGGGGCAAGCACCGCACCCTCCTCCAGGCTCTGAAACGGGGAATCCGCTGCTGCTGGCTCCTGATCTCCTTCACAACTCCAACAGGTCCAACGTTGCTCCCTCCCTTCATTCCACGCTTCCCACTGCGAAGGAATGGAACCGAGCAAAGAATCTGCAACAGGTAATTTATGTAACGGATTTACCCTTTTTTCCCAAGTCGAATATGCTTGAGCGGGTCTTGATGTCTTCGAGTGCATTCACTGTTTGAAAAGGCTTGCCTCCTTTTCTTTTCCTTGTGCACTGTTTTTAATGCTACGTATCAATCACTAAGGTTCCCTGTGTGCATTCAAAAACTGGTATTTGCTACTCAAATAGCATTACACTGTAACTGGTGAAATAAGTCTGGAGGAATTGTTTCTGATCCTAACGTGGATGAGCATGCAAATACCTCTGTCATGTGTAGCACACACCCCTTTAAAATGTAGTTTTAATATTTACAGATGCACTCTTGAAATTCAGTTTTCATCAATATTTGTGCTGGAAGAACTTGTTTGCTTGAATGTGTGCATAAAGGCGAGTATAAAAGCAACACAAGAACAAACTAGTAGAATGTACTTTAAAATATATATATATTCATTATTTTTTAAAGCGAATTTTTAAATTGCCCAACTCTAAACATGAGCACTTGAGAGAAAACAAACAAGTGTGTGAGTCAGAGATTCCCCCTTTTCCTTGCCCTGCTCCGTACCAGATACGTGGAAGCAGAAAAGCAGCCAGGCGCAGAAGTAGGGCTGAGCGTGGCAACAAAAAAAACCCACAACGTGTGTGGGATTTTCTCTCAAACCGTGACTCTATGACATGCGGGCAGGGCCCAGGCTGAGAGCTGTGCCCACAGCCCCTTCCCTGCGCGGTGGGGCACTGCTCACAGAACGGCCGTGGTCCGACGGGGTGTCCGTCTGCGGAGGTGTGCTGGAGGCCACCACCTCCCTGGCGAGGCACCCGGCAATGCTCCCCGGGCTGCCAGTGCCCTGTCACGGGGCAGGCATGGTGAAGGCAAAGCAGGCAAGGTGCCTGTAAGGAAGAAAAGACCTTGGGCAACCAAGGAAAACAAATGTGCTGTTTCAGCCTGTAGATAGCAAAAAGACACAGGGAATGTAACTTGGGAAAGCCAGGGTATTTGGTTAAAACTGCAAGGTTGTTGGTTGCTACGAAGTGTTGGAAATGCAAAGCACGTGCCCTTTATGTGAACTCAGCTCATTATAATGGGAAAACCACACCTGCAAATCTTAAGCTATAGGCCTCCTGGGTGAGACCCCCCACTCACTGAGAAGCCGTAGTAATTTACAAATGTTCAATCATAGCATTGTCTAGGTTGGAAGGGACCTTTAAGACCATAGAGTCCAACCGTTAACACTGCCAAAAACACCACTAAACCCTGTCCCTCAGTACCCGTCTTTTACCAGGGATGGCAACTCCATCTCTTCCTGGGCAGCCCGTTCCAATGCTTGATAACCCTTTCAGTGAAGAAGTTTTTCCTAGTATCGAATCTAAACCTCCCCTGGCAAATATACTAGATATATAGATAAGTACTATACATTGGAATGTACTGTTATCTTTAATTTGAAGTGAGAAAACAAGTAGCTAACAGGAGCTTATTGTGAAATCATGAGCCGCCAATGATGAGTATGTCAACTAGTTGCTTTTTTCATAAAATATAAAAGCTTGCAGTTCATAAGCCAAGGTGCCCTAGCTTTGTGGAGTTCCCACCTAGCACCCGTCCCTGCACAGACACAAAACTAACACGTATTTCCACTCTGGGCGTGGATCGGCTCTTCACACAGCGGGCAGAGAGCCCAGCTTTGGGACAGCAGGGCGGGCGGGCAGGCCACTCACTTCCACTGCCCACCACCTGGGCCTCCAAAGGCCACCCAGGGACCAGGCCAGCACGGCAGCCGGCGCACAGGGGATGGTGGCGGTGCTGTGGAGGAGTTGAGGTGAGGCAGAGGAGGCAGTGCCCGGCCCAGCAGCTGCGGGAAATGGCGACCAGCGCAGGCGGCCACCGCCCCGCAACATGGCGGACGCCCCCCGCCGCCAGAGTCCGCCTCGCGCCCGGCGCCCCACCCTCAGCCGCGCGCATGCGCAGCCCCGCCCTCGGCCCGGCCCAAGGGCGTGAAGTGAGAGACTGGGATGCCCGAACCGGGCGGAAGTGACGGGCGACTTGGGGCGGAAGCGGCGCCCCGCGCCTCTTCCTGCTTGGGCGGCGGGGCGTGTCTGGCTGGTGGTAGGTGAGGGGCGCGCGGCGCGGCAGGGAGCCGGGCCGGGCCTGGCCCCGCCCCCTTCCCCCGCTGGCGGCCGGGGCGGGCTCGGGGCGGCCTGGCTGGGCCCGCGGGGACGGAGGGGCCGGGGCTGGCGGAGGGCGCCGAGAACGGCTTCGGCTGGGGTCGGCGGCGAGGGGCCGGAGCGCGGGTCCGGGGGGGGGGGTCCTTTCTTCCCTCCCTCCCTCCCTCCCTCCCTCTCGTTGGGCCTGAGCGGGGCGGGAGGCGCCGGCGGGGCCCCGTAGGCGGCCGTGAAGGGCTGCCTCGAGGGGCTGCCGCGGGGTGGGCGGCCTGTCACCCGCCGGTGGGACGCTGCTGGTGGTTACGGGCTTTGCCTGTCGGGGACCCGGCCGGGTCTTCGGAAGAAGAGCTCGGTAATGTGGAATGGGAGTCGTACAGCACCTGTTTGGGTGGGATAACGGGTTTAGAAAACCTTTTTTATCCTCTTCTCACGCGGTGACTCAGTGCTGAGACATGAAATAGATTGGAAAAGCTGCTAGGCAGGTGTGGAGTGTGGAAATCTGAACTTGGCAACGAGGTGTGGGACGATTGGACTCGACATTGCGCTTCGGCAAGTGGGAAGGGTGATGCCCTCTCTCCGTGTGGGTTAGGTACCCTGTCGTGACTGACATGATGCTGCAGCCTGAAGGGAGTCACAAAAAAGAGAAAGAGGTGTCCAAGACAGAGGGTCAGAGGATTCTGGGATGTGGGTTAAGTGATTTTTACTCAGAAGGTTGGCTAATGGCTTGTAATAGAATTGTGGGGGTTTTGTACTATTCCAGGTACCGATTGGCTACTATTAACAATTGGCTAATTCAAAGAGCATCACAGATTATAAAAAAAAAAAACGTAACTTCTGGGCCATGAGTGTATCGGCACCGTTTGCTACCTGGAGTAATGGCAAATCAGTTTTAATATGGATTGCCTTCAAGTTGCACAAGGATGTGTTCCTCACTCCCAAGCTGGTAGCTGTGATGTTGTAATGATTTGTCAAATGAAAACACATTGTCAATGTTTGCAAGTGAACCCAAGTGCTGTTGTGATAATTGCACTTATTGTATTATTTATTTTTCTATGTTCAAAATAAAGAATGAGTCAGCCAACGCTCAAAAGACAACAGGGCTACTAGACCTAGCTGTACACATGAGGAAAGGATGCTGATGAACGTAGTGAACATTGTGAATCTACATCCAGCTGTGATGACAATTGTTAGTATTTATTTTAGTAATCAACAGAAGTCCTATTCTGGTGAGGTTTTTTGTTGTGTGGTTTTTTTTTTTTTTTTTTAAGTGGTGTGGCTCAAGTGTTGAGTGGTTGGACAGCACCTGGATTTTCCCAAAGGCGTCTCAAAAGAGGAGGCTTTTCGTACCTGGGGTGAGTAGGCTAGTTCTCGACTCTGCTCGCTTGTACAGTGCAGCTTCCAACAAGGAGTGTGGGATGGTGCCGGTTGTGGCATTTCATGTGATTCAGGCAAATGTCAGCTAGGAGCTTGCTTGAAATGACCTATTTATTTCATTTAGGTTGCGCAGTGGGGGTTGCTGACAGTGATTTGCAGACCGGGTTGACCTATCCTGGAGTAGATGAAGTAGAAGCTAAAACTGTCCCTATTTCTTGCCAGTTCTCTGAAAGACGGAGCCTTCCTTGAGCAGTGAAAGGAAGTGGAGCGGATAGTGCTGCTCTTGCTAGAGGCAAGGGCTGGAAGCAAAGTGACTTTGGCATGTCCTTGTAGAGGCGTTCTGTGTTTTGGTTTTCCGGAGAACAGGAGGTGTTCCAGTCAACTATCCCTTGCTTAGACTTTCTTTTAGGAAAGCTAGCAAAGGGCTGATAGGTTCTCCTGGTATTTAATTATGTTTGTCTTTTCTTAGTAGTAAAGCTGGGATGTAAAGGCTGCCCGGTATGCCTCTGTATTCCTGGGGTGCTTTGGGTGGGGGGAAGTAGCCACGCTTCCAGAGAGTCCTCAGGCAGAAAAATGCCTGAGGCACTCCCAGAGCAGCACAGGCTGTTAGTCTTAGCATCTGTCCTTCTTCTGTCACTCTGGATATTTAAACTGAGTTTTTAATCTTCGTTCCTTCAGATAAAAAGTGCTGTTCTCATCTCTCAATTCAGGAGTTCATTGGGAAGAAAACTGAAAGCAGATAATCTTTGGAACTACTCTCCAGTCTGGGTTCTGGTAATACCAGGTAACTGCAGTCACTGCACGCTCGGCCTGAGCAGTAAAAGAGAAGGGTAGAAATTGAAGGCTTGGGAAAAATATTACTGAGATAAGCCTAAAAGTAAGACAGATTTTTTTAAATTTTTTTTTTTTTTTTAGATTAAAGATAGCGTGCAGAGGAAGAAGAGGATTATGTTTGAAATTGCGATGTTTCCTGTGGCTGTGGTGTTTGAGCTTGAAGGGAATCATTTTTATCACTCAAAAAGCAATTTCTATAGCTAATCAAGTCTGCTTAGACTCCTTCACGAGATAACCTTTGCCAGAAAATAGTCCATCCAGCAGCTTGTTTAGTGGGTTATTGATTTCTGAGGTGTCATTCTTTTGACCCAGCTTTTTGTCAGCTCCTGTCATCCAGGCCACCCTGTAGGGATGTTCCTTCTAGCAAATGGGAACAGACTTGAAGACACTTGATTATAGCGAGCGAGTTCCTCGCAGAAAAGCAAGCATTCCCTTTGCTTTGAATGCATAAAACAGACAGGAACTGGTTTGGTTGCCAGTTTGATTTGGTTGTTGCCTTCATTAAACATCTCAGGTTCTGTTGTAACATAGTGCATGTAGGGTATGGGTGCTGTAAAACTCCAGAACATTGGAGCACAGGGTACTGAATCTGGAGGTAAAAAATAGGACATTGCTAGTAAGGGTTTGGGGCAGCGAGATGTGGCAATGGTTAGATTTGCAGCTAAGGTCATTCTGCAGGAGACTGAAGCTGATTTTTGCATCAGAAAATTAGAGGGAAAAATTAACTGGAGATATATATATATATATATTTTTTTTTTTTTTTAGGAAAGTGCTATGGTTTTGGAAGTATGTATTTGTTGCTGTGGTCTGATAGCAGCTCCTTATTTTTCTGAACCAAGTGTTCTGGAGGAAGCTCTACAGCAGCATTTCAGCTAGCCTGCTTTTGAAATACTTCAGCATTTAAGAGAACTTACTGCAGTGAAATGGCCCTGCAAGGGACTTCTGGCATAGCCAGTGGCTTCTGTGTACTTTAGCCGCACAAAACCAAAGCACCTCCACTTAGGAAATCAAGAGCAGTGTCTGGATGTTTGGGCTGGGATTCTCAGCGTTACTTTTGACGTCTGTATTGTAGGTGTAGCTAAGAGATTTGCTTAGGCTTCTTTTATTATAAATAATGAGAGGAAGGGAGAGCAGGCAATTAGCATAGTGCTTTTGGTCAGTTTTAGATGGCTGCCTTAGAATCAGATCAATTGTTCATTAGAGCACCTAATTGTCTCCATTAATGATGGAAGCTGAAGGTGACAGTTGCAGAGTGGGTTATCTGATTAACTTTAGATATCAACATCTGCCCATCAAAATGATCTTTATGTATCTAGCTGAAGGAAAGCAGTTTCAGCCTGTGCTTAGAGGACAGGACTTTCTCAGCAAGGTGATGCAGCCTGCAGTTCTGTGCCTCATGGCAGTGAGGGCTGCTCTCTGTGCTTCACAAAGCAAAGCTCTGTGTTGAGAGGAAAGATTGTCTTGAAGACAGTACCGACTTAGAGGCCATCTTAGCTTGTGGAGCTGAGAGGGTTGAAGTGAACTTCTAAATTCTTTTAAGTCTCTACCTTTCAGATTCTCCTTAAAAAAATAATTTAATGTAGTAGCATTCGGTCTTTTGGAGAGTTGCTATAATTTGATTTTTACCTGAACCATCTTTAAATGTCAGGTATTTTACAATTTGCCAAGGAGTTGCCATATACTATTGTAAAGCTGGGCTCCAAGATCTCAAATTTTGATTCTTTCTCTTTAGACTAAGTGGAATAGGGCAGTGTAGTATGTGACAAACCAACAAATCTAAGTGGCTCTGGGTAGTTTTTAGGGAAAGGGAAGGTCTCAATTTAATCACCAATTCTGTTGATGTACTGGCTCAGGCCCATGCTTATTTGATACAACAGACAATGCTACTTGTGGGAAGCCAAATCCTCCAGTTCATGTGCATTTAGTTACCTGTCAATAATGTCTTTAGTAGCTGTAATACCTGTTTTTTCTTTCAAATAAATGTGTCTGAGCCAAAGGTGTTTACAAATCCTGGCTTGTTGAGAGAGGCTGCCTTAAATACTGGGCTCACACTTTCACAGGTAGGTTTTTGACTGGCCAGTGCTTTTCCTTTGGTAGCTCTGAGCGCTCAGGAAGGATCATGCACAGATAGCTTTTTATTCCAGAAAGAACAGGATAGGACAAACATGTTAGTAGCAATGGGTGCTTGCTGGTTTCTGACACAGACCATGGTCCAGGGAGACATGGTCCTACCAGGCATCCACTTTACAGAAACTGTGTCAGTAAGCAGTGTTGCAAAGCAGCTTATTTACTGTGTTCCCTCTGCAACTTAGGGAATTAACTGTGGGGGAGGGAGGGCAGGGAGTTTTGGGGTTTTGGGTGCAAGCTTCACACCACAGTCTCTCTTGCTGTTTCCAAAAGTGAGTATCTTCATACCTTAATACCTTTTTCTAGTACAATGGAGTCAATAGGTTGAGCGAAACATATATTTCAGATTGAATGGATCTTGGGTACTTTTCATGCAGATCCTAAGGAACATTGGGTTGAATTAAATGGCTATCAGCAGTACATAGATTCAGCTAACAAAAAGGCATCTAGCACTGTAGCTGACATCGCGGTACAACACAATGTTTTTGAGGTATCACATATGTGGTAACTACCAATAATTCCACACCATTTGGATATGGAGAACTGGCGTTATATCACTGGGTAGCTAGTGGCTGCTTACCAGCGTGGCAGAAAAAGCTTTTCCTTTTCCCACAGCTGCTGCTAGGACAGATGAGGTGAGACTGCTTCAGTGATGGAATCCACTTCTGCCATTTCCAAGCAGAATATTGCCCCACAAGGCCAGGATGTGCAGTGTGTGAAATGTAGCGCGAGCCCCCAAGTCCTGCTGAGTGTCAAGTCAGGCTCCTCAGTGCTCTGCTGTTTCTGCAGGGCCGTGGTGTGTTGTGGGAGGCTGACTTCATTTGAAGAGATCTTGGCTGTTCAGGCAGTCCCATATCAGTGAGCAACTTTTGAAAGTATCCCCATGTAACTGGAGATGCCTTGTAGGATTCATTTTCTACAGACTTGTTTATGTTGTTGTTCTTCTGAGGTTGTGCTATACTGTAAGGACAGGCTGAAAGTATGAGGTTGATGAGATTAACTGTCTCTAAAGCTGTAGCAGAGGAGCAGAAATGGCTTTTACAGCTGTGGCTAGGTTAACTTTGATGTAGATCTGGCCATGATGTGCTCCTGCTGCTCTGAGAGGGAGGGAGAATGATAGCTTCTAAAGCTTCTTGCTTTTCCTGCACCCCTTGCCCATCTCTGTCCCTGGGGAGCTCCAGCTGCCCAGTTTAATTTGCTCATTGAAAGTGGGCAGGGTGGGACAGCTGGAATGGAGAGCTCTCTTGCTCCAGAAATGGTGCTGGGAAGTAAAATCTTAACCGATGCCAGGCCCTCCAAAGATGGAGAAACCCCACTCTTCATAGCTGTGTCTAAAACAGCTACTATAGGTCTTGAGGCCCAAAGTGGTAATGTCTACAACAGAGTTTGAGGATGCTACTATAAGAGATGTCTAGTAACATGAGCACCCTGTTGGAGTACAGCCTGCTACGGGTCCTAATTATGGTCTTATTAATGCTTTCTTTCATCACTGCCTTCCAGCCTTCAGACGGTGATTAGACCTATTTATAGGGGCAGAGTTCCTTAATATTCAGCACAGTGCACCTCTTGCCAATCAAATCAGTACCATCTGCATCTTTGATTGCTGCTTAATAACACTGTAGAACATGGTTAATTAAAAAATATAAATAGACTTTTCATCCTCTTAACTTATCAAAGTGCTTCTCTCCTCCTCCCTTCCCCCCCACCCCCTCCCCTCCTTCAAAAAGGTAAAGTTGGCTTAGCACAGGGACTGTGGTGAACCTCTCATCTCACTGCTGGAAATACATCCTGCTCTCCTACCCAGGATGGTCACCTATTGTGTGCTCTGCTGGAGGATGAAATTTCAACCCCTCCAGTGAATGTCAACACAGGGCAGAATAATCGTTTGCTGCCCAATGAAATAGGACTTAGATCTAGGCTCTTGTGTGCATTTACCACCAGCGTGTGAACAACCTCTAGCTTTCATTTCAGTTGCTTGTCTACATCAGTATGAGTGCATGTGCACCCACTGCCTTATCCTGTCCCTGAAAAGGAGGAGCATATGCAACGCCATGTTTTGCTTTTCTAGCATTTTAAGTCTCTTTTTCAAACACAGTTCCCTGGCCTTGCAGCTGGTAAACTCACAGGAGGTCAACTCTGGTAAACTCTGTGGAGGTCAAGGTGATACAATTATGTTTGGTTTTTTTATTATTTTTTCCTTGGCACAGTTCATTATGATATTTTATTGGAATGGCCTCTAGGCAAGCTTCTAGTACAACCAGTGTAGGACTTGAATATGCTAGCAGATTTGATTATGCTTTGAAATTCTGTGGGAAGCCTGTGCAGAAAGTAGAGAATAAGGGTGATGTAGTAGTATATTAGGTACAGTACAGTACTACAGAGTACTATAGTTAAGTGTACAGTAGTAGAAGTTTGTGATGAGACACACAACAGACACTGTAGCAGCTGGGAGCCATGTGAGCTGTAAAAGCCACATTTGGGCATTGCGAGCAATGTGCTGATGTAGTACGCTAGATTGGAGCAGAGGAAAGTGACAGTAAGACTGTCAATTTGTTATTGTCATCCAGGATGGGACAACATTTGTCCCTAGGTAAACATGATTATGTGTAAGAAATTACTGTCAGTGAGGAATTTGGGGTGGCTTCTCACTGTTAACCAAATTGTGGATGTGACTTTCCTATCAGAGACAGCACTTTGTGATAAGCCATGCCCAAAGCCTGGCTCCAATCCATTTTGTAAGTGTGTTTAATCTTAACCTGTAGTTCATTTGTGACTTGGTCTGTTCCCACTGTGGAACCATGCTGGTGGTAGTGGTGTAGTGGTATGTGGTGAGGGATATGGAGACTTGTGTTCTATTGTGTATTGCTGGTCTCTGCGTCCTTGCAGGTGGCTACAAGGCATTGATCTTTTATTAGAGTCCTACAAAGGAGAGACAAAGGGCTAGAGATAGCCTGTCGCTACTTCTTGGAGATGTTACTGCATGTGGGAATTAAAGGCCTTTAGTTCATTCTGCCTTTCCAGTGCAGAGACAGCAGCAGCAAGTAATTGCTGAAGCAGCCCTTGTATATTTGAAGAATACACACTGACTTTTTTCAAAGTATTTAAGCCCTCTTCTCCCCTGAGCCCCCTATTCATAATCCCTTGAAGCATGTAAAGAAAGCAAGTATTGTTGGAGGCTTGCTTTATTCTCCCTTTATTTTCATAGCAAAATATGCATCTGGTAAGTGCTTGTATATAGCTTTACAGTCTCCGCCTGTGTTGAGGGCAGCCAAATGATTTTCTTAATATTGCCTTTGTTTATATTCCCTTGAAAAATTAACATATTTTAAGGTTGTGGGGTTTCTTTTGTTCATAGGTAATGATCTTGGTGATTGGTCCTCCATGGAGCAATATTTATAAAGAACTTAGAGGAGTGTTGCTTCTTTTACAGTCTCTGTTTGCTGCATGACAAGTTCTCTTGGGCTTAGCCTTGACATACGGAGTTTTATTCTTGGGTCCAGGGGGAGGTTACCCAAGGGGTGAGCAAAGTAGGTGGAGCGTTTGTTTCTCTACCTATCCAGAGCAGTGAATTGTATTTCTAAACCCTTTTCTGGGTTCAGAGCTGCAAATCTCTACGTAGCCATCAGAGTATTAGAATTCCCTGTGATGATTAAGCAGTATGACCGGCTGTTGGTTCCAGATACCTGAATATCCTGGAGTGCTCAGCCTGTATCTATCCTGGTGTAAGCCTTTGGGAAAGGTGAGACAGTCTGGTGGGGGCTGATGTTGCATTTCCCACTGCTGTTGTTTTGCTCAGTTTTTGCTGGCGCAATGTTGGAACTGAGAGGGAGAGAGTAGCTTCATGTGCAGAGGGATAGTCACCAGTCCTGATGAGCTTTGTACCAGCTTGCTTGAGGTTAAAGGCATAGACAGCTTAAGGCAAAAGTGCAAATCTGAGCAGTTGCTAGCTCTAGTCAAAACTTCCAAATCAGGATATAGCACTCATAAGCAGGTGGTGCAGTGAGAAAACAACCTTTTTCTCTTTGTTTGCAATTTAATAAGGCAAATGAGGTTATTATATAACAGTAGAGCACATTCGTCTTGATCATGAAAGTTGACACAGAAAAAAATACTGAATAAAGAGTGGCTGGAGCCCCTAGATGCTGCAACTCTTCTCCAGAGCCTCTTTGATCACAAAAAAAAAGAGCTGTGTTGCTGTTTCTTCTGCCATGTGTCACCCGTAGGTGGTCACACCACTAATGATTAAATCTCTTGGGTGATCTGACATCTGCATCATGCTTGTTTTGAGTTTCATGTGCCCGTTTCTCACTGTAGCATCTGAGTATTTCATATTGGCCATCTAATGCCAGGATGCTGTGCTTTCTGCTGAAACATGCCAGCTCCCTCTTTCAGGTACCGTGATACTGGAACCTGTTGGTTGCTTTGTGGAAGTCACTTCCATGTGTAAGATACGAACAGTTTATTTGTACTTTCGGGTGCGCATGTTACATGAAGGCTTGGCATCCATTGGACAGGGTGGGAGAGCTGAGATATTTCTAATCTTCAGCACTTTGTTTTTATGTATTGCCTAATAATGGAGCATGGCAAGATGGCAAGGAAATGTGCTGCTTCCTTCTCAGGGCACTGGAGGCTGAGATTAAAGAAGAGTCGGTCTTGCTGAGTGACATTCAGTGTTTGCTTTCCTTCCTGACTTTATTTGGGAATATTTTGGATTTTCCTAATTAAAGTCTTCCTTGTTCCTGCAGTTACTGTCTGTTATGGGAAGCAATTCTGCTTTTACTCTAAGCATGTGGTCAGGCCTTTACTCAAAATGTTTGTAAAACTAGCTTGTTTCTCCAGGTAGTTTGGTCACAAGAGATAATAAATAGCAGCTGTAGCATGGGATTTTGCCTGAGTCTAGTAATTTAAAAGGCTGCTGCTGTTTTTCCTCTTTCTTGCTATAAATCTCTAATTTGTTACCTTGCACAGAAAGAATTCTCTTGTATTTGTCTCCGATAGCAGTTCCCACAGAGTCTACCACATTTCTTTAATATGGTTGGTGGTTTGTTTTTTTTTTTTTTTTTTTAGGAAAGGTGAGAATCTGGAGCTCGTGTGAGAGGCTGCATTGAGAACCTGTGAAACTGAAGTTTCCTGCCAGGTGAACTGTGACAGTGCAAGCAGGAGGACCTGGGGCTTTTCCTGCTTTGCCCCACCCCTGTGTGCTCCTCCCTTTGCAAAGGAGCAGCGGGTCCTGAAGAACAGCCTGCAGCTTCTGAGCGCGAGGAAAGAAACGGTTTGTTAGTAGCTAGAGGAGTGCTGCTCCTGAGTGTGAGCATCTGTCAGTCAGCAGCTGAACTGAGCTTGGCTTTGGAAAGGTCACTAAGAGAATTAGGCTTGGTGAGAGTCTGGGAAATCATACTGGGGCTGTATAATCTTATCTGGCCTCGTGAGTGAAAAGCTTGGCCTTCTCATCCTGGGGGGCAGGTAATGGTTTTGATAGTGAAGCAAGTTTAAGAAGCCCCCTTCTTGCCCCTGCTTCCCGCTCTGTTTCATGACTGGGTAATTACAGCTGTTTATCTGGCTGCGGTAAACTGGGTCATTGAACTGATACGAGTTAAAAATAGCCATCCCAAACATCAGCAGCATTGATGCAACAGAAGAGTTGTGACCGGTGGTAGGAAGGATCATAAACTTGTTTTGCTGCCGGAGCCAAAGTACTTCATAACCGTGCACTTGCTGTGTTATTTGGTCGCTTTGTTCCGCATTGCCAGTCAAACAGTGGATTTGAAAGCAAAAGGGTTCCAGCTTGCTTGTGGTCAGCAGATCAAAAAATGCCATCTCAAAATTAGCTATACTCCTCTCAGATTAGCTTGTATGCTTTACAACTCCGAATAATAATTTCCTGCCTGCTGAACAGGCCCAGTCAAGAAGACTAATCAGTGTGCAAACATTGCGGCTAAAGAGTGTGGATACAGAGTCTGGCTGCCAGTAATGCATGAAGTGAAACAGAGTAGGTCTAGGCTTCCTGCGGCAGAGCCAGCTCTTCTGATGGCTGGGCTAGATTTTGCAAATTCGTTGTCTGTGGAAAGGCTCCTAGGTTTCCTTCTTCTTTTACCTCTCATATGATTGATTATTAAACACACACCCCCAAAAAAAACCAACCCAAACCAACCCCAACCCTCCAAAAACCCACACCCAAAACAACAGCCACATCACATTTACAGAAAGTCTTTCCTAACCTGCTGTGGTGGGATCAGAAAGGACAAATTTGGAGAGAGTGGATAATGTTTCTTAAATGTACAGGAATGGCTGCAGGCAAGTCTAATCTGATACCTTTTCATTTTGTGAAGCAAGATTTTCAACCAAGAATTTAAAGAATGTGTGAAGACTCCTCTAATTTTCACCTATTAAACAGTTGGTTTATGCAGTAACTATCTCTTCAGGGTCTTGTTTTGTGAGTTTCTCCAATATAGGCTGTGTTTCTATGTTTTTCTCAGCTTGCTCTGCTGTACAGGCTGGAATACAGTTTACCCACCGCAGTGCTCCCTGAACTAGCTCCTGCAGACCTCCAAGTACCATGGACGGAACATCTTATGTCCTGAGATATCTCTGTCTGTTTCTGATAACTTACTTTTTGATCCTCTTTTGTTTTGCTTCTCTTCAGCTTAATTAATATTTTCTTATACGGATATACAGCACTCTGCGTGATGAAACCCTGTAATGAGCAACTGTAGACTGCTGCTTTTTGGTTTGTTTTTTTTTTTCAGTCTGAAAGAGCAAGACACACAGAGAAAATGAGTTTGAAGGGAGTTGTGTAGCCCTAGTCACAGAGTTTGGGCTAGAAAGTGGACACTAGAAATGGACACTCTACTCTGTTCGTTAATCAGGCTGTCCTCTAACAGTAATGTATTTGTGAATTTACAATTTCTAATTTGCTCAGAGAAATGCATTTCTTCTCTAGACCCTCCTCTGTTCTGGGAACTTTTTTGTTACTTTTATGAGCAAAAACATGGGAGGCGGACTCTTTGGGAATTGCTGAGGGAGAGGTGAGCAAGGCTGGCAGGGTGGGAACATGGCTGATGCATAGCCTTTTTCTGGCTGAACTATAGCGCAGTGGTGTTGGCCTAGTTGCATCCAGGAGCATACATACTGCTCTGGTGCATGTGTTGAACACGACTGAAAGATTTCAGTCTTAGGTTTTATATGTGAAAGGATCCTAAAATAAGGAGACTTATTTCAGGGTAGTTACTAAGGAAAAATTCAGTAACCAGAAGCAATGAGCAGCTCCTGGGAATCTCAGAATGGAAGAACTCTCATTAACCTACTTGGAGCAAAGGCGTGTGTGCACATGCATGCCCTGTAATTTCATAGCTGCTGTTCTTGGAAGGGAGCGATGGTTGTGTTTCTTGGAGCAGAAGTATAAGATGAAATACTGCATTTTGCTAGTAGGGTTGAATGACCTGAAATATGTCCATCTGGAATATGAGGATGGGACAGGGTGATTTCTGACAAGTCTTATCGCCACCCTGAACTGACTTTGTTCCAAAGTGTGGTCTTTGTTTTCAGCACAGTACTGAGCAGAGATTTGTTAAGTTATCAAGCTAAAAATAAAGTTATTGTTCCCAAAAGCATTCAGATGAGCAAGAGGCTCCCACCTCACTGTAGATGCCTTGGATTTTATTAAAAATCTGGTATGTCAACCCTATTACTTGTGTCCTCCTCAGCTCACTGATTCTGTTGTAAACGCCTTCCTAAAATAACTAGGGGAGCAGAGAGTGGAAGCCTCTGAATAAAAGCAGTGATAAAATGGAAGTGTGTTTACTGTAATGACCTATTTGTTCTTTCCTTTAGGCACAATGGCTACAGTAGCCCAGAAGCACTTTTTGGAAGGGCAGACATACTCAGTCCCCCTGATCCAACCGGACTTGCGCAGGGAGGAGGCTGTTCAGCAGGTGGCAGATGCCCTTCAGTATCTGCAAAAGGTGTCAGGCGATATCTTCAACAGGTACGGTGCTGTCATGTGGGGGTTGGGGGCTTAGCGTGTAGCAATAGGAAACAAAGTGCTGTGATAAGATTGCATCAGTGAAAGGGCATTGCATTAGCAAGCAATGAAGGTTCAGAAAAGGGATAAAGAAGGACCAGATGCACTTCAATAAAAGTTTATTGGATTTGGGTCTGTCACAGTTAAGCATAATGAAATGGCTGCAGTTCGCCAGAGGTTGGTTGTTATTAATTTTTTATTCAGTGGCAGACTCCCACAAATTGCATTACTGCTTCTGCTGCAGTTATCCTTTATTCTTTCTTGCTCATATTTTGAATGGGAGACTTTCTTACTCAGAGTACCTAGAGGACACATCTTTTTGAGTCATTTATACTTGGAGCAGTAGAATAGAAAATGTCTCTTTGTTCTGATCTCTGGGACTTACAAACTGTTCTCTTTGGGCTTCTGGTGTTCTGCACTTCTCTTTATGTATGTTGGGAGGCCTGAGCATATGAGAGGGTCTGTTATTCTCACCACAGCCTCATAATCCATCTAAACTGATCTTTTCAAGGATTTGGCCCAGACTTGTCACCTCTTGCATATGGTCATTTTTAGGATTGGATATATAAGACTAGCTGTATATCAGATCAGAGAGATTCTTGTGTTTGCCTACAAATGATGGTAGGTGGCATGGTGCCTTTTTTCATCTGATGCCATGTTTGATATCTCAGTGCCCTGAGATGGCATACCATATCAATGGTGTAGAAACAGATCAACATTTGTCTTCTCATATCCTGATTAGCAGAAGTACTTGCTTTGGTTTCAGTGGAGATCTTGATTACCTAGTACGATTTATTATGGTGTGAGCAGGACCGTGGCATTCTTTCTTCTTATGAGGTTTGGTTTTTTTTTTTTAAGGGCAGATTGAAGTTACGTGATTTTTGATAATGATACTTTGAAGAGCAGCCTCTGAGGAAAGGATAGTCACTAAGGCTGAGCTCAGGTCATTGAGGCAAATAAAGGCGTTTCATTGGAATAGTCTTTGTTTGGGCAAGGGCTCCTGGGCAAGGGAGTGGGAGCGTGCGTAGGCTAGATTAGGTTGAACATAAGGTCTCATTCTTTTGTGCATTTCTTAGTATGGGAACCCTTCATGCTATAAGGCTGGGAGAAGGCTTTCTGGAGCTGCCAGAAACATGTGGAAGGCACCTCTCAAGCCTGGGACTGGTTGGCAGTGCTTTCACTCTATGTGGGGCAAATAAAGCTATTGCTATAACTGAAGTGGTTCTTTCTCCATCTGCTTTTTTCTTTTTTCTTTTTTTTTTTTTTTCTCCTACTCACTGCTTTGTAACACAGTACCCTGTAATTTCCCTGGGGAGACAAGCCTGCTGTTTTGTATGCAAGTCACTCCTGAGTCCTGAACAGTGACTGTGATGCTGTTCGCTCGCTCTTTGGTGCACTCATGACTTTTAATTACCAATTTTTTCCAACAACAGAGGAAGCTTCATTGGGCTCTTTGTTTGCTTTGCCTTTCCTCTGAGGTCTTGGCTCTCTGATAAAATTAATAACGATTTAGTAATTATGCAGGCATCTGATTAAAAGTTCCATGACCTTGGTTGTTCCATGCCAATCAAGGGGCAAAGCTTTCAAGGTGAGAACTTTGTCACTTAGTGAAGAGTGACCTTTTATCTTCCCTTTCCTGAGATAGAACAGCTCTATCTTCCATTTCCAGGAAGGAGCTGCCTTATCTGTGGAAGCTGACTGTTCTGATCTGCAAAACAGCAGCTTGCAGTGTTGACGGAGGGGAAACTTGTTCAGTGTGGCAGACTCTGCTGAGTGTGTCAAACTCATTACTTCAGTACTACAAAGATGCACATGTTCTGGGGTTGTTTTGTGGGAACAATTGGATTGGTACAGCGCTGAGAGTGGCATGCCGATTTGTAATTTGTTGAAGGTGGAGTGAGAAAGTCTCTCTTTATGGAAAGAGGAATCTTTCCACAAACAAATCTTTTTTTTTTACCATGTTAACTGATGAAAGCTTCTGCTTTGAGTTGTTGCTGACATGACAATTGAGTATGAATTCTTAAAATGACATGTCCATCCATTGTGCAAGGGAGGTGAGCTTTTTCTTTCTTTCTTTGGAAACTGGCTGAAGGTAACTGTTGGGATTGTAGAAGAAATATTCCCTGGGCCAGTTAGTGGCTGTGCAGAAGCAACAGTGAAAAGTCCTGGTGGATTCAGTCGTCTTAAGGGGACACCAGAAAGACACCTTTGCATTTGGAGAACTGGGAGAAAGAAGATAAGCAGTGTTCCTCCCCTTCCCGCTGGTTTGGGAAATCTGGGAAATAACCCATGAGACAAGACTCTGCCAAGCTATCTTCTTTCCAAATGCACTCAAACAAGCTGACTTGCTATTAAGTTTAACTGTGCAAGGTATGTGGTGAATGAGGCACTCTGCAGGGTTCATTAGCTTGTAGAGAATCAAGGGATGTGCAGGTGCAAAAAACCAGTAAACTATGGCTGAGACCCAGAGCAGACCCACTGGGAACAGCCTTGGAGAGTAGGTCTGTCAACCCACAGCATCTAAACCTCCTCTGTGCCTTTTTAGCAGTGCACCTGGACTGCGACCTGGAATCACTAAGAAAGAGCAGGGGGTAGCTCAGCATCCCTCTGTCATATTCCTAACCCTTCGGAGCAAGGACCCATCCAGCCTCTTGCACATGGAGAACAGCAAAGTACCACATCCTGCAGAGGGAGAGCACTGACCTGGGCAGGCTCTTGGCTGCCGGGCAGTGCAGGTTGGTGTCTTAGGTCAGTACTGTCAACAGTCCCATCCTCTTAGGAAGTCCTGTCCTCTTGGGGCTGATATCAGTACTGTGAGGAGATCAAGAGGCTGCATGTACTTTCCAGGGTTGTGTTTTGGAGTAATGGAAGCTTTAACCTTGTGTATGTTAACTGAATTCATGTAATTAATCTGCTGCGGAAGCTGCAGTAAAGATCAGATTCATTGCCTGTAGCTACTGAGATTTTAATACATATCATTACTGCCTAAAACATAAATATTCTAACATAGCCAATCTGACATAATATCTATATGAGTTTAACTCCTGGACTTTTAAGGAGGGTTTTTGATGTAAGTCACAGGAGGCAGAATGACCGATTTAAACATTCAATTAACCACTAGTCTTTCATCTGTTTGTTTCATCATTACCAGCATTTTCTGGGTGACAGCTTGCATTGGAATTGTGCGCTATGGAATTTTTTACAGGAATGTTGTTGTGATAAGTACTTCAGATGGGTCATGGGTTTAGCTTTTCTGTGAGATGCGCCCCCTGGTTAGCTAGGCTTGCCCTATGGGATTTCTCAATTTCTGAGGAGAGTTTTTGTTGCCAGGAGATGTTAATAACCTCTGATATGTCAGCTCATTACTCAGAGTGTACACTTCTGTGTAACAGATCTGTGGAAAATTGCCTATGCAAGTTATCTCATGGAGTGTTATAGCAGGAGAAAGAAAACAAATACTTGGGGTTGGAATGTTGTTATCAAGGTCCTGATCTCCTTTGCCTGTGATCCAACCACAGGTTGTCCAATATACAATATTTCTTATCCTTGTGCTTCTTTTTTTCAGTTTAAGGAAGAATTTCTGGGCTGATCTTTTTAAAGATCTTTATTCAGTGTCTTTTGCTTGTCTGGACTAGTATTTTACTAAACAGGCATATCCTTCTTGTTCTTCCCAATTAGATTCAAATTAATTTCATATTAAATAATTGAAAATTACTTTAATATTAAATAAAGATTTAACTGAGAGCCACACTTCTGAAAGCGGTAGTTGGAACACAAAAGCACTGTGGAGATGCTGTCAAGCGTGAGGAGGAAGTCTGGTAAGTGTGTGATTAAGGAAGGTAAGGAGTGGCTGGCTAGGCAGCAGAGCCTTAAGGAATGTTTGGGACAGGAGCAGGGTTGACATGCGAGTAGTCCTGAAATTGAAAATGCAGACAAAACCTTAATCATGAGATGCATTTGGGTGTTCCTCCTCTTGTTCTAAACTTATTACTGTGATTAGTCATGATGATCAATGGGTGGAAACGGGTGACTGACATAAGAATATACTTGATTTAGGAGGTCTGTGGAATGTATTATTACACATTTGTGGAAACTTGCAAAGAAGGGTCTTGCTGCAAGCTGTGCTGTGTCCTTTGTTGTGCACTGTGGCTCTGGGATGCAGCTTGGAGCTTGGACATTGCACTGTAGTTGCTCCTCTGTTGTCTGTAAGGGTTTGACCTTAGGAGGAGGAGAACGGTAAAGAGAGCTCCATCATGATGGGTTGCCATTTAGGTTAGTTTACACCAGGAGACTGGCTGTAGTGCAGGGAATCAATTTTTCTCCAGTTTATTTGAGACTGATACGGCCCTTGTTAAGCAACAAGTCACCTCATGGAACTTTGAAGTTGTCCCAGAGGCCATCTGAGAGAGCATGCTAGGTCTAGTTTAGTTTCAGTTGTCTCTCTAGAGGGGCTGTAGGAGCAGTCATTCACTGCCAGGAATATTAGGCAGAAATGGTGAGGTAAAGGAATGAGAGGATGGTCCTGCAGACATGAGGACGTGGAGCATGGGGAAGACAGAGGGACGAATTTTGCTTTGCAGATACTGATTATTCTTGTAGAGGCATGTTCAACTAATTTGAATTTTATGGGTTTTTTTTAAGCATAGCACACACTTTGTAAGAAACTGCTTATTTATTTTAGCTCTCATGGTCCTCTGGAAGATAAATTTGAAAGCTTGTAAAGGTGTACCTTGAGAGAGGTTTCCAGACTATTGGGAAGACTTTAGGAGGTGACATGTAGGGATCAGGTCAGCATGCCTGGAAGGTTGGTGGCATCTGGCAGTAGCAAGCATCCTATGCCCTCAAAAAGAGGTGAAGGGATAGTGAGTGTTCTGCAGGAGTCCAGATTACAACTCTTTCTGGATGCTGCTAAAAGCCCTAAGCTTAAAATCTTGCAGGGTCTGAGGCTCAGGCTCAATTCAGATGCCTTGACAGCACATGGAGTGGGGCAACGGGTGGGATGGGGGCACAGATAGAGCTGGCACAGCTTGAAATGACATGGGAATAGTAGGAAAGAAGAGACTGAATGGTATTAAGTCATTAAAAGATTGTTCCTTCAAAATGAAACAAACATCATGGAGAATTAGCCAGACAGGATTCTCGCTCATCTCAAAGTACTCAAAATCTGTGTCTTTTGGACTTCCAGAGATTAAATCTGTCTTTTGAAGGAGAGGAACAGAATGCTAAATCTCACTGTGCAAGTGAGATGCTTTTTATGGCATTGTCATTGAAATGTAGTGATGGTTACTTAAGCCCTTAAGTCTACTAACAACAGCCCTTCCACATCAGTTTCTTTCACTAGCAGTCTGTTTATCTTTGAATTCCATTCCTCCAAAAGGAAGGTGATCAGTCTGTTCTGCCTTAAGTGATTGAAAGGCAGGCTTGAACTTGATCACAGAGCTGTAGCCTTCTGTAAACTAATAAGGCCTTCAGCATAGTTTAAAACAAGCAATTTAAAGAAATGATTGAAGTACTTCACCTTCAATATTCTCCTTCAAGCAGACTTAAACTTTTCGCACCTAATAGCAAGTCTGCAAATAGAGGTACATTTTAACGAATATCTAAAAGACTCAGTGCTGGCATTAATGCAAAATGTTTCTCAAAGCATGAGATGAGTTTGCTTTAGCTACAGAAAGCATTTTGGGGGGGCGGAGATGGGCTCTTAATGCTTGATCCTATGTCTGAAAGGAAAATGGTGAAATATTGTGTCCAGGATGCTGAAACGGCCATCCAGGAGCACAAAGGAAATACAAGCCTTAGCTGTATCCTCAGTCACTAAAAAATAAAATGAATGGTTTAGGTGCAATCATGCTAAACTGCTGATATATCAATTTGCTGTAAGTAGTAAAAAAGGGAAGGAAAATGCAAAAGTTGCAGGAGAGGCATTCTCCCGCTTCTGGATTCGTTTCAAAACTGCTTAGCAAAAGGAGGCAGGCAACAATTTCAGACTTACTGGAGCTCTTGAGAGGATTCTCTCTACTCTGACAGGGCCTTTCATGATAGTGGAATATCTAGTGGAAATGTGAGACAGTTTGATCAAAAACAGATGGCATGTGCAATAGGAAAGGCAAACAGTAGGGAGAAACTTAGGTAGCTTTGGTGCATATGGTTTGTTGTTTTATTTTAGTTTGTGTTTTTCTTAACCTTGACAGTGTAGTCTCTTGTTTGTACTGTGTGCCCTGTTGGAGAAGGCTCAATATTGAGTAGCAGTTTTCAAGTTCTGGTGAGATAATTCTCTCCCTGGTCCTTAAAGATGGTAGGAAGAAGTGTAAGCTGCAGCTGCCTACATAAGTGCAACTTGGTAGCTGGAAAAATACACACCAGGATGAGGCTTGGCCATCCTGAGGCCTGAATCCTTCCTTCCTCTCTGGACAACTTTTATATACCTTTTGCAGCTCTGGGGAGATCAGATCCATTCTCAGAAGGAGGATTTTCTGCTCCTCAAAGGGTGAAGGAGTGATACTGAAAGAGAACAGAGGGAGGCAAGATTGCTGTTTCAATAAAGGAGGGCTTTCCTTTGAAGGTATTTGGTTTATTTTCTTTGTTTGGTCATGAGCTTAGCTTCTAGAGGATTGATTATAGCAATGGCAATAATTTGTAACAGGGATGTTGCTGTCTACAACTGTATGAGTTGGATTTCCTGAAAAAAGGTGTCCCAGAAGAGTCTGTGATAAATCTTAATACACTTAATAAAAATAAGTTCTTGATAGCATAGGAACTTCTTGCTTTGTAGACTCTGTTCATGGAGCAGAACTTTGCATCTTGAAGAAAATCATTAATCAAAAAAACCCCAAACATTTGGTCCAATCATATACAGTTCATAGTGGCTTTCTGACTTAATATGAACAAAAAGCAAAGAAAATTTTTATGTGTCAGCAGGCTACAAGCAATTTACTACCATCTGTGGACTCCCTATGGCTCAGCAAAACTTTTCTAAAACGTTTGAAGAGCTGTGATTTTAGCAGGAGAGATGCCACATGTAGTAGCTACCGTTGTTTATTATTCAAAGGCCATGTTCCAAAACTGATAAAGCCAATTTCAAAACCATCTATGGAAATAAAGGCTGTAGTAGGAAAAGGCAAAAGAAACAAATGTTGGACCTGTTTGTGGAGGTGAGAGGTAATTATCTTGATAAACTTTGCCTTCTTTCACCAACGATTATTTTAAAGCACAGACAATTTGAGGACAGTGCTGTGACTAAGTTGAAGGATGGATTGCTTTGTATACCCCCAACTGCTATAAATTGGTTTAAACTTTTATGAGCTACCGTGTAACAAAAGAATACAGAGGTATAATTACCTTTGCTTTTACCGCTTTAAGAAGCAGAAGCCCAGGAGGACCTCTCTGCTATTGACAAGGTGTAACTCTTTGCTTACTGAACTGTTTCTGTATTGAAAAGGTAGTGGGTGAATAGCCTGGAGCCCGAGCACTGTGCAATTGCAGTGAAATAACCTCCTTTGAACCTGAGTGCAGCAGGGTCTGAACCAGCTAATGCCTGTGGAGGCTTATGGACTTCAGAAACACTGTCTGACGTATTAACGGAGTGAGGTTTTAGATGGCTGAGAGTTGTAATATCCTAAAGCATGAGAGTAACATATCCAGCAGTAATAATGGTGATGATGCATCCATAAAAGTGTAAAGGTATGTGAGAGAGAATTCCACACTGAACCCTAAAGAAGGCGTTTCTGCATAACAAGAGCACTGACAGCCCTTTGAGAAAGAAGTAAAAAAAAAATTGGTAGGGCATAGAAGTGGTGGTGATCTGTCCTCCTTACCATGTCCCAGAAAGACTTGTTCCAGTGAGCAATGCAAGTCTTCACAACAGGACCAAGCGGCCACCTTTGCATGTTTATTTTCAGTTAATTCTGACGCCTAATTATGAAGCTCATGCATGGGCACATTGACAGCTTTTGTGGGCTCCTCTCTTGAATGTTGTTTCAGAGTTTCTACCCAATTCAGACAGATGCTAATGTGTGAGTCACTCATATGTAGTATTTATCAATGTTTGGGGGTGCCTTAAAGGTAGCGTTGAGTTGGAGGTAGGCAGCAGTTCAGCGTGAGCATGGTGGGAATGTGTGGTAGGGAAACAAGTTTTAGAGAGTAGGTGCTGGATGAGTAGGGCTACAGTGTGTCTCTGGCTGTGTTTTGCTGACAGCTGTGGTGCCAATCACTCTGTATGTTAGTGGGATGTCAATGTCAATTCAAGGTCCAGCCAGTGACCTGGGCCTTGAGGGGCTGCCAGGAGAGCAGAGTTGGGACTGACCTCCCAGCCACAGCTGTGAGTGGCTAATGCAAAGAGGTCTCATGGCTGCAGTACTTTAGCATGGGAGTGTTAAGTGTGCTTCCATAATGTCTTCCCCCAGTTTTCATGCCCTGAGCAAGTTCTCCAGGAGAACTCTGAAACTCTGCTTGTTGTGCAGCTGAGTAAACTTCCTTTCCTTAAAGTACTCTGGATGACTGTGGGTAGGAAGGATCCTGATGCACTTGATAGGAGATGCACTGGCTGAGATGTTGTCCAGCAATAAGTCACGTCTATAAACTACTAGGGCAGGAGGTGGCTGTTAATTACTAGAGATTTGGAAAAGATCTTACGAACTTCCCCATCCAGAGAGGCATTCCCTTCCCCCCAGTCCCTCACCCAAAGTGGCTGTAGCTATTATTCTCTGGAAATATCCAGGGAGAAGCAGATCATAACAACAAGTCAGTGTGTGCCTCACAGCAAAAGAAATGTTCCCTTTTTTCTAGTTCTTTAGCCTGCAGGTTTGGCAATATTTTCAGATTTTCCCATTCTGCTTGACACAATTGCCATGTCGTTCTGTTCTTATACAAAGTGATAACTCTACCTTCTCAACCAGCTTCAGATGCTGGACTCTCACACGTGTTGGAATCATATTCTGTTCCTGTGGATGAGTTTTGTCTACTCAGTCAGCCCTGGAGGAAGAGATTCAAATAAGTCACTTTGTTTTACAGGTATGATTTCCATCAGGGATCTAGTGTGGAGAAAACTGTCTGGAAAATAACACCAAGTAGCTTGAAATGTGTATTACAGGCTCCCCCCTATATAAGTGGGAGTATGTACACTGCAGGGAGAGTTGCGGGAGGAAACATGAGCGCCAAAGGTCTGTTCTTCACAGTTGACTGGAGGATTAAATTCTCTTTCCATGGTCCTTCCTCCTGACTATAGCCATGGTGCAGTCACTGGGCTTTTCCAAATGGGGTAGATTAGAGTCTGGGTGTAAATGCAACTGACATTTAAGAGAAAGCAGCACTTTTGGAGAGAGCAGATCAATTTGCAGATGCTAATGATGGAGTTCTTGTTTTTCTTCCATCTAAATCCTCCAGACAGTCATTTTATTGAGGGGATCCCCCATGCTGTGCCATTAGCTGGAGGAGGGGATAAAAATTACTTTTGGAGCCAGGGATAAAGGATTCAGATGGTAAAGTGTGTTAAAGAAAAAACCCCAGGTGGGTAATTTAGTATCCTCTGAGTTGTATTCCATTCTTACTTCATCCAATAATATGATCCTTATTCTGGATTAATATACATTTTAAAATGCAAATACCTGGGTTTATTTTACTTCTAGGACTTGCATTTTAGATCTCCCATCAGAGCAGAATAAGAAGACATGCTTGATGAGCTAAAGAGGCATAACAGGACATTCCTTTTAGATGAGAAGGTAAAGCTGTTGCACTTCTGCTCTGTGGTAGTGCACAGGAATAGCCTTTCTGATTGTCTATGAAATATATATAACATGCCAGTCATTCCCATAGCTCAGCACCAAGAAACTAGAAAGTTCATGGTCTGCACAGCTCAGTTCTCTCTGTCACTTTGGCCTGGCGACTGGGTTTCTTTGTTTTTGCTTCAACAACAATACTTTCAACAGTGGCATCCTGGATTTTGTTGATTCCAAAACAAATTCAGACTTCATGTGACTTTTCTGAGGGAAGGAGGGTGAGATGCTCCCAACTCCTCTTGAGTTACTGAGCACCAGGCAGGGGTTTTTTTAGTTCTTTCTAACACGTAGGTGATTTGGGGGGGGAGGGAAAACCCAAACAACCTCACAGCCAAAATCATGCCGTTCATTATGCTTCATGCTTACTTTTTGCTGGGATGAGGGGATTAGCTGTTGCTAAAGGCATTGGTCCGTGAGAACGTTTATTGAGTGAGTATGTCACAGGGCAAGTGGTTAGGCTATTAAAATTTATGAATTTACGGTCCTGGAAGTTTTGGGGTGAGGAAGGAGGTTTGAAAAGTATATTGTACAAATTTGTTCTGGTATTATTGTGAAGCTACTATTTCCATTCTCAATGACTATTTGCAAGTCACTGTGGGGGAAAAGATGAGTTTTAAAAGGACAGTGAGGAAAATGAAATCATGTGTCTAGAACTGCTCTGAAAGTGATGTCTGATTGCTTATGTGCCACAGACTTTCACTGAAGTGACTGAGCATGCATCTGTCCAAGCAGAGAGGCATCTGCTTTTTGATGCTGTTAGAAAAATCTCTGTCTGGGGCCCAAAGTTCTTTGGGAAAAAGTAACTGGAAATCCCTCAAGTAAGTAAGAAAGTGCTGTAATCACTCAGGAAAGGTGTTAGATGGATAATGTGTCATAAAGAGTTACTCTCATTTGTTGAAGAAGCACTTATGCTCAAATTAGCTTGTTGATGGGCATATCATAGAAGGTGCCTTTTGAGATTTGAGTGTGACTGCAATTGATTGTAGGAAAATGAAAAAGTAACACTAAACAACCTCAGTTTCTGAAGAGCAAATATTTTGAAATAAAAAGCTCCAGTTGCAAAAAAAATATGGAAAGAAATCTTTCCTTTAAGAGAAGATGACCTGTTTTGAAAGAGAAGGATCTGTTATAAGAAGTTCAAATTGGAAGCACTGGTGAGAAAGGGAAAAGATGTAGTTGGCAATGAGGTTTTGTAACTAGCCAAGGGCTGGTAACTGTTTCTGAGAAAGTTTCTGAGAAACTGTTTCTTATGTGGTTGGGCTTGTTTTCATTGTAGCAAGATTTTGGGGGAATCTTGGCAGTCGGCACTGGTCCTCAGAGGATGCTGAGGGGATCATTGCTGAACAGAAGCAGCGAGTGGCAATGCTTGCATGGGCAGAAGTATCCAGTTGAAGGAAGACTGGAAGGGAATAGAAGAAATTTGATTGAGTTGTAAGCTGTTGAAAGTACTGTGATCACTGCAGCAAATATGATGAGAAGAAACACAGTATTGAGAGCAAAACAAAACATACTCCAAGTCATCCTCCAAAAGCAAAGCATACTCCAAGTCATCCTTCAAAAGCAAAGCATACTCCAAGTCATCCTTCAAAAGCTGGTTAGGTCATTTACCCAGCACCTGGTGACAACCTCAGTAGGTCAGGACAAAGTGAGGAAAGACCACAGAGGCAGACCCTTATTACGTGGTGGGAGTCAGAAAAGAACTAAGAGTTACAAGAAGAAGAGATGAAGTGCAGTTGTCTTTGAGGGTTTCACAGTTGATGAAACAGACTGCTTTATGGTAGCAAGTCCGTTTTCTTGGTTAGGCTTTCCTTCTCCTGAATATGCAAGTCCAATCGTGAAGGACAGGTTTTTTTTATGGAGAATTATTTTAGTTAGTAATTGTTGTGTGAGTACTATCTTGTAAATGATAGCTCTTAAGTATCTGTTATTGAAAAGACGACTGAAGGTTTCAACTTGTGGCACACAAGTCAAACTCTGTGTGATTGCCATCAGCTTCTGGGAAGTGGGGAAAATTTAAAGTCAGTGCAAAAAAACTTTACCTTCAAACTTGTGTCTTAAGTGTGGGGAGAGGGTGTATTTTGGATCCTGAGAAAGAAGTGGTGATGGAGAGAATGGTCAGTGTTTTGCATCAGTGCTTGCTGGCTGTGGTTTATTCTGGAGAGCAGCAGTGGGATGTATTTGGTGATGGGGAGGCACTGAAGAGTGTAGAAGTACTTTCACAGGTGGTCATAAACTCAGTAAAACTAAAAATTGAACAACTACTGAAATGTATGTATTAACTCCTGTGAATTAAAGCAAAAATTGTTCAAATTACTGAATGATGGGCTGAAAATCTGGTCTGATGGAACTGTGCTGTGAATTTCTCCAGATTTCCTTTGTCACAGGGCACAAACGTTTTCACTCTTGGTGTCACAAGCAACTGAGACTTAATTAACGCTTGGAAATTGCTTTGAGATCTTTGGGTGAAAAGCAATGAAGTTCTAATGATATTTGATTAAATGCAAAGAGAAGCAATGCTTTCCTCAGAGAATGATTAGAGTTTGAACTTCTATCACAGGGAATCATTTTCTGCTCCGGAGGCAGGCATGTTTTGACCAGCATTCTTATTCTTGGTGGCAGTGGCTTGTTTTGGCAGTGGAGATAAACTGATCAGGAGCAGCGTTTGTGCTATGTGTTGTGTTGGTATAAAAGGCCTCCATCCCAATGAACGAGTGGGAGCTCAGCTTACCTGGTACGTTCAGCCTTATGTTAGGGTAAGACCTGTAGTAGAACCTTTACAGATGTTCACTAAATTAGTTCTTATCACACCTGTGCAACTGGGTGCTACTTGGTGAAGAAAACTGTTCTAAAACCACTTGGGAAGGTATGGGGAAAAGCTAGGAATAAAGAGGATCTTCTGATGAAAAACAGGCTGTCCTCTTGTTCTTCAGTGTTGAGTCAGTGTGGACTGCCTTGCCAGTGGGGAGGAAGGCCCTGCAAATGTCACTTTTCCTTCCCATGTTATCATGGTGATGTCGCAAGGTATCGTTGGCTGAAGTGAGGCACAGGCTAAAAGAGCTGGGGAGGCTGCTGTGGACTTGTTAGTGCCGGTCCCTGCTGATGCTACCTGATGCATTTCTCTTGCAACCCCACCTGGGACAAGGCACGGATCAGACATTTAAATCCAAGCTGATTTGTCTCCTGTGACTACTGCTGATAGGAAATGTAGAGCGTAATGTTGATTAAGAGTGAATTGTATAGCAGAAACGTTGTTTGTGTAGAAGCTGGCACAGTGCTGAAATGAAGGCTGGGAAGGAGTTTCTTCTACGCTCAGTGGAATCCAAGACCTTTTTAAAGGCATTAGCTCTCCCTGTCCCCAGATTTTGTTCACCACAGGGTCACCTGGGCATTTCTCCACTGCTTACATTTCCTGTGACTCTGTGTGGTGATAAACATTTTCTGTTCTGTGGGGACAGGGAGGAAGATCTTTGACTATTCTAAGGAAGGAGCTTTGATAGGAGAAAGAGAAACCAAACCTCATGTTTGTGTACACAGTTGATTAATTTAAGGTTACAAGGTGCCAAAACACCTCCTCAGGCTACCTGCAAGATATGATCCATAACTTCAAGCAACACGGAACCAAAATTTACTTTTGACAGTCTTGTAAAATTCTGTCCAAACAGAATTAGCCTTCCTTTCAATAGTGATTTAAAAAGGAAAAAAAAAAATACAAACCAACAAACACTTAAGGCTATTACTACAAAAGATTGAGTGTCAGTGAGTAACTGCTTCTGAGAATTTTGCCAGGATGAGTGAAGACTATACAGATAACAAAACAAGTTACTAGTACTTACAGCATCTCCTGCCTAATATCTCAAGACTACGTCTGTGTCTGCTGCTCTGGGAAGCAGCTCCATGGCGTTGTTCAGTATCTGCCCCGACACTGCCAGTGGAGGAACTCAAACGATCACCTGTGAAACCCCCAGCAGTACTGGTAGAAGAACCAGTTTTTCTCATTACTTCTTTTAGACCACACTTCCTAAAAGTTTTCACCACGATGGTAGAACCTGTTTTGTTTATATATCTGAACACTATTCATGAAGAAGTAGTTTGAGCAAAAGTAGCCTCTATATTTTAAATAGAAGATCTAATTGTATCATTTATTTGCATGTACAGACTTTCTGCTTAGTGTGTATTTCTTCTAAAAACAGGAAAGCCTGTCTGATTTCAGATCAGTCAGTGGTGTGAGGCCAAGTAAAAAGGTTGGAAGGCTAAAGAAGAACTTGGTTTTTACCTTGAGGGGAAAAAAAAAGAAAAGGCAAAAGGCAAAGCTGCTTTTCTGGAGAGGAGAACAAGCTGCAGGGGGATAGGGAGGAGGGTGCTGTGATGATAGGTCAAAATTCTAAGTTTCCAGTTTTACATAAACTTAATTCACAGTAGTGGGAGCACCTTGTGAAATGAGAGATTAAAAAACAAAATGAAATTATTGTGAGAACACGACCTGTGGAGAGTGATGTATGCCAGATCCTGCTGAGGATAACCTGGCAACCTTGATCACCCTCCAATCTGAAAAGCCGTTCGGCATCGCAGGAGCGAGGCAATATGTGAATGCTGAAACACCTGGAAATCAGGCTCAAGGAGCAATCAAAGTGTGATAAACATTAATTAGTATAATACCCAAACCCTTAATGGAGGAAGGAACATTGATTACACTACCTCACTTGGGATTTCTTTCTGTCAGAGATGGTATATGATGACAGTTTCTGATTACACTTACTCAGACATGAAGTAAGACTTTAAAAACTGCTTGAATATGGAGAGAGAAGAGCAGAAAGCAAACAAGTTGATCTTTCTTTGAGTGGTTGAATGTGTTTGACTTTTCATAAAGGCATGCATTTTTGCTTTTTGACTTTCAAACTTTTGAGGTGAATTGGCATTGTGAACTGGCTTTGAATGTTTCCCTGGATCGCTGTAAACCATAAATGTCTTTGCAGCCTTTCCTGTGCTCTCTCCATCTTGATCCAGCGATGTTGCCAGCTGCTGGGGCAGAGGGACTGTGTGGGAGTGGGGAGAGTGGGGCTCGGGCTTCTCACAGCCCATTTATTGCTGTGTGAACTCTGAGCTGGCCCACCGCAGCGTGCAGCAATATCCATATGTGGTAAGGCTGTTTGTAAAGCACACTCTAGCGCCTCATAAAATATTATCTTTTGTTAGCCAGCCAGAACATACTTAGATATTCTAGCCTAGCTCTCTAGGCCTGCTTCAGTCTAGTGGATTGTGCATCAAAGCCCTGAGTTATGGGTAGCAGGGGCAATGCATTGATATTTCCCCATCACTTCAGCAGCCTGAGGAGCCATAAAAGCCCATGGCCTTTTCTCAAGAAGATTCTTAGACAAATTAAAACTTGAAAAAGTTTGAGATTTTCTTCTTCTCCGCAGCATACAAATAGAAGAGAGCAGTGATGTGCCTCTGGGTCCCAGGAAAGAAGGAAGTGAGGAAGGGCTGAGAGGAAAAGTGGACATTTAGGTCCCTCAGCACCGCCTTCTGCTGCTGCTTTCACCATGGGATGATGTCTCCCCTCCCCTCGGAGGTAGTCTGTCCTCATCTCACCAGTGGTTCTCTCACTTGTCGAAACCCACTGAAACTTGTCCTAGGGGTTTAGTGATATCTCCTTCATCAGTAGTGGTACCATGCTGGTTTTGGCACCAGTGCTGTGGCAGGATGGATGGCAGCCAGCACTGTTATCTTCCCCTGTTATCCTGCTCCAGCACCAGCCACTTTGAGAGTCTGCAGATGTAATAAAATGTAAGATCCATAAACTCCATCCCTTTTAATTCATGCCTTCTGCAGTAAGGGAGGAATTTAATAAAAGCATGCTTTGTTGGAGGAAAAAAAAAAAAGGGCAGCTTGACTTTTAGGCAAAAACGCAAGGTTTTATGGAATGAATTTACTGCATGTACCCTGAAGTTTAGAACAGCAATGCCAAGCATCCCCCTGCTATCTCTCAGGAGACGGAGCTTGGGCTGGGAGGAGATGAGACACCTGACTTTCTATGATGTGTGCAGTCCTCATTTAAGGAAAAAAGTCATTTAATACTTCGGCTGCCTTATCCTACTGTGCAACTTCATTTCTCATTCTGCTCTGTAATGTTCTTTCTCCTTGGTTGATCGCTTACTTTTGTACTTCAGACATGAAATTGAAGTTCTTTGGTATTCTAGAGAGGTTTGCTCCCAGCCTTTGCTGCCTTGCCTTTCTCATTCACCTTGGTGTGGAGCTCGCCTCTTCTCTCTCCCGCTTCCCAAGTTTTGTCATCCCTGTCTCTTTGGGGTGATGAGTGTGCTCAACAGGGACAGCAAAGGGGCTCCTGCTGCTGTGATGCTTCCCTCCAGCTGAATTCTGTCTTGCTAAGCCACCTTTCTGGGAATCCATCAGCCTGTCTTTAAAAAACCTGCTCTGATTTTAAACTTTTTTCTGATGCTGTCTGACCTCTAGCAACTATAGATGATAAAAATCACAATTCTTTTTCGGCATTGTGGAGTGCTTGGAGACTCTCATAGAAATATAGTATTATTGCCATTGCTGACAACTGACAGGCAGTGTCCTGGATGCCAGATTCCTAATACCTCAAATCTTTTTCCTATGGGAGTAAGAGAACAGTAATTTTTCCCCATGAGCAGACACAGACGCAGCAGAGGAGGTCTTTCAGTAGCTGCCTGAATGTGAGATTTATTGGAGGAGTTACAAGGAAATAACGAGAAGTGATCTTCTCTGTGGCTGCAGATGGGACAGAGGATACAGGGCCAGCAAGGGAGGCAGCGAAGTGGGAGGAAGTATTCCTGGGACCTGCTGTGGGTGTTGGAGAGAATTGCCTCTAAAATGGAGAGGAGCTCAAGGCAGCAGGATGAGGGCTTTAGGAGAAAGGAGAAATGAAAACTGAAATCGAAGTTGGGGGTGAAGCACAGGAGACTTGAATGCAAAAAGAGTTCAGAGGGACAAGAGAATGTGAAAGCTTGAATCAAAGCACCTGAAAGATTGGCTTTAATATCTGCTTAGATCAAAAATAAAAGTCTGTATGGATTAACAGATAATCCACTAGATAGATTTAATCTGCCCACATGTATTGCTTCCCCAAAGAAGCACTGGGAGGGGAAGGCTGGTTTGGCTTGGTGCCCAGGATTTGAAGGCAGGTGATATATTCTCTTTTCTTCTGCAGGCCCCCTTTTCACTTGTCCCAAAAGCATGCATCCTGCCCAAAGGGAGGGGCTGTCGCTGTACGCCTCCTGCTTCTTTCCAACTCCAAAGTCACATTGAATCTAACTAAAGGGGTTTCTCAAGCAGAAAAGAGCACCGAGAGCAAAATAACGCAGCAATGACTAATAGGATAGGTGCGGAGTAGGTTCAGATGCTGATGGTGGTTTTGGCAGTCTGAGCGCAAGGTTCTGAGGGGCAGTAATGGGCCATTTTATTAACACTTAACCCTCCTGTCCTGATTGCAATTGCCTTTCAAACAAACGCCACTCAGTAATGCTGTTCTTAAATGGAGGTTGAGGTCTGAATGTCGCCTTGCTTCAAGTACTTTGCCCCTGAAATCCATGGCAACAGCCCTCTCCATCCCTTCCTGTTTCCTTTCTTTATAAACACCAGGTTGACTCCTTGGAGCAAGTTCAATTTCCACAGCAGTGGAAATACTGAAGTTGCTGGAGGACACTTGAACGTGAGGGGTTTTTTTCCATGTATCTTTTCCGGTATCAATATGGTATATTGTCTCTTTTAACTAACACGTGCAACTGTATCTTGAACTGTACATGCATAACAGTCATGCATTTCTAGGAGCCTGTACATAGGATAGAATTTGGATTAGTTGGATTGAGAGGGTTTAAAAATTTTTTTCATGTTAACTTGCTCAGCAACAAATAAATTAATTCTGTAGACTGGTGTGTGTTCCTTCTGTGTTGTGTGCCTGTCTCTGTACCACCTCAGGTGAGGGTTTTTGGCATATTTCCTAAGGTCAGTGAGATTTGGCCTGGCAAATCCTAGAGTAGGAGATCACAGGGTAAAGTACAGGATGCTTCAGAGAAGAGCCAACATGGTCTGAAATATCTGAACTGGCACTGGACAACTTCCCCAGCTTCTGCTGGGAACAGGCTATCTGCCTGATACCATCCTTTCATGGGTGGATGTAGTCACTCTCAGTTATATTTGGTGGGCAGAAGGGATGGATGAAGCTATAGATGTCTTTCCCTTTTGGATGCACCGTTATTGTTGTAGCTAGGGCATGGTAATTGCCAGTCATGCTCTGTTTTTAGGGATGCTTCCTTTTTAGGAGAGGTCCCAGCAAACCTTAAATGAGAACGATGCATGCAGCACTGTGGCCTGAGAGGTGCTTTGCTTTCTGTTCTTCCCCTGATGCTGTCTACGTGCTACGGAGGTGCACCAAGAAGCACTTTGTAATAGCCAGTGCACTGCACGCCTTTGGTGGGGACGTAAAGGGAGCTGTGGCCCTGTTCCACTCTTAAACCAGATATCTTAGAGGATGAATGTTAAATGTGGAACTGGGTAAAGGTGAAAGGTAAGGATAACTGGGATTCCTCAAAAACTCCTTTGCTTCTTCACAGCTAGCAAAAGAGTGAGGGTGGGAAGGGAGAGGAAGAGGTGATACCTGGCGAAGCAGTGGGAACTTTGTGGGGCAGAAAAGGAAATGAGGGAAGCGTTTGACTGCCTCACTTGATTCACGTTTGTGGAGTGGGAGGGAGGAGAACAGTTACTGGTTTCCAGGCCTGGGCTTGCATAACTATTTGCTTAACATTTTCTTCTGGGAGAGAAACATCTGCCTTGTCAGCCCATGAGAATTGCATCTGGGAGTCAGCAGGGGACTGGCTAAAAGGCAATTGATACCTTGCGTTTATTTGGAGCTTCAGGAAGGATTTGTTGAGTTCTTCTAGGAGAGGGGTTTACTCTCCTAAAAGGTGGGAGGGTCAATTGCATCATTGATTTGAGGGAGAGAGGCAAAGCAGAAATAAATGACCAATTTTTTTCAGCTTTGAAGGAAGTAAAAATAGTCAGATGCCTCCAGGAGCAGTGCCGCAAATAGTGTCAATCAATACAGATATGAAACCTCTAGAAAAGAGGTGAACTGTGAGGTGGGAAAACTTGCTGGGGAGAGCAGTTAGGGAAGACTTGGGTCCTTTGGAGGCATCTCGCACTTTAACAAAACAAGGCAATGGGATAGCCCTGTGACACACAAAATGTGCTGCAGACAGGTGCTAGGAAATGCACACTGAAAGGAACAACAGAAGCTACTCTGAGAACTGATCAAGTGTGTAAGTGATGTGGACTTACTCCACTGAGACAGAGGGGAGGTGTGGGAAGAAAATCATGAACAGATTTGTACATAGTGTTGGTACAAAATACAAGCTGTTAGGCTGTATTTAAAATAAAAGGGTGGGGAAGTGGAGAATAATTCTGAGAGGGAGAATCTCATGAGGTTCAGTTTTGCTCATCTCCTGCTCTGAAAAGAATAAAGTAGAAACAGGCTGCGCGCTCTCCTGCCATATGCACAAGGAAGGATTTTCATGCCTCCAGAAGAGGGGAGGATGGCTATAAACAAACAGAAACCCTTAAAGCTATTTAGAGAAAGAAGTGGGGGTCTTTCAGAATGATACAAGGTGAAAAGGCTGCTTGTACGTGCTGTTTTTTCACTACCTGCTATGGGCTGGGGGCAGGGGGGGCTTTAGTGGACTCCATTTCTGTATTGTAATCAGGAACGTGCTGCACAGAGTGAAAATCCTTGAAAAGATGGGTTTGGTACAGTTTGAAAATGGGAATCATGGATCACTGCTGATGTAAAATTTGTTGCTAAAAGGAATTATACAGAGTGGGGGGAAAAGCATGGGAGCTCTCTACTCAAAAGCAAAGAGGGACTCTTGGTGAAATTTAAAGACAGTGCTTGAGACTGATCATTTTTTACAGCACAAAATGATGTTATGGAACTCGTTGCTACAAAACATTGCTGAAGTAGAGTGCTGTCTCTCCTGATGGGTTGTATAGCCATAAAAATATTTTTTGTTGTTTTCATTAGAGGGGTGAAGATTCAGAACAATTTGCAGCTTTTGAGCTCAAAGCTAGGGAGAACCAGCTAGTTAGGTGTGGGGAAGGAAGGTGTCCTGAGGAGGTGACTCTGTAGTTACCTGCAACTGATGCCTAGTCCTAATGTCCCTCCTAGCCTCTGGTTGAGCCTGTGTGACAGTTCCTGCAGCACAGTAGTGACTGCACGGCATGCTGGCAGTGTCAGTCATGCCCCTGGCTGCAAGGTGTCTATGGGAAAGGAATATGTCCACATGGTAAATGTAGAGGTACTTATCCAGTGACCTCTATCCCCTGCCTCCACAGAGTGCTTTTCACCTCAGTCCCAAAGCATTTTGATGCTGATCTAGTTATGCAAAAATTATGCAAGTTAATGTGCTTTATTGTTCCAAATGAAGACCTAATGTTGTTTAACTGATGTGGAAACCAAATCACAAAGGTGCGAAGCAACATTGAAGAAGCTGTGGAACAAACTGCTGGTATAGTAGAGGACAGGATAAGCCTTGTGAGTCCTGAACTCTGCTCATTAACATGTGTTGCCGTTCATTTTTAACAAGTCAATTTTATTAAAAATGTGTTGGCAGTTGATAACTGGCTGTGGCTTTCTTGTCAGCAGTACCTGCAGAGAGGCGTAGGGTTTGTGGCACCTCCGGTGTCTCCATCTTTCTGTGCTGTGCCTCAGACAGCTGTGGAAACATTGTACTGCGAGTCATGGACTAGATCTACCTTCATGTCAGAGTACATAATGCTCTCAATGGGACCAAGACAAGTATATCTCAAACAGCACTATTTTGCCCAATGAAACAATCCAGTCCACTGAGATTCGCATCCTTCCCTGAGGGCCTGGGCACTGGCTGTTGCCAAAAAAATCTCTGGGTCTGGATTCTTCATTTTAACAAAGGTGCTTGCCTCCTAGGATCTCTCAGCGGGTGGAGGCCAGCCGGGCACAGCTTCAGGCAATCGGTGAGAGAGTCACGCTTGCCCAAGCGAAGATTGAGAAGATAAAGGGCAGCAAGAAGGCTATCAAGGTAGCGACTTCAGTGAAGGTTGCACGGCCTCCCTTCTCTCTTTACTCCTGACGTAAGCTCTGCAACAGAAAAGGTGCTCGGCTACCACAGCTGCCAAGCTGTGCCTTGCATCACCTCTCCATGCCTTGCTGCTGAGCAGGGTTGTGATGAGAATCCCCTTCCTAACCTGGCCAACTGATGATTTTTAGACCCATGAGCCACACAACTCCTAGCCTTATGAGATCTACATAAGTTACTGCCCCAGCTTCTCCCTGAGAAAGAGAAAAGGCATGTGCTGAACTAAGCCAAACACCTTCTCATTTCAGGCTCGTGGACACTTTGGCTATTTGAATGAAAGCTGCTGTTGGAGAGCTTGCCCTTAGCGCATCTTAATCTTGTTGAGCTTTGTAAAACTAGTGAAAACCCTTCTTTCCCCATTCTTCCTCCATTTAATACAGTGTTTCAAATTCCCTTACTGCCAGTGGATGCCTATGATCTCCTAGCACTTATAGAGAGAGAGAAGTTCTGACACTTCCACTTTCTGAAGTGACAGCCCATGCATGTTTGGGTCTGTGCAGGTAGCCCATATGAGCCTGTTGACTCCAAGCCTCTCCATTCCTGCTGGCAGCACAGATAGTGTGCCTTACTCAACTCTGTGTGTTTCTATAGTGTAGGATCGCCTAGTTGTTGGGATTTTTCAGTGCCTCCTTGTCTATCCATAGGTATTTTCCAGTGCCAAGTATCCAGCCCCTGAACGGCTGCAGGAGTACAGTTCAATTTTTGCTGGTGCAGAAGACCCAGCTAAACAGAAATGGCCAAGACACAAGATTCAGAGCAAACACCGAGTGCTGGATGAGAAAGCTCTGCAGGTAAGGAGGAGGAGAACGGACCCTGAGATGAACAAGCGAAGAGAAGCTGGGAGGCTGTTAATCTCCTTGATGAAGTAGACCAGGGCTTTAGGATATAGGCTGGGAGCAGAATATCTTTTCAGCTTGGCCTGTTGGCAGGGATGTGTGAGGTCAGGCTGGGAAGCTTGTGGAGCTGCTGGTTTGAGAGGGCCATGTTGGTACAAAACCTTGGCAGAGTGGTTGAGTGCTCTGGGTGGCTGTTGGCTGCCAAGTCTCCAGAGCAGTTCCATTTCCTGAAATACCACTGTTTCCAGCAGCAGTGCTTGTGGGTGCTGCTGGCTGGGCTTAAGCCTTCGGCTGTGCATAGCAAGGCAGCTGGGATCAGGGTCATAATTGCTTGAAAAAGTTTCTGAAGGCTCTAATATAAACAATGGTGAGAAGGGAAAGGTAAAAGTGCTTGTTAGCGTGTCAGGAGAAAAAAAGGAGTCACTAGAGCATTTTTCTGTCCCAGGAAAACATCGTGCTTGGGTATTGTCCCTCCCTGATTCCCAGCTAAGTTTTACATCTTGGAGGGAAAGATTGTTTTCCTTTGTTACATCTTTTGTTTGTGCTTTGCTTCTCCTTTGTCTTGTGTTCAGTTGTTGTAGGTTGCAAGACCTTCAGAGAGGGGCTGAATCTCTCAGTGCCCAGCACAGTGGGGGTTTCCAGGTGTGCCCGTAGTGCAGATGTCTACAGCTGGTGGTGTTGAAGGAGGTCCTGAAGTATTGAGTTTCCTTTTAGCCTGTGGATTGAGATGCAGAGAGGGGCTTCTTAGGGAGGTCTAAGAAGTGGTGGGTTTGGCAGGAAACGCTACCAAAGGAGTCTCCAACAATTTGGGTCAACCTCACCAGCTTGGGAGGAGGGGAGGAAGAATTGCTGTGTTTAAAGTTTAAAAGTTGCTGTATATGCGCTGTGCCAGGAGTAGCGGATGTACTCATCCTGGAAGGTTAGGGATCAACCTGACAACTTCCCTGCTCTCCACCCCTAAAGAGACTTCCTTCCTCATCCTTGTGTGCCTTGGCCCAAAAATAAAGCTGCCACTGAATAATTTATCACGATAAACTTGCCTGAGTTCTAGTGGAGTTGAGACCTCACACAGTGAGGTAGCTATGAATATTTCAGCCAGGCCAGGGAAACAGGGTTGCTGGCCGAATGGACAGCTGGCAATCTCGAGCAGGGTTCGTGCTTCCTTCGAGCCCTGGCAGTAGCACAAGGCAGAGCTGTGTGGGACCTGCTGCTGGACAACCAGGGGATACCGGTTATGGTTGTGCTGTCTGGCTGGTGGCCTCATCCCTTCAGAGTGTGTTGGGGGAGCAGAGGTGCGCGGTGAGTAGGCAGGGGAGATGCTCTCCCACCCTGAAGGGCTGGTGCCAGTGTACAGCCCCTCGCACAGGGAGGGGATCGAGAAGAACATCAGCTGGTGAAAAGCAGTGTCTCACAAAGAGCAAATGCCATGCCCATACAACTGGCCTGCTGGCTCCAGTAGGCTCTGCCATCTGCCTGCAATGCCACCTCTTCCCTGTCCCACATGGTCTCTGTATCATTGCCACCTTCTGCCCTTCGTGACCCAGGCTGCCATCACCACAGGGACTTTTTTGCAGGCCCCGTGGGATGTTTGTATTTGTTCCTCCCCTCCTGTGACCCATCTTTCGATCCTCCCTTGGGGTTGGTGATCTTTCTCTGGCTTTGCTGACCCTACCTCATGCAGTGGTCTCGTTACTCTTGCCAAGCTCACGGACACACTAACTCCTGCAGCTCTTCTGTGGGGCGTGAGGATGCTGCTGTGCTGGCGAGTGGCTGTCAGCTGATGAACGATGGAGGGGCCTGCACCAGGAGCAGCTGGTGTGCTGAGTGGGGCTTGGCACGGCCGAGTTCTGACCATGTTCCAGGGGGACAGGCCCTGCTCGGCCATAGCTGAGCACGGAGCCTGACGTGCCTTGCAGTAATGCAATGTGACAGAGAGAAGTCTAATGTTTGCGTTTATGCCCTCCTCAATTATTCAGAGCTTTCAGCAGAGGCTCGCTGCCTGTTTTCACTTCTAATGAGGGCCTCTTTGCTGGGAGCAGTCGCAGTGGCCTTTGCTAACTTCACTCGCAGATGCACACACACGCCCCACCAGGAAAGCAAGCTCTGCTCTTGTCAGTTTGAGGGTAAGTGGTGGCAGCCTGTGCTCAGCGGTTAGGGTTTATGCTCTGCGGGGAACGCAGCTGAGTTAGAAATATATGTGGTTCTGCAGTTTATTTAAAAATGCTTCCCTCCTGGGAAATTCTCCTTTCCCCCTCCACATCCCAAGCAAGTGTAAAACTCAGCTGTTGAGAGGACGCTGTTTAGGCTGGTAAGCACTGATGGGTAAGAGTGTCAGAAACGGGGTCCTTGTGGTAAGCCTGCAAAGCCACTTGCTTTGCACGTTGCTGTGGTGGCAGCTAGGCAGGATTCAACAGTGAGTTGGCTGCAGCCCTGTGGGGCTTTTAGTTGCTGGGCGCTGCCTTTGTGGTGGGACCTGTGTCCAGGGGCTGCAAGTGCCCCACAGAAGGCTGGGAAATGGGGTAGGAGACATGTTCTGCCTGGGCTTGGGAAGAGGGTCAAGAAAAGGTTATGGTCCACCGCTGGAGTAACCCCACAAGGCTTCAAAAACGTCAGTAACTGGGCATGTCCTTGTGACTTCCACCTCTCTTGGAGTCCGCCGTGGCCCTGGGGAGGCTAAGCCAGCTTTTTGGCACTTGCTTATCTTCAAGTGCTTTTCCAGCTAGCTTCAGCACGCCATTGGCATGGGGGGAATGGGGTTTCCGGTGTATCAGACCAACTTCCTTTTGTAATAGTGTGTGCTTAATAAAACTTAAGCACCAGGGTGACTTAATATATTTTTAACTGTAGGCTCTTAGGAAGAAAAATTCCTGGAAATGCAGCATCTTTAAGGGTGTGATTCTGCCAGGTGCCAAACCCCAGGTTGGGGTGTTTGAGCACTCAAGTACTTCCCATGACTTCAGTACATTGAGGTTGCTGAACCTTTGGCTTAAGCCCTTAACGTCCCTGTAAGAAAATGAATTTTTAAATGGCATGTTAACTTGTGGAATTCACAGTTGCAGGATATTATTGATGGTATGTAGCTGTTCTAAATTGCAAAACAGTTCTAGGCACTTGAATAAGACTAGCACTTTGGTGGCATTTAAATTAAAAGGATTATGTAGAGCCTCGCGTTTCAGAGTAATACTCATGCTTAGTGCTTTTATAACTTCCTTAGATGAGAGCTATAAGTAAATGTAGGTAATGGTTGGTTTCTCACTACGCCCTTAAAGTGACGCACAGTCTTCCAGTGCTAATTGAAATCTACAAAGAGAGAATTAAAAATATATATATATGACTTCAGGGCTAACTGTGTGTGAACAGTTCTACCAAAAACATCAGTACTCCCTCATGCTTAAAAAATTAAACATTGGGAAATGAATATTAATGATCAAAAGAACCTTTATTTTTGAATCTCTGCTTTTACAGTCTCTAAATAACAATTTATATATTTTTGCGTACTTGCTTCTGTAAAAATTCAAGGTGCTTCAGTGTACTTTTCACAAGTTGGAATGTGTTATTTGGGGGGAAAAAATATTAAATCAAAACCTCCCAGGTCTTTTCTTACAGCATTTT
Organism: Alca torda; assembly: GCA_008658365.1. Classification (NCBI taxonomy): domain Eukaryota; kingdom Metazoa; phylum Chordata; class Aves; order Charadriiformes; family Alcidae; genus Alca; species Alca torda. The sequence continues at coordinate 66,411,544 of CM018076.1, read as the reverse complement.
ATAGACTCAGAACATCATACAAACTCTTAGTGGATTAACTGAGCTGTGACTAAGCCATTTCCCAGGATTTCTGGCTACTAAATTCAAGACTGAAATTTCAATCAGCAGGAACTGGTTATTTCGCTGAGATGGGTCTTAAAACTGAGCAAACGGTGGTCTCCATTTCCCCCATACAAGTACAAAGAGGGAAGAGGGACTTGGAGGATGGGATAGAGCAGGGATGCTGGCAGTAGTGAGGCAATAGGAAGCTGTGGACAGTATTTGGAGTGGCTCATTTGGTCATCTTCTGGTGACAGAAGTAAACCTCAAGAGCGTGGCCAATTATTTAATCTGACAAACTGCCCTGGTTAGTGCTCTGGTTTCTTCTGGTATGAACACTTACCACCTCGCAGCTGCCAGGCTGCTGCTTGTCCTAGTTTGCGAAGAAAGAACAGGAGCTGTGAAGGGGCTGAGGAAAGATGTAGGGAGCGGTCTGACGTGGAGGTTTGTCCATCTCGGGCTGTCTCTGGGTTCAGGAACTGAATCCTTTCCTCCCTCTACGGCAAAGCTTGCTGTGGGCACTGAGCTTCGTCCCCCAGAGCATCTGGCAGCGGGCGCTGTCACGCTAGCTGAAGCACTGGTCTGATCTGGGATGGCAATTCCTGTGCTCTATAAAAGTCAAGCAGTTCAGATGTAATAAGTCCTTTTCTAAAGGGAGCTCTATTTATTATGCATGAAGTTTTAGAACCGAGAGAGAGGAGATTTCAGTTCATTAGAGTTGAAAACTCCTGCAAATCCCTCAGGCTTCGCAAAACCATCTGGCACACGTTCCACCCTGCGCACTCCCTTCTGCCTGATCTCTTGCTTAGTGCAGGCACTCTCTTTTTTTCTAACCTCTTTTTCCTTTGCCTTCCCTGCATACCCCACCGGTGGGATCGCAACTCTTAAAACATCAACTGAAGGCAGCAGAGGGGAGGTAATAGAGACATTTGGGGGACTCTGCCTGCATGAAGATGTCTAGTAGTTGGAGCCACTGTAACAAGTGCCTTTTAGATTGTGGTGCTTGATCCCTGCCTCCGGCTACAGAGCTGGGGTGGTTTTATTTTGGTGGACCCTCGCCACAGCCAGCACCTGTTCAACATGACCCAAAAGCACATGCCATGAGTCTGAACTGCTGAGATTTGTCATGAGTGTGGGGTTGCAACGTTGTCCATGTGCTTCCTTACTCAAAGGGAGGTGGAGCAGTAGGGTATCCAGACCATGCAGTGGATCCAGCAGTGTGGTTCATGGTACATGGGGAGAGCTGTCTCAGCAGCTTTGATTTTTTGGGTGTTAACACCTGTTATCTGTCTTCTTGCAGGAGAAGCTCAAGTACTTCCCTGTGTGCGTGAGCACCAAAATTCACCAGGAGGATGATGCAGAAGAAGGCCTTGGCAGCCTCCCCAGGAACATCAGCTCCCTCAGCTCCCTGCTGCTCTTCAATACCACCGAGAACTTGTGAGAGCTGGAGCAGCACTGTGCTGCTCACCTGCCCCTGCTTGTCCTCAGAGGAGCTTTTCCTTCCCCAGGGAGAGCAATAACTGCTTGCTTTCCTGGGTGTCTCACATACCAGGCTCCTGATAGGACAGGGTTTGGTGCCTCTCTGCTGGTTTCCACCTAGCCGCCCTTTCTTCCCCACTCTTCCCCTTGGATGGGAGGGGTTGTTTTGTCTACGCCTGATCTTCCATTCACCTGCTTTCAACGCAATTTTGTGCTTCCCTTCCCCGACTTAGTTTTTCCTGTCATCCCTCCGTAATTTCTCTCCAGCCTTGAGAGCCGCTGTCTCTTGTGCCCTTCTCTGTCCCATATGCCAACCTAGGTACTGCTCCTTCTCCTTATGATTCCTCACAGCAGCACTTCACTGCTCTCTCCGCTTTAATGTCTCCACTGCCTTCCTCACTGCAGTTCCCTTTCCCATTGGGCTTTGCCTCATGGTTCCTTCTTCTGTTAATATTGAAGAGCTTCTTTAAGCCCTTCTTGAGCTTTCAGCTGCTGGACTCCCCCTTTCTTCTCCTGAGCCATGGATTATTTCCCCTGGACCTTGAGTGTCAAGTCACCAGGAGAGACTGATGTCTCCTGCTGCAGGCTGTAGGAAGGTTTCAGGCCAGGTGGTGGGGAGAGCTTGATGATGAAGGCAGTACAGTGGGCCTTTGCTTTAGGAGAAACGCAGAGGCTGCGCTGGCAGGGTGAGGAGCTGATCACCTCCTGGTTGTGGAGGGGTGAGACAGGAAAATGGGGCTTAAAGATGGAAACTGGAAGGCCCAAAATGTTCCACCTTCTTGAGTGAGTCAGGTCCCCTCCTCCAAGGCCTTCTTAGGTATGCTGTTTCTTTCTGGCCTTGGCTCTCGGAGCAGCATCACTGAAATATTTGTCCTTTACCCTTAGGTACAAGAAGTATGTTTTCTTAGATCCTCTGGCTGGAGCAGTGACCAAGACCCATGTGGCTCTGGAAACAGAGACAGAAGAGAAACTCTTTGATGCTCCTCTCTCCATCACTAAAAGGGGACAGCTGGACCGACAGGTGAGATGAGCTGCTTCCCCTTCAGAGGACTGTGCTCAGCTCTCTGAGGGGAGAGGGCTTCTGTAGGGTGTGGAGCAGGTAGGAGAATAGCCCCTCCTGGGGCTGCAGAGTGTCTCACTTACCAGAAGGACCTTGCCCATTTTTGTGCTTGAAGTCCTGGAGTGAGCTTGATGGGTGAGGCAAAACCCTCAGACTTGGCAGGTGTTTCTCTCTGCTCAAGCCTTTGCCAAGTGGTGTGAGAAGAGTAACGTGATATCAGTTCACCTTGCTCCTAGACCTCAGGGCTGTAAAGGAGTTTGGCGACTCCATCACTTGATTATCCCCTTTGTGCTAACTCCTGAGCCTCATGAGGAGTCTGAGGGTGACTGCTAGAAGGTGCCTGGGAGGGGGGCTGACCCCATCACTCCTGCTGGGCAAGGGGCAGGGAAGGGGCACCTGCCTCTGTATGGTTTGGGGCTGGGGAAAGGAGCCTGAGAACCATGCTCATCATGTTGGACCGGAGGAGACAGCAGTGTGTTTAGTGAATAAAACCCTTTATTCACAGCTCATCTTCGGTACTGGTTTGCCGATGTGTTAAACACAAAAGCAAATCTCTGTAACTACTTGATTTTGCTTCTCCTGCATCTTAGTCTCAGAAACAGTTCTAGCGCATTTCCCTTCTGGAGGAGAAGGGACTGGCTTATGTAGTCTACGAAAGTTGGTGCGTATAACCTTCAGAAGAGGAGAGAGTCAACTTGCAAGAAACTAGGAAGAGTCCTGCACCTCTTCCTCCTCCTGCAGCCTGCTTTTTCCAAGCCTGATCTGCAGGGGCTAGGCTCTGAGCACAGGGAGCTGCCACAGGACAAGAGCACAGAGTTGTAGGGGTAGCTGATGAGTGGCCAGTGTACCAAGGCACACAAGCTCAGCTCCGACTGCCTCTCAGGCTGTTCCCTGCAATGCCTCTGTTTGCTGCAAGGGAAAGCAAGTGAGTAGTCACTGCCTTGTCTTTTCGGTTTGGGTTTCTTTCAGGTAGCCGAAAATTACTTCTACGTGCCAGATCTGGGCCAGGTTCCTGAGATCGATGTGCCATCCTACCTGCCAGACCTGCCCGGCATTGCTGCAGATCTCATGTACAGTGCTGATCTGGGCCCTGGCATCGCACCGTCCGCCCCGAGCAGTGCTATTCCAGAGCTGCCCACTTTCAACACTGAGTCAGTGGAGCCTTTGCAACCAGGTATTTCCATTTCCTGCTCCCAGGACGCCATGAAGGAGGAAGGCAGGGATTGCTAGAAGGTAGAGACAAGGCAGAAAGTCCCTTGGTGGAGATTTCAAGATGGGTGTTGGAGATAACCTCTGGCTTGTGCTTGGGCCTGAGTCAAAGTTGCAACCTGCTCATGTGCTGGCCAGACTCCAGGCACCTCACCTCTCTTGCCCCCTGGCATGGCTGGGGAGGAGGGAGTGCAGTGTGCAGGGACTGGCCTCGTGGCAGCCTGGCGGGATGCTCTTGGGCGAGCTGGTCAGGCCCCTGGGGAGGGCAGAGTAGGGGAATCTCAAACCCTGCCTTGGCCTTGCCTGCTGTTAAGAGATATTGCAGAAGGTGGGAGCGTTCTGCTGCACCATGTGTGCAGAGGACTCTGATCTGTTGCCGCTGAGGCATGCGAAGCCCTGAGCTGAGGCTCTCAGTGTGCTGTCCTTTGGGACTCTTCAGATGCAACTTCTTTCACCTTTCAGACCTTCAAGATGCTGAGCTATTGCCGCCTCCTCCACCACCACCTCCCCCTCCACCTCCTGTTATGCCAACTACTGTGCCTCCTCCACCGCCCCTGCCCCAGCCCACAGCCCCCTCTGAGCCCTGCCAGACAGCGAGCGAGGAGAGCAGCAATGCAGTGCCTGCAGGTAAGGGCTGGGCATCTCCACAGCTTCACCAGCAGAATCTAACTCTGACTCCTTGGCTTCAGCCCGTCTCCTTGGTTGGTTCCCTGTGGCTTCACAGCCTTCTGGCAGAGGAGAAAAGCTGTGGTGGGAGGGACAGCTGCTCCCGCCTGCCTGGGAGCTGCAAGGCTTCGGTTCCCCCTTGGCGGGGCTGCTGCTGGCTGGGCTGAGCACAAGCCTGTCACTGAGAGGTGTCGAGGCCTGGCTCACAGCCCTGAGCTGAAGCTGGCGAGGTGTCAGAGCAGCCCTTTCCATGGGGATTTGGCTGGGCCTGTAGCTGCTGCACTGACCCATGGCTGCTGCTTGTCCTTCCTGTCCCTGCAGCTTCGGTCCAGGGAGCCCCGAAGGAGGTGGTGAACCCCTCTACTGGGCGTGCCAGTCTCCTGGAGTCCATCCGACAGGCTGGTGGCATTGGGAAGGCCAACCTTCGTAGTGTCAAGGAGAGGAAGCTGGAGAAGAAGAAGCAGAAGGAACAAGAACAAGGTGCTGAGGCTCTTCAGCAGAACTTATCTTCCTTGCTGTCAGGCTGGGGAGGTGTGGGTCTGGGGGGAAACAGGCAAGCCAGGAGCACAATGAACATACAGAGCAGAAAGGCATTGTCTCTCCTCACAGGCTGGTGTAGGTCTCGAGTGGTTCCCATTCAGCCAAAGCTCTATGAAGTTGCTAAACCCCATCTGCCAGAAGGGCATTTGTGTTCTTGATGGAGACCCGCTCTGTCTCAGGGCATGCGTAGAAGTTGCACGGGGGCACACAAAGGAAACCCTGGGGCCAAGAGGAGCAGGGCCGAGCTGGTTTGAGCATGTTGGTTTAGGTAGCTGGGGAGGGTATTGATGGAGCTGGTTTGGCAGAATAAGACTGCAGATGCCCAGCCCCTCTTGCCCCTCAAGGAATTCCACTTCTTGGTGTGGAGCCATGGTGACAGAGGATGCGGAGAAGGCGGAGTTACTGAATGCCTTCTTTGCTTCGGTCTTTACTGCTCGGCCCAGCCCTCAGGAGTCCCAGACTCTGAAGAAAGTAACAGGGAAAGAGGAAGACTTCCCCTTGGTTGAGGAGGATCAGGTGAGAGATCAGTTAGGTCAATTAGATATTCACAAGTCCATGGGCCCCGATGGTATACACCCGAGAGTGCTGAGGGAGCTGGTGGAAGTCATTGCTGGGCCGCTCTCCATCATCTTTGAAAGGTCCTGGAGAACAGGCGAGGTGCCTGAGGACTGGAGAAAAGCCAATGTCACTCCAGTCTTCAAAAAGGGCAAGGAGGAGGACCCGGGGAACTACAGGCCGGTCAGCCTCACCTCCATCCCTGGAAAGATGATGGAACAGCTCGTTCTGGGCGTCATCTCAAGGCGTGTGGAGGAAAAGAAAGCTATCAGAAGTACTCAACATGGATTCACCAAGGGGAAATCACGTCTGACTCATCTGATTGATAGCCTTCTATGATGGCTTGACCGGATGGATAGATAAGGGGAGGGCAGTGGATGTTGTCTACCTTGACCTCAGCAAGGCGTTCGACACGGTCTCCCACAGCATCCTCATAGGGAAGCTTAGGAAGAGTGGGTTAGATGAATGGAAGTAAGGTGGATGGATAACTGGTTGAAAGACAGAGCTAAGAGGGTCATGATTAGAGGCACAGAGTCTAGTTGGAGGTCAGTGATGAGTGGTGTTCCCCAGGGGTCAGTACTGGGTCCAGTCCTGTTCAATATATTCATCAATGACCTGGATGAGGGGATAGAGTGCACCCTCAGCAAGTTTGCTGATGACACAAAGCTGGGGGGGTGGCTGACACACCGGAAGGCTGTGCTGCCATACAGAGACCTGGACAGGCTGGAGAGCTGGGCAGAGAGGAACCTTATGAAATTCAACAAGGGCAAGTGTAGGGTGCTGCACCTGGGGCAGAATAAACCCATGCACCAGTACAGGTGGGGTGCTGACCTGCTGGAGAGCAGCTCTGTGGAAAGAGACCTGGGAGTCCTGGTGGACAACAGGATGACCATGAGTCAGCAATGTGCCCTTGTGGCCAAGAAGGCCAATGGCATCCTGGGGTGCATCAAGAAGAGTGTGGCCAGCAGGTCAAGGGAGGTCATCCTCCCCCTCTACTCTGCCCTGGTGAGGCCAGTTCTGGGCTCCCAGGTTCAGGAAGGACAGGGAACTGCTGGAGAGGGTGCAGCAAAGGGCCACAAAGATGATTAGGGGATTGGAACACCTCTCTTATGAGGAAAGGCTGAGGGATTTGGGTCTCTTCAGTCTGGAAAAAAGACGGTTGAGGGGGGATCTTATCAACGCTTATAAATACTTAAAGGGTGGGTGTCAGGAGGATGGGGCCAGGCTCTTTTCAGTGGTGCCCGGGGACAGGACAAGAGGCAACGGGCACAAACTTGAGCATAGGAAGTTCCACCTAAACATGAGGAGGAACTTCTTTACCCTGAGGGTGGCAGAGCACTGGCACAGGCTGCCCAGAGAGGTGGTGGAGTCTCCAACTCTGGAGACATTCAAAACCCACCTGGACGTGTTCCTGTGCAACCTGCTCTGGGTGACCCTGCTGTGGCAGGGGGGGTTGGACTAGATGATCTCCAGAGGTCCCTTCCAACCCTATAATTCTGTGATTCCTGCATTTCCCCAGAAGATGCCCATTACCCTGCAGTGCCTGGAGGTTTCCTGACCTGAAATTGGACTATAGTGAGAAAGATTAGGGGTGTGACACAAGATTAGAGGGGGGTTGGGTTTTTGTTTCTTTTTAATCTGAAGGCAGTATTGCAGGAGAGTGCTTTCGCTGTAGTGCTAGGTTCAGACTGATGCTTCTTCTTGTCTGACTTTTTTGCTCTTTTTTTCAGTGAGAGCTACGGGACAAGGTGGCGATTTGATGTCAGACCTCTTCAACAAACTGGTGCTGAGGCGCAAAGGTACTGTCCTGCAGGGTGGCTGGCGCCTTTCCCCTAGGAAGGAGGGAGAGCACTTTCTGGCAGCTCAGCTGTGTCAGCCACAGCCCTAGTAAAAGGAAGAGAGATGCTTTCCCCGGCTCGTGTGCCACAGCGTGGCTGGGACTGTCTTTACAAGGGTGAGGAGAGGACTCTCCACCCCAGCCAGAGGCACTGGAGGAGGCTGTGTGTCCGAGGCAGAGGACAGGCTCTAAAAGCTACCTGTGAGGAAGGGACAGCGGTGTCTTTTTTAATTCAGTGCTGGGGCAGCTGGGTCCCTTGCCCATGGAGGCACCCGAGTTGCCCCAAGGCCATGGCACGTACCTGGGGCATTTAGGGCCAGTGTCACCCCTCAGCGCTTGGCACAGGGCAGAGGAGGACGTGGACTTGCTCAGGTAGAGCTTTAGTTAAATGAGCCCTCGCAGAGGGTTGTGGCAGTGTTTAAGTGTATTAGCCATTCTCCTTGCCTGGGGCACCTGGGTGCTGGGGGGTTTCCCCTCCCCTTTGCTGACCCTCTGTATTCTCTAGTTCCCAGCTGTCACTTACTGGTGATTTTCCTTCCCTCACAGGTATTTCAGGGAAAGGGCCGGGAGCCTCGGGAAATCCTGATGCTCCTGGAAGTCCTGCTGGTGCCTTTGCTCGTATGTCGGACTCAATACCACCCCTCCCGCCCCCACAGCAGCCCGCGGGTGAGGAGGATGAGGATGACTGGGAGTCATAGATAGGGGTCAGTTGAGTGTCAGTGCAAATCCCAGGACTCTTGAACTAAGGACCTTTGAGAGACACTACCCTGTGGAAGCACCTCCTGGAGGGTGGGCACTGGCCTGGCAGGGGGACCTTCTTGTATCTTTTTGAAGAAGAGCAGGAGCAACAGGAGCTAACCACTGCCGAGGTTAGAGTTAGCAATGAGGAGTTCCGCTGTCTGCTATTTTCCACCCCAAATACTACATTCCCTCTCCAATGCTGCTGCTGCTGCTCACGCAATAAATCCTGCCTTGGCTGGCGGGCAGTGGGGCGGCCTGTGCTCAGAGGTTCAGAACTAGCATTGCTCCTGATTTAAAGGGCCCTCAGTCTTTCCTAATGTGACTGGTGATGACTGCAAAAGCATCTCTTGCAGGCACACAGCCCTTGCCACATTTGTCTTCTTGCTTGCTGAAGCTCCTGGTTGCTGCTAGAAGAGAGAATGAGTGTGTGTGTCCCTGCAAGTCTAATTCCTGGTGCCTCTGCACTTGATGGTTTCTTTCTCTACCTGGCTTACGGTAATTTTTTGCCTGTTCCTGTCAGAAAAATTTCAATAAAGTTGAAGGAAGCAGATTGTTGCAGCCTTCGCTTTGGTAAAAGCAGGAAGCATGCTCAATTAAGTGTCATAAGGGAAAGCCCAGCTGTCCAGGGGCAGGGGCTAAGCCTTGCAACCCAGCACCACCAGCCACAGGGCTGGAGGGCAGCAGCTGTTAGAAGCAGGTGTCCCCCACTCCCACTGCTGCTTTCATGGGGGTGAAGGCAGAGCTTGTGCCAGGGGCTGGGGTTTGTACCCACTGAAGGGGCAGGTGACTCATCACAGAAGTTTCTCAGAAGCAGCTGCTTCTTTCCCTGTGGGGCTAATGAACATATAGGGACTAGGTACCAGCTCTGTGCCTAATTATAAGTGCTTTCCTCATTGTGAAGAGCCTTGAGAGGTAGCATCCAGCTGCTGAAACTGGCAAGGAGGAAAAAGAAGCTCCTGAGAATAGACTTTGCTCAGGATGACAGAAAGAGCTGAGGGATTACGTACCCATGCCTGTTGTTATCGCTGCCCTCCAGCCCTGACCCATGACCTAGGAAAGAACTCCAGGAAGGTCACCGTTTTCCACAGAAAGTTACTTTGAATTCAAAAACCTAGGCAGTAAAAAGAGCAGGGCAATCCTGTGCTTAAGCATGATCAAAGGAGAAGTGCTGTGCTGTATTATGGCCATATCTTTATTCACCTTGAAAGAACGAACTGTTCTTTGAATCTGTTGCCTGCTTGAAGCAAGGTAGAAAGAAGGAGATGAGAAGTGTTATCCATAACTACCCCATGTCTTACCCATCTGACTGTGTAATTCCAACATGACACAAACTAATGGCCTGATACGTCACAGTTCTTGTGAAATGCTCTATGTTTTCATGGGTCATCAAGCCCCCTACACTTCGTGGTCGACGGGAGAAGGCAGATTTGTTCAGTCAAAATAATTATACTCCCCATACTTATGTGTTTGGGTTGAAAATATTTAATCAATTTAAATAAAACCTTAACAGCTGTAAACAAATGGAAGCCTACCACTACTACCTTCACCCACCTCAGACCTACAACCAGTTTCCCTCCTGGTTATGGTGCTGAAGGCTATCTCAGCGTCATAGTGCTCAGATAGATACTGAACAGCAAACATCCTCAAAGAAGGCAGAAGGTGGAGATTCACAAAGTCCTTGGTACAGAAAAGCAGGAATTTGTGTTGCTTCAGAGGTGCAGCTCACAGAGTTGGCTCTACAGCCTGTTCTCTGGTCCGCATCACAACAGCGTCCGACTTCCCTCGATGGAACTAGGAACACAAAACCAGACAGTTTGCCTCTGGCCTTGCTCTAAAGTGCAGGTTTGAGGAAAGTACAGATAAGTACAGCAGGAAACAGTTTTGGTAGCAGTACATAAGATAAAAGTTCCGACCTTTCTTAACTCTGCAAACGCTGATCCAAAGGCAGGTTTCACCTGGGTTCTCTCCCTGATCCACTGCGGCAGTTTGTTAAAGATGGCGGGGCGTGCGTACCTGTGGTCCAGGAGCAGGATGCTGGCAAAGTCCTTCTGATGGCGAATGGCTCTGCCTGTACAGAGCGTACAACCAGATTAAAACCACTCAAGTGTTTGTTCTCAGGCAAGGAAGCTCATGTTCCCATCATCTGTTCTTAGACTGATTGGTAACATGTCCTTTTTCCCCACCCTCCTACTTCAGTGCAGTCACATTTCGTGTCCCCCAGCCTGTCCAAGGAAGGATGAATTACCTATCGACTGGTTTACTGCCTTCATGCACAGGTTTTCAATCAGCACCCTGCTAGGTGCCTGGCCAGCAGCTCTGGGCTAGAAAGGAGAGAGAGGTAAGACTGAACACGAGGCCGATGTAAATCAAACCAGGGAGTCTTAGGAACAAAGTGAGGCAAATGCTTTTACCCCTGCAGAGCGAATGGGTGACCAAGCAGACCCCAAGCTGAGAGTAAGGAGGAACAGAAGAAAGGTTGTAGTCAGAAAGCTATGCTGAGCTTTCACAAAGAGCCAGCCCAAGGCACCCTTGAAGGTAGAAAACTTGCCCCAGCTGCCCAGGAGCAGCATCTCCAGTGGACAGTGAGGAAGAACAAGTGAGCCAAGTGGAGAAGTGATCCCACCACCCTGCCAGCTCCTCTGGGGTGAAAGGACCTTGCTCCCCTTGGAACTCAGAGTTCCCAATGAGCACCAGGAGTGTTTCCCTCCACTGAGCTTCTTCCCTGTGTTTAGTGCCACCGGTACACATGGAGGCGGCTATGCTCTCGGTACCACACAGCCTGGGAAACGAGGGCAAGCTCAAAGAGAAAAAAATCTCTGAAGGCAGCCCAGGGACTCATGTGCTGGGAGGAAAGTTAATACTAAAAGGCCGAAGTGAAAGAGGCAGAGAGGTGTAAGTGTCTCTGTTACCATTGTTTTGTCAAGCCAAGTCATTTTTTCCTGGAGCTCTGGAGATTTAATGTTGGGGTAAGGCATTCCCACCATAATCACACACCTGCAAGGGGCAAGGGAGGACTGCATTATTCTTAACGTCTCATCCTAGAGCACTTTGCCAACAGACTGATAAATTAAAGGTCACTGCACCCCTGAAAGACAGTCAGCCCTGAAAACCGAAGGCAGCAATAAAGCACAGCAGTCTGACAAACGTTCTGAATGGAAAACTGCAGAGGGATTCAGGGTGCCAGAACAGGGGATTATCTAGCATAGCAAGCCTAACTGCATTACTCGCACGTAAAGTACTCTGGAGAAGCGGGTTTTACACCACCCACCAGACTTGGTCCTGTTGGTTTAAGCCTCAGCCCAAGCCATGTGCTCCCCAGGATTTTCTGTCTATGCAAGTACTGACGTGTCCATCGTGCTTGGGGTCACCGCACCGCAAGCCCAGTGCTCACCTTCCAAAGAGCAGCCACCTTACCTTCCCAGGTCATCAGAGAAGTTGATCCCTTCGCTCATTTTGCCTCCAACTACAGAAAGCAGCAGGGCCCCCGTCATCTGTCCTCCTGCCTGGCTGCAGCGCTGCAGGAGAGGGACCAGCAACTTAAATCAGAGCAGGGAAGAATTCTGTGGTGCAGAAACACTCCCACACTTGGGCTAGAGCCCTCTTGCCTTGTTAAAAGCTGCAATCCCCTCCTGGGCAGCGCTCCTATGCTAGCTCAGCTTACCTTTATGCACTTGGCGTATTCCACCAGCACCTGCTCCACCTGGTTGGCTTTCTTCGGCTCCTGAAAGATCTGTCACAGGCAGTGCATCAGTTGCAGCAACAGGAAGCAAACAGTTCAAAGAAAGCAAATAATTTTACTCCCATGCCATTAAACAGCGCATCGAAGTAAGATCAGGGAAAGGCAAATTGCCTGAAAAACCAACTTAACCAGCACCTTTCCCCTCCGCCCTCGAAGAGCACTGCACGCTCGCTACAGCGCTTTTCAGCTGGGCTCTGAAGGGAGCAGCAGCTGCTCCAACATTCCCTTTCAGCTTTGGCAGACTTGTCTAATGCTGCAAGAAGTTAAAAGTCACCCAAGAGCTGAAAGGCAGGAAAGCAACGTGCACCTCTCCCACCTACAAATAACAATCCAGCGGGGCGAGGAGACCCTCCAGCTGCAAGATCTTGGAGGACAGTGACAGGACCAATCAATTTGAATCGCCAATTAATTCCAAATAGTAGCTCTCCTTGCCCAGTGAATAAATTAGTTTTCTATGCAAAGCATAAAGTAATATTTCTTTATGTTATCCCAGCATGCCTAATTAGCTACTGAAAGCCCCTGCAGTTAATTAAGCTGCATTTTGATAGATGCTGCACCTTGGCCTAAATCACAAGTTGTTTTCCTAGTAAACAAGAGCTGCAACATCTGTCTTTCCTGTGACAGTAAAGAACTAAAGGATGTGTTTTCTCTCAGTTATCAAGTACTACCAAATTTTACCAGCCGGAATCAGTCTTGCAGTAGAAAAATAACTGGCAATTACAAATAGAAGCCAAAACTATTTAACTTACTAAACAGCAGCTATTTAATCCTCTGATTAAATTAATTTTCCCTGTGTAATTTATATATAATCTCAGTGTGATCTCACCACAGCCACGATTTTAACCTTCCTCTGCTATGATATGATCCTTTGTGGGGGCAGCTGAAAGTCACACTTGCTGCACTTCTACCAAATTGCTTTGCTAACGCGTATCCAATTTGCTGGAGACTGCAAAGGCTGAACGAGAACAAATCAGAGTTGAAAGGCAGAGCAAGCTGCGTGATTGGGGCACAAAGCCTTGGAGGCACCAGGCAGACGGTTGGGACCATGACAGAACACACCTGAAAGGCACTATGAGTGATAGCTGTACAAACACATGGAGAAGCTGAAGCATAGCACTTCCACCACAAAAACCTACAGGCAGATCCATGTGTCGGAATACCCGCACCAAGGCTCTGAAGTATCTGGAACTGTGCTCTCCTAATCCACGTGCTAAGTTATTTAGCTGTTAGTAAACAGAAGTTACAGCCAGCGCATATGTAGTTCTTCCTCCCCCTCCCCAGTACACGATCTGAGACCCCTGCCCCACACCCTGAGACAGTCAGGCTGCCTGACCCTCAATATCCAACCTTCAAATACTTGTCAGAGTCATAGCAAAGGTTTCGTATTCCCCCATTCAATGTTTCTCGTCACCCCTTCACCAGAAGCCACTGCTGCTAGTCTTTCAATTCTCCACTCTGCACTTCGACCATTTGTACTATGAACTGCAGTCTGGTCCCGTTCTGCCCAGCCCTTAGTTACGCTGGTCTGTGTTCAAGGGACACATAGCTGAGCCTGGGAAAGACAAACTCCCTAGAAGAGCTCAACCTGAACAGCCCCCCAGCCACACAGAAGCAAGCTTGCTGGTTATGGAAAGCGAGGATTGTCTCCCCCCATGGCCGCTACACAGACTGTGCGCTTAAAGAATCTATAGCTGCATTTAATCTCATTTAGATCCCAGCTCAGCGATCAGCCGCCCGGGAAGTATCATTTATTCATTACTGGAGGGATTGGCTAGATAAACATCCTCTCTGCTCTGCTGTGCAGACCAGGAGAACAACTCGGAGAGAAGCCTGTAACGCAGAGATAATTGTTTGATTTTTGAAACCTCCATTTAAAGTAGCAACTGCCTTTGGCTGCACAGTTACCTTCTTCTTAGCTGCCAGGCGGGTGAGCAGCCCCGTCTTCTCCCAGTGCGCGTACACCTGCTTCTCATATTCGTAGGAGGGGAAGAAGCAGACCACACCCCCTGGGACCACGTTGCACAGGTTGCAAAGGATTCGACCCGTCTCATCCATCTGCAAAAGAGAAGAGCATATGGCAGCTGGCAGGAGCTCCAGCTAATGCCGCTCCAATTCTGTGCACAATCCCAGGATCGCACCTCCCCTCTGACACGTCTTAAGAATGTGGGAAATAGGCCAGGTCGAAGAGAGCTCTCTAGGGGAGCTGGGAATCACCGAAAAGCTCTTTACTGCTTGGCCTCTCCTCCTGATCCAGGGTTTCTGTTACTGCTGTGGAGCAGTGGTCATTCAGGAAAGGAGCATTTATGTCCGTTGTCCCAGTGGATGGGACCTGTCACACTAGAACAGGTGTGGAGAGCTAGCTAGCACATCTGGTGGGGACCGAGCAGGGGCAGAGCAGACCTAGTGTCTGGCCTTGCGTGCTTACTGGCCCACCAAAGGAAGAAGGAAAAAGTGCAGAAACATCTGCAGCTGCCCCTATGGTTTGGGCTGCACTCTGCAAGGCCACCACAATCCACTGCCACTGAGCCCTTCAAACCGCGAAGCCCAGTCAGAAATCTCCTTCTGATGTCCAGCACACAAATGCAGGATCTCTGTACAGCCGAACAGGAGCTGCTAGTACTCCTCACCTCCAATAGCCACCTCTGAGCAGGCAGCTCAAAACCCCCTTTCGCTGGTCTTCTTTCCCAATTACGTGGCAACACATCTACCCCAAATCCCTTGGATTTCCCTTGCCATGGCTTTTGATCAACCCACCTTTCAAACAAGAGAGCACGCTGTCCTATGAAACATGAGCACGTGAACCAAAAAAAGAGATACCAAAGAAGGGAACAAAGGAAAGACCAACCATCTGGGGCAGGTCTCTTGTCTGGTAGGTGAACTCCAGCTGCTGGTTGGAAGGACCGCTGCAGAGGATTATGGGTAAAATGTTTTCCGGAGGAATCACGTGTCCTGGAGGGAAAAAAAAAAAAAAAACAAGTAGCGAGAGTCAACATCACTGCTGCGTGCACAAAACTCACGCGCTGAACAGCTTTACCTGTGTGCGGCGAGGCACACGTTTGCCTAAGTCACTCAGCTGCTCCGACTTCCATCCCCGAGCCCCTGGGCAGTCGGCACAGCATGCTGCCTGCTGATGCTGGGGAAGCTCAGAGCGGAAGGGACCTAGCACCCCTCTGCTGCCATCAAAGATGCCACGTTGCTTAGAGTGCTGACAAAACAGCACCAAAGGCAAACTGCAAAACTCAGGTTCTGCAGAGACAGAGTATGACCCTCTCCCTGCCACCCCGGCACACTCACCACAAGAGAACTCCACGACACGAGCAGGGTCCACGCCGGCACAGGACAGCAGCTGCTCTCGGAAATCAGCCACCTACGAACCACACAAGCCAAAGAGAGGTAAAGCACCAGTGTCCCAAAAGACACTTCATCAGCAACAGCGGTACTGCTCCTTGAGCACCAGTGTCGAGGGAGAGCTGGTCAGCCCCGTCCGGTGGGGCGCTGGCCTGGGACAGATGGGCCCTCTCTGTGATGGGAAGATCAAGGGCATGGGGAAGGCCAAGCACACAGGGCAGGGCTGGGAGGCACGCTGGAGTGAAAGGGCACGCAGAAGGAGAAAGGGCTGGCAAACATCCTGCAAGGGCGGCCACGGCCTGAAGCAAAGAGCTCACTCACCCGCGGCGACACAAGCACCAGCACAACCGCCCGGCCCCCAGCACCGCACCGCCCACCTGGCACAGCAACCACCAGGACAAGCACGATGGGCACGGGGGGGTTCTTTCTCCTTTCAGCACTCATGGTCCTGAGCCTTACCATGGCCCCGCTGCACATGGCAGGTCCCCTGCCTGCAACCACCCAGTCTCTCTTGGCCCAGTACGCCCCAATTTCAGACTTCCCCAGGCCCAAACACCCACCACCAGGACCCCCACACACTGCACAGACCACAGCTGGGACAGCAACTACATCCTCTCTCTGAGCTGCAGTTTGAAGGGTTGAAAGTTGGAATGGCAGCCTTCCAAAAAGGAGGTCCTGCACTTCACACCCTCCTTCCCTCCCTTGTCACCAGGAGAAACAGAAAGTTTCAGGATGTTCGCGTCCAGGAAAAGGATAAGTGTAATTAACTGGGATATCTGACAGACCCCACTGCATCTGTACAACACAACCACGCTGCCTCAGGCACTAAAGCAATGGGAGAAGGATGAGAAGTTGCCTGCCATAATACCAATACTGAAGTCTTGATTTTTCTGAAAGATCCCCCATGAGATGGTCCCTGTGGGATCCCTGTCTCTTTAGATGTCAGATGGCTTTACAAGGCCCCCTGACTGCTAGCCACGCTAGTTCCAACCTACCATGAGCTCAGCCTCAGCCTGTATTGTCTCGAGGACGAGAAAGGCTGACAAGGGCAATCCTGCCCTTACACCTACAGCTTTTTGCATACACAGGCAGTGTGACACCTCACGCAGGGAAACCGCACCAGGGAGATGATAGGGTAGGCAGAGAGAAACCTTATGAAATTCAACAAGGGCAAGTGTAGGGTGCTGCACCTGGGGAGGAACACCCCCATGCACCAGTACAGGTGGGGTGCTGACCTGCTGGAGAGCAGCTCTGTGGAAAGAGACCTGGGAGTCCTGGTGGACAACAGGATGACCATGAGTCAGCAATGTGCCCTTGTGGCCAAGAAGGCCAATGGCATCCTGGGGTGCATCAAGAAGAGTGTGGCCAGCAGGTCAAGGGAGGTCATCCTCCCCCTCTACTCTGCCTTGGTGAGGCCACACCTGGAGTACTGTGTCCAGTTCTGGGCTCCCAGGTTCAGGAGGGACAGGGAACTGCTGGAGAGGGTGCAGCAGAGGGCTACAAAGATGATTAGGGGACTGGAACACCTCTCTTATGAGGAAAGGCTGAGGGATTTGGGTCTCTTCAGTCTGGAAAAAAGACGTCTGAGGGGTGACCTTATCAACACTTATAAATACTTAAAGGGTGGGTGTCAGCAGGATGGGGCCAGGCTCTTTCCAGTGGTGCCTGGGGACAGGACAAGAGGCAATGGGCACAAACTTGAGCATAAGAAGTTCCACCTAAACATGAGGAGGAACTTCTTTACTTTGAGGGTGGCAGAGCACTGGCACAGGCTGCCCAGAGAGGTGGTGGAGTCTCCAACTCTGGAGACATTCAAAACCCGCCTGGACGTGTTCCTGTGTAACCTGCTCTAGGTGACCCTGCTGTGGCAGGGGGGTTGGACTAGCTGATCTCCAGAGGTCCCTTCCAACCCTATGGTTCTATGGTTCTAGGCAGGAAAGGTCTTTTCCCAAACGTGCCATGGGAAGTGAGAAGAGCACACCCCAGTGGGGCCACGCTGCTATCTTTCCATGCCTGCAGATAGCAGATGTTCCTGCAGATAGCACCAGAGACCTCCTGAGAGCTCAGCATAGCATCCTTATTCCCTCACCGGCTGCATGGTGCCCCCAGCAATGATTACAGCACGGCATTCTTCCACCACCTTGGCAAAGTGGACAGCTGGATTCAGCAAGAGGAATTTCAGGCTGCTCTGACCAACTGTGCCTGGGAAAAGGAGAGAAACAACATCAGGAACTAGCTGTGACACACAGGGATATGAAGAGATTCTCTCTCCTGCCCTGGGCACTCTGGGAGGTCCCCACCTCTCAAAGCAAGGACTGGCTATTTAACACTCCCAGAGGCAGCAGCAGGTAACACCAACCTGGAAGTTACCTTCTGCTTCCAGACCTTCCTGGAGCAGTAGAAGAGGTGTGGTAAATTGCAAGACAAAAACTGACATCCAAAGTGGGAGCAGAGCTCGGCAAACCCTGGCCCCAGTGCCCTTCGTTAAGATTCCTTTGGGTTCATGAGCATCCTCAGACAGAGCAAGCCTGCCAGTCTGCATCATGGACAGCACACATACGTTGCCACAGGCTCCCCCCAGCCTCAGGATCTCCTCCCCCACTGCCAGTGAAGCACCCTGCTTGCGACTCATGCCACCTTCTCCCCAGCTCGCCCTTTCTAGTACCTTGCCTGTTGAGAATGACTCGGCCATCCTGGTTTGCATTCGTGAGGGCTGAGAGAAATCCTTCAATCTGCATCAGTGGAGAGGCAGTTCGGAGCTGCTCATTCTCAGGCTCCACAGGAGGGCTCTGGGGAGTACCTGCCGGTCCGAAGAGAAAAGGAGAGGCAGGCAACTTAGGCCACATTTCCGAAGACAGGGACTAAGCACGAAATACAGATGAGTCCTTTCTACAGGAACATGATACCTAGCCTACATACGCAGGCAGAGAACAAAGATCCAATAAAGAAGAGAACCCAAATTCTGTTTCATTGCTAGGATAAAAGCAGCAGCTCTGGCTTTTGTAGCTGGCACCACTAAACAGAGCTACCCACAGTAGCTCAGGTCCCAGAGACATCAGGTCACAGCAGTGCAAAGCCTGAGCACATGGAGTGTAAACACAGAATCGCATCACCATTCGGCTTGGAAGGGACCTCAGGAGATCTTCTAATCATATGTATAGTTGCCTTGGTCATCTAGCAGATATATTAAAAACCACCTGTGCAGGACTGCTTCCGCAGTCTCTCGTTCTTCAAATCTGCCTCCCCCCTTTCCTCCTGCAGAGAAATGCAGCTTCCGCGTCCTCACTTTGTCTGCAGATGCACAAGTGGAAGATGTCTGAACTCACCTTCTTTATCAGATCCCTGCTGGAGGGTCAGAAGAAAGTTCTGCAAGCCAACCAACTTCTGGTTCTCCTTGTTGGTCTTCACAGCTGTGGCAGGGCCTCCATATCGCTCCACAAACCCAAAAAGCTGCCAAGCAAAAGCCAGTAAGACTAAGACTACCAACAGCAGACTCAGGCAAGATAAAAACAGGTTTGCTGGCCTGCCACAGAAAAAGTTCCTTGGTAGGTGTTCGCAAACCAGCCCAATCCCAGTCTACCAGCCCAGAGCTCCCATTACTTCCCTTCACTCATTGAATCAAAACCAAAGCCAGTCTCTGATGCCTGTTCCGCCAGTGCAGTGCAGCGCAGCCTACCAGGCTGGCGAGTTTGAGGCCAAGCAGCACAGAATTAGCACCCACTGGACTACTGTGGTACACCATGTTGTATGTTTCTTTGCTGCATAAACAAAGGGTAACCTGCCCATACGGTGCTTTTTGCAGGAACCATTTTGTTTGCAGAGGAGAGCAAGGTGGAGAAAACAGGCTCCCACTCCCAGCTGCTGCATCTTCCACTTCAAACTCAATGTGGAAACAGCATTTGAATGCTGTTGACCGTAAAGCCTCGGGGGCAGTACCTTCCTACTGATGAGGCTCTTCTCACAGTAACGCTGAACCTGTTGGAGGAAAACAGAAAAAAATGAACTGGCATTCAGCATCGCTTCTCCCATCCTGCTGCCCTTGATCCCTGCCCAGCAGGGATATCACCTGACATTCTTGATGTGCTTTCAGGGAGGGTTGCACAGTTCTTTGCGAGTGTTGCCTCCCAGACAACAGCTTATTACAAAGGCATTGCTTCCAGGGTGGAAACACACAGTGTTAAGGTGCTGTGTTTGGAGGTTCAAGGGACGGGTTTGGTTACTGGAGTAGTATAGTTTCTTCATCCTCAACCCTTACAGTTTAGCTTTGCCAACAGGCAGCCTCCGCACTCGTACATGTTTAATTGCTTGCTTCCCTCTACCCCAAGACCACCTATTCAGCTTTAATGCCCAGTTATCCAGACAGCAGCGGAAGAGATCTATACATTGGAGAGGTGGGGAGAATCCGCTAGAAAGCGGATTCTGCCACGTGGGCCTTGGCTCTGCTTCCAGCTCTCACACACGCTTCCTGATAACCTTGAACAAGTCACCACTACCCGTGCCCCAGCAGACAACAACATTTGCATTACCTTGAAGAGGTTGATGTTGTCAATCTGGCTCTGGAATAGAAAGTCATTGATGGATTTTAGCACTGCCCCTGAAAGAAAACGGAGGAAAGGAGAAAAAAAAATTATTAGCTGCTGGCCCTGCAGGTCCTTACTGCCCACCTCCATGTCCCTGACTGATGACTGCATACCCTAGGTGTTCACTCCAGTCTTACCTGTTTGGGAAACTGCCTGACAGTTAGGATTTTGGTTCACATTACCTGTAAAACACGAAACCAATTCAAGGAAGGCTTACAAAGGGTCTGTCTTAAAATTAAGCAAAAGACTAACAACTGAGCAGAAAGGGACACTGCACCAGGACAAAACCCAAGAAATAACTACACCTCTGCAAAACGTGCCTATACAGACAAAACATCACCTCCTGCTCAGTTTTAATTTCCCCCGTAGGGTAGCCCTACATTGTAGGACAAGTGTGCTGCTGCTACATCCTAAGAAACACCACCTACATTCCCTCTGTAGCAGGAGGCAGCAGGTAGGGTGGGTGCATACAAATGCTCACACACTACGCAGTCGTCATGCTGCAAAGATGAAGGGACAGGGACTGCAATGCACCCCGCATCCCTCCTCAATGCAGCAAGTGGGGAGCTGGGAGGCGCACGGGCTGGCAGGCGATTGGGAAGAGGGGAAAACCTGAGGACAGCTGCATGCCCAGAGCCCGACAGCCAGAACAGGATTAATTGTTGCCACTCACTGCATTTTATGTCCTAGTGTTTAACACCCACCTCACATCTCGCTTTTGCGGCCTCAATCATGAAGCTGTACACAGGCTGCTTTTTCTAATGAAAGCACTTAACTGAGGGTGGGGAGAAGAAGAGTGGCAGGAACAGAGTCGGAAGAGAAGTATATGCTTGAGAGAAAGGCAGAGAGCACCACCAGGCCCCTGCCCCAAAGAGCTGCATTTCCTCTGGGCAAGGAGGAAGTCCTTTATGAACTTATGACAGGCTCTCCTCAAGACACACTGAGGTCTCGCAAACAGATCATTAGAGGAAAGGGGTGCTGAGAATTACAGTGGATTTAAAAATCACAGCAAAATAATATTTTCTCACAAAGGAAAGGCACCACTCAAGAAAAACCCCTTCTGCAGAGGCACGCCTGACACCGGTAGAGGCCGTGCTACCAGACTGCCCAGAAGATTTATTCTGTGCAGCTGTTGTGCCATCCTGATCACTGTCACACATCTGTTGTATTCCTCACTTAGCATTCTACCTCGTCCCCACCCAAATCAGATCCGAAAACCACACAGAAAGAGAAGGAAACTGCCTCTATCAACTTATGATGTCATGTGCTGCTCCTCAGCTAACCAAACAAAGAGAGGGGTTCAGGCAGACACCAGTCAACACCCCCATGTTACTAAACAGCCTGAGAAATAAAATTACTGGCATCTGATCCTATACATGTGCAACGCTTCCCCACAGTCTCTGCAGAGGGGAAAGGGGGACAGTGCTCTGAGGAAGCACCAAGTAGCTCAGAGTCTATCGGCATCCCTGGAGACAGGATAGGTTTACTCACCTCCCAGCATGGCCACAAACCGCTCCAGCAAATACAGGATCTGCTTAATGTACATCAAGTTCTTTGCCTTCAAACGTTTCCTATGAAAAAGGAGACAGGTATTAGGCCCCAAAACATCTTCGGGGACTAACTCAAGCTGAGCTGCAGAGACAAGTGCCTGAACTCCCCTCCATTTTGGGGAGACAGGAACCAAGAATGATTTCTCCCAGGCTCACTCTCCCGATTTGTGACAGGGCACAGACCCCTGGATATCCTGCCCAAGGTCACCCCAGAGCACTCACCCATGCACCCCACACTGTTCCTATTATCGCCTTTCCCCTCACACACTAATTACAGTTTGTTTATTACAATGGCAGTGATGTCTCAAGTCCCTGTTGCAATAATGCTCCGCAAATGCAAAGTTATTAGCATTAGATAGAGCACAATAATCAATCACTGCAGGGACGACAAGATGCAAGATTTGGCCAGAGCCAAAAACTACATATAGCTTCCTCCTCCTCAGAGCTTACTGCCTCTGCCATAATGCCAGTCAGCACATGAAAGACTGAATCTTTTGAAACTCTGCATCACAAAGCAGGAGCGATTAGAGGGAGATACTGGGAAAGGAACTGAGAGTATAAGGAAAAACCAGAATCCTCAGGGTATCCCCCTTCTTGCTGCTTAATACCAGCCCCAGGAGTCCGACTTAGATGGATTCTAGACAGAGATAATGAAGCAAGTGGCTTTTCATCTGCAGAACTATTAATGCAAATAACCTTCCACCGGGGAAAAGCAAGAAAGACCTTGTAGACATGAGACAAGCCATGGCATTCACACTGCCTGCCACTGCTGTGCTGTTTTCCTCAGAGATCCTCACCTGTATCGCTCCATGTACTGCAACAGCTGGGAGTGGGCACAGCACAGCTACACGAATGAAAAAAAGAAAAAAGGAGTGTTATTACAAAGGATTCAAGAAAGGGCGCTCCGCTGGATGCAGAGCTCACTCACGGTTAACAAGTCAGGCTATGACTCACCTGAGAGCCACTGACCTCCGCACTATGGATACAGGTGATGGTGTCTATGAGGTTGTGGGCCTCATCAATGATTACGACCTGGTCCTTCAGCTTGATCCCAGCAGCGTTCCTGGTAGGCTCATGCAAGAGCATCTGATAAGGCAGCACCACCAGCTACAGGAGAAGCACACACTGCCCTGATTCTAGCTCTCATCCTTACAAACTGGCCCCAGCCACTCATTAAAGGCCCATATCACATGGCCTCGCAGAATTTGGTCAAGTTACCCATTCTTATTATGGGAAAGGTAGGAAGAGAGACAGGAGCACATGCTTGAGAGGGGCACTGGGATGTAAGCTAGAGAGAAATGACTACGCTACAACTGCGTGTCGGCTCAGGTTACCTTCCGAACCTCCTCTGAAACACTGAATGCACGTCTTCTGATAGAGAGCCAAGCAAGGAAGAAGAGCGGTGACAAGAGCTAAGATTACACCCATGTATCTGTATTGCCTCAGTGTTATTGAGCCTTTCAAGTATTTTAGAGTGCTGAGACATACTCCCAGCCTCCCTACTAACTTCAAATGGGTATTCTCATTTTCCTTTGCTTTCCCAGCAAAGCTACAGCTGACAGAAACACAGCTTGTTTACAAACTCCCACAATATTGAGTAACAGTACTGGAGAGAGCAAGCAATTGGTTTATTCTTAGAGCCTCTGGCATTAATTCTGCTAAAACTGTGTACACCTTACCTGAGCAGCAGGAATGGCGTATCGACTCCCATAATATGGGCAGGCTTTGGTCTCCCTTCCCAAAGCCACCAACTGCTCAATATCCTTCACTTCCATGAGAACTTCATCACGGAGAAACTGCATTTGCTCATAGGAATAAAATGGGCATACGGTGCGACTCATACGTCTCTTCTTCCCTTCCATCTCTTCATCACTCTTCTTTTCTAAGAGCAGAAATCAAAACAAAGCTATGAGCAACACATAGCCTAAAACAAACACTTTGCAGAATATCCTGGATTTCACAGCAAGCTTTGTCATGTGCATTTCTGACCTATCATCTATTTAAAAACTATTCAGCAGTAACATTTCCATCTCTGCAGTGGACACTACTCTTACCAGTTAGATTTAGCCATGTGACATTTCCCAACATTTCTAGTACTGAGTTACAAAGACAGTTATCCTTCCATTGCAGAAGTCCTGACCAACTTAAGGCACTCAGAAAACACATACAGTTCTCAGCACCCTAGCCTGGAGGACAAGAAAGTAAAAGCACTGAGGATCTTTAGCTCTGCTCCTCCAACCTGCCGTTTTCAAGGTCCTACCACTCTCTGCTAGAACTGATCCACAGAGCACACTGTGTCCACACTCTCATTTAGCAGTAATTGCTTCCCCAGGCTGGAAGCGTTTCCTACCACGTTTGTTCTTTTGCATCTCCATGCAGCGGTCATTGATGAGCTGGAGAGCCCCCAAGCGTCGCACCTCCTCATTCACACACAGGTTCTTGGACATGCAAAGAGAGGAAGCGGTAGGGGGTCATTAAGCACCGAGTGCCCGCGTGTGCACCCTTTACTGTAAAATAAAAGATTTCTTTAAAGCAATCTCAGGCCAGATTCTGGAATGGAAAAGTCTATCGGTAAGACGTTGTGCATACTAACTGCTACAAATATGCTTGAAACCCATAAAAACCTATCAAGGCAAAAAAAATGAGAAAAGGTGCACTGAGACAGCTTACTGCTACATAACAGCTTCTGAAAAATGCTACCAGAAATAATACTAAGAGGAGTGCCTTGCCAGTGACTCAGACATCTGTAATCTTCCACATCAGAAAAGGTAACCCAGACTTTTGCGTTTACATCAAAGGGTAAAGGGCGAAAACACAGCTCACAGAAAAACATACATCACACAGATCTGTGTCACGACTCATGACTGCTTTAGTTTTTCAATGGGAGATTCAGTCGGTCCCTGAGATGCCCTCTGTGGTGTCACATCCACACACCTCCTCCCAAAGCTTCCCGCATTAGGTTAACATGCACTCTGGGTCCCTTGTGAACAATGCCACGTACCTGCCTGGATCCCAAGGAAACCAGACGTGTGTCTTTGCCAAAAGGACTTTTTTGCACCTCCCGCACAAACTGAGACAGCTGGGAGTGAGTGCGGCTGCAGTAATAAATCTACAATGAGGAAGAACAAAGGGAAGACAAGGAGAACATGGAAACCAATCCCCTCCCTACAACCAATCCTGCAAGGAAGCAGCCAAGCACCTAAACAGGGTTAATCTTGCTCAAGCCTTCAAAAACACAAGGGAAGGCACCCATTGTCACCTTAAAACTGCTGAGGACAACAGTTATATCTTTGTTTTCTCCTATGCATTTGCCTTTGTCTTCCTTGAATTTTCCAAGGTGCCTGTAACAGGGACTCACCATTGGAGCATAATAAAAAACGGTCTCCTGCATTGTGCTTTTACAGCAAGCCACAGCAAAAATTCAGCAGTGTTAGCAGAGCAAGCTGCTTCGGCAGCCAGTGTCGTCCAGAAGGAGATGAGCACAGCAGAACTGGTCGCTATTATCAACAAACTTGGCAGTTCTTGGATGCTAGTTCCTAAATCCCTCTGTACTGCATGACTCTGGGAAGGGTGCAAGGAAGCCATAATTCTGCTCGCTCCTACACTGTTCTATGAGGTGTCACTATTTACTTTCCTCATCTCACCTTAGTCACATGCTCCTCTTCCAAATCATCATCATCTTCTTCCAGCCTAAGAAAAGAGAAAGCTCAAATAGTTTCCTTTCAGCAGATCACTGACGGTTAGAAGCAAATGATGCTCTACTACAAGAGAGAGGTCTCAAGAGAGATGGTTATGTCATCTCAAGAAGAGATCCTCAGATCTTAACTCAGGAGGTAAAAGAAAAATCAACTTTTTAAGAACAGTTTAAGAGTGCACAATCAAGTCAAGCCTTGCTCTTTAAAAGAAAAATGTCTGTAGGGCTGTGTCTTTAGTAACTTCAAGAAATATTTTTTTTTCTTTTAAATCTGGTGTTTCTAAGCCCCAGGCATAAACTAATCAGTGCTATACTATTCTTTGGTGAACTTATTTATTTATTTTTGTAAAACTTTCCCTTTAGAGATAATTTACCACCCTCAAGCTATTGCATAAAGAAAAGCTTCAGGAAGACGTTCAGCTGCCATAAAGTTCCTTAAAGGCAACAGCAGTTTAATGTTCGATAAACTACATATAAACGAAGTAGTTAAGCATTTTGCAATTTTTAAGGCAGGAGAATCTGTCTAGATACTAATTAGTAAATTTGTATTTTAAATGTATTTGACTTTTCATGCTGAAGTATAGCTTCTGGCTTTCTGCATAAAGCAAATGTATGAGAGAGAAGAGCGTGCATGGGGTTTTCATGCTGAAGTCTGGTCTTTAGAAATGTCAGTATCTCTCCCTTTAGAGTATCAAAAGATGCCAGCACTAATCTGCAGGGCTGAGCTTCCTCTGCTGCCCTGAGCTCCATTTTGCTTTTCTAATGCAAGGAAGTTGATTTCAAGTCATTCACTCATCATCCAGAGGTGTTCTTTGGGAAACCCGGCATGGATAAAGGCAAGGACATTGCCACACATTTTAAGAAAGATGCGCTGTCTCAGAAAACCCTTCAGGTCACTCTGAGCAGTCTAACAAAAGCTTAAAAAACTTAACAAAAGAAAATCCCCCAAAACCACCAAACCAACCAACTAAACAAACAAACCCCCAGAACAGCCACTACCTTACACAGTTTGAGTGGGACAGAAACTCCAGATCCGCACAATCACAGGTGACGTCTCTTTAATCAAGGCAAGCCAAAAGTGATACAGAAAATGTTTCTTTGGCATGGAACTCCCTCAGTCCCTGTCCTTACCCAGTTACCGCTTTCTTTTCTTCATCACTCTCATATTCAGCAAGAATCAGCTCCTCCTCGTTGCGATCCAGCTGCTCTCCAACATCCACTCCAGCGCCCTCTGAAAGAACCTCCTTGCTGAGCTGAAGAAGACGCTTTGTCTCATCCTCCTCAGATCTCTGAAAGGAACACGTGATCACATCATTTCTCATGCAGCAAGAGAGGTAGGACACGCATCGCCTTATGCCACGGACAGGTCAAAAGGCAGCAGAGTCCCTCACCCGTAACACGGGGAATGGCTTGCTGGGTAAACCCCCAGCAGGACGAGCAAACTGTACCAAGGGTGTCTGAAGCTGTTCAGCCCCACAGAATGCAGCTGTTACCAACAACCAAAGACTTGCCCGCACAGTCATATATGAAGGGAGAAACATAAAGAACCTCCTATGCAAAAGGCCTACGGAACTAATAGATCCTGAAACAACAATATCCGTGTAATCCAGTATTAGGTGCTTAAAGCTGTCCATAAAAGATGTCTGCCTGAGAAAAAACTGTGTGTAAATAAACCCAAACAAACAAACGTATAAGGACATAATCAAACACACTGTCCACACTTCACTCAGAGCTAGGATAAACTCAGCACCTGTTTTAGTACACAGAGCACAAGACTTCTCTTGCTGTTTTTTCTCCAGTTACGTGGTTCTTATTCTAACACGGGTCCACCCTTCTACAAAAATTCCATTGAACTTTTTAAGAATAGTTTTCTGATTAACTTTTGAGTTCTGATAAAGAAGAGTTCATTTTTTCAATCTGAAAACAGTATCTTCCAACTTCAATGAACATTCTTTTACCACAGCATTATAAAGAAACGCAGTATGTGAGCGTTAAAGGAGATGAATCAGTTGTTTTTCCAAATCTCTATAATATTTCACTCATTTGCTTTTCTCCTTTTCATCAAGCTTCTCATTTCACATGCTCTTCATCCTCTTTTAAGAGACAGAAAGTTCTTTGTTCCACTTGTTTTTTATTTGCCATTCACTCCTTAACCTTTGCTATTTCTGCCATATCCTTTTAGTAGAAGTTGACCAAAACTTAACACGGCACTTGAGATGGAGCACACTAGAAACTAATTGCCTGGCAGCCTAATAAATTTGCCTGTCTGGGGACTTGAAGTGGCTATTTCTCAGAAGTTTGACTCATACCATCAAAAAGCTCTTAAAGTCAAGAGTAGTGAAACCAGTTCACCCATCTAAATGGCAGGAAAATAGATGTCTCAACTTTTTGTACATAGAAAAGAGACATTTCTGAACAACACAGCCACGTTTTCTCTTAAAATAAAGAAATACAATCATTCCCTAGTGGTGAACGAAGTACAACCTGGCTTTTTTTGAGGGGTGTTTCTCTTCCCATGATCTTAAATTTAATCCCAGCTCTACAGGTACTACTACTTCCAGAAGTACAGAGTGTTCGCACATGCTCATGAAACACAGAGCTTTCTGAAAAAACAAATCTAAGTATTAAAGCTTTTAAAACACAAGCAGAGGGCCAGAAGGCCATCAGAACACAGCCCCTTTCTATCCACACGCAAACGTTGTCACGGGAAATTCTCTATGCACAAATTGTTTTTCACAACTGTATTTTAAAAATAAAACCTAACCAAAAATTTTGAATGGCCAGTGTAAGCAACCAAATACAAAGAGCTCCCCAAACAGACGGGTTGAAAAATTCAGAGAAAAGTTGCAGATATAAGCAACTATGAACAACACTTGAGGTAACCAAAACAGAAAGCTCTAATCTCTGCGGGATAACTCACCTTCCTCTTTGCTGCATATTTTAACTGCACATTATGGCGGGTTTTCTCAAGACGTTCTTCTCGCTTTTTCCTCCTGATCTGCTCTTCCTAAAATAAAAGGAGAGTGAATGAAAGATGAAGCGTATTTAGCCCTAAACCCTGCGTATAATTACTTTCCTATGCCCTGGTGCCATGGTTTAACAATAACGGAAAAGGAAAATAATAATAATAATAATGACACAAGTCACTCTCACCGTCCAGTGAATTGGAACCATCCCAAGCAGTGATCACGGATCCCTCCCCCTGCCAACCCCCATTTATATACTGAGCAGGACGTCTATGGCACGGAATATTCCATTGGCCATTCCATTGCTCTGTCTATATTCCTTCTCAGCTTCTATAGGAAGCTGAAAAGAGTCCTTGAAAAGCATAAACATTGCTTAGCAGCAACTAAAACAATATGCATTACTGACATTCTTTTCACAGCAATCACTAGAAAAAATTAACTCTTTCCCAGCTGAAACCAGGTCACCTGGGTATAGAAAAAAAGTTAGCTTTGAAACAAAACTGTCCGTGCACAGCCCCTTTCTCCTGAAGTGCTATTATGTTACTGTGTGGCCAGCAAGTCGAGGGAGATGATTCTGCCCCTCTACTCCGCTCTGGTGAGACCCCACCTGGAGTACTGCATCCAGCCCTGGAGTCCTCAGCACAGGAAGGGCATGGACCTGTTGGAACAGGTCCAGCGGAGGGCCACGAAGATGATCAGAGGGCTGGAGCACCTCTCCTATGAAGACGGGCTGAGAGAGTTGGGGTTGTTCAGCCTGGAGAAGAGAAGGCTACAAGGAGACATCATAGCGGCCTTCCAGTACCTAAAGGGGGCCTACAGGAAAGATCGGGAGGGACTCTTTATCAGGGAGTGTTATGATAGCACAGGGGGTAACAGCTTCAAACTGAAAGAGGGTAGATTTAGATTAGATATTAGGAAGAAATTGTTTACTGTGCGGGTGGTGAGGCACTGGAACAGGTTGCCCAGGGAAGCTGTGGATGCCCCATCCCTGGAAGTGTTCAAGGCCAGGCTGGATGGGGCTTTGAGCAGCCTGGTCTAGTGGGAGGTGTCCCTGCCCATGGCAGGGGGTTGGAACTAGATGATCTTTAAGGTCCCTTCCAACCCAAACCATTCTGTGATTCTGTGTTCTGAGCAATACAGTCTCCTATCTTATGCAACCTGCACGGCAATGCCTCATCCTTCCTAAGTGAAAAAAAGTCCTGTGAAAGACAAAGACCAGCACCAAAGTTTGCCACACGCCTTTTTCCAGCCACCACCCAGGCTATCAGCCTTTCTGATCCTCCCCCCTCCTTATTTTACCCATCTTCTACATATCTACATACAAGCATATGACCTTTAGCCTGTCCACCATGTCCCGCTCTTCTTTCTTCTGCACAAATGCCGTAACCCAGTCTGGTTCCCCAGCCGTGTCCTTGCTCTCCGGGTGTCCCGGCTCGGCTGAAGGCAGCTGCTGCTTCTTCTTGCCCTCCTGCCCGCTCTCCTCCAGCGCCAGAAGTCGCGCTTCCTCCTGCTGCTTTTTCTCCTGGAAGTCCCGGAGCCAGGAGAGGGCCCCACAGATGAGGCTCAGCGATTTTCCCTGCGGGAGAGAAGGGACGTGGAGCCCTGCTGTCGCCTGCAGCGCTGCCCCCCGCCACGGGGACCACCCGCCCGCTGACAGCCCCATCCGAGCGGCACCGGGCCCAGGCCTGGCCGCTTTCCCCGGGTAACACCGTCCCTCCCCACCCGGGGGGACGCCTCCCGCCTCCTCCCTGCCGTCCCGCCGCGCTGGGCTCACCGTGCCCGTGGGGCTCTCGAAGATTCCGACCCGGCCGGCCTCCAGCGCGCCGTACAGCGCCGCCATGAACCGCTCCTGGATGAGGTAGGGCGTGTAGGGGAAGGGGAACCGACCCCCCACGGGGCCCGCCGCCGCCGCCTCCCCGCTCTCCATCCCGCGCCGCCGCCGCCGCCCCGCTTCGAACCGAGCGCCGGGGACGCACCGCCCCCTTCCCGTGACGCTCCGGCGGCGGCCGGAAGGCCCGCTCCTCCCCCGGGGCCGCCGGGCCCTCGCCGGCCGGGCCGGGCCTGGTCGGGCCGGGCGAGTCAGCGGAGCCGCAGGGCTGGGCGGGGGGATCGGGGCCGGCGGGGGCCGGCGGTGGAGGGGCGGCCGCTCGTAGGCCGCGGGGTCGGGGAAGGCCGAGCCCCGGCAGCGCGGCGGTTCTCCCCGTGCCGGTCAGGTCGCCCTGTGGCAGCCCCTCGCCGCGCCAAACCCGGCAGAAAACTGGGTTATACTGGGGGAAAGAAAAGGTTTTATTTAGGGTGGAAACACATAGGTAGTGATAAAACATGGCAATGCAGAGGAGGTTTATGCAGTACGCGGTCGTTAGCATAGCAATAATTGCAAATAGAGTAATTCCTAACTGTTAACGCTGGACTTTATATGTTAATACTTTACAAACAACTAAAGAAGAGTACTCAATTGTAAAAAGGACTACAAAACCGCAAACAATCTCTGGACTACCAGTAGGAACCCATCCGGTGCCTATTCCGACTAGGACACCTTGTGGGGGGGATATTTTATTTTTTTTTTTTTTGGTTAAACAAGGTAAGGCCACATTTTTGCCCACGTTTTGTTGACGGCCCACGTTGGAAGGCGCATCAAACCAGGAGGGAGAAAACTGACACGGACTAGCCATGGGCCGCGTTCCAACTGGAAATGCGCGAGCATCCGTGTTTCCTGGGCACAGCCGTGACCGTTCTGTGTTGCTCAGCTGCCGCGTCAGCTGGGCTTGGCGTGCGGAGGTAGGAATTCATTGTCCCATGTCAGATTTGGAAAAGAGGAAGAAAAGACAGATTGAAGTTCAGCTCCAAGGCCTTAGACTCAAAAGATTTCGAAGCGCCTTGTCAGACACTGAGTAAACTTAGTACGTTCATGAAAAATAAGAGAAGGTAACAAAAAAAGAGAGTTCCTAAGACTCCTACAGTGTCTTAACAAGCCAAAGTTTTGAGTCAGAACCAACCTGGAACTTTTTATTTTCATCTTCACTTTAGTTGAAAAGTTATTTTACAAGCCTGATTCTCCCAGTTGCTATTCTACCACGTATTTACCTGGTGCCCATTCCTCAGGCTCTCAGCGCTCTTCCTAAACCACCAGTGCTCGGCTCAGCTCTTAGTCCAGGACTAACTCCCTGCTTCCAGACCTCCTAATGGTTTTTGTGCTGCTGGGCTTAAATACCCAGCCCTGACACTAGAGTTACCGTGACTCCAGTCAGTCTCTTCCCACTGTGGTTCTCATCACCCACCTTCTTCAGGTGCCCCCAAACACCCGCTCCAGCCCTTTACGGCAGAAGTGAGCGGGAAGTGAGCATTCTCCTACCCACCGTACATTTATAAGGTCTCTTGGCCAGGTGGATTTTCAAATGCACTTTAAGTGTCGAGCTTTTCCGGAAGCTTTTCCCACACTCGCCGCACTCATAGGGCTTGGCTCCTGCGTGGATCCTCAGGTGGGCACCGAGGGCTGAGCTGTGCCTGAATGTTTTTCCGCACTCCTCGCACTTGTAGGGTCTCTCCCCGCGGTGGATCCTCAGGTGGACGTTGAGAGCCGAGCTCCGACGGAAGCTGTCCCCGCACTCCACGCAGATGTAGGGCCGATCCTCTGCGTGTGTGGTCTGGTGCTTGGCCAGAGTGGAGTGGTCACTGCACCTCCGGCCGCACTCAGCGCACTGATAGGGGCTGGGCAGGAGGCCGCCGTGGTACATGGGCAAGGCCTTCCCACCGTGGATCCGGCGATGAGTGCTGAGCGCCGAGCTCTGGCTAAAGCCCTTCCCACACACGGGGCACTTGTAGGGCTTCTCGCCCGTGTGCGTTCGCATGTGAGTCACCAGCGAGGAGCTCTGCCGGAAGGTTTTCCCGCACTCGGTGCACTCGTACGGCTTCTCTCCCGTGTGGATCCTCTGATGACGAATGATGGCCGAGCTGTCCCTGAAACGTTTCCCGCACTCCTGACACTTGTGGGGCTTCTCTCCGGTGTGGACTCTCCGGTGTATGATCAGGGAGGAGCGGTCACTGAAGCTTTTCTCGCACCGGGGGCAATGAAAGGGTTTCTCACCCTTGTGGCTTCGCTGGTGGACGATGAGATGCGAGTTCTGGCTGAAGCTCTTTCCGCATTCGTTGCACTGGTAGTGTCTCTCTCCTGTGTGGGTCCGCTGGTGCCTGATGACATTGGATCTCTGGCTGAAGGTCTTCTCGCACTCGTTGCACTGGTAGGGCTTCTCGCCGGTGTGAATCCGCTGGTGTTTGATCAGGTCCGAGTTGCGGGTGAAACTCTTCCCACATTCGGAGCAGCTGAAGGGTTTCTCTGCCAGGTGGATCCTCTGGTGCTGGCTCAGGTACGAGCTCCGGCTGAAGCTCTTCCCACACTCAGGACACTGGTAGGTTTTCTCTCCCACCTGCTGAATCCAAATGGCACCGTTCCCACACACAGGTGAGTCTGACTTGTCCCCAGCAAGGATAACCTTGCTGATGTGGGTGCTACCACTGTCCTCGCATTCCCAGACTTCCATCCCACAGGGAGTTACCATTCCGAGTCTCTTTCCACAAGATGTCTCCACCTCACTTTCCATCTCCAGCTCCTGCTTGCAGTCCTGTCTTTGATCGGTGTCCTGGAGGGTATCCCCTGTGAGCTTTCTGGAGGGGAACAGATGCAGTTCAGCTCTGATAGGACTTTCCTGATGAAGCTTGCCCTTCTGTGTGTCGCCCATGGTCTTGTCA
The DNA here is from genome assembly GCA_008658365.1 of Alca torda. Classification (NCBI taxonomy): domain Eukaryota; kingdom Metazoa; phylum Chordata; class Aves; order Charadriiformes; family Alcidae; genus Alca; species Alca torda. The sequence goes on along the minus strand of CM018076.1, from coordinate 66,378,795 downwards.
CCTGCTGGAGTGAACAGAGGAACTAGCAATAAATAACCGCCCCGGCTTCTCTGCGGGAGAAGTTCAACCAGGGCAACCACAGAGATCTGCTGCAAATCACCTGCCATTAGCTAACAGCCCAGGAGTCAGCCCCTCAGTATCTTCTCTGGGCAGAATGAGGACAAGGAGATCGAGGAGCATGGGAAGCGAGTGTGACCCGAAGATGGGCAGCCACTGTGGCACAGATTGCAAAGAGGGTCCTCTGTCATAAAGTCACAGCCCTAAAGGACAAAACCTGTCACTTGCTTGTCCTCAAAGCTCCCATGCCTAGCGAGGTTAGAAGAACATCATTACTGCTCTCATCAACAACTCCCACTGTAGCTGCTTCTCTTCCCGTTGCCTATGAATCACTGCTCTTATTCCAGCATTCCCATGCTTAATCAAGGAAGCAGCCAACACCACAGGAACATTCACCCTGCCAAGTAGACTACTTTCTTTCTTCTTTCCAGTCATAGCCCTTTTCCTTAAAAAGAAAGCCCTACATATTCTGCAGCAAATGGTATCTGGATTTTGTCTACAGAACACATAGGCAAGTGGGTGGAACGGTGAACTGTTTTATTAACAAAGCATGGAAATGAACATTTAGACTAAAACATTTAGAAGCTCCTGGTTTTTTATTAGTTATACGTATATGGAGAACACACCTTGGGAATGGATGCTGGAGTGTCAGATAAGCCAATTAGCTGGGTGGCACTGTTCACAGAAGTAACATCGTCCTCTTACGTGTGGGAGGTCAGAATAAGAGACGAATGCAGCAGGATAAACCCCTCAGGTTTTGTTTTGGGTGATCTGCTGATTTTGGAAGACACCACCACACTAGTTACACTGATTTCCAAAGTTTTGTTTACAACACTCAGGGCTGAGAAACATTTGTAGTACAAATAAAGGTGTAGCACCAGCCCAAGGCATTCGCCCCAAGACAGCAGTGACCAATAAAACATTAAAAATGTTCTCAGCGTGAAAGGAAGAAAAAGCCACACTTTGGTTAGTTATGCCTTCTAACATTCTGAGCATAGTCTTTGCAGAAAAATACACAAGATTTGACTTCATTTTGGATAGGCTCTTTTTAAAAGGATGTTAGATTCCCCAGGAGCGTGTTTCATCTGCCTAGGAGTCTTCCTGAAAGCAGAACCTATATAGCATGGGAGCGGAAGAGGCAGGATGAGTGCAGAGCGTGCAGCACAGCACATGCCAAATTTTCAGCATTCAGCTCTTTTCTTCCCTTCCCAGACATGCTCTATTTAATTTCTCACCTTGTGAGCAGTCTCTCTACTGTCTCGGTGTTTAGCTGCTTCTGGCCACAAAGCTGTTTCCCTTCACTCCATCCAGGAGGTTAAAGCCCAGTCGGGGACTGCAGATCCTGCTCAGAGGAAAGAAAACAGATGTAATAAATACCCAGCGTAGTAGCGGTGCTGTAGAGTGAGATTACAGGAGAGTAAGTATTTAGGAGATGAAAGCAACCTAGACCAGAGAAAAATGACACCCAGAAACATGAGTCAGGGTCACCGTCTGCTCTGCCACACACATGGTGACACCACCGGTCGGGTCCAATAACCAGAGCCAGCTCACGTAGCGAAGATGGGGTAACCTACACATGCTGCGGAGAGCTGCCTGCCAGCTTGCTGCCTTCTCACAAGCGTCTGGATGTTCCTCCTGCCGCGCTTCCAGACCAAAAATGCCTCCTACTGCGTTTTGTATTTAAGAAAAAAATATTGATTCCTCAAACCATTTTCTCTCCGTCTCCTTTCTTCCTAGTGAACTAAATGAGCACATAATGTAGTTAATGCCGTTCTGTTCTGCAGACAGAGGAAAGGTTCTGCCTTCACAACTCTGCCTCTGCCTGGCGTCTCCTTTATTTCCTTTACCGAAGGAGTATTTCGCTTGGTTGCTCTCAGTGGCCCAGCCAGGCACACACAGCTCTGGGTGAGAGAAGAGACTTTGGTCTGCTCACACATTATCGACAGGAGCAGGCCGAAGGCAGAATTTCCTGTCCTGTGCTCCAGAAAAATGGCAATTTGGCTGCCTCGTTCCAGAAGGTGTTTACAGGGCTGGTAGCGAGAAGAAAAACAGTCACACACAGACCTGTTTATGCATGAACACCAAGATGGTTTAATCAGCCAACATGCAGTCCCACTTCTCAAGGATCTCTTTTTCAGAGCAGAAGTATGCTGCGCAGGAGCGGGATTTGTGGGATAGAAAATTAGGTCACCCATTTAGCTTTAGCACTACATCTGTGCAGTGGTATTTGTACAGAGGCATTTTAAGATGCTGAGGGCTCAGTGACATCCTAGAAATGTACAGGTTACAGAAAGAAAATGCTTAAAAACTGCACGTGTGCATGCCAGCTCTGCAATGGTGTGGCACTGTTTTTGTCACGTGGATTCCCACCATGTCAGTAGGAACAAGTGTAAAATTACTCATGACTGGGTGTTTGTCAGAAAAGGAAATGTAAACCAGCATCTTGTCCTTCCAAAATGATAAACAAACTGAACTGGCTGCTTGGTGGTGTATCAGAGGAGGGCATTGCGATAGACTCTGGTTGCCAGGCCATCCCAAGGGCAGAGGGAAGACTTCCCCACCTGCATAATGCCACGATGACAGAAGTCCCCTGACAGAATGGCACACTGACATTTTGTTGGCTCTGCCTCAGCCTGGAGTGACGCCCTTCCTGATTCCCACCGCCTCCTTCATGGTGGATTTGGTGGGCATCACCCCTTGGGGATAGGGTGTTTCTACTCCTGCCAGCAGCAGGCAGCGGCTGCAGGCTCTGGTCCCAGGTATGAGGCAGGGAAGCCAAGGTCTCCCTACCCATACGACATCGCCCCATCCACCTACAAGGCAGTGCTGCTTTGCGGGCAAGCCTGACCCTGCTGAACCATCCTTCTGATTTCAGGAGGAGAGAAACGTCCTTCTGGATGAGCACATCGTCAACACGCACCCTAAAAATGGTGGGTGAGCACCTACAGAAAGCAGACAGTGGATGCAGGAGACGGCTGATGCTCTGCAGAGCCAGGCAGGTTGTGGGATACAGCAGAAAAGCACATTGTATGGTGTGTAGTAAAGATCTGTCCCTAAACAAGATGGGAAACCTGAAACGCCACCAACCACCTGACAGGGAGAAGGTGCTGGTCTCCAAAGAAATCATGTTTGGACAAAGCTGACTCCCCAAGCAGCATCCTGGCTGATGAGGTACCCCGGTCCTTATGAGGAACGAAAAAGGTGACCTGTAGCATGGGGAGGTGATGGGCCACACCGAGCTCCTGTGATGACAGACAGATGGAGGCCCCAAAGGGGCTGCCCCATGAAGGACACGGCTGGCCAGGAGCAGGCGAGCCACAACTGAGACCACAAGCCTTGGGGAGGCAGGAGAGGCATGGAGAACAGAAAGCTGCCATGGATGTCAACACGGGGAAACCAAACATCCTCCCTGGGGGGCTTTCTCTGGGTTTGGATCCGGTGGCACAGCAAGGAGGAGGGCAGGCCCTGCTGCCACAGGAGGTAGGCCATGTCCAACCTCAGCCTCAGGCAGGTGGCTGCCGCTGCCCTCTCCGGGGCAGGAGGGGAGGCAGAGGGCGGCAGCTGAGGGAGGAATGGTGGGAACAGAGGCGTTTGTGACACCACCAGCCATGCCACCTCCCCCAGCTCTCCTGGGCAGACCCAGCGGGGCAGGAGGAGGACGCTGACAGGCAGCAAAGCAGCAGAGGTGAGACTTGCGGCAGCACAGGCTGTTACAGCACCGCTCGCATTGTGATGTCGGCCACATGGGCTTGTCTGGTTTTGTCCGGTGAGTAGGAAACGTCCCTCCTTCAAGCCAGGTTGTGAGGAAGGGCGGCCAACCCTCCCACAATGCTCCGCAGCTTTGGCAATCTGGAGGCGAGAGGAAGAGGCAGGAGCACCTTCGAACGCCTCAGGTGCAAAGACCTCAGATGCTTAAAATGTTGCCAGTCTTCACCCATCGGAGCTAGTATTTTATTCATCAAGGAGGGCCAGAGAGTAACCAAGGAGCCGGGGAGGACTTGGAGCTGGATGCAGTGGGCAGAGGCTGGAGCAGAAACGGAGACTGGAGACGCGATGGTGGGGACAGCTGGGCATGTAAACCAGACACAAGCACAAAGGCAGAGATCTGGACTTGATCCACAAGGCCAGAAGGGAAGAGCTGGCCACGTGAAGCAACAGGGGAGGCAGGAGAAAGAGGTCTGAGAGAAGACCTTGGTTAAAGACAAAGAGAAAAGGATATAGCTGGAAGAAATTGATAGAAAGGCCAGGCTGCTCTGGCTGCAGCCTGGTGGGAGACCGTGGAGGGGTGCCATGTTCCCCTGCTTTCTGCAACCCCCCCCCCCCGTCACCTGGCAGAGTGTGGTGCTCTCCTCTCCTATTGCCTCACCGAGTGCTCAATAACCCCCGATGTCCTCTTGGGGAGAATGTTACGTGGCTTTGTTTGATCCTGCTGCATCTAAATCTTCCTGTGCCACCCGCTCTAAGTGACCCTGCTCTGGCAGGGGGGTTGGACTAGATGATCTCCAGAGGTCCCTTCCAACCCCTACCATTCTGTGATTCTATGATTCTGTGATACAGACACATAGGTGTTAATAAGATGGCATAGATGTTAACAAGATACAGGCCATGAGGAAGTTTTTAAGTTTGTTTTTACCAAAAGAAAAAAAAAAACAACAAAAGATGTCATAGGTTAAGAGACTGTGACAGAGGTTGCAAAGTCAAACTTGGAGCACACCTGAATCACAGTCATTTCACCACCTTAGATTTGTTCCCTTGTGCATGGATGTAGTACTCCAGCTCTTTAATTTCCTGGCTTCACTGTTTTCACATGGGTTTTGGCTTAGTCCCTGGATGGACATTGCCTTTCTAATGAGCAGCTCTTCAGTACGTTTTGTCACCCTTAGTGTTCAGTGTTTGACTCTCTGATTTATTTACTGATCCCATTTGAACTCTGCTATAGACAGAATGACTCATTTCCTCATGAACTTTTAACATACTCTGTGTTTTAGAGCTTCACAGCTATTAATTGGTTTATAGTGATCTTGCAAATGGCAAAATGAGGGCAGAGAGGGATTAAAGTCAAAAACATCCACTACTTTTAGAATCTCAGTTTGAGATATCTCAGCCCTGGCTTCTCAGAGTACATATGCTAATGTAGCACTTACTTGCCATTCAAAATACACCCCATGCAGACTCCAAAACTGCAAGAGAGCTCAGCCTTCCTATAAAAGGCAACCCACAAGGTAAGGAAAATGACATTAATAACACGCTCAGAAACTTGGTACTTGCCTAGCATCACACAGGAGCCTCTGTGGTATAGCCAGGAATAAAACCTACTTCTTGGAAGAGTATCCACAAAACTACCCTTGCCCTTCCAGCATCTGCCTGACTCATTCTTCCATACATCTTCCAAGCTGTGGGAAATGAGGCAGATGACCTGCACGTAGTAAGTGCCTAACCCCAGTGACTGATTCCCTGCCAGAGCAGGTCCAGTCCCTATACTGAAGGAGCTGCAAGTCTCAAGGGAAGAAGAATAGCTTGCTGTGTACTTGAAGAATGTATAAAAAGCATATGCAAGACGAGGTGAAATTAAGATTGCACATGAAGCTTTTATTTGGGCACATCTAACCTCCAAATGTTTGATTTCACAAGCTTTCATAATGTTCTTTATGGGGAAGAACTGGCTGTAAGTTTTGCATGAGGGTTCAGTGCATGCTTGGGCCATTGTAAGGGCGTACACGCATCCACTGGGGAATGCTCTATTAACTCAAGGGGTCTGGATCTACTTATCCAGAGGAAGAGAATTTGCAGAGGCTAAAATCTGGAACGGAACCAGTCTCCTTGCTCCAGCCCCGATAGCAGAGCTACATTCCCAGTTTCAGCTGTAACTTCCACGACATTTCTCCCAGTTCAGGATTTGAATCTCTATAGAGCTTTGGTCAAGGTCCCTCAGCCGTGTACTGTCCCCAAAATCTTACACCCCTTTCAACATGGGGAGAGGAGGTTTTCCCCAGGTCTAGACCCCCATCTTGAGCCTGTTACTGCATTTCCCATGTGCTGGATCCTGCACCCAGAGAAGACAACCGAGATCTGGGTTCAGCCCCCCAGCTCCTCTGAGTGTGCCATGGTTAGCGTTTCCTTCTCCCCCTGACTCCCTGTATTTTATTTTTCACCAGTGCTCTTGGGTTGGGGCTACACAGCTGGCCTTCAGGCCGGGAAAGCGCAGCAGCTGGGAACACCACTCTCCAACCAGGAGTACCGCCAGTTCTTCAGGTCCCTCCGGGCCGCCCACCGTGCCAGCACTGCCTGTCTCCTTCGTGAACTTTACGGCTGCCAGAACCCCCTGGTCCGGAGACTGGACGAGTACGAAAACCATGGAGCCATCCCTGAGGGTAAAGCCAACGGTGACTCCCAAGGGCAGGCAGATGGATGGGGGTCCTGCATGGCCAGCACTAGACCTGATTGCTGGAAGGGGAAGGAGAGTTGTGAGCTGGTGGAGGAGAGGGGTGGGTAGCGATCCTGCAGTGAGAAGACATCTGCTTATGAGCATCCTCTCTCACACTTGATTGCATCCACGGGTGTCCCCAGGGCCAGCCTCCTCTCACGCCTTGGGTCATGGAGATGACCAAGAAGCGGTAGAGTTTCAGGGAGGCCCCTGAATGGCACGGGGGATTTCATGGAGGGATGCCATTCGACAGTGAGGTTATTACTGAGGGCTGGTGGGACCCCAGCACTGGAGTTTATCACTGAGTTTGTGTCTTTGTTTTCCTCTTTCTAGGGCCCATATGCTCCGAACTGCCAGGAACTCCTTTCTTCCCTGACTTCTGCACCTTTTCTTTTTATCGCTGTACTAGGAAAAGGTACTTCATTAAGGTGAGTTATTTAGCTGTTTCCTAAAGATCATGGTATACTCTGAGCAATGATCAGGAAAAAGGGAGAGCCTTGAAAATAAGAAAGTGGGAAAACAGGAGGCTAAAAGACAGGGAAGACAGAAGAGAGCCATGGGCAGCCCACCTTCCAGGGGCGCTAACACCGAGCTGACTAGCTGACAGATGGCACTTTTAGCCACTTGCCAAAAAGGAGACTTTGGGGAAGGTATTCTTGAAGAAAATGAAACTCTGAGGACCACCTCAGCCCTTATCACCAGCTCTCACTCCCAAGCAAGATGAGACAATCTAGGCTACTGCAGGAGAAAGGGCGGGTGATTCATGGGAAGAAAAGTAAGGAGAAAGACAACTGGTGGTCACAAGAAGAGACTTGTGGGGAGACTTAACCAGGAAAGGAGCTGAAGGTTTCTTTCCTGTCTTGGGCTCATCTTTGTAAGGAATGGGAAAGATGGGATTGTGCATTGAGTGCTAACCCCGCAGAACAGAGGGGTGGCTAGGTGCCTACTCCCCAAGCCCACCATCTCCACAGAGGTGTGTTTTCTCCTCCACAGAGGATTGCATGCCCAGGAGAGACGAAAGCTGAGCTGGGCAGCACACAAGCCTTCAATGGCATGACTAGGAGCAGTGATGCCATGTTGTCCAGCACCTTTAGCCGCCAGCCCCTCTTTCCGACACCTCCCACAATGGCCCAGCCAGCCCACCACATCCCTCACACGGAAATAGCTGTGATTCCCAACTCCTTACCTGAGGGCACACCACAGTCGAGGAAAATGCAACTAAATCCTTCTGACCCACGTGCCACAAAAGTGACAGCCAGTGGCCGGCAGCAAGGACAGATGCCCACCACTGACTTCCAAGATCTCCTCCTGAGGCTGCAAGACACCCACGTGCAGAGTGCAACGCAGACGCTTCAGCAGTTGTTGACCATGGGGAAAGCAGTGGGGGAGGAAGAGTTGCAGGCCGCCGCCCAGAAGCTGCTGGTGGCCCTGAACAATGCAGGTGTGTCTCAGTCGGCAACCAGCACTGATACAGGGCACAGAAGAGAGAGGTGAGCAGCAAAGGAGGATCAGCCATTGTGGCTCTTCTACGTGGTGTCAAGTCAAGACACGCTGTCTTAGGAAGATGGGAAGATGGAAACAAGTGAAGGAGTCCTCCTTCCTAGCCCTCAGGCATCGTCAAGGTTGACAGTGCTTCCCCAGGCCAACAGTGTGGGAACCAAGGGGAAAAGCCATCTTTTCCGAGTGCACGGGAAAACCCAGGCATGTGAAATGGTATTGCTCAGGATTCAGAGAGACAGATGTTCTCCCCTTGGCAATAACTGTATTGAAGAGATGCTGTCTTCTACCACACAAACTGTTCACCCGCTGTTGTTTGATTTGGGAGATGACTGTTCTTGAACAAGGCAAGATGGAATAATAACTATTTTTTCCTGCTTGGGGTTGTACCTCCACCACTAGTTCTCTGTCCTCGGCAGAGAGATGGCGTTTGTTGTGTCATTCAGTGAATGTCATGGGAGAACACTAGTCTTTCTTCATCAAGTACAGGTGTTTCTGCTCAGAAGCATCAAGGGAAGAATCTTCTTTAGAAGTATGTGAGTGAATAGACACCCATATGCACACAAGGGGTGCTCTCTGATTGCAGGAAGGCCTTACCCTGCAAGGCAGCTGCTGGCCTAGCGTTCTCCTTGGATTGGTGTTTGCACGTGGTTGTCACCTACTTCTGAAATAGATGCTATGAAACATACAGGATAAATATTCATATTAAGAAGCTCCTCTTGTCTCTCTCAGAAAATCAGAGAGTCTGATTTATGGGAACTTTGGCTGAAGTGCTGTTCCTTTTATAAACACTGGACATACCTGTAAGTAAAATCATGGGAAGCCAGCAGTTGCTGCTAAAAGCAGAGTGGAAACTCTCCAGGAACCAGCTCTGGTTTTCTGCGCCTCCGCTCACAATGAGTTTAGAGCTACCTCAAACCTACTCTAAACTCCAGTGGTTGGTCTTGGCTTTTAAGAGACCTCCATTAAAGTGAGAATCACAGAATCATAGAATGGTTCGGGTTGGAAGGAACCTTAAAGATCATCTAGTTCCAACCCCCTGCCATGGGCAGGGACACCTCCCACTAGACCAGGCTGCTCTAAGCCCCATCCAGACTGGCCTTGAACACCTCCAGTGATGGGGCATCCACAACTTCTCTGGGCAACCTGTTCCAGTGCCTCACCACCCTCACAGTAAAGAATTTCCTTCTGATATCTAATCTAAATCTACCCTCTTTCAGTTTAAAACCATTACCAATCCCCTTCACCCCTCCTCCTACAGGCCTTCTTGTAATCTGTTCCACCGAGGGCTGTGAGGAGAAAGGGGGCAAGGGCAGGTCTCCCTGGGGATGGACCACACCAAGCGCATCCCCGTGGAGAGGGTCGGGGATGTCAGCCTTCCCTTTACTCTGCCCGAGTGACACAAACACAGCTGAGCGAAATACAGGCTCTGCCTCTACCCGCTGAAGGAAGTCCTGGGAAGAAGATCTCAAAATTACAGGTCCTCCACTTGTCCTGGGAAGCGTAGTCTTTCCCAAGGCCGCAGGCAGGTCTCACACGGCAAAGGTGCAAGCCCTCGAACAAGAGTGTTTGCTTGCTTTCATGGAGGACTGCCCAGCGCATAGTCCTTACTGTGCGGGACACCTAACGAAACGCCGGCTGCCCTGGCCTCACCACGGCACCCCAGCTCCTTCTCCCCTCCCTAGAAAGAGCCCAAAGCTGTCGGATGCAGGCACCAGGGCTTCGCGTCCCCTCCGGCTGCCTGGACAATGACAGCTCCTCCAGCCCCAGCAGCGGGGCAGCCCTTGCAGCACCCCTGCCTGCCACCACTACCCTCGGCTCCCGTGCCTCGGTACACGCGTGGGGTGGCCAGATTTGTCCACAGGGAGCCGAACGCGAGTGAATTCTCTACCCAGGTGGCTCCGGCCGGGCCCTCCGCGATGCCACCCTTCGGCTGCCCTCCCCTCCGGGGCGGCGGGGGGCCACAGGCCGCGGAGAGCGGCTCACCCCCCCCGACCGTGCCCGCCCGCCCCTCATCGGGCGGGGGGTCCCCGGCCACCTGCCCGCCCCCGACCCAGCGCCACCCGCCCCGCTCCCCCGGCGGCCGCGACAATGTCACCTCGTTCCCCCACCGCGGCGAGACGCCGCGCTCCCGGCCCGTTACTTCGCGGGGCTCCGCTCGCCCCGGCCCGGCCCCCCCTCCCCGCCTCCGCCCCCGCTTTTGTCGCGGCCGAGGAGCCGCGCTTTGCCCCCGGCGGACTTACCGGGGCCGGGGCCATGTGCGCGGCGGCGGGCGGAGGCCGAGGCGGGGGCAGCGGCGGCGGCGGGGCCGAGGGGAGGCGGCGGGGCAGGGGGGCGGCGGCGGCGGCGGCGGCGGCGGGGCCGGGCGGCGGCGCTGCGGGGCCGCGGTGCGCCCCGGTCGGCTCCGCTCCGCTCGGCTCCGCTCGCTGGTGTTAACCCTTGTCTGCGCCGGGAGCGGCCCCGCCGTCTCCGCCGGGGCTGGGGAAGGGGGGGGGGGGGGTCCCCCAGGGCCGCCCCCGGGAGGGAGGCTCGGTCTCGGCACGGTGCCGCCGGGGGACCGGGGGGGGTCACTGTCAGCTTCGGGGACCGGGGTGTCCGAGGCCAGGCAAGGGGGGCGGGCGTGGGTTTGCGTCCTGTTGGGACGCTCCAGAGGCGAGAACACGGTGAGCTCCGGCCACATCTCGTCCCTGTCCAGTCACAGGGCGGCCAACAACAAGCCACAAGTCCCAGGGAACCGTGACCCCTGGATTTTCCTCCCCGTCCATGTCTTACCGTGCCCGCAGCCCCTGGCAGGTAGGGAAGCACCGATGCTAAAGTGAAAAGCCCAGAGCTGCTTTCTGTCACAGACCCTTGGTGACAGGATGGTTATTTTCTTCCCTGGGGACACTTTCCTGCAGGTGAGTGGAGGCTTCACTCTGCTACTGTGCCTAAAGGTTTTCTTCGGAAAAAGATGCTGTCACCACGGCATCTTTTGCTGTTTGGGCACAGCGTAACGCATCCCAGGGCCGTATGTGCAGATAGCTTATGCCACAGGAAAGGATCCATCCACTCCAGGTAAAATTTACCTGTTACTGTACATTCTGCAAGTGCTGCTGATGCACAGGCGTTCAGCAGCGTGTTTTTTCCCCAGGGGAACGCAGGAATGGCTGTTCTGTTTAAATGAGATGCTGCAGTAGAGGGCTGAGGTATGTGGCAATGAGTTTCTAGCAGTGACTGAAATATTTTCTATGGGATTTTGGGAGGAATGGTGGGAGAGTGTTTACAAAGCCCTCCACACATGCAGCTGAATAAAAAGTTTATCATTTTTCAGGGTGCAACTGAGTTTTCAGTGGCCTGTGGATGGTTCATTGCTGCAGAAGTTTCTTAATCTTGGGAGATAGAAAAGCACTAATCACACAAGCAGAGAAGAATGACAACATGCCCCGTAGGTGATTTCAAGAAAATTAACTTTATGATTCAGAAACTTGGTAAATAATGGGCAATTTCCTTATTTCTAATTGTCTCAGCAACACTAAAGAGGATTTTCATCTCCACCTTGACAACAAGAGCCCAACTGTCTTCACTTTCAATCCATGGATAGCAACTTTTCCAAAGACAGAGAGAGCAGGGTCATTCCTAAATACAAAGTCTAGCCTGACCAGTGTGGTTTCTGACTCCAAAAGTATTAGGCAGACATGGAGCTTGAGTAAATCTAGACTTTGCCACCTTCCCTTTGCAGAGGGAAGGACTTTGCATGGATCGCACATTCTTTCTGGTGAGTCCTGCCCCAGCTCCCTCTGCCTCTCTTTTGAAGATGACACTCTCCCTTGTAGGATAGGCGAGTAAAATTAATACCACTGGTAGCAAAAAGCAAAACAGTTGTGCAAAAGGTCCAGCTACCAGAGCACAGGTCCAAATACTGAGAGGTAAAGGAAGGAAGGGGAGGCATTTCTGATGGACGGGCAGAGCGAGATCTCCTCTGCCTTTTATTGTAGAGAGTGCTGCCGAAGACCATACACAGCACAGCTCTGATAAAAAACTACATGGGACATGGGAAAAATCTGTTTCAGCAAGAGTTCGTATCAAAAGCAGATTATGAAAGAGCTAAATTGTCACTTATTACTTTGTGCTAATCAGTATTCCACAGTAAGAGCACTGCTATTATCAGAGTTTGCCGTGTGATTTATGAGCCCAGTTATCACCTATGGCCTCTGCTGCAATATTCCAGTCTGTCTGCGTTTTTGCCTTTTCACTGGCATGCTAGTTTCTGCCTCCTGAGAGCGTACCTCAGTGAGTATCCTGTACCTGACTGGCTTGCGTCTCAAGGAGAACTGTCAGCTGAATTTCTCAAAGTAGTACCAGGGCATTAGCTAAATGTCCTTGACTAGTTTAAACACCACTCAGGAAACCTCCATTTTTAAATGCAAAATAAGGACCTGATGGTCCTACCTCTAACTGTTCACCTGTTGCTCCACTGTGCCCTGTAAACCTGGCTTCATACTAAATCAGTTCCACCATTTTTTGGCAGCCGTAGCTTCAGCAGCCCAGCATAGTGGGTCCTTTCCACAGACATTATCCGTACGACATGACCGACTCTGCAGGCGTACATGAAAGCAGAAATTGTGAAAACACAAGTCATCCCACTCACTAGCCCCATGAAACCCCACCTCTTTCCCCACAGGTGCTGCTGTCTACAAATGAACGTCAAGACACACCAAATTCACTCCATGATAAAGAAATTTCGCCACCCGTTTGGGCGGAGGATGCCTCCACATCTTTTCAATGCCATTTCCGCCAGCAGTCCCACTGGGGGGCACCTAACTGCAGGTCCCACCGGAGCGCAGCCCGACAAAGCAGGTTTCATGACATCTTTATCAACCTTCTGCCGTTCCATCCCCTGCACAGGTAACAACAGCTGTTTGCAGCAGGCAGAGCTTTTTCTTCACTGGGGATTCAAGAGCATCTAGCGTCGCGCTTTCTCCACATGCCATTTATGGAACATTAAGCTTTTGTAGGCGTTTAATTATCTCTGCTTTCTCTAACTCCTTCTGTGTTGTGAGGCACCTGTGGCCGGAAAAAGTAGAGTTCGCCATAACACAACAGAAAATGGCTTTTCTGAGCCACATTACCCCTCATTCCCACTAACTTTATCACAAATCAAGTCTTACAATATTTTCTCTGAAACTGAGGGCAAGGGCTATTAATTCCAGATAAATGTGTATCATACATCAGCCTTCACTGATTTTCTGTCTGCCTGAAGGTTAATAGCAACAGCAACTGTATTACACTCTATAGTAATGAAAAAAAAGGGAAACATTACACATTCCAGTTTAAATTTAAAGGAAACTGGAGCCAATGAAAGAGGTTAACAAGTCTTACTTTGTGACTATACAAAAATGTGCAGATCAGTCTCCTCAGATTGCATTTCACGGTCTCACCATACAAGTCCTCACCCTCATTTTCTTCTTTGTTTTAGTCTTGGTAGTAATAGGATCACTATTTTCTAGTTTCCTTGATAGTTATGATTTTTGGCAGTCTCACACATCTTAAGAGCATATTCCTTTTGTTAAGGACTCAAGTCCTTAAAAAAAATCTTCTTTGTTAATTAAGAGGTGAAAAAGCCCAGCCCACTATATATTAGAAAGAAATACTTTAAATAACTCTGAAAACTCAAACACGAAACCAGAATCAACAATTCCCAATTCAGTGAGTCCAATTTAATTTTCTTTTTTTTTTGCCAGTATTCTGAAACAACTGGTTGAGTTTTTCAAAGCTGACTGAAGTCGAGTCAATTATTCCATCTCCCTCTGAAATAAACAGTTTTGTGGCTAAAGCTGGCTACAGTTGGCTGGAAATCTTAATTACTTGTTTGCCCATTAGGCACAGCCTTTCAAAGCAAACAAGATCTGAGTTTGTAATTACAGGTATGTTACTTGAGAGATTTTCAGAAAACCGAGAGATACATGGAAGAAGCAACAAGAAAATGGTTTCCATGCAGATAACTTTCAAAGAAATAAAGCTTTAAAACACTCTGAAATACACAGTAAAAAGTCTCCCAAAGACCTTACTCCGCTCCCACAGCAATGCTCTGAGGACTGGGAGAAAAATCAAGTTTATTTGTCCATAACCGTAAAGTAAACAAGCTTGTTTTTCCTAGCTTCCATTTGTGTAGCTGACGGGTCTCATTACTTTCACAAGTAATAGAAAAGTAAATCTCTGACTTGTCTGTGAGGCATTCGTATATATTCTGCCCCTCGGTGACCATGGATCCCTGATTATACAGGTGTCAGCAGCCAACTAAGGCGGCAGTTCCTCCTAGTGATCACCTACATGCATGGCAAACGCAAAGGTCCACCTTGTCAAGCATGTTGTCTCAAGCACGCGGTCAGTAAGCTGTTTGTAGGAGGAACAGGACACGGACAGGTACACGCTGTAAATCTCCTAAAGGTGTTGCAGAAGAATATTAAGTGCAAGAGAGCAGTAGGGAAGAGGGGAAAAAAATTCTTTCATTTTGAGTATTCACATCTGTGAGGTGCAGCGGTCCTAAAAAAGCTTACAAACAACTGACGGGCAGGACAGAGTTCCTGAGGCCCCACGTGGAGGTGCGACTGGTACCTTCAGCATTGCAACATAACCACTACAAAGCTAAGGAAGAGAAGCCACAAGATGGAAGGGGGAGTCAAAAGTTCTACTGGAGTTTCACGTCTGACATGACGGAAACCCCATTTATCCCCATATTTCTCTGGTACAACTCAGCAGCCACGGTTTTCATCTCTCAGCACTACCAAAAAAGGTAGCCTTTGAGTGTATTTCCCTGAAATAATCTGGTACAAATGGATATAGGTTTTTTTCTCTGTGTAGGTTCTCCAAAGTGAAATAAGATCAGAGATGCTGCTGCCGTCTCAGCAGGTTCAATACATACTTGGCATTCAATTTTCTGACAATGAGAATCCCTACCAAATTCCTTCTGCCCCCCCATCCAGAAAGACTCACCCTTTCTCACCTGAACATCACCTACACATGAGCTCTTTTACTGGTACATGAAAACAGGTGCTATAAACAAAGCCACCATTCGGTCACAGCCAAAGATGAGACAGCAAAATCCGGCTAAATTTAAATGTATTCCCAGCTTTACAGTAAGCAGACTGTTTACTAAGACTTTTGTACTGTCATGCCTTGCCACGGAATCCAAGACATTGGTCTGTTTATTTTACCAAGATGACACACTTGAGCTGTACACAACCCAGCCCAACCTGCTCCTTCCAGAGCTTGTCTACCCACCATGTCACACAATCACAGAATCACAGAATGGTAGGGGTTGGAAGGGACCTCTGGAGATCATCTAGTCCAACCCCCCTGCCAGAGCAGGGTCACCTAGAGCAGGTTGCACAGGAACACGTCCAGGCGGGTTTTGAATGTCACCAGAGATGGAGACTCCACCACCTCTCTGGGCAGCCTGTGCCAGTGCTCTGCCACCCTCAAAGTAAAGAAGTTCCTCCTCATGTTTAGGTGGAACTTCCTATGTTCAAGTTTGTGCCCGTTGCCTCTTGTCCTGTTACTGGGCGCCACTGGAAAGAGCCTGGCCCCATCCTCCTGACACCCACCCTTTAAGTATTTATAAGCATTGATAAGGTCCCCCCTCAGCTGTCTTTTTTCCAGACTGAAAAGACTCAAATCCTTCAACCTTTCTTCATAAGAGAGGTGTTCCAGTCCCCTAATCATCTTGGTAGCCCTTGTCTGCTTGCTCTGGCACCCCCCAGCAGTGCCTTGTTTTTGTGGGAGAGCTGGATCCATCCTTTGCTTCATGGGCAGAGAGGTGGGAGTCCTGGAAGTGGGAAGGACCAGGGAAGGAAAGAGGAGCCAGAGGAGGTGAAAGGGGTGATGTGTGGCAGAATATTTAGACTTAAATAGTCACCCTGTGAACACTCCAGCGTGATTGGTTGCTGAGTAGGAAGTTAGCAACACAGGGAACAAGTTCTAATTAGCTGTAAGAATAAGAAACACGAATATTTAGCCAATAGGTATTTGACGAGTGGATGTAGGTAACCAACTATATTATGCCATGTATGATTTGCTTAATGCGAGTAACCAATCAAGAATTGGTCTTCGTAGTACACGGAACTAGAATACCTATAATAACTGAGCTATCTGCGCAATAAAGTGGCATTAACCTGATCACATTGGTCTGCGTGTTATTGTCCGAAGCTTCCGCGTCAACAGTGATGGCCATGGAGGTGGGGTGTGGTTGGGGGTAGCTGAAGTGTTTGATAGGCAACCACCACACTTTTCTGGGCAGGAGAGATCGATGTGGTGTGGGTTTTTCCTACAACAGGCAGTAGGAGCAGTGGAAGGTACCCAGAGATCCTAAACTGGTGGCCCCCAAAGGTCTGGGGCATTTGCTCACGAGTGCACGTGAACTCACAAGCATGGTGAAACTCCAGCTGGAGAAATAGGGCTTATAGTCAGTCGGTCATGCATCTGCTGGAATGGACACTCGGGAGCTGTTGTCCTCCACCTGGTAGGGCAGGAGCTCTGGTGAGACAGTCCTTGTGCCAGCTGCAGAGCTCACCACTGTGGCTAGAGGTGCGTTAGTGACATTAACAGGAGTGGAAAGATACAGGCTTGCAAACACTTGCAAAGTTACTTTTAGCTGCCCTTTAAACCCTTGAACCACAGCTTAGAATAAACAACCACAAAAAGAGAACATAGCAAGAGCATCCAACCATACAAGTTCAAAATGCTGTTTCAGTGTTTTTTGTGTTCCTTGGGAAGCAGACCTTAAGTAGGGCTTATGGTAGGGAGAGTTAATACAAGTGTATAATACAGTAAGCAAGGGTAGGCACCAGAACTGGGTTTCTCTCAAGTCTGATCTTCTCAGGCCAGTTCTCACTGATCTTCTTAATAATAGCATATATTACACCTCCCTCTTTCTTTCTTTTTTTTTCCCCCGGCTATCATTCTTATACAGAATAAAAAATAAAATGGCATTAGCCGCTCTAACAGCATGCAAAATGTCTTTCAGGAGCTCCTGCTGATCTCTGCTTGATTTCAGTAGTCTTTTCAGGCACTGCTTCCCCAGGCTTCATCTCCATATTCTTCTTGTCTCCTCAAAGCCTGTCCTTCAGGCATTTGTACTCCGAAAGAGAAAGAAGCAATCTCCTCGTCAGGCAGAGCTCCGTGAGTCCACAGAGGCTTGGGTTTATGTGCGGGCTGCATCTCCTTGCGTGTCAGTATCCTTGTTCCCCATGAAAAAATATGACTCTTGCATAGCTTCAGCTATATTTATAAGCACACAAATTAGTCCTGTACTAGTAAGTTTTGTCCTCAACCACCTCTTAAAATAAAGGGAGACTGTGTTTTAAAGGCAGTTGCTCAAGCTCAACAACAGCAGAGTCTCTTGTAGATCTGGTAGCTTTTTGAAGAAATCTCGTGTGTCTTATTTCAGTTTTTCAGCAGACCTTTCAATACAGGATATCTGGGACTAGAGGTTACGTGGTGGAATCTCCCCCATCAGTCCTTGAAAACGGTTGAAAATCCTGTTCTTTGAACCACGGCTCATTACTCAGCCCCCTTCTGTGGCTGTCTGCCTGGCAAATGCAGGTTACGACGGGCATTAGGAGATGCTCTAATGCTGGATTCCCTATAGCACAACCACAGCGAAATGCAAATAATGATCCAACACTGCAATGTCTCTATCAGAAAAGCAAAGTATAAATATATTAACACTTACTTCAAACCATGGCTGTAATGTGTCCTGATCTATCAGCGTGACTTCTATTCTTTTCGAAGTCGATATTTTGAAAAAAATAACTCATATTTACAATTTTCTTTGTCTGAGTTTTTGTGAAGCTGCTACATGTACATAGCTTGTGCTTCCCATTTACATTTTCCTATACCCATATGAGCCTGCTGAATTCTCCAAAGAATATCAGATTTCGATGCACTTTGCACCGCTCTTCTGTTACCTCTAAAGGCCAGACCATTCTTTACAGCCAACTCCAGTTTGAATTGGTAATGTGAGCTTGCTGTGTAATTCCCCGACCCCTTTGCAGTGACAGCCCTAATGCCTTTTTATAATCTCTCATCTTTTACTGTGCCTCTGCAAATTTATTCCATGTTTCTCAGAGCAAGCAATTCCCTTTCCTCATATTTATGTGCATTATATTTCCAGGTTCCGTGATCTTGTATAAGTCATGTTTTCAAGCCTAATATTGGCTCTTTGTTTCCAGCAGCTATAATAAATGAAATATATAACAAACAGTGTAAGACCAGGGCAAGTATATATATATCTGTGCCTAACTTGCTTAGACCTGCTCTCACTGCTCCTCTGAAAGAGGCAATGTCATCTTCTTTACAGCCCTTTTAGCCTCTTTGTCCCCAGCACCAGCAGGAAATTAAGGCCTTTCCAAACTCCCTCCTCAGTACCTCTATGTGCACATACATTGGATAAAACCGTAATTCTCCCTTTTCTGAAGGCTGAGATTCTTGTGTAAAATCATAGGGTTTTAGACACAGAGGACTGAAGGAAAACCTAAGGTCTCACAAGAAAAAAGAATCCCAAAAGACAGAAGCGCTGCTGCTCCATCCCACACCGCCAGCTGCCTGTAATGCCATCCTTTCCATCAGTCAGATCCCCCTGCAGCACGTTACTTTATATAGGGAAAAGCTGATCCCTTCAGGGACTTACCATAACTCCATGGACTGAAGGAGACCGACATGGGAACACGCAGGACTGGTGCAGGGGCTGGATCCAGCTGCGAGCCAGATTGCTCTTCTTTTTTTTTTTTTTTTGAGACAAACACCAGCTATGAATATAGGTTTATAATTGCACATTCAGATACTCATTGCTTAATTATTGCCATGCAGTAAGACACATGACAGGCACCTGTGGCACATTACTATAAAGCAATAGTATGAATGTTATGGAAGTCACCAGTGTCTGAGAGAAGTTCAGTCCTTGACTTGTGCTGATGGAGAATGCGCTTTTCTCAAGAATGAAGTCACAGGTTTATATATCTTATACACTCTCATGTGGACCACTTATAACACCTAAGAAACCACACCACAGTGTCACAGGAAGGTCTGTTTAAGAGGCCTGTAGAACATCTTGACTTTTGGACCATTTGTGGTTCCTGCCCCTTGGGATAGGGAGGCAGTATCTCTAGCACTGCTTTTCCCAAACCCGTATCTCAAAAAACCCCACTCATTCTATATGGCATGGCAGGTCTGATATATAATTTAGCCATGCAACAGTAGACATTAATGTAATTATTTGAAATATAGATATTACAGCTGGGTGCAAGATTAAACTTCCTGAAAGCACTTCCCATCAAGAATTCTGTTGATATTTAAGATTGCACACAATATTCTCAATCGGAACTCTTACCAAATTGAATGGTTGAACTAGCAGTTAAACTCTTACTCTTAAAATATTTAATTAAGTCTCATATATAGCTTGGTGAGACATTAATTATTTCACTGTCTTGGAACTAATCCATAAGTCTAAGAAGCTCACGCGTATATTTGGTAAAACAGCTTCTATAAATTCCCAAGGACAAAGTGGAATGAATAATTTTATTTTCCCATTAATGTGTTAGATATGCCTTACATACGGCATCAAATCTGGGCTGAACAGAGAACTAGAAGTAGAAATGCCCAGAACACATTACTAAAGGTTCAAAGTCCACTGTACGGTTGTAAAAATGTAGTCAAAATTTGTACAGTAACTTGATGTCTGTGATACAGCCACCCATTGGGAATCTGTCTATAATTTCCAAACTGATATATTCAGTAAGTCCCATCTGGTAATTAAAACCACTGACACAGTTCCATAGTTGCAGATGTTGCAAGTATACAGCCAGATCCCTTTCCATGCCAGCATCAAGTATGAAATCTATCTTTTTTCATGCAGTTTCCTATGTCTGATGTAATTTCGCACACAAATCCTGCTTGCGCTCAGCTCCCAGTATGTCTCCCCGCTGCTGCCTTTCCAGGGTGAACTTCGGTCTAAATCCTTCTGATCATTACCAATCCTGATCCAGAGTTTTTCCAAGTTATAGGGCGCATCTCTAGTCTTTCACAGTGGTTTCCAATCACAAACTGCAAAAGAGTGACACATGGGCTGAAGCAAAAAATTCCATTGCAGGAGTGTAGTGTTCTGATTCTTATTTGTATACACCAGACCATTCTCATTGTCTTTTCATGGTTATTCAATGACCTGTCTCCTGTGGTTTACTGCCTGCTGGGTAATGGCTCCTCTCTAATCAATTTTAGATTATTTTTCTCCATATTTATTCGTCTCTTCCGTTACAGCCCTTTTAAACCAAATTCAATTTCACTTTTGCCTCAAATAACCACCCTGGTTGTGCAAGGATAGATTCTTGAAATCCATTCCTGGAATCCAAATTAGAGTTCGCACCATATTAATCCTGGTCTTAAACAGAGAAGCACATGCGCGTTCAGCCCTCCTGAGATCCCGGCCAAGGCACGTTGTAACCATCCACAATTTAGTTGACAACTGCTACACGTGCACAGAGATCCCAAACAACTCTGGAGCTCAGCTTTATGTTTTCAGCATCTTAAGTCTGCATTCAACACCCAGCATAAGCCCATCCCTGGGTGCTCTTCCAGTACCAGCAGCAGCTCTGTACCCAGTCAGCACGTGCAGCGCCACGCAAAGCACCCTTCTGTAGCAGCATTTTACTATGCCCAAAACACACTTATTCATAGAATCAAAGAATGGTATGAGTTGGAAGGGGCCTTAAAGGTGACCTAGTTCCAAGCCCCCTGCCATGGGCAGGGACACCTCCCACTAAACCAGGCTGCTCAAAGCCCCGTCCAACCTGGCCTTGAACACTTCCAGGGATGGGGCATCCACAGCTTCCCTGGGCAACCTGTTCCAGTGTCTCACCACCCTCACAGTAAAAAATTTCTTCCTGATACCTAATCTAAATCTCCCCTCTTTCAGTTTAAAACCGTTACACCTCATCCTGTCACTCCACTCCCAATAAAGAGTCCCTCCCTATCTTTCCTGTACGTACTGGAAGGCCACTATAAGGTCTCCTTGTAGCCTTCTCTTCTCCAGGCTGAACAACCCCAACTCCCTCCGCCTGTCCTCACAGCACAGGTGCTCCAGCCCTCTGATCATCTTCGTGGCCCTCTGCTGGACCCGTTCCAACAGGTCCATGTCTTTCTTGTGCTGAGGACTCCAGAGCTGGACACAGAACTCCAGGTGGGGTCTCACCAGAGCAGAGTAGAGAGGTAGAATCACCTCCCTTGACCTGCTGGCCATGCTTCTTTTGATGCAGCCCAGGATGCAGTTGGCTTTCCTGCCTTTGCATTGCACCAAACAAGAGCTGCACACGGCTTTGTGGTGGCTGGCACTTACTCTGCAGAAAGCAAGAAGAGAAAGAACAATGTCCTAATGTCCTTTACTGCTGCACATCCTTAATTAAGGTCCTGATTCGCAGTCATCTGCCATCAGCTTGCTGACTATCCTCTGCGCTCTGCTACAACCATATGGCAGACTGGATCTCTCTGGACATATAGGTGCCTTTGCCCTGTGACTGTATGGCATTGGTGTCAGGACCCATCCTACTGTCCTTCATCCCTAAAGTGATACGGGTCACCTGCCGTACAGCACAGAAGAGTGGGTCCCAGGTGGGAGGAGAGGGCATCTGGCCTGTGGCGGAACAGAGCAAGAGAAGGAGGGGTGAATGAACACATATGCTGCTGGATGGAAGAGGAACTTACACGGAAAGGCAGGAGCAATCCTGAGCCTGCCATGCTCCGTTGCCTGATGCCTTATGGTGACACCGCAAAGCCACATGCTTTCCTAGGAGATGTCTTCTACCAAAGATCGAAGGGTGGGCTGTTGTAGAGCGATTCCTACCTGTGTTAGGGCATCAACCACCTGACGCTCCCTCACCTCACTCCACAGTACCTGTATCCATCCAGCTGTGATGCTTCACAGTGTGAGGACACTCAGGCCAGGTGGAAAGCTGTGCCAGGAGGAGAGGTTTTGCAGCAGCCAGTGACAGCTGGGGAGACTCTGGAGTACAGTAAAGCACTGCAGAGCACATGTGGACCTTGGGAGACCTCATGGAGTCACCGCTTACAGAAACCATCACTGCGCACAGAAACCAAAAGGATATAGAGAGTTTTGCAACACCTGCAGAAGAGGAACTCTAAGTGAGGTCTCCTTGAGCAAAGGCTACCACGACAACTCACAGACCATAATGGTGAGGCCAAGAGACAGTAGTAAGGAAATATACCTGACAGAAGAGCATATGTGGTATCTTCACAGGAGCTCTGGAGTTCAGTGTTGTTATCCTTTCTGCCCTCAGAAGTCCGTGAGGAGGAGAAGAGACCATAACACACCCATCTGCAGCAGTACCTCCTGCATGTGCAACCATCGCTGTGTTGCAGAGAGGTTCCTCTGTTATTCACTGCCAGGGCCTATTCCTCCTCCTGGAAGCACCATGAGAGGAGGGGTTGTGAGTGCCCCATGGTCCCACAACATGGGCAGATTTTTGTGTCAACACGAAAAGTCAAATTTGTCCTAAAAAACAAACAGAAACATTATTAAAGACTAATTCACACCCAAGGCAGCACTTCCCAAACATAATGTGTCTCAACTCTTATCTTTTGGTATTTATGACCCTCTCGATACAAGGTAGTAGATATACACTGGTGCAGTCTCTAACTTACCTATGGACTCTCAGTGGTGGGGCATGTAGATGAAGTGGGAGAAAAAACTAAAAACCTGGGCTGTAGATCCTAACAATTAGGAGCTTCTGGATGTCTTGGTGCTGGAGTTCCTTCCAAATGAAAGCCACTTTCTTCTCTGCAGTAGGAAAGTTAAAAGAAAGAACCAGCAGGTGGGGGAAAAACAACACTGCTGTAATGAGAGATGAAAGAGAGAGTCTAGACACCAAAGCCAATACAGAGAGAAATAAGGCAGATTTCAGATAAAGGATAGGCAAAGAGAGAGAGAGGGAAGAAAGCCAAATCTTCAGAAGTCTGAAAAAGTTAGTAGCAGAAATATTTTTTATGTGTATGCAGGTAAATCCTGTTTTTTTCCTCTCTCAGCAGTTTAGTGTAATAAATTAGAGGAAATGGCTGCTGATGTTTAAAAGTGCAGATATTTAATATCCCCGGTTCTTTTTCCTGGCTAGGCATAAAGCTGTCTGCATCTTGAGACAATGACGAGGTGAACTGGTTTAAAGGTGAGGAAAGATTTAATGCTGACTTTCCATCTAAGCGCGTTACCTACCACCGGGCCAGCCTGACAGCCCGTAAAACCCGAGAGCTCCTTTTGGGACTCTGATTTCTCCCATTTGTGTGAGGGAGCAGAAGCAGCTCAAAAGTGTCCTTAGAGGCTGCAGTGCATTAGTGTGGGCGGAGGGGTGACACTACAAGAAAACTGTGGGTGTGTGGGGATGCCCAAAACTTGCCCTGAGAGCAGCCAGTCTAAAGGAAAATCCCTGCCATCCACTCCAACCAGGGCCAATGTGAGAGTCCCCGGCTGGCTGAGACGATGTCTCCCTGGGATGATGTTTCCCAAACCTTTTAAACTCACCTCTCCACTCACCTTTTTTTTGCTTCATCTGTCTTTATGCGATCTCCTGAAGCGTTCATACCATGGCTAGACTTTCAAGGTCCGATTCCAGGTAGCTTGAATATGTCCCTTACCATGACTAAATCAGGATCGTTTCATTTTATTACTCAAGTTTTATAGATAATTTTTTTTTTTAATGAATCTTTAAAAAAAGTCTGTGGGAAGAGTGCTTTGCAGAAGAGAAAAGCATAAGGAAAAACTCTTTTCTTAAAGTATGATGCAGTAATAAATTTGTGTGTATAAAACTGGAGAGCTATCTCTCTCAGGGGCTGTTCTGTGCTTGTTTAGAGAGTATCTTTGGAGGCCGCCAGCAGGTTTTCATTAAAAAAGAAGTATGATGTGAGGAGATAAGCCCAGGTTAGTGGTGCTCAGGTGGGTGCCTGTTTGTTTAAGCATCTTTTCATGTTATAGCTCCTTGGAGAGGAAGAGGGGTCATATTTAAGAATAAGAACAACTATTTGAGTGTAATGCCCAGTATGAGAAAAAATCCTGTGCAAAAGCTTTAGATCTGACTTCTCTGTAGGATTTCTTTTTTGAGTGGCTGGATGTCATCTTACACCTGAGGAAAGAAAAAGAAAAATAGAATAGAATAAAAAAAAAAAAAAGGAGGACTGGAAATTAGAGAGGGAAACTGTGTAGATGTGGGAGGAAAAAAATAACAGGAAAAAAAAAAAGAAACTTATTTTAAATAGGAAAATAACAAAAAATGGAGGGAGGCAGCAAATGGGTAAAAGAGGATAAAAGGAAGATCAGCTGCCCAGGATGAGGAGGGAGGTGGCCAATATCTTTATGAGGCCACTCCATCACCATCAAATGTCTTGGAGATCGGGGAGGTTCCTGGTGACTGGAAAAAGACAAGTGTCGCACTCGTCTTCAAGAAGGGCAGGAAAGACGATCCAGGGACAGACAGCTCAGGCAGCCAACCTCTGTGCCTGGGAAAGGCTGCAAAGCAAATCCCAGCACATGAATAATAAGGTAATTAGAAACAGCCAGCATGGACTTACCAAAGCCTGACCATGTCTATGATTGCTGCCTATGATGACTTTGTTTGAAATCACAGCAAAACTGGTGAGATATGGCCTTGATAAGCAGACTGTAAGTTGAATGGAAAATTGTCTGGGCCACTGGGCTCCAAGGAGAAAGATACCTAGTCCAACATCGAGCTGCTGATCTGTTACTAGGGGTAGCACAGTCCCTGCAGGAGGGCAGGGCTGCCGTTCAGAGGGACTTGTGCAGGCTGGAGAAAGGGGCCATTAGGAACCACATGAAGCTCAGCATGAAGTTCAAAAGCAAATGCGGGTCCCACATCTGGACAGGAATAACCCCGTGCACCAGCACAGCCTGGGGTGGACTGGCTGGGAAGTGGCTCTGCAGAAAAGGCCCTGGGAGTCCTGGTGGACAAACTGACCATGAGCCAGCAGTGCGTCCTTGCAGCAAAGGTGGCCAATGGACTCCTGGGCTGCATTACGAAGAGCCCTGCCAGCAGGTGTGATCCTTCCCCTCTGTATGATACCTGTGGGACCACATTTGGGTACTGTGTGCAGATTTGGTGTCCCCATTGCAAGAAAAACAGCCAGTCCAAGCCAAAACAAGCAAGTCCAATGCAGAGCTACCAAGATGGTCAGGGAGCTAGAGCTCCTGTGGCATGAGGAGAGGCTGAGCGAGCCGTGTCTGTACAGCCTGGAGAAGAGAAGGCTCAGGGGTGATTTTGGTGCTGGCTGCAACTACCTAGTCAGAGGATCTAGAGAATCTAGAACCAGACTCTTCCCAGAGGCTCATGGTGACAAGATGAGAGACAATGGACAAAGTTGTGACATGGGAAGTTCTGTTTAGATGTAAGGAAGAAAAATACCACCATGAGGGTGTCAGGTACTGGAGGAGGTTTCCCAGAGATGTTGGAGACTCTCCAGCCTGACCTAGTTGGACCTGCCCTTCTAGTCTGTAGGTGAACAGAGGCATTTCAAAATGGAAGTGGCAGATGACAGAAAGAGGCAGAAAAAAGACAAGTGTAGAATGAAGGAACAACAGACTATAGACAAGGAGAAGAGAGATGGAAAAAAGAAACAAATACACAAAAAAAAAGCCTGGTGGAAAATGACAGAAGGTAGCACAGATACCCAAAAATGGACATAGTGACATTTCAGAGCAAGGAAGCAGGAGGAAAGTTCCCTGGAAATGACTGACAGCAAGTGAAGGGTCTCTGTTACTCTGCAGACCTTCATAAAAGGAAAATGAGGGTAAGAAAAGAAGCCTAAAGCAAAAACCTAGATTTGCAGATACCAGAATGTGGATCAGAACAAATAGAGAATAAATCTAAGTTGTTTGGTCCTCTTTCTTGCTTCTAGAAACGTAGCAACTTCTGCCAGCTGAAACAGCACCCCAAAGGCAAATGCAAACAGCAAGCACCCCCGTGAAAGCACAACTAATGAAGCTGGGTTTCCCATTCAGTCACATAATTCCCATTCCTTTCTCTTCCCATATGTTCCTTCTAACCCCTTCATACCTCCTAATGTCCCTCACAGCACCCTTTGCTCCCTCCTCTTTCATGCTATTCTTCTAGCCTTTCCTTCCTTCCTTCTGCTGGGGCTGGTTTGAGCTGGGCTGTACAGTTAATGTATCGGTGGCTAATGACTGGTAGCAAAACGTAAGCCTTTCGCTCAGTGGTGGCACTCATCTGGACCTATCAATCAGAAGTACTATCCTTATGTCACCCAGTGACCCCGCCACCAAAAACTGCAGCAACTTTGTGTCCTCTGCACCACCCTCCCCCAGTCAAATCTGGTTAAACTGGTAAACGAGTTGACAAATGGGGAGGCAATAGCTGGTAAAGTGACA
Organism: Alca torda; assembly: GCA_008658365.1. NCBI lineage: Eukaryota > Metazoa > Chordata > Aves > Charadriiformes > Alcidae > Alca > Alca torda. The sequence continues at coordinate 66,352,384 of CM018076.1, read as the reverse complement.
GCAAACACAGACAGATGAAACTGCTGTGCTTGGACAAGCTTTGTTTCCTTTGGAAACCAGACTTCAACCCACTCTACGTTGAATGCTCTTCCTTCCCTCTGAGAAATTCTCATTTAGGCAGGGTCTGGTGGACCATGCAGGATTCCCAGTGCCCAGCTTCATGTTTTGCCCAGGGCGTTACACTGTTTCCCAGTAAAGCCACGCAGCCCTCCAGATGTGCGCACAGCACCCGGTGCACAACCAAGCCACCCCATCTGGTTTGCAGGTCACGCTTGTCCCTGTTAACATCCCCCCTGCCAGAGTCAGGTTATACAGACGCCATCCAGTACATGGCAATCCTCTTTTGTACCTTAAAAGTAACAATCTTCAAAAGGTCTTGGCTCTTGCTGCCTTAGGAGGACCTAGGTTTTTGTTCCTGTGCCCGGCAGATTTTTGGCCTCTGAGTTGCTGAGTGCCAAGTGTTGGCCCTCCTTCCCCCAAGTGCATCATATGCAGCCCAGTGCTAGTTTTGCCCGGATGAGTTCTGGATAACTAGAGAGTAAAATACTACTGTAAAATATCAGGGCTCCACACGTGGTTAATAAATAATGTTTTATAGGGTGATTTTTTTACTGTATATTGGAAAAGCACCATATATTTATAATAGCAATGTTTCTGAGAAAGGTTAAACGTGTCACTGCTAAAGAAAATGTATTACAAACCTGATATTGCCGGAAGGGCAAGTGGTCTTTTCCAAGAAGCCAAAAACAAACTAATGTCTTGAAAAATAACAGGCAGGAGCAGGGCGCTCACATCTTTGTCCTTAGGTGGCACAAATAAATTTGAAGAGAAACGGAATTACTGTTTCAGATGCGGATGCACAACGGCAGGCCGGGTTGGCCAGTTCTCAGACCACAGCAGCAGTGGTAGCAGCTCTGTCTACGCATGCCTAAGCCAAGCTCTTCAGCTAAACGACGAGACGGAAGACTGAGCTGCCACTAGTTCGGCAGGCCCCTTCCTTGCATGTTTCAGAATTATGGTTCCATTAGGATTAAAAAAATTGTAACCAAGTCTTCAAACAAAATGCTCAAGCGCCTTATTCACCACTTTGCTACCAGGAACCAAGTCAGAGATGATGCTGTAAAGCAATTTAATAGCACTTTAAAGTCTGGGATGCAGAAGTATTTTACAACCCACAACACTTCCTGCTACATGGATGTGTTAGCAGTGTTTACGTACCAGCGCTAACTGCGGCTCTCACAGAAATGTATACAGCAGCCTTGAAGGTGTGACTACCTCATACTCCCGAAAGGCTTGGGAAAACATTTAAGTGAAGTTGGATGTGGTTTGTTTTTCTTTTTTTTTAAATAAAAAAAAAAAAGTAAAAATGAGGTGCCTTGTCTTTTTAAGAAAAGGAACCATCGAGTTAGTTTGTGGGTGGTTATTCACTGATGACATTTTCACAGTAACTGAAAGCGTGGACCCGTCACAGAGAATCACTTATCAAACAAAAGACTACAAAGGTGGGGTGATTCGTGGCTATTTTTACTCTGAAGAAGTACAAAGTGCTCATGGCAAACAGCATGTTTGCTGGACTGGAAGATTTGTACCTCTAGAAATAGAAAGGGGGTAAGGCAGTGGTTATTGCTGAGTTGATTAGAATGGCTTCCTAAATCCCACACATGGGAAGGTATTTCCCACATCTGCAACACTTGGATGCAATGCTTTCCAGAACGAACATGTAACAGGGAGGTTTCCATCACTCTTCCCAGCAAAGTCGGCACCTGGCTATTCCAACAATATGCCGAATCTGTCTTTCCAGTACAGTTAGTTACACCCTTGGACCTCTTGGGAAGCAAGTGTAATGGAAACACACCAGCTCTATGACTGAAAAACAGTTTGTCAAAATCTCTTATATGGGTAAGAAATAGTCATAGCTTTTGTTTAGTCCTCCAGGGATTACTTCTCCAATGTTTAACATGTCAGTCCATAACTTCTGAGCTCATCATCTGATGGATGATGTGCTTGGAGTGAAAGTAACCTGAACGCTTGGGATAGCACTTGGGTATTTTTCATCACATATCATCTAATGGGCACCACTGCATCGCAAAATCCTTTATATTCCTTTTTCTGTAGATGTTTCCAAAGGATTCAACTTTTTTGAAGCCATCAACAGGCACTGCAGAATACTAGTGTTTGAGGGGCCATCTGCATTGCTGTTGTGTTGCATACTTATCCAGGACAAAAAAGACAACAAATTTGTTACCACTTCTTATGACTATCCACATTATATTCCTGTGAGTAAATGTCCTACTGGCACCGCTTCATTGCAATAATTTCAGATCAGAACCAAGGTATTTAATTTTCATTTTGGCAAGGTGATGATTGAACTGTATCCCCACAAACCTCTGCAGAAATCTAAAAAACCACCTCAGACCAACAAGAATTGAGACGGTGAAAATTATGGGGATCCTAAACAATTGTGTAGCCTGGATGTATCCTTAGTATATGGGATTCTCTATGACCTATGGAAGAAGGGCTATTGTCCTTTGAAAAACCGCAGTCTGGGGAACAGGAGAGGTAGAGACTACTAACTGATATATTAAAATGGCCATATAAAATACTGCCAAAAGTATTTTAGTTTACATCTCCAACTGTTTTCAACTGCTATATGGAGGATTTCAAGAAGTCTTACAAGAAATGCATCTTACCGCAATACACAGGATACCTCTAAGTCTCTCAGAAGAAAAGTTGTGAATCATCTACTCTGCTTTAGATGAAAAACTTAGAAGAAGCTGGGAAGAAAGACAAAGAGCTCTCCTGAGGGTGAAAGAGATGGTTAAAGATGGCTTTTCTCACTGTTGGTCTAAAGAGTGTACTAAATCTAAAGCAGATCTGTTCCAAATAACTCCCACACAGACCTGGAGACAGAAAAAACCCTATTCATTGAGGTGCCAGTAATCAAAAAGACAACAAAATTTAACTTTAATCCAGTATACCTCCCATTATTTCACCAGCTGTTTTAAGACAGTAACTTTTATTACTCATGCTTTTTATGAGGGTCTTTTTCTTTAGCATCCTTGTCAAAAGCATGTTTTCTTTTAAGATGCTGAAGGCTGTTTTTGAAATGGCTGCTACTAAATTGTCTAAGGCGGAACAGAATATAGCTTGCCTCTGTCAGGGGGGGTGAGCAGCCCCGTTTAAGAGGGTCATATTTCTCTTAATGCAGCTGGACAGGCTTTCTTTCAGCAGGAGCAGACCTTAAAAAGTGTTTGTTGCTATATCATCTCATTTTATACTCAGAGATTGCTTTTCAGAAGATATAAACCAGTAGGCAATGTAGAAGGTGAAGTCTAAAAACCTGGAGTGTAAAAGCATTTAATGCCAATATTGGATATTTGCAAGGTTTGCTGTTAGCATCCTCAAAAGCTTCTGGAAGGAACAGAATGATGCATGTTGTATTCCCATGAACAGAGACTTTTCCACCCCAAAAAATGTTACATCAAGGGAACAGGTATGATACAGATTGCAGAAGCGGACATAAGCAAAGGCTGTGATGTGTTTCCAAGCAATGTTATCAATGCGTTGTATAGCAAGATCTCAAGATCTGAAGGAAACAACCAGTGAAAGAGTTCATCAGAATCTCCCACACCAGCTGGGTTGGAAGCTTTATCCTTTGGACAAATTTCCCTCCCAGGCGGGAAGCAATGAGGCTGTTTGTCGCTCAGCAGGCTCCATCCCTATCCTGCAGCTCCATAAATGCACCTCGTCTCATGTATGGAAACCAACAGCAAACGCATTTTCTTTTCCTTGATCTGTGCAACACATGGGACAACACACAGCTTCTAAGATGTGTTTTTTTCCTTTTTCCTCTCCAGCTAGAGGCCAGTCCCTAGCAGCAGACCCAGAGGTGATAGTGGTATCAATACTGTTTAACACATTTATTAATGACCCAGACAAGGAGGCAGAGTGTACCCTCAGATTATCCAAAATTGAGAGGATTGGTTGATACGTCAAAGAATTGTGCTGCCATCCAGTGTGATATCAACAAGCTGGAGAAACGGGCTGACAGGAACCTCATGAATTTCAACAAGGAGAAGTTCAAAATCCTGCACCTGGGAAGGATCAATCCCATGCATCAGTCTAGTTTGGAGAAGACTCACTGGGACCTCATCCATGTGTATAAACGCCTGATAGGAGGGACTAAAGAAGACAGAGACAGGAACTTTGCAGTGGTGCCCAGTGGAAGGTTGAGAAGCAATGGGCGCAAACCAAAATACAGGATTAAACATAAGAAAAAGCTTTTTTACCTTGAAGACAGTCAGACACTGGAACAGGTTGCCCAGAGGAGTTGTGGAGTCTCCATCCTTGGGGGTATTCAAAACCTGACTAGACACAGCCCTTGGCAACCTGCTACAGGTGACCCTGTTCTGAGCAGGGCTTGGACTGGAGACCTCCAAAGGTGCCTTCACACCTCAGCGATTCTGCAGCTCTGGGGTGATAATGGTCAGCCTGGTCCCAGGAATCCAGATCCACCAGGCTCGCTCCCAGGGCATTTTATGTTTGAGGCACTAGCGGACATTGGCCTTTTTAGAGCATTCCTGTGACAGATGCTAGTCCAGGGCTGATAACAAGGTTGTCCTAGAACAGCAAGGAAACCACAGGTGGGTCTTTGATGCACCTATTTTTACTCATCTTAATTCTACCTTCAAGATGAGTCAGAGCTGGAAGTTTTGCTGAATTCTAGATTAGGATGTTTCTGAAGACCAAAACAAAACTCTAAATGCTTTATGATTTTATTCTATCGGCCAGTAGAGGGAGGAAAGAGAGAGAAAATGGAAAGAGTCAGTCTTGATTCTCTGAGGCTGAATAGCTATTCTCCTTCATATTGGCACCAGGACTTCACAGCCCTGGGGCCAAATTTGCTCCGTCAGAGCTTTTGTAATGGATAAAACTGCATGAGATTTAGTTATTCTCTTAGATACTTTAACCACACCGAACATCCTGCTGTGTGGCTGACATCAAGGCATGAATCCAGCTGTAATCTGTCCTGACAGTTGACATCAGTGTGAACAACTGGACTCAGCACAGGTTTCCGTAAACCTACAACTGCATTAAAGTCTATGTCTCATTTAAACTTTTTGTCTCCTACCAAGGCTGTAAAGTGATGAAATGGATCCTCTCCCGCCATTCACAAGGACGTTCTCTGGTACAAAGTGAGGAGAAAGCACTCACAGGTGTTTGTGTCCAGCAACTACCCCTGAACTGCACCCTGGACTGAAAGGGGACAGGGGAGAAGATCAGCCCCCACACCCCAACCTACCTATGGCTTTCAGTGTTTCATTGCTGAGGGAAAAAGTACTGTTCTTTTCCCTTCTGACACCCTATCACTAGGCAAAGTGAGGACTTCCTAGGTAAGTGTTTTGCCCACATGTAATACTGAAACAAGTTAACCTCACAAAAGCTAAGGTTGCAGGACCTGCCCCAGCTCAATCCCACCACTTCTAACAGAGTTGCATTTATATGCCACTTTTTTATATAGCAACAGATTGTAAATAATGGATTTACTGCTGAAAGTTATTGATGGAGAAATACAGGAAAATAAGTCATATTTTGAACTAAAATTAGATCATCCATCTGTGTCCAATTTCAAATACTCACTTGGTTCTGGCCCGAGTAAGTCCCAAGGTGAACGGGATCCAGGTTGAACTGCTGCACCAACGCTGTTGTGGCATTAAACTGTATGAGCTGCACCAGGCACCTTCATTAGTCCCTCTTCTTCTCCAGAACTCCATGTTGGCGGTTTTAATAGAGTTCTGCTCTCAAAATGCTATTTCCAGGAGTGCATAAATGGCATTGATTCCCAAGTGCAATTTTCAGAGCTGAATGTATAGCACGTAAAAGCCAGTCAATCAACCCTCGGTGACACAGATTCTTCTGCATATCATTGCCTCATAAACGGCCCTTTGGAAAAATTTTGCTCAGATTTGAGCCTGGCTCTTGATTGAGATGTCTGTGAAACTTCTGTTTGAGTTTTGTAGCTTGCTATACACACGCAGTTACTCTACACAACCTTTTCTAGTGCGAAAGATGCACACCCTGTGGAAGTCTTTTGACAGAAAAATGAGAAAGAAAAACATGATGGAGACTCTCTCTCCGTGATTTGTTATTTTAATGTGTCAAATTCCTCCCAGTTGAATTTGATGGCAAATGAAGAAACATTTTGTGTACAGTTGAAAACTGCAATACAGTCAAGGATGGATCACATTCTTCTCAAAGATTACTACAAACCTTAAATGAACACCGAGACATGTCCACGTGGTGGCAGCAGAGGAGGGAAGTGAGAAAACATCCACAGGAAGCCCGAAGATAAACATTAGTGACCTGAGGTGGAGCATTTCTTAGTTAAGTGTACACTTCAGTGCATGCATCTTCAAAACCGGGAGTGTGAGCCAATGCACTGAGCACCCGTGACTACCCAAATCCAGCCGGAAGACAGAAATCTACACACCACCTCGATGAGAAACATGTTGTCACCTGGCACTATCTGGGAGGGAAGTTGCTCTTAAGAGGGAAAGTAGATGTCTAAGTTTACAGCATGCCATGCCACCTACCGTAAAGACTCATTTTCCATCCTGTGTCTCACGGATTCTCCCACCGCCCAGCAGCACCTAGAATTAAGGAGTAGATATCATCAGCTGGAAACAGAGCAGCAGGAGCAGGTAGAGGGCAGCAAACATTGGCAGAGGTTTCTCTCTGTACCCCAGCCTGCCACGTACATTAGCGATGTGGCATCCTAAGAAGTCTCTCACTATTGCTAGTAAATCTAGGAAATAAAAATCTCAGCTTTAAGGAAACCTGCAGCTCACTTGCCTTTGGTCAAGCAGGATGGAAGAGCTTGAGGGGGAGAAAAAAAAAGAGCAAAAAAAATGCGTGGGGACCTGCTTGGACTCACAGCTTTGTGAAGAAACCACAAGGGTGATCCGTGTTGAACCCAAACTGTACGGCATCCTTCACACACCAAGCTGGCCCGATAGTTATTCCCTGGCTCCTTTCCACGTGCATGCACACACTCATCTTCTCTCTCCCAGGAAGACCGTTTCAGCTGTCACAGGTCAGGGATAAAGAAAAATGAGCTTAATAAAACCAGAGGCAGACAAGAAAAACCCTCAAGCAACTAAATCATGGTTTTCTACTTTGAGAAATATCTGGTATAATTGAGTCTGTTCCATATTTTTAAAAGTCAGCTCTGCTTTGCCTCTTGCAAGCCAGGTGGGTGCGTCCTTTCTTCTGACCCACCACTCTGAAAGGCTCCGATAGCTAAACAAGGCACCCAGCAGTCCCCAGACTCCCAACTGGTACTGGACTGTGCTGGTATTGCCAGCCAGGTCACCTCTGAGCAGATCTCGCAGGGAGCTACAAGGGAGGACTACTCCTTGTGCTACAGCACATGTTTTTGCTAAATTTAGTGCTCTTACTTTGGTGTAAAATTATGCTGAATATCAGCCAAGCTAGAGAAGGGAGTCACAGAGTAAGGTGCTCCTCTGGCTTTTCAGAGGAACTGTATTTCCTCAGAAATGGCTGTGATGAGGAGAGGAACAATTATGAAGGAATTAAACACAGTTTTACCCATTTAAGTGTTTTCCTGATCAGAAAGTGAGAACAGCCTGCCTTCCAACTGATTTCACTACCGGCTATCCCAAGCAGTGTTGCATTCATGGGGGGATAACCTCCTCCTCTGACCTGTGCAGTGCCAACAGTAGACCGATCGCAAAATAAAGGCCCCAGCACCAGTTTCCTGAGTGCTTCCAGGTCCTCAGAAAGTGGTGTCTGTGCCTTCATGTATGATGGGGTATGTGTCCCCAGGACACAGGACAGCAGAAATGCAGTTTTCCGTAAGGACTGGGGCTGAGCTCTGACAATAGTGTTTAGGGTAGCGCTGTATCATGGAGACCTGAAACTCAGTTTGAGCATGATCTGCAGTTGCCATTAACCAGGACTCCTCTCCACGGTCAGTGCAAGAAAGGGAGGAAATAGCAGTGGTTAGGGACCCTGGGACATCTGTCATTGGCTGTCCTCACTTGATGACCAAGCCTTCAGGACCCAGGTCTACTCTCCAACCTACAGCTATGGCCCAAGAGCTCTCACTCCCAAATAAAGCTTCTGTGCCCTCCTCTTCTGGAACCTGGTCTTTTACTTGCAAGTCTAAACATGGAGACTGTTGTGATTTTAGAGCATGGTGTGCTCCTGACGCCATGCCTACATGTACAAGTCCTTGTTCTCTGCCTACACACACACTCCTCAGCCTCTTCTCTGGGATTATTCACCATAACTTGTGGAGTCCCAGTTCTCCTGTCCCCCTCTAAGTACTAAATCTCATATACAAAGGCAAGCTAAATATAGTTTAAGGTACACACTGGAAGCATTTAGCTGGAAACAGTGGAAAGCAGCACGTCACTTGCCAGGACCCTGCCGTTATAATTTGCTGCAGTGAGCAGACACCTATCCATAACACATGGATTTCCATAAGGAAATTCAAAGTGCTTAAATCTAGCACAACTCCACTTTGCTGGTCAGAGGCAGCAGCAATGGCCCATCAAGGGACTGGACCTCCCTTGTACATCAATGGGGGTGATGTAGGGTGACAGCATTTCTGTGAGATGCCTTAGACAAGGGAGAGAAAGGACCTGGGGCTTTAGACCATGCTTCACACAGGAGAAGGTCATGAATCACACAGGAGAAGGTCAACAAGGCCGGACCGAGCTTAACAGAGGACAAGCCAATTAGTAGCCATATAACTAGGTGCTGTCAATTTTAAAAGCCATTTTGAATGGAAGAGAAGCCACCTCCCCCCAGCTCTGCTGAAGCCCCAGCTGATTTCCACCTTATATAATGACCTTTTTCAAGAGACTGGATAGAAGTTAGTATTTACTGAGCCAGAGACCACTATTCTCTCAAAAAAAAAAATCACACACTGAAACTATTTATGCTACCCTTGATACACATGAATTTCAGGACTTGCTAGTCAGCGATAGATTTTTGCTGCTTTTTTTTAACAGAAATATGGTATTTAATAGGTCCATTCAGGACTAGCAGCGAAGCAACTGTGAGTTCTTCTTGAGCAGGCAGGCCCAGCTAATTTCAAAATGGATTGCTCTGTGAAGGAAGGATAGCACTTCCCAGATCACAGAAATGGTTTACTGGCCCAAGTCTCATATAAAACAGAGCTAAACAGTTTTAAAAGGTGTCAGAGAAACCATTAGGCAATAAAAATTCACAGAGCAATTTTGCCAGAGAAAAAGCATAAATAAAAAGTGCATCGTTTCTCTCCCAGACTTTCTTGCAAGTCAGCGGCATTCAGCGGGATGTGCCACAGCTCGAGTTGAGCTAAAGGTAATTAAAAAGTGTTGGCTGTCTTGGGTCAAAATTTCAGCTTGTACTCAGGCGCTTTAATCAGAAAAGCAGCAATTGTATAAATGGTGCCACTGGATGAAGGGAGAGCAGAGAGTACAGCAAGCATAGATCAAATCCTGTATGTATAGTGAAAAGAAAAATAGCAACTGATCCTTATTTATGTATGGGTGCATTCATTCTGTATCCAAAGAAAACATATACAGAAAGAACTGGCTGTTGCAAGGAACTGTAGATGCTAAAATGCAGCATCCAGCCAGTTCAGGCTATTTTGCTTCAAGGATATACTGATTTGCTTTTGACGTTTTAAGTTTTAGTGATGTCAAATGTTACAGATTCTTCTTGGAGGTCTTTCAGGCCATATAGAAATATGACAGGCTACTTAGAGCATTAACAGGCAGAAATCTGAGCCCCACCATTAAGCAGAGCTATTCTGGGGAAAAAGTATTCAAAAATTTGGGGGTTGTTTGTGGTTGGTTTTTTTTCATTAAAAAAAAAACAAACAAAATTTCATGCCACTCATGTTAATCCAGCAGTTGCTGAAATTTAAAAGAACCCTGCTTATAAAATCAGCAGCTTGTAGTTTCTTGCAAAACTACCTTTAAGCAAAGAGAAAAAAAATCCACAAAGCGGGAACAGTGAACCGGGATAACATCTCCATCGCAATTAAGCAGAACATGCCTCTTTGATAGGACAATCAGCTTCGTGCAGTAACTGCTAAGAGAAGGACATTTCTAGCAGCATCAGGACACACTGCGTTCCTGGCTACTTGAGAAATTTTAATGAGAAGCCCATTTGGGATTTCACAGTCCCATATCTTGTGCCATAAAAAGCTCACACACAGCATTCCAGCGCATCCAGCTAGTGCCAGGCAGCAGCTCTCGCTCTCCCTCCAGAGCTTAATATACAAACCCCAGAGCCTACAGAACAAGAAAGCCAAGTTAGCTTGAACCGCAGCTTGGGCAGGTGGAGGAGATGGTGGTCAGGAGAACTTCCTGCTGATTTTTAATTCCTCTGTTGGCAATATAGTCGAACGGCATAGAAGAATTATAACTGGTGCAGTATACACTTGCCTTGTCCTCTCTAAGCGGAAAAACATCAGTGCTGCGGGATTTGTGCACGAGGTATTTCTGAAGGGATGAATTGGGAATAACATTTGCAGTGTGGTGAAGCCACTCTCCTGGAGAGCAGAGCGACTGCCCAAAAAAGCAATGCTGTGTAGATTAATTTATGATCTGCTCTTGCTTCAAACAAGTCTAGAACTAGAGGAAAGACCTCATTAGGGTCCAAGCTTTTGGGCATTACTTGTCATGCTCTAATTATGCAACTCCACTTTCCCCCGCCTTCTATGCCTCCTTTGTCAGTATGTCAGTGCCTCTTCCTGCAAAACTGCAAATAATTCTCGGTTCTGCTGTTCCCTTTTTCCCTGTGAGTATATTCCTAATATGAGAGCCAGGCTTGCTTGTAAAAAGGGGCAGAGGGAAATCTCCTCTGTACAAAGAGCTGCACCTCACCCTGGACCAGGGTGCTCTCCTCTCTTACCAAGTGTCTTTGCATCAAACAGATCATAGAATGGTTAGAGTTGGAAGGGACCTTAAAGATCATCTAGTTCCAACCCCCCTACCATGGGCAGGGACGCCTCCCACTAGACCAGGCTGCTCAAAGCCCCATCCAGCCTGGCCTTGAACACTTCCAGGGATGGGGCTTCCATAACTTCCCTGGGCAACCTGTTCCAGTGTCTCACCACCCTCACAGTAAAGAATTTCTTCCTGATATCTGATCTAAATCTACCCTCTTTCAGTTTGAAGCTGTTACCGTCTGTGCTATCCTAACACTCCCTGATAGAGAGTCCCTCCCCATCCCTCCTGTAGGCCCCCCTCAGGTACTGGAAGGCTGCTATAAGGTCTCCTCGGAGCCCTCCCAGTCTCACAGGGCATGGGCAGGACCATGCCTGGGATGAGGCTGTCACTTCACTGGGCAGCACGTCTTTTATCCAGATGTAAGAAGTCGTTACTGGCATGTCAGGAGTCCTGAGAACTGGTTTCCTTCTCCCTAGCTCCCTGCCACCAAGAGCAGGCATGGTGACCCATCCTGCCCCCAGAGTTTTGGAGGTTTCAGTGAGCAGGTTATTCACTTAATGGCACCCACATTTTCACAGTAGGAAGCCTCCCTGGTCTGCGATACAGCACTGAATTACAAACCCTAAAGCTGCTCTATTTGCACAGCTGAAGACGCATTGGGGAAATCACATCTTTGAGCCAAAACCAACAACACGCTTGCTGTCACGATGGCAGAGCAGTTTTTTAAAGTTAGTTATAACACAACAAGTCAGTCATCGGCAACAGCAGCTTGACAAAATACCGCAATTTACAGCTCTGCTAGTTCAGGGAAACTATTATTTTTGTAAAGATTGACTGATGTTTTCTGAATTGTCCTAGAATATGAGGTTTTCTTTCCAAAAGCAGCATGGGATGGGGATAGGAGAGAGAAGCATTTCTTTTAAACAACAGAGAGTCTAGTATTTGGTAAGTCAAAAGATCATGTGTGTAACTGTTGAGTTATTAAACCATGAATGGTACCTGAATGACCTGGTGTAAGGGCAGGCTGTAGTGCTTCAGCCATTTTGGCAGCCGATAGTTGCCCAGTTCACTTTACTAGACAGCAACCATCAGGCTGTTTCATCACAAACACCCCTATGTTTGTATTTCCATATTTAAGGGGACTGCAATATACAGCACAGAGATGGAAAAGAGCCTGCTATCTTCTGTTTAAAGGACAGACGCGTCTGTAGCGCACAACAGTGCTGAAACCAGAGGAGATGGATGGAGGCAGAGCTTTCCTGGCTTGTAATTCACTGATACATGCTGATAGGGCTAAGCATTAAAACCTTTCAAATACACTTCGCTTCCAAGTCTACGTTTTAGCTACCAGCTCATAGGAAGCTTTAGATAAGTCAGACACCACCTTTCCCTCCCCCAAGAAACTATATTTAAACCTTTCCATTTCAAACAAAAAAATCAAGCTTCTGGCAAATGGAATTGTGTCAGTATGGCCTTCCTAACATGTGAGACAAGGCTAAGAGCTTGGCATAGATAAATCTCTCTGAAACCTGAAGGTATATTTACAATGAATGAGCCATCACACCAAATTCCAGATTGCTTCCTTTTCCGTGAAGTAACACTCCAGCTGAAGCAGTCCGTCTTAGCTATCCATCCTGCTGCAGCAGCTACTTCCCCCTGGTGAATCAGGTTATCTGAGATGAACAGGGGGTACGAATTTTATTTTGACAGATGAGCACCAGCTGTGTAAAGGACTTGATGCTAAACAGGCACCCAAAACACTGAAGGGAAGTATTTCCTAGGCACCTTTCAGAAACCGAATTTATATCAGCGCTACAGTACCACAACATTTCCTGCAGTAAAAAGAGGATTTCTGAAAGCAAGCGTTTAAGTTTGAACTTCCAAAGAGGAAAGGTTTGCAGGAAGGTGACCTGAATGACAAACAGTTACCCAACGTACATCACAACCTCTATATTGAGGAAAAATACACGAAAAACCTGAAAACCTCCTCTTCACGTTAATCAAGCATTTTGGTTTGTAACAGATGAAATCCAGTGTCCGCGGGCAGAAAGCCTGGTGTAGAGACTGTTGGTGACTCTGGATGGCACTTGTCACTGCCCCAGCTTGCAATACCCGCCAGATTATAATGCCCGTCAGTCACACAGATCAGCGGCCACCCGGAGTCTCCCTGAAAGAGGGAAAAGAGGGAGGTGAGAGAAGGAGAAAACAAGGAGCTGTCACCTGCCAACAGTGTCAAAAACATTCACATCCAGGAACCCAGGGGAGGGCATGGCTGCTCTGGGTCCTGGTTGTGCACAGCGCAGCATCCCCACCCTGTCGGTTACGTAGCATGCAAAAAGCTTCTCCCACCGATGTTGGTCTCTTCAATATTTTTGTCCCCAGTAGTTCACACAGGCCTGGTGGGAGAGGAGAGAGATCTCTGCTCGTTGGAGCCTGGCAGCCAGTTCTTCTTCCTCTGGGAAAGGCACCAGTGTCAGGGATGCTGCAGCGGTAGGAGTCACGCTGCACTAACTGCCCCGCAACTCTCCTGGTGGTCATTCATGCGCTTTTAGGGGCAGAACCCAGCCTGGGGATTACTTCCCTTTGCACATATGTTATCCGGTGTTGCATAAAACAGTATTTTATACGCTTCAGGAGAAGGACTCTCTCTCCAGACAGTTGTATGGAGCCATCTTAGCTTTTGCAGTCAATGCAGCCTGGAGCGGGGCCCTCTGAAGCTGGGAGGTGTGCAGCTGGCAGGGGGAACCAAGCCCATCAGCCAGGAGTAGTAATAGGGTGGCAGTCACCAGAGGGAAGTGTGCATGATATATTAAGCCCTATAGTCCCCATCCCTCTCCCTTGTCTCTCATAAGGGTCACCAAAAGACCAGAAGGGCTGGGGCAAGCCCATGAGAGAGAGCAAAGGCAGCACACCACCAGGGACAAAAGCCTCTTGCAAGGCACAGGTGAGCACTCGCAAACCTTCTGGCGGCATCCCCAAGTCAGCCATCGCCCCACCAGCTTTCCCAGATTAAACTCCAACCAGTTAGTAGCCTTATTCCCTGCCGCTATCTGTGCTAGGCTCTGGCTAAGGGCCAGTCAGACAGGACACAGACCAGCTCCGCGTCAGCTGCGTTCAGGCACACGGACGCCACGTCTCCTGGCAGAGGGGTCCATGGCTATTTTGAACGAGGAGGTGGTACAGCTCTCTTCAATTTGAAGTTTCTCCACCCCAGCCACCGAGCTGTCCCAAGGAGACACTGTGACTAGGAGGTATCTGACCATGCCGACGAGCAGCAGGGGTGACACAGGCCAGAGGCCCCAGGCATTGAGACACCATGAGAGCGACCTCATCTCCCTTGGATTTGTTCCCCTTCGCTTAACCTCCACCTTGGCTTTGTCTTTCCCAAACTGGCAGCTTTCTGACAGAAAAGGGCGCCTAGCTCCTCTCTGAGAAGCGTTTCATGTGCTGCCGGCAGCATTTAGGGAGAGGGAGGGAGGCAGCACTGCCCTCGATAGGTCATACGTGCTCTTTCATGTCCGAGTAACCTGTGCTTACTGCCAGCTCCCGTCTACCCCCATCCCACTGTTAAGCATCTCGCGGCAGTGCTTTCTTCCTCCCCGCTGCCCGGTGAGCAAGTTGTTGCCCCAGAACCCCCTGTGTTGGAAAGCAAATTCCCATCGACACCAGGTAGAGCTTCCCTGCTCTTTCTTCTGCCAGCCCCCTGCTTTTCTTGCCTCAACTCCCTGCTTCACTTCCCCCTCCTCCCAAATTTCCCATAACCAGACTGCAAAACAGATGAGACAGAGCTTTAATAATGTATACATTCCCTCGCTGTACTCGCTGGATGCCTGGGAGTGCTGTTTTAATGAGTCAAATCTGGCTTTCTCCTAATACCACTGTGAGGCCACAGCACAGTCAAACTGAACATCTTTTGAAGGCTGTTTTTAAAAAGATGAGAGAGGAGACCCTCCAAAGATACATGGATCCAGAGGGTTGAGGGAAGACCATTTCCTCAGGCCAGTTTGCCCTAGGACCTCACTCCTTGAGTGCAGAAGCCTCCCATCATCGGTGCAGGTAGTTAGGCAGTTCTTGAAAAGACTGTGGCATTTTCTTTGTGGATACTATTAACAGGACACAGCGAGATCCATATGCTTATATAGCCTCCTTCTTCACATGCTCTGTTCTTGTGCACCAGCTCTATTTAGATAAGATTTGCTCACTGCTTAACATTTGTCTTCAGTTCTTTCCCCTTTCCTTCCCCCAAGTCCTGCCCCAAGTTGCACACAGCAAACTGGAAGGAGTAATTTCTCTCAGCTCTTACCCAAGCTTTGCACTTCATTGTGTAAAATCTAAATTTATACACTGCAGCCAAATATTCCTCTAACAAGAGTATTCTGTGGCTTAGACAGAGAGTACAGGCAACTGAAAAGCTTTTCCTTTAAATTTCAGCCCCTGCTATCTCAGACATTACTTTGCTACCAGCACAGAGGTGCATGTCATATTAGTGCTGTGCATACCAATCTTTACAGAGAGGAAAATAAGAGCGGCTCCCTTGGGACATGCAGGCTTATTTTTGGGTCATTAACTTCAATGGTCAACAGTAGAGCTGTGACAGGTTGGGAAGACAGGTAGAACAGGTGATCTTTGCTATTCTCAAGATCATGTCTAGCCTACACTTATACCTTAAAGGCACAGGCAAGTCTGCTTGGATGAGCCTGATTCAAAGCCAGTTGACAACAGCAGAAGCATTCCTAACCCTCATGCTGTATTTTAACCAGGTAATAGGAAACAAGCCTGTCTGAAGGCTCACTGTTCATTTCACTCCTAGCATCCCTTAGGGTGCAAGGTACACAAATGCCTTCCCATCCCCCTCCCCACACACCTGTGCCCCATGTCAGGGTCTTATTATGCTCATTAACCCCAGCACAGCTGAATAAGGTGGGCTCCAAGCAGTACGTGACTCAAGGGGTTTCTGCAGCTCCAGGAGTGCCAGGTCATTTCTGAAGTGAAACCCACCAAAGGCATAGCGTGTGAGCACGGCTTCCACAAGCACGGGGTTATCTTTCACAGTTGGCAACAAGTATTTATTTCCCCAGAACTGTTTTGTCTGAGCACTAGCCAAGGAAGAAGGAAAACAAACACATTTTTCAGTCTAAAAAACTTGTCTTTCAGAGACCTTAGACTTGTACCTCCAAAGGTGGCTGCCGTTATGATTAACACAGAGAGTCCAGAGGCAAATCAGTCGTTCACCTTCTCGGGAACCACATTCCAACATGGATGGAGCTTACATTGAAGCTACAGATCTGGGCTGTACAACTAGTTCGGTGAAACATTCAAGATCTATGCCGCCATCATGGGTGTCTACATAAAACAAAGATGAAGGTTCAACAGAAGCATGTAGTACCTCAACCTAATTGAGGCCAGTAAGTACATAAAGGGGGGCCAGAGACATAATAAAGGCATCAGCATGTTTTTTTGGGAGGTCAGAAGACAAGCTCTCCTAGGACTGCATGCATACATTAAATACTAGGTACACATCAAAGCCCATACTCCACCTCTGCTGCCACCATTACTAGCAACACAGAAAGCTGCACAGGAAGGTTTAAGCTGCTGGAGGGCAGCTCTGGATGTATGTAGACACATGGGAAACAGTAAGCCCATCTGCATTTGCCAGGACTGACAAGATGGCTTAGAAGTTGTCCTGTCTGGAGGCTAGCAAGTCCTCAATGCTCTGGGGTGAGAGGACATTACCCACCTGAAGTTGCAGTGTGCCACTGTCAGGACCCATTTTTCATCAGTTAGAAAGCCTCCACAGAAGTGTTGACCCTCATACTGCAGGCTGGCCAGACAGGGCCAGGACACTAAGGTTGACCGGCCACTTTCACCCATCCTGGGCTTCCCACATGGGTCCGCCAGTGATTCAGTACTTGTTGTAGGCCCCAGAAGAGGGAATGGATCCACCACTGGAAATTCACATTTCTCTGGAATTATTTCCTCACTCTTAGGGAGGACATTTTGGTTGGAGTTTTTTTGTTTTGGTTTGTTTTCTTTGTCAAAGAAAATTAGTCACAGCCAGGTGAGTTGATGTGCTCCAACACCAAACAAGCACCAGAATCATTCTGGACAGCTGTGTCCACCAAAGGTTGCACAACAGCCCACTGGTGGGATTGAAGTGACTGTATTGGAGAGAGATGGGAATGCTTTTCTCTCATTTTCCCTTCAAAAGAACAGAAGTTGTCCATACATGATATGCCAAAAAATAAAGTCCTCAACTAATACCAGTTGAGGAAGGACTTGAACCTTGATGTCCCAGATGTGTACGGGCAACATGTCCAGGGTAAGCAGCTTGCCACAGATTTTTCAGGAAGTCACATTCTGCAGGTGACAAGCATTTCCTGACCCCTTTTTTTAGACAAAACTGTATTTATTGTTTCCATTTTCCAAAACTAGCTCACTAAAGTGTTCCCAGCTCTCTCCAAATTAAACAGTGCATAAATAACCTGTATTCCACCACCACCAGATTTCACTGATCACAAGAGGTGTTAGCATGAGAAAGGAAATAAACAAAACTAGAAGTGAACAGTATTTACTTTCCTCAGAAACCGGTAATACAGAGGATAAGTCTAGGGGAAAAAAAGATTTAACAGAAAATAAGTCCATTAAAAGCTTGTCATTGGTTGAGTTGGTTTGGAGAAACCTACTGCGATTTTTAAGGGCTGAGATACAACGCATCTCCTATTTCCCCTCTTTTGGTGGCACTCTGGACTGCGCCATGGGAACTAACCTTTGTATAATAGGCTCCCTCTATCCCTCCTGGGTGCCGCAGGAAAAGGTACAACCCTCTAGTAGAGGCAACCAAGCTCTCGAGCAAAAGTTAGCAGACAGAGATTAAATTGTTTGGCATTCTGCTTCCCATTTATAGTGTCAGGTTCCAGACAGTGGTTATTAATTAATCAGAGGTCAGTTACATGCTGAGACCAATCGTTCCTCCCAATAAGCATCTGCTTAAAACAAAAACAAGCCGACCCAACAACTAGTTTAAATAAACAGTCATTCCTCAGGGATGTTTCTGTGTGGCAGAAACATCTGTTTCTTGGTGGCGGTGAGAACAGCAGATACAAGGACTACCAGCGTGAAGTGCCTGGGGTGAGCACTGAATTAACTCGCTGCAGTTTTGGATGCATCAGAGCACGGAAGAATATCTTGAAGTGATCTCAGACAACAGCTTTTGGGGAAGCTCATTTGGCAAATAAACATCACGAATGTCCCTGCCTGTAACCTTCAATACATTTTTAACAAGAGGATTGCTTCGTGGCATATTTACATTGGCTGCTGCCTTCCAGCTCACTGCCTTGGCTGCTGATACAACTCTTCAATGAGGATTTTGAAGTCTCTGTATCCCACAGATTCATCAGTTTTGAAATGCGGCGTCAGGAGGCTGCTGCTGGAGAACATGCTACAAGATATTGTCTGGCCACATAAGTTTGCTGGTGAGGGGAAGAAGAAAATACTGGAGTTGTAGTCATTGCCAAGTAGTTTGAGAGGCAGCCCCTACACTTATTTCCAGGGACGGACTTTTTAATCCAAGCTTTTTCGTACTCAGAGGTATTAGTGGATGCCAGGATTTCTCTGAGGTCTTTCAAGAGGTACATCTCCAGTGAGTGGCCTATGCAATATCATTCCCTACCCAGGCTGAAGAGGTGAAGCCTAGTGCAATGGCCAAATTGTTCTCATGCTCTATGAGAGTGCATCTCTCATACTTTAGTGAGATTTCTTCAATAACTAGTTCTCTAAATGTCTACTTACGAGGGAGGGAAAAGGGAGGAGACAGTAGGAGAACAAGGAAGGCATGAAGCCCTTTCAGTGAACATTTCTGTACCCAAAGATCCTGATGTCCATATGGCACGGCAGCATCTGCCTAAACTATTTCAGACACAGAGTGAGACAAGTACCAAGATGCAAAGGGTTAAGGAAAAAAAGGGTTTAAAAGAAGGATCGATAGAAGTATCCCCTCAGATACAGCCATGATGCTGGAAGTCAAGAGCTGCTGAGTCTGGGCCACTTCTACTGAAGAAGACCTGGGTGACAAGAGCTGCCCTCAGGAAGCCTGCTGCCACTTGGCCCTGCCATGCAGGGACTAATCAGATAGTGTTGCCCTCCTCCCTGCCTCCCACACCCCACAGCTGAAGGGAATTTGGTCACCTTCATTCAATAAAAGGGGTCAGAAAAGGAAGACAGTAAATGAACATGTAGTTCAACCTACCCAGAAGCCTCGGGGAGAGGGAGGGAGATGTAGTCCATCATAAACACTCTAATGATTCCAATGCAATCCGTTGCATCCTCAGTTACAAAATCATTAAGTACAGCCTTCAGCTTATTTCCTCAAGCAGAATAAATTGTCCAAGTGCAGTTCAGTGTGTCAGGGCAAATGCCAGGGTAACTGAGAGATGTTATTTCAATGGCTCCAACTGGAATTAGATCAAAGCCTGGGCACTCTTAAAAGAAAAGGAGAAAACAACCATATCACAAAGAGAAAACTGTTTCTGCATGAATTTCCTTAAGCAGGACTATTAATATTGCAGAAATCTTAGTGTTGGAGATCTTAGAGATCTTAGTGTTGGATTTTAAGTTCTGTTGGTTGAAGTGAACATTTGCATGGCTTCAAAGCATGAGTTCTACGTGCCATGTACACAGAGGATTTGTTCAACCAGGAAAAGGGCTACAGACTTGGAAAACTACTTGAACTCTGAAAAATTATCTAGAGGCCAGACACCAAGACCCTACATACAGGATCATTTGGCATAACTAATCCTAATGGGCCAAAGTCAAACTTAAAAATTCATTAGCCACTTCTAAAGTGTTTACATAGATGTTTCGTTTGCCTTCCATTTATAGGTGCCACAAAGCTGATCAAAACGCAGAATGCCACGTTGTAGGCATGTTAATTTTTTAATTACATGTTTTTGTGGAATAGTCTGCATTGTTTTCAGGAGTTCCATGAATAAAACTGTCTCTCATCACACCTCAGTTTACTGGGGTGAAGGGAGAGCAGGGCTGACAGCATATTTCCTGGGGTGATGAGAGAGAGGAGACTGAGCCTGATGGAAACAGGAAAGAAGTGGAAGCTTGACGAGGCTTTTAAAATTCCACCTTGAAGGTCCCTGTGGCTGAACAGCTGGGAACATGCTTCAGGCAGGCCGGTCAACCTGGCTAAAGTTCAAGTCCTCATACAAAGTGCAGAGACGGCTTCAAGGATCTTGGATGCAATGTATTTGAGATTGTTGGAATTAGCTAAGGTTTGGGATTTTTTTGGTGGGGTTTTGTTTTGTTTTTTTGCTTCAAGTAGCTATTCATTTCTCCAAGCATTTCTCCTAGCAGGAGGAACTGAAAGCGAACACAGCAAAATAGGGATGTGCTGATTGAAGAAAGTACATTTAGTACTGACATGGCTAATGGTGGTGGTGACAGTCTCATACCCAAGCGTTCACACTTACCTGTGACAGAGGTTAACCCCCAAGCCACAAGTACAGAATGTGCATAAAAGGAGGTGAAGGCAGGGGTTTTGTTTTGTTTCATTGTTTTAGGTTTTTGTTTTGTTTTGTTTTTTAATAGGATTTTCCTCTTTGTGGAAGGTTAAAACCAGTCTTACCTTTGTCAGCAGCCTTAGCGTTTCCATATTTCAGGCCTAAAAGGAAAGCACTGCCTTACCCAAAGCCCACAGACGCAGAGGAGGTTACAGGACTATTCTGGGGAAGGGAGCCTGAGCCAAGAGGAGTTTTCAGCCAGGCTGCACGTGAACGGAAAAGGCACCTCCTGGTTTTCAGAGATAGGGCTTGGGGCGCATCTTGGAAATGTGTGTGTGCACATCGTGAAAAAGCGGACATATCTCTGTTGATGGTGCTGTAAGTCTCATGAATTTTAAGTTGAGAAATTTAATTGCTGCAATTCACTTCTGAAGCCTCACACACTTGCCTGATGCGTGGAGAAACAGATGTGGTCATTCACCCAGCAGTGAGGAGGCACAGGTAAGACAGGAGACAGGGGGATGGGGGAAGGAGATTGGATGCGTCTCAAGTCGCTAGAAATGCAAAACAGTTTGCTTCCACAAAAACAGAAGAGTCAGACTGGACGCATCTCTCCAGCTTCAAGTTTCTTTCATCTGAGGCGTTAAAGTAATAATTTGCTTAATGGTACCAGGGCAACGCTATTCACAGAGAAAACTGTCCACCCCGTGTCACCAGCTGAACCCTGGCCTGGGAAGCAAGAAAAGGAGGGGGTTTTCCTGTGGTCTTTAAGCTTAGAGCCCAATTAACTGCGTAGGTCCCTGGCCGTATGGCAGAGGTGAGGTCTGGGGGGGAGCAGTGGTAACAGCAGCACCCAACAGCCGTTTTGCCCACTAGATGAAGAAGCAGAAGAGAGATTATTGAAGTAATAACAGCCAGACTGTGGGGACAGGGGGTTCTGTTTTTGTAAAGCAGAATGGAAAGGGGCATACAGAGAGCAACAGCTAAGTCAGTTATCTCCTTTTTACAGGTTTATAGTGGGGAGCACAGGAGTTAGATCACTACTTACGCATTTAATCATCAGCGCTCAAGACCACCAATAGATCTCTCATTCTTAATGGCCATTTCCCTTCAGAACGGATCTGAGACTGTTTAATACATCACTCAACATCTTCAGAAAACACCTAAACAGCATGGAAGCTTTTTTGTTCTTAAATAACTTTTTTTTTTCCTATTTTTTTTCCTTTTTTTTTTTTTTTTTTTAGATATAACAGCCATACTTTAGGCTCTATTTCTCTACCCCTACCCCAAAATCTTAATAGACTTACCAGATAATATATCCTGAACAGAGTAAGTCAGGAGAAAGCCTTTCATGGCTGCCTCAGGCCTGGAAGTGAAGGTCCCTGTCACCACTGAACCTCCAGATTTTATGGGATAGAGGGAAGCATCACCACAGAAGCTGCCTGCAAAATAGACCAAGATGGGACATCAGCCTTCCACTTTCCCCTGTTTCTCTTGGGGGCTGCAAGGCTAAGCCTTGCAAAATGCAGTGTCAGAAAAGATTTCCCTTTCTAAAAGCCTCTTAATGATGGCGCTCAGCTTTCAATTCATGCATTGGACTACAGATGTGTCCAGAAGACAGCTTGCTATACTTGCAACCAGAATGGTAACTAAATGGTAACTAAAATAGTTAGAGGCACCCATTATAACCACTACAAATCACTAATGTCAGGTGCCCCCCACCTGGACTACCTTCGTTGGAAGAAATTCCTGGTCTGACAGGCAGTCCCCACCTCAGGCTCTTTTGTGCAAGACACTATGCAACGCCCGCAAGACTGTGGGACACCCATATTTCCTGGGGGAGTAACTGAGACCTGGCACTGAAGAACCTTGTATCCAGGAGTGCCTGAACACTTTAAATTTCCAGTCTATGCTTTCTCCTCCTGATATGGAAGATACTTGCACAGCTTCATTTCCCCAGCAATATCCAACATAACCAAACCAATACCTCCCTAGTCAGGGTCAGGGTGGGTAGGTACCTCCTCTGGCATAGCAGGGCAGTAGGAAAAGCTTCCCTTCCCTTGGCTCCTTCGCTTTGACCTGCTGCCGTTGGCACACAGCTTCGGACGCACACAGCAAGTTGTCATGCTGCAAGTTCAAGCCTGGGAAAAAGAAACCCAGACAGACTCACGTTGTTCCAAGGCAAAGCCATGCCATGATCAGGACTTTGCATCCAATACATTTGATTGCAACAGTATTTCTAGTGAGGGAAAGATACTGAGCTAGCTGAAGTAGTTCCAAATGTTATCAGACATCCCTCCTGGAGCATGGAAGTGTGCCATGTAAAACTCCCTTGCCTGCCTGCAAAAGAAACTTAGTTAAGCTCCTCTGTTTCTCTCACCCCAGCATTAAGGTGAGCTCTCTCTCACCTATTAACTCTTTGGTTAGTCCAAATCCTTCATGGACTGTGACATGACATCCTTCATGGCTGTGACAATTAGACAGATTTCTTTCAGTCCAGAAGTCCATGATTTCAAGCTGAATAATGGATTTTAATGGGCCTACAATTCTCCAGTGGCAGCTGCAGCACAAAGTAAAGAACAAAGTCACAATGCCGGCATATTTTACAATTGGCTCTTATTTCCTAGGGATAGCTATCAAAATGTGAGCAAAGGCAAAAGGGATTGTAATGCCTATTAAAAAGAGAAAAGGGAGAAAAAAAATCAAAGGTGGGATACTGGTCCAAATCTATTTCGGTCATATTATTCATTACTTCTGAAGTTAAGCTTTCAAACAGTTTAGTAGCCTATGCTATTGCCACGTGAATGGAAAGTTATCTCTTACCTTAACTAAGCACAATAAGGGGAGGAAGAAAGGAAACAGATGAAAGTGCCAAAAGATTTTTAGTAACATAGTTTAGCACCGCCACTGTTAAACCCTCAGTTATGCCATGTTTTCAGGCCCCTGACAAGATTTATGATGAGAACTTTGCCCAGAGGTGTCAGATTTGTCTTCTGTTTGCTGGAAAGAAGGTACTGGTCCCCCCAGGATTTCCTAACTCTCTTTGAGGAACTCACACAGTTTTCTAAAAATGCGCTGAAATACCTATAGGTTCATATAGAACCACACCACAGCTATTTGCAGACTTTTGTGTGAGAGTTCCACAAGCCAGAAGAATGCAGGTGCTCATCTGGTGGCATTTGCGTATCTCATGGGGCATCCAAGTGACTGCATCCTCCCTCCCTGATCTGTAAGGATGACATCTGTCCATCATGACAACTCTGAGGTCGTCTTCCTGGGAATTTTTTGGGCATTGCTAGGTTTTTGTCCTAGGAAGAATAAGAATGTAGAGCATGAAATTCAGCTTTACTATTAACTTTTATATGGACTTTAACTGGGGACTAGGACAATTCCTATATGACATATCACCCTCATTGAAAAGCATGTATCATGGGTGAGAGCCAATTCAGAGAGCAAGAACCTTGAAATGCTCATTTTGAAAGTTCATCTGGAAAAATATGAGTTCAATTAGAGGACAAACCAATTGGGAGAGCTACTACGTTCCTATTCTACCATCCAGACCTACAAAACTCAAACTTACTTTAGCCTTGATTCAAGCTTCAGCATTTTGCATGTCAGTCAGTTTTACCCAGGCTAAAGCTTAGGAGAGCTCTATTTTTACATATGTTTGGAGAACATCTGTATGGAAAATCTCCAGAAAGCCCACAAAGGTGTCTTGAAAAGAAGTAGACAAGAAGTAGTTGTACAGCTTGACTGTGCCTTGGACCCTGAGCATCAAGTATGCAATGCTGAAAGCAGCAGGGCCAATGGATCAGAGCACCACCTTCACCACAGGTCCACGGCTCTGGAGGACCACAGGAGACTGCACGGCACCACACAACACAGCTAGAAGCAAATCCAAGCACAATGCCACCGCTGTAAAAACACCGTTTGAGAAACATAGGCAAATGTCATTCAAGTTACACTGTGGGGAAAGGCAG
Source organism: Alca torda (assembly GCA_008658365.1). Lineage (NCBI taxonomy): Eukaryota > Metazoa > Chordata > Aves > Charadriiformes > Alcidae > Alca > Alca torda. The sequence continues at coordinate 66,327,928 of CM018076.1, read as the reverse complement.
AAAAGTGGGGAACTATTCACATTTGAGAGACTGTGGATACCAGTAATGCAGCTGCAGTGCAGTCACCTCCTGACAAGGGAGGAGGCAGCACCTCCAGCCCCTGCCCTTCAACCAGTGCCCTACTGCTGACCAGCAAGGATTTGTTCAGTTCATTGCACCATATCAGCTGCCCAAAGTCTACCTATAAGGCCAGGCACTTTATTTGCTTTCTGTCCTGAAAAAATGCTAGATTACTTAAGTGTTCATTCTTGGACTTAAATTGTAAGTGGGATGGGATACGGAATTTTTGCCATTACTCCATCTCCACTGATAGATACTTTCAGTTGTCAAGCACGCTAAATTGTTTTCCGGCTCTCTGAATTTTCCAGCCTCTTTCTCCTCCATCATATCATCATCCTAAAGTTCTAGCTCATGCTGACATCAAAGCCCAAGTCTACGTTTTCGTTTCCTCAGTAAAAGTAATTTGGTTTAGAGACAGGCACCCACTGACTTCTGCTGCTCACTGGCTCTAGAGAAGGAGGGGAAAAAAAAAGGAAACAGGCTGTTTCAATATGCTGGCATATAAATAGACATAGGAATCTAGTTCAATATACCCAACCTTGAAAAACTGCCAGCCATAACAAATGCTATTACATACCAGCAAGTCTGTGTGCTGGAGGATGCTCCAGGGAGCTATCTATTAGACTCCTATTCAGGGAAAAGTTTGACTGATGGCCCTATTTCTGATAGTATTTTCCTCTGTCCTGCATATAAATAGTTATGATAGTTAAACCGTTATTCTCAGCCATAATAGACATACTTTTAGAATTTTTTTGTGTGCTTTTATAAATAAGTTCTTGGAGGAAGATAGCTGTGGAGTGCTCTAAGAGCTCCTCAGCACGTCCTCTATCTTTCTCCTCTCCTGTCCTTTCACTCCTAACTCGGAATTAACTGACATGCTAAACTGCAGATTTGGTGAGTGGTTTTGTTTTTGTTCTTTTAATGAAAAAATATTCCTAGCATGTCTCATTACCCTAAAGGTCTTTGCCTGGAAGCATTACTAGTGTATTTGGTAACAAAAGGGTGTTCTTGTTCAAAACCAGTTTATTTTCCTAATGTGAGAGCTATGATGACCGTGCACATAGCCCTCATCTACACCCAGATAAAAGCTAAATGGGGCCTCTTCCCTAGAGCATTAGGGTCACCACTGGTGTGATGCAAAAGGGTCTACACAGAATAGCTATTACCCAAAAACTTTCTCCAGAGACATTGCTTAATTTTGAAAATATTTGGAGAACACATACACTAGAATTCACCCACGGGACTCCCAAAGGCTGGTGGTAGATTTCTCCACCACACTCTGTCTGCCACGATATCAGTATGGATACCTATCCAGGAGAAAAGTTTCTGCATAAGTAGTTTATAACATCTGTAATCAAAATAAATTAAACCTAAACAAAAGCAGAATAAAGGGGGATGAGGGAGGGGAAGAAACAAACCCATTGACAAGCTAGGAGGGGATGCTGGGAGAAGGAACATCTTCACGAGTCAGAGATCCTTCAGCACACCCAATAAAACCTCTGCAAGATTTAGCCTTTTTTCCCCCGACTCCTTTCAAATTACTTCCCCCCTTCCCATTTACATTTTGTGCTAACAAGTTCCAATTAATTCCGTTTGCTTTCAAGTTGTTGCCTGATACTTCCCTTTGATGGCCCTACTCCTTATGTTTCAAAAATTAGTGACTGAGCATTCCTTAGTCACCTTTCTCTGCCATTCACAGCAGTCTTTACAGCCATTGCATTTCTCCTCCATTATCTTTTCCAGCCTGTTTAGTTTCTCCCTGTGGAGTGCCAAACCAACCCCTGGACACCTGTCAGGCTCCTCTGTACTTCTCGATCCTTTTCAGAACGACAGGGTGCAGAAGGGGGAAGAAGTAAATCAAAGCCCCACACAGTATTAAAAAAAAAATTGGTTCCTCGGGTTTGTACAGTAGAGCATGTTTTATTCTTTACCCCTTCAGACACTGACACTTTGTTTTGTATTTTTCACGACTGCAAATCCGCTCCAATGACTCTACAATATTGCAGTGATAGTAACTAAATTAAAGCCCATCGCTTGTGTACGTAAAGGCATGCTGGTTTTCCCTTCTGTCCCAAGACTTCAAGCCAGTGAAGATAGAGATTGTTTTTCTTTATATAGAAAAGTGTTTATATACTACACAGCTTGTACAGCAGGCAAGAAAGCTGGCATTTGACTTGCCATTTCAAACAGATCTAGGAGTGTGCTACTGCCCTGCATCTTACCTCTTCCATTTTTATCCCTACCCTGTGCACAGACCCTTTAAAATAGGAAGTAAAAAGCATTTCTTCCATGGATTTCCACATGGCCCAACTCACTGGAGTAACCTTGATGTGCTCCTGCTCCCTACCACACTGCACTTCAACTAGATTTTACTTAACTGCACAGTGTGCAGTACATGAGCAAACTACACATGTGGACATACAGGCCTCCAGAAATCTGGACTTTCCAATAAAGAACATTAAAGCCCTCACTTTAATTTTATTTTAGCTTTTTTTTTTTTTTTTTTTTAAATTCTGTGGTTTGTATTCATCTAGACTAGTGTCTCAGTGACCGGATTGCACTTCATTAGGGTCAGGGTGAGGAAGACCATAGCCCTCTGCGCAGGAGAGAATATCTTTTCCGGTATAAAGAGCCACGTTCCTATTTCCCAGATGCTAATGCATCCATGTCATCCATTCCACCTCCAAGAGGCAAATAATACATACTGTCAATGCATCTTACTTCATTCATTGTCTCAGAGGGTATGAAGGAAGCGGGGTTGACTTTGAATAAGAAGCTGCCAACACAGGAGGTCACGAGTCACTTATATAGATAAGCATCCGTAAGGGTTTGCCCAAATGCCACAGCTTATTTCTTAGTGTATTAAGAGGGCTGTTCTCCTACTGGGTCAATGCAGCAAACTGACACATGGATTAAGGTCTTCAGCCAAGTTTACAGCCTGGGCTCTGAAGCTTAAGGTTAGCACAGAGCTGTGCAACTGGGGCTGGAAATGCTTCCTGAAGCTGGCCCAAGTGAAAGTGAGAAATTTCTAGGACTGAATGTGCTCAGTTGGATCATTTGTTGTTACCTAGCACTTTTCTTCCTTGCTGGCTCTCTTCATAAATCCCAAGAAACTCCTCTTGTCAGTTCAGCGATGATGTTATTGACAGATGCTTTACTATAATCTCTGCCATGCCCTTCAGAGACAGCCAGAGTATCCAAGAGCACTCTGTGCTTCCCACGTATCCTGATGAGGAAGGAGCAGAGATAAAGCCCCAGGGCTCTTCTAACTCCACTTCTGATGCACATTCTGTGGATAAATGTGCACTTCAGTGATAAAAGCATTAAGAAAAGACAGTAAGAGCTTTCTACAAAAGCTGCCAATTCTGCCCATGATTGAAGATAGTCCAGCAGGTCAATAAAGTTAGTGGGAAATGGTTCTCCAATATGTAGTTTTCTTTTTAAAAAAAAAATAATAATCCTGTTCCTTGGAGGAAGTTTTAATGTCCTGATATCACTGGCAAGAGCACAGCTGCTGCACCCACTGGAAAAGCACACATTTAAGTTGGCCAAAACGACTGGATCTGATAAAAAGCTTAGCCCTACATAGGGCGCCTATATATATTTTAACCTTTTTTTAAACCCATTCCCATCAGTTGGATCCTTTCTTAGGCTCCAGCACGCAAGCTGGTACAAGCCCGCAGGAGTTCTCAATGTACATGGACACAAGGCAGTTCTGTTGCCTTAGCCCAGGAGACCCAGGCAGCAGCCACAAGCTGGGCAGCCTGCAGGAGTGAGCTGCCAGGACTCAGGGGAAAGCAGACTCGTTGGCAAACTTGCTGAGCTGGGCTTTGAATCAATGCCCAGAAAACAGATAAACAGATACCAGGCTGGTCAAGCACCCAGGCTGACAGTCCTACCAAGCTCAATATTTATTTATTTATTTATTTTTAAAATTTACCTTGTGACCAGCCTTTGACAAAGAGTTATGACATATTATGCTTTTGTTTATGCATTTTCTGGTTGCCCTGAAAGACAGGAGGAGAGCAGGCTCAGCCTGCAGCTGCATGCACACACAGTGCAGTCAGGTTCAACACTTGTTAAATAAGAGACCAAATCAACAGGGAAATATTTGGAAGCATCTGAGCGGTTATAACAGAGGAGGAGGAGAGAAAACAAGATCACTAATGAGAACTGTATGTCCCTTTAGTACCAAGCATAATAGGGTTGTTTGCCTCCCAAGGCAGCAATTTTTAAAGTCATACCCTCTGTAGAGAAGCTTAAATTCTGTTTAAGCGTGCTTCCTCCCACTCCAACATTTATGAGCTTTCTGCTCAGATTGGATGCCGACACCACGCCGTGTCTCTGTGTACCTGCACGGGATGCTGAGAGCGCAGAGAGGGAGAGCTGAGCCCTTCAGCCAGGTAGAAATATAATCGTAGAATCATAGAATCCTTCAAATCCAGAAGGGAGATGAGGAACATTTGCTTCCCAAGGAAGGTGCTGCGGTGTGAACAGCACTGCACAGCAGCAGCGACCGTCAGAGGACACAGGTAGGGAAGCATGACATGGCTTAACCCACAGTGGAAGAGAGCTCGGCCAAGCTGAGTTAGGAGCATGGTAGAATCATAGAATGGTTTGGGTTGGAAGGGACCTTAAAGATCATGTAGTTTCAAACCCCCTGCCATGGGCAGGGACACCTCCCACTAGACCAGGCTGCTCAAAGCCCCATCCAGCCTGGCCTTGAACGCTTCCAGGGATGGGGTACCCTTCCTCGAGGAGAGCTGGCCTTAAAAAAAAAAACCAAACCAACAAACTAAACCTCTTCCACCACAGTCTAGACTGAAAAGCAACGAGTTCATCACACAGCTTTGCACGAGGGCAAGGCAAGGGCTCCTGCACGTTGTTGGAGGACGGGGGCCTGTGCTTGCACCAGAGGACAGGAAGGGAGGGCAGCTTGGGCGAAGGGGGTAAAGCCCAGCAGGTTGAGCCACAAGAGCTTGTCTCTAGGTTCATTTTTAAAATCATTTTTGCATTCAGGGTGACACCCCAGTTCAGGTCATTACAGCACCACATGCTTGCCACAACTTTGAGCTGCCCCAGGGATGAGCGGCCCGGCTGAGACAAGCCCCCTCCAGTGCCGACAAGAGCCTTGCGTGCGTTTCCAGCCCCTGCTAACCAGCCCTGGAGCTGCTGTGCTAACGATGCCCCCACAGTCGCCGGCTCTGCTGCACTTTCCTGAGGAGAGAAAGCATCCCCCACCTCCTGTTGCTTATCACTTCGGGGGCCCTATTTTTATCTCACTGGTGCGATGTCTTGGAGCACCGGGGGAGGATGCCAGTGGGAAGAGGAGGAAAGCACACACTGCCTGCCAACAGCCGGGCTGCAGCACAAGCCTGCCAGCAGAGCCGGCAGCACGTCCCCTCCCGAACAGATTGCTTTTCGAAGCCGTGAGCAACAGCATTCTCCAATTTGTTGGCAGAGGTGGTGTCACCCAATAACTCAGGGGTACTTCAGGCTTTTCATCAGTCTTCCTCCAACACTGTCACCGTATTGGATGTGGAGAAATATTTAAATGCTTAACAGGCAGGAGGAGGCACATCAGTAGGACAGGGCTGTTTGTTGTGCTTTAAAAGCAGCAACAAGTTGACAGAGTGCCTCACCCAAGACCCACAGCCCTGTTTTAGCGGAGTACGTGCATAAGAGATCAAGTAATTCTCCCTGCCCTAAGAATTTCAGTCCAAAACACAGAAGATAAAAAACCAATACCTCATTCCAAGGATGGTAAAGGAGAGAGGGAGCAGATTAAGCAGCAAACCCAAGTGCACAGGAAACCTGCACCATCGGTGTCAATGGACCCCTGGCTCCTCTACCTGAGCCCACTGCTTCTAGCTACAACAGAGCCTGTCTTCCCTTGGCTCTGCTCACCAGCCTCCCTCCTCCCTTCGTGTACACACACACGCTCTTCCCAGGACAAAATCCAGAGAGCTGCGTCCACTTGCACCGAGACGTCAGGAGACAAACTTGGGCACTACCCAGTGGCTCCCGCACTGAACCAGCCCCACCACCTTCTCGCAAACCAGGTGCTGCAGCCTCTGGCACACAACAGCTCTGCACCATTCTGCGGCCACCACCCCATCCCCGTCGGCTCTGGGGGCAGCTTCGCTGGCTGCTCCTGTGCCGAGGTCTCTGATGCACCCCCACTTCCCTGCAGCACGCTCTGTTCAGCATCTGAGGAGAGGCACAGCATGCCTAGAGACAGTTTAAGACAAAACTCAGGAACAGTCAGCACGGCCAAGCACTTCCCGCAATGGGAAGGCAATTGTGTGAAAGTCAGGTAAAGGAGCCAATGGTCAGTATCTGGCTCAAAGAGCTCTCAGGGCTTTGAACCTTTTGTATGAAGCCATATGTAAAAGCTGTATACAATAGTTCAGCCTCCACCTCTGGGCAAGATTTACAGCTACAGAGCTGAGCAATTCCCTGCATGAACTGCCTGACCTCCAGTAAATCCGTGAAAGCCATTACAGCCTTCAGAGACAGTGGTCAGCAGCCAGTTGTGTCAGATCCAAAGGTATGGAAGATCTCCAGCCAGCTCCCCGCTTATCTGTGGGGATCGTCTGGCTACCATACAAGTGATGACTTGTTTTGTTAACTGGTTTTGGTTTAGAAGAAAGTTCTCCCTTAGTCAGCACCTGTACTAACATTTCTATTAGGTCAATGTGGGACTATGAATGACGCCACCAGGGAGAAAAACCAGCAGCTGCAGCACAAAGCAGGAGTGTCCAAGTGTTCGTCTGACCTGAGAGTGGAGCATTATCCACAACGTGCTCTTTTCTTTAATATATACTTTAATTTCCTGCTCATAACTGCAGCACAGTTTATTCAGGGAAAAAAAAAAATTAAGTTTATTCCTGTAGGCAGAAGTCCTCCATTTTCTGCTGGCAACAATAAAGTAAAATACAGGATGGGCAGAAACATGAAAACTCTGTCCAGGATTAGCTCTTTCCTCTTTCTCAAGAAATGCCGTGGGACAATCACAGCTATTCACTAAATGGAGAATTACATACTTGGCTGTACGTGTGCACATGCAGGGAAGGAGGAGGCATAAAGCTCTGGAAGACAAATGTTTTGCATCAGCAGTTTCCCAGTGCAGCTACTTTGAGCCAAAGCGAAACATTTCTCTAGAATGACAAATCAGTTCGTTTAACATGGAAAAGAGACCTGAAGCTATCTGGTGGCTCTTTGAAATCTCTCAAATCCCATCAGATTAAACAAGCCGAAGTAGTGGATTTCTCCATTGGCCAATGAAACTGTAAAGCCAAATTCACCTTGACCTGAGGAGCCTCAGCAGGAAAGAAACTTCTGGGAAAGAAGAAGAGAGCGAGCTGGGGCAGGGAAGCAGTATGACAATGCTGGGTTCACATGGAGCACCTCAAACAGGTTTGCTCCCCTCATTTCTCTGCATGAGAGTTTAAAAAGAGGGGCCTCTTTCTTCTGTAAGGTACCTACCACTTCCATGTAATCAGTCCTTATTCACTAGTATATGCCGCTCTTTCTCTAGCACTTTCTCTGGCAAAATTTATCCCGCAGACTTCCAAATGCGGTGCTAGTTACGCACAAAATTTCAGTTTACAGTGTTGTCCCGAACTATTCTGCCCATGAAAGTGCGGGTCTGGGAGGCGTTTTCAGCAGCAGCTGCTTTTTACTGCGGAAAGTGTCTATCAAATTTCATATATTCAATTTGAAACCTAGAAGTGTTGAATACAAATCTTATGCTTCTGAAACTCCCATCCCAATTTCCAATAAGCTTTGTTCAGGGGAAAGGCATGAGGAAGAGGAGGAAGTGGGGTCTTTCTGCAGGAAGTGACATGGATATTTTTTTTCCTCCCTCTTAAGTTGCTTCAATAAAATCTACCAGAGAAAACCTCAGTGCACTTGAAATATTTTATACAAAGTTGTTATATTCAGGACTCATCTCACTTAGGCAAAGAAAACTCACCTTTCATCAGCAGTCTTATCCAGTCCAGGAAAATTCCCATCCTTGAATAGATCCCCTGGTTTCTTTGGGCTGGCACAGCCAACAGCCCAGCTGACAACGCCGCAAAGAGTAAATGGTCCATTTTCCTTCTTGCAAACCAAGGGGCTGCCCAAACCACCCTAGGAAGCAAGAGAGAGAGGACTCTTATCTCATCTGGCCTCTGCACTGCTGTAGTTAAGGAAAGAGCTGCCGCGGGTCAGATTTGCCCAAAAAAGCCTCCGTGCAAGAAGAGGGGGTGCAGCTGCTGGTGCAACTCAGCCCTGGCCTGGAATGAAGAGGCTGAATTAAAGGCTTGCTTATCAGCGTGGAGTGAAGACTGAGCACAGACTGCAGACAAAATACGATTGAATAGTGCTCTTTAGCCTTACACATAATTTATTAGTCCGCCATAAGACCGCGGTATTGAGCAGAATGCACATTTTAGCTTGACAGTGCCTCAGTCAGAATTACTTTGCTTTTTATTTACTCAGCTGTTCTCACCTGCTGGCCTCATGATTTCAGGGAGACTAGTCAGTTCTTGAACAGTGCTCTGAATACAAGAGTTTTATAGAACCAATGGAAGTCTTCATAGTTTATCGTGACAAAAGAGTGTTATGAAACTGTTTCCAAACAAGCCGCAATGGGAAGTGTTTCACTGGGATAAGAGATAGGACTGGGGAAGTGCAAGGGAACAACATCCTCTCCTCCACCGGTCTCATGAAAATTCTAGTCCACAGAAAGATTACTAAACTCTGTGGTTCCACTTCCAAGCAACACTGCACACGTTGCATTTATCTTCCATATAGATCAACTGTGCGTATTGTTCTTGCAAGCACTGTCCCCTCCAGGGACAGCAAGTTGTTGGAGCTTTTACCTGTCACTTGCTACACGCTCTTCTCCCCCCTCTCCTCCCCTGTCCCTTTCCCCTAGATGGTCTACTGACATCCATATGCAGACACCTTCAAGAAGCGCTCACCTTTAGTTTTACCTCACCCAACAGGAGTCCTGGCCTCCCACACAAACAAAGCCAGCAGAAAGCATCCTGGCTGTGATCCCTCCAGGGTGACTGAAGTAGTAATTTCTCTCACAGATTTCATTCTCGAGAACAGGCACTCGTGTCTGCTGCAACCGCCTAGCTCGGCTCCCATCTGCTTGGGAAATAAATCCGAGGCTAGGTCTGGGAAGAAGAATACATTATGAGATGGAAACGTAAGTTCTGCTCTTAATAGGCAAACGTGCAAAATCAGAAGACCCACTTTCTTTGATGATCCCCCATCCAGACACAGTGCAGAGGTAAGAAGAGGATAACGTCTGTGTGCTGTGAGACAGACACACTGGCCTCACAGCAGCGTTGTACTCCAAAGGGATGTCTAGCTGCATCAGGACAATGCCAGATTCGTCGCTCAGCGTGTTGGATGCACTCAGGATGCACTATAGTGGTTTTCACCTGTCTCACCTGTGTGGGCAGAGGGGTCAAGGCAGAGAAGGAACAAGTAACTTCTAAGTGCATCCTGAAAGCATACTTGTAAAGGAAGAGGGCAAAAACCCCACAAGCAATGACCAAGCTCAAAATAAGTCATGAAAAGAAGAAAACAAAGTGCAAGGACTTTGAAGACAAATCCCCCACTTCCCCATTTTTTGGTTGAGAAGGTTGCTGGGCTGGATTATGTAGACCTCCTGAGGCTGATTGCTCCATTGTGCAAACAGAAGCCACTAAGGTTTTGCAGAAGACTAGTGTGTCACGTGTGCTTCTTTTCCACATGTATTTCTCCCTCCACCCCATTAGGAAGAAAGAGTCAGCAAGCTTTTTATAGACTGATATATTGCTCAGCACCAAGAGAGTAAGATGCTGAGGACACTCAGCCATGTCTGTGAGATTTTAAGACTTTTTACTGCTAGTAATAAGAACCAGATATAAAACATACTTCTATAAACTGCAAGGTAGCTGAATGAGACCAGAGTTACTGGATTTCCTTTCTCACTCCTCAACCTTTGCTACATATCAGCCTTGCTGTCAACACTGTTTTATCTGAGCAGATAGATATGGTTTGAGAAATATTGTAGGGGCAAATACACCGAAGTCAACATTTTTAATGGTATTGCTTGGCTTTTACCTGTTCTGTTGACTCTCTCAGGGCTTTACCGTGGTCTCCTACTGTCACAGTCCAGTGCAAGGGTTTATTGGATCCGTATAATGACAGCAAACATATTGGAGCTACTTACAGTCAGCCACACAGCTTCCTTATTCAGCAGTCATACCTCCCTTCTGGCCCTTCTCTAATTAGCCACTTATTCCCAGGGCTGCTGAGCAAGAGCTTCTCACCACGACAAATGCATTGCATCAGTTCTGGCTTTGCTACAGCTCTGAGAGCAGATAGTCCAATTAACTTTAATGGATCTCCTACAAGCAAGACCAAACAGTTGCCTTCTCTAAAATCAGTGATCGTGGATGAAGGGCAGAAGGAAGGTTTCGTAGAGGACATGAAGGTGTGAATATAATTTATAGCTGTCCAGCTCTTTGTGGCCCAGCCTGGAGGAGCAGGAGGAGAACACAGCGTGGGGAGAGGAGCAAGAGGTGGCCTGGGGACCTGCTGGTCACACTCAAAGCTGCACACAGTGGGCAACTGTCAGCAGCCACGTTGGGCTGATGACAGCCCCATCACACTGGTAGTCTCCAAGGAGCTTCAGGGTGGCATGCCATGGCCAACAGTGAGGACAGGCTTCCTCAGCCCCACTAACACATTTGAACAACTGCTGGGGAGTAACTGGGTGAAGGCCACAGGTGTGTGCAAGAGAGCCAGAAAACTAATCATACTTTCACAGGCAAGGTTCTTCTTTTCCTAGATGACTTCACACAGTGGATACAGCAAGGCCAAAGATGCAGGAGAGAGCAAATTCATCTGCTCTGTCTGGAAGTGGCAAGGGAAAGAAAAACAGATACACAAAAGCTTGAATCCTAAGGAGGTGAGCACTTCAGAGAGCAAACAAGGCTCTGGCACTGAAAGTAGGTTTCTCCCATCCTCTATCCTGTTTCCCCGCTACCAATAGGAAGTGCATGCAACCAGAGTGGAGAGGACGTACCACATGTATGAGAATGAGAAATGGGGCACCTGCCTATCATTTTCATCCATGCAAGAAGTGCATAAAAGTGGGCCTGAGGTCAGAAAGCATCTGCCTCACTGCATAATCCTCTTATATGTTAGAAGAAAGCTCCTCAGACCAGATCAACTGAGCAGAATTTAACTTCTTTACCTAAGGGGACATCCTTCAGAGGCAACATCGGTGCAGTAGTTAATCTTGAATCTTCTCTTCCTGCCTCCTCTGCAACAGAGGAAATAAGAGTTAGCTCCAACTTTGGTTGATAGCTCTGGCTTGTCTCCTGAAAAAAAAAAAAAAAAAAAAAATCCCCACTCTGGAAGGGAAAATTATTCATCCCCCTCAAGCAGCAGCTGGCACATACATACATTCATGAAAGCAGAAAGCAACAATAGCAGACTAGCCCCCAGGATCGAGACTCTCCTCTATAATGATATTTTCAAGGGGAATATCAAACTGACAGTATTAACAAGGCTGCTTATTTCAGGTAACAGAAGTTAGTCATCTCATTTCTCAGTGAGAAAAAAAACCCCAACTTGATTGATTCATCTCCCTTTTTCAGGGAAGGGAGCTCTGCTACAAGTAACTACTTGGTTCTGAAGTTACCTTGACAGAATTCAGCAGGATTAGCCTAAAAAATAAGCTCAGGTGTCTAAGAATAGCTGCAGATGATGCAGACATTGTTAGACACAGCAAGCATCTCTCCACTAATCTGAACGAACAAAAGTGAGCCAAGCTCTGAACCCTCTAAAAACTCTTTTCCCCATCACTTTCAAAGTGTACCAGCATGGTATTCCCTGGACTCAGCACTGGTCTGGGAGTTGAGAATCCACAGAGATTAGCTGTGGGAATGAACAAGAAGCTGTATTACTAAAATGAGAATTGTCATCCTGTAAGCACTTGTGGCTTTAGCTAATCTAAGTTTCTAAAAAGCCAAAGTCCTAGAGTCTTGGTGACTTCATGATTAAAACAAGAATTTTGCAGAAGAGGTGCCTGCAAAGCAATGTCAATCAGTGACATCAGTAAACAATAGCAGCCAGAATTAATCCACTACAGTTGTGCTACAGGTACACAAAAGTAATCCTAATTTTCTCATAGTGGAATTACAAGTAATCTTCAACAGGCAGTGTGAATGCCCTTCATTGCGCAAACCCCCCACACTTGAGAATTTTATTTGCCCTCACTGATGGGTGCAAGCAGTCTCTCTTGATTGGTTTACACGTACAGATTGAGGACCTAGAGAACAACAGCTGTTAAGACTTTTCTTCCTGTTGAGAGCACTCAGTTTGAATAGCATCTGGATGTCCCGTAATTGCAGCTGGATAGGAAGCTTGCGCTTTATTCCAGAGGAGCTTTCCTATAGGAATCTGAATTTCTGATGGCAAAGCTGTGATGGAAAGCATCAGGTGAAACACTCTGGGATGCTGAAAGCTCTCCCCTGAAAGATTCCAGATCCAAATTTGTCAGCTTTCTTCCCCCCACTTAAATCCTCCTTTCCAATGGAAACCAGATTTCTTTTCAAGGAAACTGTCGTGTTAATACTTATTCAGCATTTGGTAAACACGCGACTAAATTGCCACCACAAAATAGATGGGGGAAAAATAGCAGTGGTTTGCCAAAGATCACTTGTCAATGCCAAACCCAGGACAGTTCAAGCCTCTTACCCATCTTATTTGGTGTAAAGAAAAGAGCACCAGCCCCTCATCACTCTACTCTGTCTTTTGGTTCACATCCGAGCCTGTAAAGAGGTAGCCAGAATTCAATCCAAATATCTTCACTTCTGAGCACCAGATTGCTTTTCACCTTAAGAGTAGGCACAAAGCTCTGCTAAAGTGAATGTGGTGCCTGGAAGCTGTTTTTTTTTAAAAAAGCTGGGGTGTTATAACATGCTTTCATTTGGTCCAAGAAGGAGAAACATCTGGAAATATAGATGTTTAAAAAAGGAAAGTGAAGAACATTTATTTCACTAAAGTTAAAGTTTTTTATATTGGAAAAAACGGAAGCAGATTTAAAGCAAGGAGTTAAAAAAATACTTCCTTTTGAAAGTGTGGGAAAGCAATGCCTCAGGTTAACAATTTTTCATTAATGAGATTCCAACAGAATTAGTTCAATTCATAAAGAATTCATATCCATTTCAGTGGAATTAGACACCCATTGACAACTGCTCCTTCGCTCTGCCTTACTTTGAACATTTGTCGTCTTTAGTGACACTTTGAGCTAAATTGCTCTCGCTCTCTCCTTCGATAGAGAGATGCAGAGCGGAGGCCTGATCCGGCAGCTCACACTTGTGTGCTCTGCTGGCTCTGGAGCAGAGCATAAGCCACAGTCCTACATCCAGCCCCGCAACACCAGGAGGCTCTCCATGAGAAAGCACGGCCTTGGACCAGGATGTGAGATCTCCAGTGCCAATGGTGCACTCGGCCGCATCATGATGGGCAAGGCAGACAGGCAAGACTCAAGGCTACGGCAGAAGCCCTTACGTTGCCCTTTCAGTGGTACTGAGTAGCATGTTACCATGGTGTATTTTGGTGATTAAACACACCCTGTTTCCACAGGGATTTCTAATTTAAGTCTGAAATGATTAGTGCTCACCCAACTGGTTTTCTTCTTCTTCATCCCCATAAAGGGTAACTGCATCATAAATGCAGCCCAGGCTGAGTTCCACAGCAGTCTTGAAACTTCAGCTGCAAACCAGACAAGCAAGAGGGAATCATCAAGACTGAAACACTTAACCTTATTAAGCATGGGCTGGAGAAAAGCTAGGTTTTGGAAGAATTTGGGCATGGCTTCCCTTGGTGAGTGAGTCACAATTTGCATCAAAAGAGTCTATCGGCAGTCTTGGCCTGACTGCCCCTCTTGGCCTGACTTGTCCCCTCCTGTGCAGGGCTACAGACAGGTCTGCAGAGGATGAGGCTGGCCCAAGCTTTGCCTTAAGGCATTTCAACTGTCATCATCAGTTGGAATAGTCAACTTCTGAATGGTCAGTGTCCCACTTTTTAGGATGTCAGGTAATGGTAGGACTAGAGGGAATGGATTAAAACTAGAGATGGGTCGATTCAGACTGGATGTTAGGAAGAAGTTCTTCACCGTGAGGGTGGTGAGACACTGGAACAGGTTGCCCAGAGAGGTGGTGGAAGCCCCATCCCTGGAAGTTTTTAAGGCCAGGCTGGATGGGGCTCTGAGCAACCTGGTCTAGTGGAAGGTGTCCCTGCTCATGGCAGGGGGTTGGAACTAGATGATTTTTAAGGTCCCTTCCAACCCAAACCATTCTATGATTCTATATGGACCGCAATTCCAAGAGCTTTTCCTTCAAGCATGGAGAGTGGGTGATTTTTCCTTTGTTTGTTCTGTTTTTAATCCAGACTGCAAGTTTTCACACCAACAGAGCAGCAGCAACCCAAGCAACGTGTCTGTGTACCCTTCAGCATCCCTAGGTTTAATACTGGTTTCCCACCCCTTCGCCAAGGCAGCGAGGGAGGAGAGATGTTGCTGCTTTGAACAATGTAAATGGCAACGGGACTCACCATGGGCTGTGATGAGCTTGGTGGGATGCTTGCTGCACACAAGCAGCAACAGGCAATAAATATAAAGAGAGATGCTGGTGCTATGAGTGGGAACTTTTATCAGACAGCCCATGCACAATGAGAAGCAGACACTTTCGTATAAGGAGTAGCTTGGGAGGTTTTGACACTGCCTTGAGGAAAAGGCTGACTATATTGTTTGCAACATGCTCTTTACCTTCCCTTTACCCTCAAATCCGTGATGGACTTCAAGATAAAGCTATCCTGAAAAGAGATTGGTGCCTACAGACTTTGAGCGCTTACAACAGTCACAGCCCCTCCATACATGAGTTCGGAGGTGATGTCTAATTGACAAAATATGCCCCGCAAAGAATCAGTGACCTAGAAACCTTGCAATTTACAGTCTTGCGTGCCACAGATGTTTCTGGCAGGATTTTATTGAATCGCTCACCTGAACAGTTCTTAGTGCAGAGGTTTAAGTGCAGTTTCTCCTTTTATTACCTTTACGACATACTCTGCTGGAGTCTCAATGGGCCAGTGGCACTCCGTGTTCCTGGGATACAAGCCAGAGTAATTAGCAGTATCAATCTTCCCCTCTTCCACTAACATTGCGACACTCCCACAGCCCAAACCTGCAATACGCAGGCAAGAAAGGAGGCAATTGAACAGATGGGATTATACGGTACTTTTAATGAACCCAGATCAACAACTTGACTTTTAAGGAACCTGGGCACGCTAAGGATAGTTGTTAGTTTAAGGGGGTCAGAAAGGAGAGGAGAGGGGTTTCTACAGCATCAGCGAGGTCACCTGCTTCGGAGTTGTTATGGCTGTGAAAGTGAGCTTGAAGCTGCGTCCAGCGTTGCTCCCAGCAGAAACAAATGTAATGGTGACCTGTTCCAACCGGCAGCAGAGGGGCCAGCAAGGCATCCCCGCAGGATTTACCTGAGGGAGACAGGGAGTTGGTGGTAAGAGTGGGCTGAACATACATACATTTATTCAGGCAAATCTGGCAATGGTTCATTAGGCTAGATCCCATCGGGAATGTCTCCTCCCACACTGAATGGAGAGACTGGTTGGCTTTTATTGCCTATTAAACATTTAGAGTTGGTACAGAGAAATTAAGGGGATGGGACTTCATCCAAAACAACCGCATGAACAACCAAATATTCCTAGAGGATGAATTGCATGGACTAAGGATTAACATTATTATCAACACATCGTCATTAGTACTAAGTTAGAGTGGAGAAGTAGCTAGTAATTGCGGGAAATTTTTACTCTCTATCGGTTCAGTATTAAGCACATCTTATAGAGGGACAACGAGCCACATTTCTTTTAGTGTCATCTGCACAGTTACCCAGTAATCTGCATGCTTGTTGGGCCATATAACCAAATTCGAACCAAAGAAGAGCCAGCCTTTGAGCTACGTTTCCAACACATGAGACACTGGCTTTGCTAACACGTGGGAAACTCATCTGGACATGCACCAGCTAAGCAAGGCTAAGCGCTTGCTTTACTCTGACACCCAGGGTCCAAAAGAGTAAAATAAGCATACCGGAGGAAAGGCAGAGGGGGCACAGGATTGCGTACAGCTGAAATACATTTTTGAGATGCCCACCACACTGCACTAGATGCCGGCACAAATAAGAACGTGTCCCTCAGTCCCACCTGCCCTGCTCCATTTGGGTTGTTGTCTCTAGCTCTTTAGATTCACAGTGCGAAATACAAAAGGCTTCTCAAAAGTCAGCTGGAACTGCTGTTCTTCGTGACAACGAATAATAAGAAATTACACCCAGTAACCCTCACTCCAAGGCACCCGGTCTTACTGATCAGCTCTCTCCTGTTCAAATAGAGAGACACACAGTCACGGTCACATCCCATTTGGTACTCTACATCTAATTTAGTGAAGTGTATCACGATGATTTTGTCCTCTGGCACTGTTATATTCCAAGTGCAAGCGACAGTAAAGGCACATACCTGCATGGCTGAGCTTAGTCCTCGTCAGACCCGTGGTGGGCTGGGAGTCTCCGACGACTGCTTTCCTGCAAGCACGCACCAGAAGCTGACAACTGATGTCACCAGCTCCACCCGGTAAATTTTATCATCTTCCCCCTTGGCATAAGCCGTCTGGGAAGAGAGTCACCAATAGCAGAGGACTGCTGTGAATTTGCTCCGCACTAGGTGGGGACTGACGCTTCCTTACAGCCCTGATAGCTTTGTGCTGCGTGACCAACACACCGCCAACCCAGTCCATCTCATTCCCCTGCCTCCTGCAGGAGCTGAAAGCTTCTTTGTGTGAGCTGACATCGATATGGCCAGACCAAAAGATAAAAGGTACAACAGATCTCTAGCCAGCTGCAGCCATTTCATGAGCGTAGCTCATACAGAATGTCTTAGAAGTAGCCTTTGTGTCTTCCTGTCTTCCCCCACAACATTGTCCTGCCCAACAAGCGTAGCTGGGGATTTGCATTGCAGGGAACAAACAGCTCTTGTTATCTGGACACTGCCAAGAGTGGTGCCCAGGCCAGCAGCGGTCAGTGCTTCCAAGTCTTGGGAAACACCTCAGTGGGTGCTCCAAGAAAAATTCGGTGTTTGAAGGCTACGACCAAACTACAGTTACCTGACGTCAAGGTAACAAGGTGTCCTCTGAAGCCTGCAGGTACTGGATGTGGCCACTTTCTCCAAAGAGTGGAATGCCTTGGGAACTGCACTCTGCACAGCAGCCAGGGAGACAAAAGGGCTTGTACGGGATACTGCAGTATAGGCAGTATTGGTGAAGGCACGGGCTACGGTACTGCCGTTGTTTCAAACACAAAGTGCTTGACGTGCAGCTGAGAGAAGCCTCAGATGAGTGCACAGAACTTCTTTCCCAAAGTCCTACTTAAAAAAATTCCCAAACTTTCAGGAGTTGTCCCACCGACACAGTGGGCTCGCATTCGGTTCAGCCTGCTGAGAGCTGACGTGGCTACTCCAAGCCCATTTTTAATGAAGCACCTCTTTTATGTTGGCCTCCCCTTCATCTTCTATAGGCATTGGGTCTGCCTGAATCCCGATAGCTCCGCTTCGCAAAGGGTAGTGCACCCACTTTGTAGCCACGTGGCTTCTGCTCCTTGCAGTTACTGCTCCCAATTAAGAGGCACCTTCTTAGCAGCAGACAGTCCCCTTTTGAAAGCATAATCGTTAAGAATCCCTAGCAAAGCCATAATAGGCTGGGTATTAGTTAATACTGACACCTCAACTTTGATGGCTACGACAGAAATAACACCATCTCTTTAATAACTTTCATTAGCCCTGTGATCAGCTGTACAGAAAAATACAAGCGGCTGGCAGGCAGTCGCTAGACCTGTGCCTAGCTATAAAAGGCACTTCTGATAAACCACTAAAACTGCAGCACTTAATACGGTGCCCCTCTCCTCATGCGCATTCACAGTTGTATTTGATGAGGAGATAACCCCCCGATCAATCCCACACGCCGTTTCAGGAGCACAACAGCAGTTCAGATCTCAAGCTGGCAGGCACTCAGAGCAGGCTTTTATTAGAGCAGGGCTGGTATGCAGCGCTCAAGGGACACCTCGCGAAGCTGGAAGGGCTGCATTCAGCCAGAAAGTCAGCAGCTTGAGTAGCCTTCTGCTTTTCCTTTAGGGGACGCGTGGGTCAGACCTGCTATTATAACAGGGTTTCTGAAGGGGGACTTATCTATTTAAACTTTTGGTTTTGCCATCCCAAAATAAAAGGTAATATACCTTGTTGTTGATGCAGCCGCTGGAAATTAAACAGAACTGCTGTGGGTGGAGGGAGGCAGCAATAACAGTGCAATTTGGATCCCTATGGCACTAAACAGGAGAGGAAAAAAACTCCCAGTAGTCATACCTACCCTGGTGTCACCTGCTGGGCAATGAAGTCCACAAAGACAGACACATGTGAGAAGATGCCTGGTGAGCCCCGGGCTGTGGTGCTTCTCTTGAGGGTATCCCATCCTATGGCACAATTGATCCCCCAGGACACCACGCCAGCCAGGTGCTCAGGTGCCACCAGTCCTCAGACACACAAAGGGACCTCCAGAGTCAGCCTGTCCAAATGCCATTTGGGGAGGAAAGGTGCCATTTATTCCTGTGCCAGCAGCCCCGACCTTTGATGGTGTTGCATGACAGGCCAGCTCTACTGCAGAAGCAAACACAACCTGGCTTGCTTCTCCCCAGTCACAGGGGCCTGGCACCGTCCCCACTCATTCGGCTGCGCTTGTTTAATCTAAAACGCACCAACCCAAGCTCTGTTGTTTCACTTCCCTGATCTGACTTGCAGTTTGGCAACCTGCCCTTCCCTGTACGCAAAGCCCTTTTTGCCCCCCTGAAGAATGTAAAAATGAAAGCCTTGTCACAAACCACAACTGCAGCACTGCTTTGAAAACGTTCACACGAGGTATGACAGAGGGCAGGGAGCTTCCCAAGCTACTGCTTGGTTCAAAAAAAAAAAAAAATATTCATGCAAGCACATCCCAAGGAGACTAGCAACAGCTTGGTCAGCAGCCTTCCCTAGGGCAGGGCAAGACTGGCCCCACTCACACTGTTAGGACTAGCAGAGAAGAGTTTGGCCCTGAGCAAACTCCTCTATGGCAGCCCATTGCCCACTGGGACTGCTTGAGTGAAGATATCAGGAGACTTGAATGTATGTAAGGGGACATCAAAGGAGAGGTGGGAACTGCCTTCCTTCCAACCTTCTGGTAGCATTGCCTTGGAGTCCCACCACTGCCTTGCCCATTGCTTGGAGTCCCACCACTGAAGGTCCCCCCTGTTTTCATCAGAGGTGGTGGCACTCACATGCAGAGATGGAGGTCCTGCTGTTAGCAGTGCCCAGGGCAGGTCTAGGCAAGGGGTCAGTCATGCTTCAATCTGCTGCCCACACCCATATGCCCACCCACAAAAGAATCCTCCTGCCTTTAGTATGCTGAAGTTCCTTGTAAAACCCTTGCTTAGCAAAGTGCTGACAGCACTGTCAGAGCGGCTGCTTCCCTTTCTCCCCCGGGGAGATGGTTTTCAGGTGGATAGGACAAGTCTGCTGCCCAGCAGGAGCCAGAGCGGACAAGCTGTTACCCTGCACCCATTCCCTCCCACTGTTGGGAAGGCAGCACACAGCATGGAGCTCCTCACCGGCGGCAGGTTCATGCCCCTCAGCAGCAGGCTGGAGGTCTGGTTGTCCATGAGGGGCAGCTCCACCTCCTGCAGGATGGGAGCCAGCACCCCAGCCACTGCTGGAGCAATCAGGCCACATCCAGCATCCCTAAGACAGCTCGCCCCTCTGGCTGAATGATAGCCAACAGCCCCGTCGCCTGGGAGCCACATCCACCCCTTCCCCAACACCCCAGCACGAGCGGCTGGGTGGTCTCACACCATTTGCCTGCCTGGGATGGAGATGTTTCGAAGCAGTTTGGGATCACCAAGCAGAGGCATCCAGCTAGGCGGGTAACGCATTGGTTTTCCCCCAGCCAGTGCCTCAAAAGAGGGTTGGAGAAGATCATTGCCCTGCAAGTTGGACAACAGACATTGATTTCTTCACTGAGCACCACACTACAGGACTGGAGACTTTCAGGGGCCAGGACGAAGCCCCCAGCAAGCTGCTGGTGGTGTGAGAGACCAGCCCTGGCTGGGAGACAGCGTGCGTTCTGCTGGGAGGGCTGCTGGGGAGCAGGGGACAGGCAAGTCTCCTCTGCCCCCTCTACTGTGGATGAGCCCCAAATCACTAGGAATGCAAAAATAAAAAGCAACATTCAGGGACATTCTCATGTCCTTTAAAGTGTAATTCCTTTGAGGGAACAATCTCTGGTATGTAGGAGAGAGTATAAAAGAGCATACATTTTTATGTACAAGGGAACTATTCCCACTTTTGTAACACCTTGTAAGGACGGCTCAGCTTGAGAGAGGCTCCGATAGGCACACATGAATATGCACAGCAGCACTGCAAAGTGCAGCCTTCCCTAATGTGCTCCAAGGTCCCGCGCTGCAGGAAAACGCTGACCTGCACATCCCTACAGGGACTGGTCCTCTGACAAGCAGAGGAGACCTGGTGAGCAAAGGGGTACTGGAATTTTCCATCTGGCAGGAGTCACCTTCTCTTGCATTTCTGTTTCTGAAAGGAAGTGGCTCCTTTCCCTTACCCACCACCCTTTATTCCTGCAACTGCGACCAGAAGACCCTGACAGCCAACTCCCCCTCACACACCTTACCCCAGCCACTAGCCACTCACGGTGTCCCAAACTGGAAGTCTTCATCCCTGTGGGGAAGGCAGATGGGCTGAATCTCATCCACTTGCAGAGGAAAGGGTGCACAAATGAGCTCACGAACCCCGTGCTTCCAGGAGCGTGTCTGATTTACAGGCACAAACAGTATCCTTCAAGTCACACTGTTCCATTTCTCCCCTTCCAAAAATATCACAGTCACATGTGGGTATCTATAAAATGGGAATACAATGTGAAGTTAGTCACATGTAATTGTATTATACATGAGGCAAATTCAGAGAGAGAGATCAGAAAGACTGTTAGCTATCTTTGAATGTTAACTTAAGCACAAGGATACTTAGGAAAGGGACAAAAGAAGAGAGGGAACAGCATGGTAGAAATGAGGAGACCGGGCTGCCTCTGTATCGGTCTCATAGAGTGTGGGAACAGGCCAGCGCTTGTGAGAAACTCCTTACATCATTCTCCCCAAAGACCAGTGCTGACCAGATCAGAGGAGTTATGCAGGACATGAAAAACTCAAAAGATTCAGCTCCGTTCAATCCAGACTCACATTGGTTAATTTTCCCTTGATAATGGGGAAAAAAAACCCCACATCACAGTTCTCCTTGGCTGCCTTGACGGGGCATTGGCAGTGCCCAGCCTTCAGAAGGGCTAAGCAGGGAGCCCTGTAGTTTCCTCAAGGGTTGTCCATGTGACTTAGATGCTGCCAGAGACATACCTGCTCAGCCACAGAGCACAGGCAGCCCTCAAGCAGCTTTCCTCACGCTGCCTGCCAGGATGTCTGAGCCCCGAAATGAACATTTCTTGGGTCTTATTTCCCTTATTCATGTCATTATGGGCAAACTGCAAGGCTATCACCACCCGAGCCAGTGATTTGAGACATGACAGTGACAGAAGGTTATTTTATGTTGGCTGATCTGCCATCTGATGGTCACAGGCAGTCATGGCCAGTTGGCTGTAACCCATTGTAGCTCTATACAACTCAGGGAATTGCCTTGGAAAAGCTTAGGAAGTCAGACACTCGTGCCACTTCCCTGACTCTGACACCCTAAAATTACCTCCAGAGGCTTTGCCTTTGTCTGCAGAAGTACTTGGAGTGAGCAGGTTTTAATCCAGCCTGCTCCTCTGTGGGCAGGACCCTTGCACCCCACCGCTAATAGCCCAGGGCCATGGCCAAGAGGAAGCTGATGGCTTTCCCGCAGCTAGCCGAGAGCTAGTGTTGGCACAACGGGGTTGAAGAAAACCACGCTGATGCAGCTCGTACAAGGGGAGCACAAGGGAACACAGGAATTTGGTGCATGAAGAAAGCACTGGTATATCCAGAGCAGAGACCCTGACTGAGGGATAAACTTCCAGGACAAGTCTAGGACAAAAATTAACCCAATTGTGTTATTAGAACATCTCTCTTATGAAGAAATGCTGAAGGACTTGTGTCTTTTCAGTCTGGAAAAAAGACGACTGAGGGGGGATCTTATCAACGCTTATAAATACTTAAAGGGTGGGTGTCAGGAGGATGGGGCCAGGCCCTTTTCAGTGGCGCCCAGGGACAGGACAAGAGGTAACGGGCACAAACTGGAACACAGGAAGTTCCATCTCAACAGGAGGAGGAACTTCTTTACCCTGAGGGTGGCAGAGCACTGGAACAGGCTGCCCAGAGAGGTGGTGGAGTCTCCGACTTTGGAGACATTCAAAACCTGCCTGGACGTGTTCCTGTGCAACCTGCTCTAGGTGACCCTGCTGTGGCAGGGGGATTGGACTAGATGATCTCCAAAGGCCCCTTCCAACCCCTACCATTCTGTGACTCTGTGGAAGGAAGAGGGGTGTTTTTTCTGGACCAGCACATGAGAAAGGCATCCATGGTCTGGACCATGGATGAGGTCTTTGCCTGCGTAAAGCATGCTCCCACAGCAGCGGCTCATCCCCCTGGGCTCCTGCTTACCACACTGGGCTGGGTGCTGCAGATGCAGCAGGGCCACGTCGCAATCCATGGTTGAATGCAGAGTGGATGATGACATGTGAGACAAGGTTGCACAGCTCCTGCCTGTCTGCCTGCTGGAGGAGACGCTCCTGCACTGTCACCACCAGGCTCTTCAGGAGTTTCCTGATGTAAAAAAAAACAATGCCAGGTTGATTAGGGAAGGGGCTGCTGCCACAAACCAAATTTTTGGTTTTTTCTCTACAATTTCCCACCCTGACACTGAGCCTGCAACCCCCCAGTGTGCTCCCACCCTGGGAACTGGGGCTGGCCTTCACTAACAGGACTTTCAGCGGGGCTGATTTCACATTCGCAGCAATGCAGAGGATCCCCTGAGCGCCAGCTGGAAAAGCCAGGCTTACTTTTAAACGGATAAATAGGCTTCTTGTTTCATCTGTTATCCATCAAGCCACTGTTCATACCTGGGCAGCACAGAGCTGCCAGGAGGCCAGGGGAGGTGCCAGCAGATTCCATTGCAGCCAGCTCGGTACTGGGAAAAGGGCAGTTTATCTTTTGTCTTGGGGCCCACCAAACTCCTGTGCCATTTTTGGCCTTGAAACATCAAGCTCAGCCCTTGTTACCTGCAATCTGGGATCCTAAAAGGCACATGAGAAGACTTAAAAGCAATGGGAACTGGCTGCCAAAGTCATTTTGGCCCCATAAGTCCTCCTTTCTAATGTTGTTATCAGCGCATTTAGGAGATGAGCAGTGGCCCACATTTAAAAAGTTCACAATTATTTTAGGCAGCTACACATAGTTTAAATTATCACTAGACAAGTGTATGCCCATTATGGTTTTCCTGCATATTTTATAAGAAATATAATGTCACTGTTAAACTTAGAGCAATCAGCTCCAACAGTCAAAACACCTTTCAGTATTTCTTTTAGAAATTAGGTGGATGGCTACGCTATAAGAGCGGAGATACCCAGTAAACAGGTGGGCAGCAGACCCCATCTTTAGCAAACCAGATCTTTAGCAAACAAGTTTACTCTCCTCTAGAGACCTGACAAGTGCACTGGGGTGCAGGGTGGGATAGTTTTGGACCCAATGGGAGACATGAACTGGGTTCACTGATCCAGCCGGTACAGGCGCTGTGAGAGACACCCACATGAGCCGCGCAACTCGTCTGTGTTTTGGCCATCAGCATTTCCCGTTACCAGTTCCCACAGTACAGGGCGCAACACAGAAGTGAGCTCATCTGGAGATCTTTGCAATTAGGGCGGATTAAAGGTCTGCCTGAATTATTATCAAAATAGGACAAAACCCAGACATGAAGCCTTTTGTCTCCAGACTACATTCACTTGAGAGGCCAATAAACCCCAGTGCCCAGACAAGAGCTTTGAAGTCTGTTTATCGCTGATTTGCAGTAGTTTTATATATTTTTATTGTTTTCAAAGCCCTGCCCTCATTCTTTTCTCTAACCTCCATGGTGTTACCTGAAATAAAAGCCCTCAAAACCAAAAGTAGTTTAGAGAGGAGATATTGCTTTATTTGACGTCGGGTGCTAGGGGGAAAAACCCACAAATCTAGCACGTCTTACCGGGGATATTCACCCATTATTTATACACAAAATATTCCCATAATTCCACCTACATAATACATAACTCCCCCTAGGCTTACATATTCATTAGGATGACTGAATAGTCTTTTTGCACATGCGTATCAAATTTTGCTGCCTTAGCAAAACACTTCTGCGCAAGTGTGAGTGTCTCGGTGGTCGTTTGGGTAAGGAGACCCTTCCTCACGTTATCCTTTTAAGGTACCGAGTCATCTCAGGACAGTAAAAGTTTACTGTAAGTTTGCCCACTTCTTGAAGATAATAAGGATGTTCTTTGAAGTAGCCACAACTCTATCCTAATTGGTATAGGAGTACATACTTGGCGTATAGAAGAACCTTGAGGTGATTAACTACTTGTTCTTCCATCCTTGGTGATTAACTACTTCTGATTGTCTCCTCATTATCACCATCTGTAACATCAGCTCAGTGACTAACTATTTTTACACAGTAAGAAGGTCAGTAATTAGCTGTTTTCACACACAGTAAGAAGGTTAGTGAGAAACAAATATTTTAGAAACAAAGCAGAGGCTTGTCTTTGGTAACAATTGGATTGCACCCCTTCGTGAAAGTCCAATCGCTGTGAATTACCACCACCCTATTCTACCCATACGTTGCTTGGAGGTAGCAAGTCCAGGCAGCCTGGCTTGAGGGGGCTGGTAGGCACACATTTTTTTCCACTCAGGGAAACCCTTCCTTTAATTTCTAATCACTTTCAGCCATAAGTAACAGACACACTAATGGCACAGCTCAGCTTTAATCTCAGGAGGCTGTTTACCGGAACTGGAAAGTTCCTGTACTTCCCAGCAACGTCTGCCACTGGGATTGCCTGGCAATGCAAACGCTGCAGTGATGGGAACATAGGAACAGCACTGGCAGGATAACACCAGGGAATAAAAGCACTGGCTAGTTTTGCACTGAAGAGAGAAACAAGGAGGTGCCTCATTATCAAGGTTAATCTTGCACACTGAAATTTTTATACCATAGCAACTTTCTCAATATTCAACATCAGTCCTCAAAAATGATGCTCAAGTTGAGCAAGAAACAGATGTGAAGCTGACTGGTCTGCAATTACATTATAATGGATTATAAAAGGGCTGGCAAAGGGGCCACTTACATCATTTTCCCTGCCCGTTAAGAGGTCCGTAGCATGACCTGTAAAGCTGGACTTGCATTAAAAGTACAGAAGCCAATGTGACTGCTAAGAGTAATGGGGCAGTCGCCAGGGCTGCTTTACCAGCAAGCTGCAGTGCTTCTCCTGCTGCCTCAGAACTGCTCCTCCGGTCCTTGCGCTGAACGGGACACGTGGATTTGATTTGCAGTCTCCCTGTGCAGGGGAGCCCTCTCCCCAGGCTTTGGGGAGAAACATGCAGAGACCCAGCAAGAGCAAGCAGGGTGCTGGGGGTGCACGAGTTGCTTGAGGACCCGTGGCAGATCTGACTGTGGAAGAGCACTGGCACCGTTCAGCCCCAGGGTGGATATTTCCTTCCCTGACTGGGATGTCACACCTGGGCCCAGGAGCTCCCTGTGTCCTAAGAGGAACTTCTCCTGCAAGAGGTGTCAAGAGTGGGCGAGGAGGTCAGGCTGACTTACTGCTCCAGGTTGACCACACAGTGAGCAGCAGTAATAACCACATCTTCTCAGACCAGACCGCCACCACAGAAATGGAAATGGCCCAGTTTGAGGGACACCTTCAAAGAAAAGATCAGGTACGTTTTGAGATGAGGTGACTCCCGTTTCCTCTCAAAATGTGAAATAACAAAGATCAGCCCAGCCAGGGAAACAACTTTTTCCTCCCAGTATTAGTGTGTGGGATGCCCAGCTGCCTGGAGGCTTGAGTCATCACTTCCAAGTCCTGGCTGACCCTTGGCAGTAACCTTCAGCCCCAGTGGTGCACAAGAGGAATGAGATCCTGGAGCATCCCGAAACAGAGGGGACTGGACAGACATCTTACTCCTCCTCTTTGCTTTCCTGAGCTTCCAGAGCTTGATCCATCCCCCTGACCCCAGTACCCTACCCTCTCCCTACACCGTGCCCTGGCTTTGCCTTCCTGCTACTATCTGCATAGATTTTCAAGCTGCTGCGTGTGCAGGGACTGGGTTTTGGGGAGAGGGAGGTGGCAAATACTGTTTGCCACAGGTGCCAGTGTTTGCTCTGGCAACACACAAACAAATAGTTCTTTTCTAAATAGAACCATGCCCTGCTCAGTTACTTGTAAGGCATCATCCCACAGTCATTGCTCTGTGCTTTTCCTTACATCAACACAAACCACCAGGCAAGGGAGCTTTCTTCTGCAACAGGGGACCAGGGAGGTGCCCTTCCCACCTCTACAGCCTCTTTCTATACCATGAAACCCAGCAAATACTCATCTGTGCACACCACAAAAGCTCTGCAGCTGTATTAGCTCACACCAGTCAGAGATCTCATCTTAACTATTAGATCAGCTCATTCCTTCCTGTTTTGGGAGGGGAGTCAGCCTGGGAAACTAGGTAAGAAGGACTTTTAGTCCAACATCTGCTCCTGAGCAAGCAGCGTTCAGTGACTTGAGGATGAAAGTGAAATGCTCCCGCCTCTCCTCCCCCTTCCCCAGCGAAAAGGCAGCACACTGCAACACAGACCTGCCAGGGATGTACCCCAGACACCGACTCTCTCCTACCAACGATTCAATTAGAGAGAAGAATCCCAGTTGCAGAGCATTCTCTGGGCTCTTCAGGTCAACGGGATGAACTTCGCACTTGAGGCCTACACAGAAGACAGAAACAAGAGTGTTTTGCAGTGAGACAATCACCCACATGCTCAGATGCATCACCTCAGGCTCTTCTGGGACAAATCTGAGGTGTCACAGCTTTCCCAGCCTCAAGGCAATTATATGGGGATAAATGAAAACACATGGAAACTGCACTTCTTGATAAGAAGCTGACGTGTGCAAAGCTGAGGTCTCCTGTGAGGTACTTTCATGATGTGTGTGCACAGTCATAAAAAAAAGAAAATTTAGATTTAATCTAGGAGACTAATTATTCTTAATTAAATGCAACTGGGACTTACAAAATTAAGTAACAAGTGTAACAGGTTACAATGGTGCCACCAGACTTTACTCAAAGTTTATTATTTCAAGGCTTCCATACCTTAAGTGCCCTGGTTTAACCTGAGCAAGTCAAGTCATGAAAGACATTGTCTCTGAACTGATAGAGTTCTGCTGGCCCAGCACTTGCTCTTGGCTTTGGTCTGAAATACATCACAAGAAGACAGAGCTTTCTCACATCGCTTTTGGCACCGATTGTGCCTTAGAAACATGGACAATGAGCAGGGGGAAAGTTTGACTTAGAGCAGGGTCCATCTGGGGGTGTCTGGTTCTGATTAAATTTTAGATGCTTCACTGAACTGTGCAGTCTGAGATAAATTTGTGGCAATCACAGTTAATGTTCTCTGGAAAAAAAACCCTCAGTCCTCACCCAGCAGGGAGGGGTGCGCACACTGCCAGGCCTGCTGGACCACACGCTGGGTGGAGAGCAAAGGGTGTGCTGCCTCCCCTGGGTCAGCTCCAAAACACCATCATTTCAGCAAAGATCACACAGGAGGTGTGTTCTCAAATACTTGGGAGACACAGAAAAGGAACCAATTGCAACTCCTCATACCGGAGGTCTGCTTCTCCAGACTGTGTTGTTTCAGGAGACGGGTGGCATGAAGTTTCTGGCTCCTTTGCTGAGAAGAGGACAGTAGGGTCTTCCTCCACTCCCTTCAGCTGGTCCATGTCTGCATCAGCTAAAAATTGCTTTGTTAATCACTCCTGTCCAATGTGTCTCTCATGCCATAGGAGGGGTCCCCTGCCTCTCCCACGCCAAAGCTGGGGTAAGAGTTCAGTTCCCAGCCATGCAAGCATAAGCAATATAATGCTCATGGTTTAGGAGGTACTTGCACCGTGTTTGTCCCAGGTGGGAGCCTGGAATAACTCACTGGAGTCACCAGGAGGCTGAGTCTGGACCCAAAATGTTACCAGCTATCACAATGACACCCCTCCAGCCCTTTCTTTAACTTTGGGTCCTATGTCTGTGTAGGCTTGAAGGCAATGCTACTTGCTTAACCTTCCCATCAGGTTAGCAGGCATTAGAAAGCCCACCAATCTCTCACACCACCTTACCCAAGAGCCAGTGAACTGAGGAACCCATATCTTTCTCCTCTCCCTGGGCGGCCAGCCACCCCAAGACCTTAGCAGCAACAAGAGGGACTCACTCCACAAGGTTGTGGGGGATCCTCACACAACTTCTGCAGCACTCCTGGCTGTAGAGCGCCTAACCGAGCTCCTTGCTTCCCTATTCAGCCCAGCCTCTCTCTCTCTCCCCCCCTCCCTTTTTTAATACCCTTTTATCATATTCCCAGGATACTCTCTGGCCTCAAAGCATTCAACTACTGCAGAAAGCACAGTCACAAAATCAGGCACAATTTTCTGAGTCATTGACCTGGACCAAGCGCTCCCTAGCCCGTGCTGCTGACTAGCTTTTCCAACAAGAGACTGTGGTGATTATTGCTATAGCAGCAAGTCTACTAGTGAAGTAGAAAATAAATAGACTTTATCAGTGAGGTAAATGATGGAGAAAACACCATTCCCTTAGGTAGGGAAAGAAATAACATTAGCAACAGCAGAAGGACCAGCATCGTGTTGGAGCAGGATAGGAAGGATGGCAGTTAGGTGGTTATCTCATCTCTTGCCCCAGCTGGGCTGATCTTTTTAACACTAGCTTCATTACCAAATCCTTCTCTTACATATAAGCATCCCTAGGAAAGGAATTTTTACATGGATGTGAGAGCAGGCCAGACAGAGAGATATAAATATGTTAGCCACTACAGGAGGATGCGTAAGAAAGATTTGAGAACATGGTCCCATTCATTGCTCTCCTAGACACTTTCCTCACCTGACTGCCCCAGGGTCACCAGTTAGCAAGCTCAGCAGAACCAAGCCATTTGTCTTTCTTGCACAACCAAGGGACCACACCACAGCTGAGCAGCCTGCATGGGGAACGGCTCGCTTGCCACAGCAACCAGGAGAGGGCTACAGCAAGGAGCATTAGATGGAGAAGGTAAAAAAGGCTTCTAGCCCTAGCAGAACTGCAGCAAGGGCAGCCCAAAATCACTCACTAGGGGCAAGCGCATCAAGCTCCACTATGATTTATGAAAACTGACTGGTTATATTCACCTGTTTGGTACCCTAAAAGAGCAGGTAGCTCCTGGGCTCACTGCTGTAACCCCCACACTGGGGTACATCTCCCCACAGCCCACTGACAGGACTCACCACATGGAACAAGAAGGGACAACAGCAGCAAGAGGAGCCCTGCTCCCACCACGGCCCAGGGAAAGTACGCAGTGCTGGAGCCTGGCCTGGGCTGCGCCACACACACAAGAAACACAACCCTCCTTCATCCCACCTAATGAGCCCCTTTAATAGATGAGGGGGCCAATGAGTTTTGTCAGGTGAGGCTGCAGGGCTGCAAAGCAGGTGGGTTTGGAGGCTCTTCAGCCATGTCTTGCTGGGGGTCACCAGCTCCCTGGGCTTTCCTGTTTGTAGTTTGCTGCCTACTTTACAGAGGTGACCGCAGCAGAAGTTAATGTCTCCCCTCACCATTGCCACCAGGCCTGAGCTGCCTCAGTCCTTGCGGTTTGAAACAAATCTTATTGCTTTTGCTAAGGAGAGTTAGCACAGGCAAAGCTGACTCCAAGCCAAGTTCCTCGCCCTGTGTCCTCTCCTTGCCCGGGCCAGCTCGGAAGATTGTGTTTATAAGGCATGGTGGTGTGTTTGCCTCTTCCTTCCTATGGGACACCAAGACAGCTGGACACCTCGAGCAGCTTTTAATCCGTGAAGCAATACGTGGGATTTATGGAGAGGCTTAAGTAGCTGCCATAAGGATGAGACTGGGAGTGTAATGATAGGACACGGGGGAACAGTTTCAAACTCAAAGAGGGTAGATTTAGATTGGATATCAGGAAGAAATTCTCTACTGTGAGGGTGGTGAGGCACTGGAACAAGTTGCTCAGGGAAGCTGTGGATGCCCCATCCCTGGAAGTGTTCAAGGCCAGGCTGGATGGGGCTTTGAGCAGCCTTGTCTAGTGGGAGGTGTCTCTGCCCATGGCAGGGGGGTTGGAACTAGATGATCTGTAAGGTCCCTTCTAAACCCAAACCATTCTGTGATTCTGTGAGAATGATTTGATCTTTTTTACAGGGAGAGCTGCTGTCCACATACTGCAAGATCAACTAAAGCATGGAGGTTCCTTTTCTTTGGGGTCAGGAGCTGCAGCCCCACCCTGGGTGCTGCGGTGCTTCCAGGCACACAGGGCCCCGGCGTCACCCACAGCAGAGCAGACATCTCCACCCCACCTCGGAAGCTGCTGAGCAGCCCAGGGGCTGCACAGCCCAGAGGAGGCGAGTCCTGCCCAGCCTGTCCCCACCTGCCGTGCCACTGCCTGTCCCCATGGCACTGCCTGCCCTGTTGGCCAGCTGGCAGTGGGAAGGCCCCTCTCCTGGGAGGCCAAAGGCCAACTATATCTGCAGGCAATGGAGGGAGGCAAGACCACCATGCTGTATTCCTTGTTCTGCTGAAAGGACAAAACCTTCAGACTGGTCCACAGGGCAGGATCCAGGCTGTGACCTGGCCGTACATCTTATTTCTCCATCAGTACAAACGGGGACCCGGGCAGGGGGTCGTTGGTAGCAAGCTCCAATAAGAAAAGCTGCACTGTCGGGATCCGGGAGAACTTCAGGGTGTATGGGCTGACTTCAATGTGAGCGTGCAATTCCCCTTCATGCTACAGAGGGTTTTGTACACAACAAGATGGCAGGAAACTCTATGGCTTGTGTTAAGGGCTCTTGATTCTCCTTTAGATCCATTTTCAATGGAGATGTTTATCACCATCGTGATCCCCTGAGTGAACCCAAACCCTGGGAGCACACAGGAGCATCTGGGAATGTCTGCCAGGAAGAAGGGAATTAGAACAAAATGACTTTCTTTTTAATTTCTGTTCTGTTTTTCACTTTGCACTCTGTAGAACTGACATATTCCTGACCAAGTATAAAACCTGACATGAAGAACTTATGCCAGTATAACATGTCCAATCATCAAGACCATGCAAGAACCAGCCCTCACCCTTTCTCATGTTCAGGCTCCAAAAAATGCCTGCTCCAATATTTCTATATGGCCAGACTCAAATACATGTGCTGCTGCATAGTTGCTCCTACATGACCAATAACTGGGATTCCTTGGGCAGTAAAATGTAAGTCAAGTGGAGTAAGAAACTTTGGCCCTTCCACCTCCAGAAGAACTTGTTCCTGGTTGGTCCTAAGGATCAGACCGACTCCATAGCCAAGAAAACAAAACCAGACACAGCACTTAATTTTCTTACTTTTTATATAAAATAGACATTTACATACATTTTCTTTTGCAGAGACTTCGAGCATAACTCCTGTACGTGAAATCTAGCCATAAATCCCACAGTGAGAAAAAGCAAAGACTTTGCAAATTCCTGCACCACTGACATACATCCAGCTGCTGCTAAGTGTGAATTTATTTTTTAAAGATTTCTAATCCACGGGCTGCTTTCTTGTGGTTGTTTGTTGTTTGTTTTTTTTTTTAGAAAAGATATGCACAAGTGCTTAAAAAAGAAATTAGGTACAGAAATAAGACCCATATGAACAACAGGCAATGCAAACAACTCCCGCATGAGAGGAACACGCAGCGTGACATCCACTTCAGGCAAAAATTTCTACAGTAATACAGTTGTAGAAGCCATAACTTTTACAGAGGATACCACCGGGGGTATTTTCCAGAAGAAAAAATTTTCAGCAAGGCAATACAAACATGGCAATGAACTTTTGCACAAAGTTATCGAGATTACCTGAAGCAACTTTGCCACATTGAAACACTAGTGAATGCCAAGCGCGCTTTTTTTTTTTTGCTTTTTCCTTTTTCTTTTTTTTCTTTTTTTTTTTTTTTTTGCTGCTGGGTTTAAATGTACATGAAAGCAAAATGGTGCATTTTGAAATTGCTGCAAGAGACTGAAGGCTGGGGGAAAAAAAACCCTCTAAGGGCTGATTTTTTCCAAAGATTGTGCATAATTGCATATACGAAAGATAGAAATTGAGCACTTGGTCAACTTAATCACATACAGATTGAGGAGATTTAAGCATATACCAACTGCTTCACCGAGCTGGAGGGCAAGTTGGCCAAAGGATCATACAACTATATTCTAAATTGCCTAATTATTAAAATCAGAATGACAATTATCTTCTCTCACCAAATATTGTACACTATATCTGGCCTGGTTTCTGTAACTGTTGAGAAGCTTTCATAGTTTTTAGATAATTTTAGGGGCGTCCAGCCTCCCCTGCAAGTTAGGCTCTTTATTTTGGATTTTTTTTTGACTTAGACTTCTTCCACCCATGTGCCTGCACGCACACACACCCTGGCCCGTCCTCGTCAAGATCTCTGGAATGAAGGCCATTTGCACTGCTGCATTCACTTACTGTTTGGCCAAAACAAGTTGCCTGTGCATTTGTAGGAAAATCTAGTCCAAGGAGTCTCTGAGAGAGAGAAAATGCCCCCCACTGCATCGTTTATCCCAGGGGACGGAGAAAGAATGGAAGCAGAGAATGCTGGACTTTAAATAAGCAATAAAATAAACCAAAACCAATCAGCTGAAAATATTATTCATGGGGAAAGGAAAAAGCAACACAATTATTATGTTTTTCATTTAGGATTAAAATGCACAGCGAGTACACGAGAGTCCTGTCTAACCGGCTTTCCGTTATTTCTCCACTTTAATATTGGCGAGCACTGAGGTTTAGCCAAAGCAACTTGGAGAGAGAGCGAACTCTCCCCCACCAGGTAGAGCTCCAGCCATTTATTAATTTGTAATCTCTGCTAACCATGCTGAGCACTGGAGTTGGCAGAAAACAATGTATTTATAAGTCATTATTTTAGAAGCTGCGCAATGCTAGAGGAAGAGGACATTTCCTATGATTAATTAGGATAATATCCAGTTTATCACAAGGTAAGTCGCTCTATTTATCTTCCACAATAACATTCCATTTTAGTGGAGGTAACCCATTTCATACCATAGTCCATTCTTCTTCTTCTTCGCCTGCAATAAACCTTTCACAAGATTAATGTCCTGAACAAACATGGCATTTCAGCACGGACGCCAACGAGACAGGGAGTCAGCTCAACACTTCACAAGGGTTTAACTGCTTTGGTAGCTCAGGGTCCGAATCGTCCTCCAAATATGCTGCCAGTTCGCAGACCATCACCCTGAATAGACGGGGTATAAGGTACTGGTTCAGGAAAGCGGGGTTCATGACCAAGCCCTCCTTTCTCTGTAACTACCATAAACCCAGCTCCAAAATGTGGAAGAGTCGGTTTTTTGGCATTTAAACGTAATCCGGTTCAGCTGGGATTAAACTCCGTGGATATGCTACCTGCCTAATTCAGGCGAGTAGACGAACATAGGCTATGCCTTCCAACCAAACCGCCTCCCTCACCGGGACGATGGTCTCATCTTTCTACGGTATTCTGAAAGTAAGGCAGTGTCACCAAAAAGGGCAATCCTTCTCCAGGATCTGGGAGGGGGGCACCCAAAGCTATATTATACTTTTACACGTTCACCAGTTTTGGGAGGTCAAGGTGACTTGGATCAGGTTCTAGGACAAGAACAAGACAATCATTTCTACCAGGTGTCTCAGGAAAGACAAACCAAGCTTTAAGCCGAAGTAAAAAACACAAAACGAAGTCATCCCCCTCACAAAGCATTGCTATAAAAAATACAACTTCTTTTATATTTGAAAAAATATGTTTCATTGGCCACAATTTAAAGCCACACTGCTGTGGGGCTTGTAGAATATATTGTATTTATTTAATATATCTTTATAAGACAAAGTTTATAGCTGATACATGTTTTTATATGAGACGTGTCTCCCCTCACCCCTATCCCCCATCCTTCAGGTAGCTGTCAGGGCACTCTGCAGATGCCTGCTATGCCGGGGGCTTTGCATGACACTGCTGTTGGGGGGCTGCACCAAACACTGCTCTGCCAGACCCAAAACTCGCTGCCACGTGTCAGTACTGTGGGCAACCAGCCAACCTGGGCACACGGGGCTTTGGTGAAGGTGCCCCCAAAGACAGGCTCACCTTGGGGTAAGGCAGAGAGCTTTATGGTCCAAGTACCTCTGAATACCCCAGCAATGAACCATCTACAACTCTGCAGTGCACGGTGGGCAACCAACTGCTCTCGGAGACCCTTTAAGCTTTGGTTTCCCCATCCCATGGGATTCTGCTGGTGCTAACCCGTCTCCTTCCAGCACCAGGGCAGTGCAGAGCTACTCCATGCATGGCATCCATCAGAGCACCTACACTGGGGACCTGCAGAAACATCAGGTCAGCAAGTCCATGGTCATAAAAGTTGTGCGACAAGACAAGGGCTGCTGACCCAGCCCCAGGCCTTCAAACCCACCCTTGGCCCTGGAAAGGAAAGTAGGCTGCTTGGGCTGGGTGAAAAAGGGAAAACTCACCAGCAAAAGCCTTGCTTGGTCTTGGTCCCTGCTGCTCCCCTGGGACTAATGAAGCTGGTTCAAAGGGAGACAACCCAGAAATGTGTGTCACCAGCTTCTGCCCCTGATGCTCTCTCCCTGCCACCAACCTTAGGAGCTGGCCTCTGCCCAGCTGTAGCCACTGGCCAGTCTCTTTGGCCAGCAGAGACCAGTACCTCCCAAGTCCAGCCTCGTCTCAGTGGGCACACAAATATGGCTCCAGTGGGTCCACAAGCCCTTGCAGGGCAGACACTTGTGCCCTCCTGGACTGCCTCTGAGCTCCAAATGAAGTTGGAGTCATGTTAATGATTTGTCAGTAATTTGACCACCAGTAGAGGCTAAACACTGAGCTTTTTAAATTAAGCCAGTGAAGCCACCAGCACATGGCTGTCCGATCCCACTGAGAGAATTTGGAGCTCGCTGAGGTGCCAGGGACAACACCAACTAAGGCTGGGTGCCATGTGGGTCACTGCCACACAGGCTTTTCCTGACAGATGTATATCAAGGCCTCACATACCTAATTTGAACTGTCCTTTACTGATAATGCTAAACCTTGGGCTGCTCTTCTGCAGGGACCAGCCACAATCAAGCTCAAATATAACGACTTTTACGGCGGTTTCCCGCTGCAAGAGGAACAAACTGATGACGTACCCTGATGTCCAAATGGAAAAGCAGTGGCACCAAGCACGATCCCACCAATGCCCGCTGTGAGCTGGTACAAACCCTGGTGGAAGCAGCAGAAGTGCCGTTATGGCAGTGGCAGTTTGGTCCAATGTGCTCCGCAGCCATTCGCTTTAGAAACATCCTCAGGGGGAGTTATTCAAGCACGCCTCGGTGGTCCTTCAGACCACACAAGTCACAATGCCCAGGCACCTGGCCAGCTGTGAAGAATACTGCCCGATTTGTATAAAACAGAGAAAATATATTAATTATTTGATTATTATAAGTTAAATAAATAAAGCTCAAAAATAAAAGCCCCAGTTCCGAAGAGAATTTTTTCCCACTTCAGTATTTAAAAATATAGTAGATTTATTACTGATCAGCTATAGGTCATTTTCTGTATCTTTTGGGGGAGGGGATGAGAAGACTTTGACAAAGTGTTTTGTTGGTGTTATCACCATGACAAAAGGGCTTTGTCCCTGCACACCCATAAAAAAATCCTCCTTACTACCTTTCCAGCCTGGGAAATCTTCCCTGATCTCTCTGTGGCTTTACTTTACCTCCTATGTTGATCACTTTGGTTGTTTGTTTTTTTTTTTACTGGGGACTGGACAGGAGGACAAGTAATCCTAGAGCTTCCCATTGCCTTTGGGTGCTTCCATTTTTTTCAGAGTAATAATTATTTGGCCCAGAGGGAGAGGGCAAAGGGTAAAGCCATATGATATTTGACAATACTGACATCATGAACCTGAATTATTACAAAATGACTATCTTATGAGGTATTCCCTCAAAGGATCATTTGTCCTACTTGTAGAATCATCCTTCTAGGGTGATATTCAGATACTATTTTCCCTTTCTTTAGAATAATTTTCAAGTCACGTTTAAAGCTGCAAAAGTGGCCACCATTTCCTCAGCATTAACCCCTTGAAACCTTTTTATGTGACCATTATGACCATCTTTCCTGGTTCAGAAGGACCTGGCAGCACTTGCAACGAAGTCCATCAGCGGTACTTTACGTGGACAAGGTGAGCCTGTGTTGAGTAGCAGGAGGTGCTACTTCACCCTCGCCGCAATGGAGGCGTGCTTTGTCTCCACAGTTTCCCCAGTGATAACCAAGACATTGAAGGTACATGTCCCACCCACATTCCCGGTGTGATTAAAATGGGTTCAGCCTAAACATAAATCTTGATTAAAGGAAGGTTTTCATTCATTCTTCAGCATGTCCCACAGGAACCAAGTGTCTCCTGTAACTTTGGTCAAACATAAGCATGCATTCAAAATTTGCCTTCCATAATTCTGAATCCTATCAAAGTTCCTTCAGCATCACTTTGAGCAATAGGCTTCCACCATACTTTTCTCCAAGGGGCATGAGTTTCTTTCCACTGGTGACGGAATGCTATGTTTGGTCTTTCTCCTGGACTTCCTGAAACCGTTTCTCCAAGCGATCCAGTTTGGCCAGATTCTCTTTCAGCAACTTGCTGTTTGGAACCAGCTGTAAGGCTTTCTCATAGTAGCCACGAGCAGTGATGTAGCTTCCCTACAAAGAAAATGAGTGACAGATGAGGCATTATGAGATGGATCACCGAGTATCATTAGCCTAAATTTGATCAAACACACATGGCAAGAAGTAGATTTACATTTTTCTGTTATGTTGTAACAGAAGAGTTAATTTTACTCAGTGATAGGACAGCTCAAGGATATCACACAATGTGACTCTTTTAAGACCCAAATCATAATGATATGCTAAAGTATTCAAAAAGATAAGCAAACACAGGGTGGGCTGTCTATTTCCATAAATTCATGCCAGTATTCTGCATTAGACATCTTTATTAAATTAATTAGGCAGAGAGGAATCTTAAAAGTCGACTCACGGTGACATTTTTTAAGGTAGGTCAACAACTGAAACTGGAAAACTTTAGAGATGGGCAGGTTGCTCCTTGCAGCCTGCCCTCTTACAAATGTGGGATTTGCATTATAGGATATATATTCCCAAGCAACCTGATTAGGACAGATTTTCCTCTTTTTTGGATAAATACATCAGGGATGCTCACTGTTCACAAACATGCAGCTCTTGGCAGCCTGAAACAAATTTAGCTTTCTGCCCTGAGTAGTTGTCTCTGCAGCTGACAGCTTAAGGTAAAGAAAGATTGTCATTACCTTGATGTGCTCAATGCCTCCCATATTCATCCAGGCCTGCGCTTGGTCTGGGTTGAGCTCCACAGCCCGTTTATAGCTCTACATAAATATGAAACATTTTTAGGTTAAGAGTCTCAGTCTTCAGACAAAAGCACTGCTGGAGGGGAATGAGAAACTAAGTTTCCTCTCCCCCTGAACCCATTTAAAATGTAATTTCAAATTCTTCTCATATACAATGCACAAACTGAACTTCAGTTTCTTTACAGCAGAGGTGACATAACATACTGCTTCACCGCTGAGCTCATCTTGCAGATTTTCCCTGCCCACGGCACCGCATGAGGACCCAGACCAACCCCTGCGACCCTCTCCCTGGCACCCTGCGCCACCGGCGTCTCCTGCACATCAGGGTCATTTCCCTGGGCAGGTGCCTGCCACCCACAAGCCATGTGTGGGCTGTGAAGCTCCTTACCTGCAAAGCTTTAATTTGGAGCTGCTACAGCCACCTGCGTGGAGATGGAGGGCACAGGGACTTGAGGGCAATCATAGAATCACAGAATGGTTTGGGTTTAGAAGGGACCTTACAGATCATCTAGTTCCAACCCCCTGCCATGGGCCGGGACACCTCCCACTAGACCAGGTTGATCAAAGCCCCACCCAGCCTGGCCTTGAACACTTCCAGGGATGGGGCATCCACAGCTTCCCTGGGAAACCTGTTCCAGTGCCTCATCACCCTCACAGTAAAGAATTTCTTCCTAATAGCTAATCTAAATCTCAGCTCTTTCAGTTTAAAACCGTTACCCCTCGTCGTCCTATCACTACACTAGAGTCCTGTGTCTCCCCACTGCTTCTGCCACTGTGTGTGGGAGAAGAGGCAATGAGGACCTTCTGGATTCTGTCAAACAGCACCATTTTTATGGTGTCACAACAGGAAAATATTCAAATCAGGATTAGACACCTCTGGGGACATTGAGAATATTCAGAACTGTCCCAATAATGATATTCCGTGTGATATTTAATGCTAACATAATTTCTGAGCTATCAAGCCTCCTGCTCCACCGGATAAGCCAATCTCTCAGCTATTAGGTAATGAGGTGAGATGTAACAATGTGGTGGGCTCTCGCAGGTCCCCAAGCTTCCAGCTGAGGCTCATGGAGTTGGCCATCACCAGCAAGAGGGGCTGGGGCTGGATGGACCAAGGGTCTGGTCAATGAGAAGAGACCTAGTTTCCTCCATAATCCCACCATGACTCTGTACTCAACCTCTTAGAGCAGGGAGCTGTATTTTCACACAGGAATGAGGAAAAAAGTTGCAAGTAAAGCTGGCAAAGTTAGCTGCCCCATAGCTTTATCTGTACTGCTGGTGAACTGCTGAGCTCCCAAGGCCAACAGCCAGGGTGCATGCACCAGGGAGTATTAGATGCAATGAGCTGCCTCTACCTTTTAACTTACAAAACTATCCATAGGGCTTAGAGCAGTCATACCTCGAAAGCCTTGTCAAGGAGATTCTGTTCTCTTAGCTGGTTTCCTTTAGTGAAAAAGAGCTCTGATATGACTTTTGGATCCTTTGGTTTTAGCTGAAGAGCTTTTTCTATCGCTTCAAGTGCCTGTGAAAAAGCAAGAGGACATTACGGTACTGTGTTCTCTGCCTTTCCACTTCTCATGCTCTCCTCACCACAAGGGTCTCCCAGCATAACAGTCATCTTCCTCCTTCCCTTTTTTGTCCCACGGTGTTAACACATGTGGAAATGAGTTTTTTAGATGCCTGTGGCTGATGGGCACTGGGTCTGACAGCAGAAGGAGCAGTAAGCTGTAAGAAAACCACACTGCCTAGCTTCAGTCCCAGTACCTAGATAAACAGAAGCTTTTAGCAAAAAAATAAATCTACTGGATGTGCACTAAGGCATGTGACATGTCTCTGGAGAGATGGAATGTAAAATTCATCTTGAGCTCTGTGTGTGAGCCCTCGGGACAAGGCTACCCCATGGCCATGGTACCTTGACATAGTGCTCCTGCTTGCTGTAGATGGCTGACAGAAGACGGTAGCACTCCAGACACTCTGCATCCTCATTGAGTATATGGTTTGTCATCTTTTCGGCTTCCTTCGTCCGCCCCATCATTGCTAAAACTTGAGCCTGTGGAGCCACATTATAAAGGGTTATGATCATCAAAAAACTCAGCCCTCTTATAATACATGACGCTGCACCCAGCGGCTGGTGCTGGGCTCCTGCTTCTCCTGCTGGTGGTGTTAAGAGGCACCTGAAGGAAAGGCAGGAGGATTAACCCTTCCTAGCAAGTAAGAGGCAGGTCAGATTTTCTATATGCCATGTCCTGCTCAGCTGAAAGGCAGTGGCTGAGACACAGGTCTGAGGTCGGGAGAGGCGAGTAGGAAACAAAGAGGATGGGAGAGATGGTCGCTGGATGGCTGGCATGGAGATAGAACCAAGCTCTGAGCCCTGGGCGACATTCACACTAACAAAGCCACCCCGCTCTGCTTGCGTGGCCCTGCTCTGGCCGAGCTCGCCCCACACTCACCAGCGCCAGTCGGATCTCTTTGTTTGAAGGCTGCAGTGATGCCGCTTCTCTGTAAACCTGCAACGCTTCTTCATACCGCCCTGTGTTGTAATACAGAGCCCCCAGCGGGGACAGGACTTCAGCCTTCCGGGATACCTTCAGTGCCCTGGAATTTGGGAAAAAGAGATGCTTCCAGGTAGTGCAGGGAACAAAGTGGAACACCGAGGTGTGGCTTGCAGTTGGATGGAGCAGCGAAGCTCTGACCTGTGCATGGCACGTTCATCCCACCCTGGGGAGCACAAATTTAATATCATGGGGAGGGATGAGCGTGCCCACAGCAACAATCCCTTTGGCCACGTGAGAAGGAGAGAGGGCCTCCTCCAAAGCGCACGTGAGCATGCAGCAGGGGTGGGGATGGCTGACAGTGGCAGAGCCCAGGGAGCGTGACCACAAATCAGGATGCCAAAAAGGAGGCAAAAACCCCCAGACAGTCCACCCTGCTACATACTGGGAGTCAGAGCCTTCCTACTGGCACGTTGCTGGGAAGGGCTTTGAGTTTCTGATAGTGCCAAGGGTTTGGTGCTAGGCTGTGCGGCAGTTATGGCTGCTACTGCTGCTAACAACCTGCTCATGCAACGCAGAAACCTGTGGCTTT
Organism: Alca torda; assembly: GCA_008658365.1. NCBI lineage: Eukaryota > Metazoa > Chordata > Aves > Charadriiformes > Alcidae > Alca > Alca torda. Next base: position 66,286,968 of record CM018076.1, on the reverse strand, counting down.
GCTGTTACAGCATCCCCCAGACAAAAGCAGCACTGTGTCCATGCTGGCGGCCTGGGAAGTCAGCACTGCCTGAGTCCGTGCTGCCTCTCCAAGCATTCCCCCAAAACAGCCAAATAAGCAAAGGTAAACCTGGTTTCAAAGAGATGGAGAAGGAATGGGGGAAACACCGAACATGCACCGACAGATTCGTGAATTAGAGGTGCTTCAGAGAGACAAGCTGTACAGGGCGAGGAGGGAAACCTCTGTTTCCCATCCCAAACTCTTACCGCTTGTACCACGCTTCGGCCTCTTTGTTCTGCCCCAGGGAGCGGTGAAGCCTGCCCAGGTTCACCATGGCCACGTGGTGAGCGGGGCTGAGGCGGATGGCCTGCCTGTAGTGGGACACAGCTCGCTCCGGAGCACCTGGAGAGGAGAACAACCATTAAACTGCTGCCTCAGAAAAATCCCTTCTCAAATTCAGCACGTAGTAATGCTCCGGGTGTTCTTTCAGCTATTGTTTTGTAGGGGGGGGTGAACCCTTTTGAGAAAGAAATCCTGCCTCAGCCTTTCTAGAGATTAAAAAATCACTGTCCAAATTAGGATTTAAGCTCCAGTATCCAGAGATGATCCTGAGAAATAGATTCTTCTGGGGTGGGTTTTTGCAAGTCGAGGGTACCGTCATCAGAAGAAGACTGCTGACTGAAAGCACCCTCCTATCATGCTGCAGGGGACACTCATCACCCCCACCATGTTAAAGACAAAGCCCATCCCAGACAGGGGGCTGCAGAGCACGTACCACCTCCCGGGAGAGCATCCTTCCACCCTGGCCCACTGGAGACAGGGAGAACAAGCCACCCAGTATTCCCCACAACCCCTGCACAGCTGCAAATGGTTTCAGCTCTTTCCAGACAGAGACTACTCCCTCCATCTTTGTTGCGCTGGATCTGCTCAGCCTCTGTGCACTGCTCAACGGGAATGGGAGTAGCTGCCACTGACCAGTTAATTCCCACCTCGGGGCAGTAAATCCCAGACCGGAGGTGCCCAAGTGTCTCTTTTGGAGCAGGTTAAGCATGGTCTCTGTGTTGCAGAGGAGCCGTTGGGTGGCACTGCTTCGCTGTGCGGATACATCTACCAGTGCAAGGTCCCGCAGTCCATGACATCACCCAGCACCGCAACAAAATACAACACTGTGCAAAAAGAAAGGTGCCAGACCACCACCCCCAAAACCTAAAGTTCTATTTCTAATAGTGTATTTTTATTTAGCTAAATAACGGCTTTCCTCAACAAGGATCTTGCAGTGCTTTCCTCAGGCAGGGCCTGCTGTATAAAGTTCCAGCATTTCAGCAACATGAATATCGTATTTTTAACCCCAGTGCTCGTTTAATTGGTTTGTAGACTCTAGACCAGATAATCTCCTGATGAAAACCAGTACTCATGGATCTTTGTCCACCAACAAAGCTTTTGAGTACTGGCATTTTTTAAGCCAAGTCACTTCACAATGTATTTAATTCCATTTCTAGCTGGAAAGCAGAACTTGAAAACAGCCTGTGCGTGTTGGGGCACTGAACTTGCTGCTGTGGGAGTTTTATTTTCATAGCTTTTCAGATCTAGTTTGGTTTTCCTGAGACTATCTATGCGACATAAAAGTAACATTCACACTACTCGTCGTCTCCTTTATAGGAGAGAGGAGGAACATCTGTAGGGAGATTTAGAAGCACCTAAGATTCGCCCAGGGCCAACGATGTCTCTTTCAGGGCAGGACTTTTTCAAAACATCCAGCAGCAGCCTCAATCTTCTCCCACCGCTGAGCAGGCAGATGTTTTTTGCAAATCTCATTACAAACCACCCTGGGAGGCAGCTGGGCGCGCACCTCAGTCCGTGAGTCAGCCAGTGCCTCCCCTGCTCCACAGGCGGCGGTGACGGGCATCGTTATGGGAGACACGCTGAGTGTCTATGACCACTGCAGAGCTGTCTAGGGCTATGGCTCCCCAGAGCTGACACTTGCTGGAGGCTTGTTGCACCAAATCCTGCACGTTAATTGGAGTGGTGCTTCGCAGCATCCCCCTGTGCCCGCCGGGGAACAGCACAGTCTGTGGCGGGCTCGCTACCAGCCACTTCCTTCACGCCTTGTCATGTCTCCAGGAGGGTTATTTACACATCATGCCCAAAGGATCGAAAGTCAGCGGGTTGTTTTTTTCCCTGTTGCTTGTGTGTAGGGAAGAGTAGGAGTAAACCAGGAAAAGTTAGCTTTGACTTTGGCAGAATACACAAGTGCGAAAAATAGAAAGTGCCCTGCACTGCGTTTGAACCACAGTTTTTGGCAGGAATAGGGCAGTTTATCTGGGTTGGGAAGCAAAGATGAATACAACACCAAGAGTGAAATTACTGAGGAATTTTTATCATTTGCAAGCCTGAATTTTGCCAGGGCACAAATTCAGAACCTCAACCTCCGTCACTAATGCCATGATGCTTTTTTTGATTACAAATACTCGTTTTGGCTTCTTATTTATTTCGCACTGGTACTACAGAAGAGTGATGGCTGAGCATCAACTCAGAGGTAGGACAGCCAGCTGCAGGCTGATGGACACCATTGTCCTTTCTTCCCAAGCACCACCGGAGCCGGGCGCAGTGTGAAAGGGGCAGAGTGGGTAGCAACCGCACACTTTTAAGCCTACAATATTTCATCGCTGAGCTTCAGCTCTGTTCTGGAGGGACCAGAGTGTGACAGTAGTTTGGTTTCCACTAGTCATTTGTCAAACTTGGCCTTGCTTATAAAGCTGTCAATAAAAGGCAGTGATTGCAGTGGTGCTTTTTGTTGTTATGTGGATGCCAGGAAGTGCCTGAGTCCAGGGAAGTTGGATGGGAACCAGGAGCCCAGAAAATAAAGGTTTTGGATGTCATTATGGAGCTCCTGAGAAATCAATTCACCCCATGGTATCCTAGGTTTTGTTTTCACAGATGATTGTGGCTTAAAAGCCGCGTTTGTTTTTATAGTGGTGGCACTCAACCTTTACAGTCAAAGAGCTGCTTTGTCACCAAGTAGAGCTGCAAGCGCTCCAAAGACCACGACGATTCACTTGTGTGCCTGGGATTTGGCTTGATGGGGCCATGCTTTCCTGGAGAAACGGCAGTATTGTCATGGTGCTGCCCAGCTCAAATGGAAGAGGACAACTGCCTGTGCAAAGATGGCGAGAAACACTGAAGGAACCAGCCGGGCTGAATGCCACTGGCACACAGTGCCTGCATTGATTACAAATTTCTGTACACTGTGCCATCTCAGCAGCACGGGGATATTTATTTCCAAGCTGCAGTGGAGGTACACGTATTGCTTTGGAAGCTTTTGACACCCTTTTAGATGTGTAGTGGTGAATAAAACAAATCAACGCAAATAAGGCACAGAGGGAGAATCCCTCGCTCCTTCTTACTTACCGGTATCAACCAAGAAAACACCGTAGTTGTTATGCAGATCGGAGCTCTCTGGACAATTCTCTATGCCAGCCTTATAGACCTCCTCTGCTTCCTTAAGCCGTTCCTTAAAAGAGAATGAGATTTCTTAGCCGTGGCAGAAAGGGTGTCAGGACCATTTGCCGCATACCTGCATTTTGTGACAACTCCCTCGCTGCTCGGGGAGCTTGGGGCGACAGCCCACCCCGCCTTCTAGGTGGCCAAAATTTTACCCCATGGCATGGATGCGAGGTAGCTGCCTTCTGGTACCCCAGAGCAATTCAGAGAGCTTTCCCCCCCATACATTCCCAATTGGAGCTACCTGCAAAACAAAAATGACAGCCGGAAAAGGTGGCTTGTGTGCAACGTCAGCGAGCCCCAGCTGGGCACGCATTCAGCCGGGAAACGCAGAGTGACGGGGGTTGTGGTGGTTCTAGCGAGAAGTATCTGTCATCTGGGAGCTGATATATTTTAATTTATTTGTTTAATGAGCATCTCGCTGGCTAACTTTTCCCCTCCGGAGCTCTGCTGTTCGTTTCCTAAGCAGCAGGGAAAATACAAGAAACGAAAGCTTGGCATGCACGACGGCTGGGGGATGGGGAGCTTGTGTAGGGGGATGAGGGAAGCTGGAGGAGGATGGGGGCAATGAAAGAGTAGGGAAAATCTGACAGATACAGATTAAAACCAGGCATTGTCAACACGTGAGATGTAGCTCACTGGGACCGACGGGACGTGCCACCGTGCCGATTCCCACATGGGCTGAGCCCTCACATTCTGCATAGATTTCAAGGAGGTTGGTTGGTGCTGAGGGTTTCTGGAAAATACAGATCTTTTCTGTGGGGACACCCTGCCTATGGGAAGTGTCCCACTGGCTGGGTTCTGTCTAGCCTGAGCTACGGGCAGCCCGGTCCTGAAACAAAAATAAGGTGCCTTGTTTGGATCAAACAGCAACTTAATAAGGCTCCCATTTCCCTCCAGCCAGGCAGTGCATGCTCGCTAGCTTGGCTTATCACTGTCTTCCTTCCCCCCCAACCTCAGAGCCTTGCTGTCGGGTGTATTTATGGAAGGAAGCTGTGCGCAGCATGGTGCAGAGGGGTGTCAGGCACACGTCCAACACCAAAGACGCTTTTTCCAACTCTTCCCCTTCCGCGGAGAGGCATAACCCTACGGTGACAAACCCCATGACGTCCTGACGATGCTCCCGAGTGAAATCAGCTGCCTGGGTCTCCGCTGAGGAAGGCCTGGAGCCACCAAGTTGAAATGAAAGGTGGGTCCATTCACAGCTGTGGACTCTCCTCGCCTCAAATCCTGCAAATCCCAGAGCCTCCGGGGCTTTCTCTGGATTTAAAAGGTGCACTTGATGGCAGCTTTTGCTCTGTGGCTGCTTAGATGTGTGGACTCCTTTCTCACCTCCTATTTCAGAGCTGGAGAGGTGGAATTAAATGCACTGGAAGACTATGACTTGATGAAAGCACAAGGTTTGTTGTGGTTAAGTACTTTCACATTTACGTGATAAAGGTCAGCCGACAGAAAAGATAGTGTGTGATAAAACACAGAAACACATTTTTTAAAAGTGCTTGAGTTTGGACATTTTGGATGTATTTACGTGAATTGGACATCATTATCCTGCGGGGTCAGGAAAAGTGTAGTGTTCGCCAGAACTGACTAAAGTGATGAGCAATTTTTCGAGAAAGCATCTGTGTCACCAAGACATTAACAGGCATATTTTCAAAGCTTTCTGTATTAATTCCTTTTCCTCTCAGTTTAATTTTCAGCCAAGGAATGTGGCTTTGTGCGCACGTATGTCAGTTTTCTTCATTTTATTTACTGATCATAAATCCGATCTTTAAAGCCAGGAAGGGCTGTGTTAAACTGGATTAGCAGTGTCCCATGTCAAAACATTCACACTCACCAACACTGAGTAATTTCAGCATTTTTATCATGGTTGCTTTTTTGGCACCCAACGTCCTGACCCTGCATGCCTCAGGCTCAGCGCAGAGTCTGGGATGATTTCTCTAACAAAGTGTTTGCATTAAGCATAGTCAGAAATTGGGAAGGGTGGGCCCAGCTTTTTTGTGCCAGAGCTTTCTCCGCCAGAGCTTTCTCCCTCACAGCCTCTCCTTTTCTTGGGAGAAACGCTCCAAGTTCATCAAGGCTTGATTCTCATTAACACTTAATAATGCCACTCCCAGGCCTTCATGAAACATTCATCAACCTCACAAAATTCAGAAGATTGGCTTAAAAAATGTATGAGATTTTTATGATATTAAAAAAATTATGCATGTGAGAATCTCTCAGTTGAACTCCAGGGTTTTTAAGTCTGGGGTTTTTTTTATGGCTCAGTTTTTCAGTCTGGTTATGCCTGAGTAGGCTCTTCTCTGCAGCTGAGCAGGAGAAAAAGCTTCTTCTTCTTAGTGTAGGCTGATATTATTGCATACACACAAAAAAAATCACGTGAACCCAGAAACTAGGGCCTGAAAAGAGCCATCAAGTAGCACGAGATGGCTGATGAAACTCTAAGGGCTGTGAAGAAGGCACTGTTACAGTGCATCAGAGCAAATCCTGGGGAAGCAGTGCTAGAGGAGTGGTGTTGGAACAGCAAACAAAAATGTTTGATTTCTGATATTAGCGCCACTGCAGTGATCATGGTAAACAAGGAAAACAACAATACACTGTGACTGAGTTATGATACCAAGCAGAAAGAGCAGCAAGAAGGGCAAGCATTTATAAAAGGCATAAACAAGCCAAACTTCTATACAATGTGGCAGTTGTTTTTTCTATGTCAGCTCTGGCTCCAGAACCAACTACCAAGGAGAGAAGAGGGCAATTAATGTAACGTTGAGTTACAGGCTAATTCCCTGGCACATGAGACATTCCTCTCAGGAGCATTTTTTACAGCTGTGGGAGGAAAGGACCCATAAACCCTATTTCGGATTCATCACCTTTAAAACAGGGGGGAACATGCTTTGTGGGACCGACCAAGGCAATCCCCATACTACTTCACTGAGCTGCTTCCACAAGTTTCCCTCCTTCTTAGCCTTAGCGCAAAGCTGGAGGAACAGCAGTTTGCCACGGGCACGGTCACCTCATGTGAGTTATTTTAACGTGCCGCCTCTGTCACTGCAGCCCCTTTCCATCACATTCCAGCAAGAGGGAATCATTTTGGGCTCCTTTCCCCAAAGCTCCACAGCAATGCTGTCTCTGCAACCCACTGCATACTGCCTGGCATCACAGATACCCCAACAGCTGTGGGCCATAAGTCAACAGAAAAACAGGTTTTTGACTTTCAGCCATTTTGGAAAGTATTGCTTGGACAAAGAGGAAAACTACAGAGTAAAAAATGGGGTCCTGTCATCATCCTTTGGGCTGAAGATGCCAAAATTTCTGCCTGTACTCTTTCAGGAAGCGCACAGAGTAAGGGTGTGATTCTGCAGCCCGCCGCCACAGGCAGCAGCACGTATCTATGGGACAGCCCCCACCATGGTCACTAGGATGGGTGTGTGAGGCAGGAGCTGCACGACCAGGTCGTCATCTGCTGTGGCTGAACATGAGAAGGTGTTAAAAGCCTGCAGGAAATCACTGTTGTCCGAGGAAACTGTACTAACTATCTATTTTCCCTATCGCTTATTCAAGTCACAAGAGGATGAACAATCTATACGTACAAGTAGATGAATTATTGCTGGACTTAACTAATGGCATTTGCTTTGGGCAGAAGGTGTCGGGACTCTGTAATGGTTTTATTGCTCTGCTGACCTTACAATCGATGGTTCTAATTAATAATTTCAATTAATATTAAAACCGGGTATTACTGCACAGGACTCATTTCCTATACTTGCAGGAGACTCTTCATTGACAGGTTTATTCAAAACACAGTTCCCATTCAATAAGGTCTTCTTTCAATTCATACGCTATATTTCTAGGTTACTGCAGCTGATATTGATAATATTCAAATATTTGAAAGTCACTTAAAAGAGAAAATAAAATAGCACACCTTTCAGTAAACCGTATGTATCATAGGTGAATTTTGCAAAGTACCTACATCATTAAAGAAGCCTAAACCAGAACAAGACCTTTGCTTATAGTTTTGCTGAAATTTATCCACTTCCCTTACAGAGAGAAGATTTCCCTAACCAGGTTAATGGAAAACAGTGAAAGATTGGCTTTTTGCTTTGTCTGTATTTGCATTCGGCAACCTTTTAAGAAAGCTTTAGCACCCTGCGCTACGGAACAGTTAGATCTGAAACTTGGGGGAGAAAAAAAAAAAGGTTTCAAAAGGCTTGCGGAGGTGTGCTGGAGCTGTGCAGTTATGAAGACCTCATCACCCACGCCCATAGTCCCAGACTGGGACCGCTGGTTGTAGCTGCAGTCTGTGGGAGCACGGCCCGAAGCACAGCATCCCTCATCTGCTGCTGCAGACATGGTGAAAAGCGGCGCTCGGTGCTCTCGAGGTGAGCACCCGCGCTTTGCGGCTTCTTCTGAACTCAAGCATTTTGTGCCTCAATTTCCCTCTTCCTCCATGGGGACAATATTTCACCTCACAGGGACCTTGTAGAAATAAATCACCTAACTACAGAGAGTAGGGAGGGTAATGAGCACGGGGAACAAGCCCGAGAGGAAATGACTAATCCTGCCTCCAGAGCGCAGCCTGGGCCATGCGCAGTAAATAGGGCCTGGGGGCACATATTGAACAATGAGGTTAAATAAAATATTGAACAGCTGCTCATTAAGAGCAACATAAAGCTAGCGAGCCTTCCCACCTTCTGTATGTGATCATCTACCACCGTAATTAAGGGCCGTATCCCGATGCGTGCATGCAAGGGGCAGAACTCGGGCTGCAGAGGCCACCTGGTTTCTGACATTTCCTAGCTTTGGAGTGATTTATTATGAAATCTCAAGGTTATCCATGTAGGCGTGTGTGTCTGAGGGGGAAGCGCTCGCCTATTCTGCTGTCACAACATTCAAGGTGCGATGCATTAAGACTCCGCCATATTCGCGGGGAGCTGCAGAGAGGATATTTACTCACAGCTCCAACAGCGATTTAATTCAGAGCCACATCACATGGGTGTAATCACTCACTGCGAACAAGTTGCCTCCCATCCTGAAAAAAGTCACCCTTAAAGCAGCCTGAGAGCTCTCTGCAGACAGCCGCGGACCCACGCCTTGCCACCGCGCGCGTGTGAGGCGAGGACGCTCCACGGGGACGCGCAGGAGGTGTTGCGGCTGCGGCAGCAGTGCGTACACACACGCGCAGAAGGCACGAGAGCTCGGGCGGTGCCCGGTACCTGTTCGGCTAGCAGCGAGGCCAGGCTTGAGTAAGCATCTGCAAACTCTGGACCATACTTAATGGAGTCCCGCAGTAAGATTACAGCTTCCTCCTTCTTCCCTTGGGATCTGCAGGACAGGGAAGGAGGGAAAAAAAGAAAGAAACGTTCCTGTAAGCACATGTTGAGGTCATCCTGCTGATTAACAACTTTAAAAAGACATGAAAGCCCCTGGCTTGACCTTTTCAACAAGGACTAAATGATTCACTCATGCCTTCTCTCCACAGTGTGCGTACCCAGCATCTCCTCGGCCCATCGCTGTTTCCATATGTTATACTCAGGAGTTGGGAAGACATAGGCCTTAATGAATCCGCCATTTAGTCTGCTATTCGGGCAACCGTCATACTGAGCACTACTCAATGATCCCAGTGAAGACAAAACGCCCCCAAAACAGTGCATTCCTCAACCCTGCACACTGAAGAGCAAAAAAAGTATTTTATTTTGGCTATCAGGCAAGCAGTGCAGGCCACATGCTCTGTCTGCTGAGTCATAACCACTAGATTTTGTAAACTTCTCCAGTCCTACTGTACACCTCCTCTCAGTATTTCTCTTTATGACAAACACAGCAAATTCTGCCCCATTCATCCCATCAGGAGCTAAAGACACACGAAGGACAAGATAGCAAAAGTGTCTCCGGGCACGAAGTACTGAACAAGACCCTCCCAGCGATGTCCTTGGGAAGTCGCATGCCCTACGGGAAGGGATGGTGTTGGGGTAACACCGGGTTTGCAGTCAGCTTCTGGAGGTCTGGCTCCAGTCACGTCTCTGGGGCACTGACTGACCTGGGAACAGGACACTTGCTCTCACCACCCCTGCTCTCCCACCAGCAGGGTGGAGACACCAAAACATTTGCCTTTCCTTAAAAATACCCACAGAGTCTTTGCACGTTCCTAGACGAGTGCTGTTATAGATCCACTTATGACTTAGTTAAGTTAATACTTTGAAATTAAAATATTGCTAAGTTAAACATGCCTGGGATCTCTAAATAATTCCTTAGCAAGTCGACCATTAGGCTAGAGGAGTCTGTTCTTCAGATCCTAAGGATTATGAACAGAGATAGCTGAGAGATGGCTACACTGATGAGCTAGGTTTTTTTCCAGCATTGCTCTGCACCTATTGCCAGGGAAAACAGAAAAGGTTTCCCCAAACAAAAACCTAAGGATGTTTATTTATTTCAGCTACAATTTCTCCAGTGTCGCTCCGTATTGCTTTCCTTGGAAAATGAGAAGGTTTCCTGACAAAACATCTAAGGATGTTTAGCTGGACTGGAACAACATTTTCCTTGTGTTGTCTGTACAAAGAATATGAAGAGCAGGGCTTACAAAAAGAAACAAAGGGCTCTGGGACACAGAAAAATATGTGAACACCTTGCTGCTTTGGCCTTAGATTTCATCTGAGTGACGTGGCCAAGTAACCAGATCTTGTTTATAAGGTGCAAATTTCAGCTGATAATATATGTGGCTTTGCAGATTTTTTCCCTTTCTAGTTGTGTAACTGGAAGAATATTTTGCCTGTGCATTAAGCTAAGTAAAACCAGTTGTGCTAGTCTTTTTCTTCTTCCAGTGGTGTTCCATATAAATTACACGAATGAAGCAAAAACAAATAAAGAACCACTTTTCTCCTACACTAATTAAAGACTAGCTAGCTTGTCAATTTATAAAACTTTTGGATCCCTTGGCTGGAGTTTCATGACACATTTTTATAAATCAAAAACAGATGACTGCTTTATAAAGGTATTGATATTTGGAAAAAAAAATGTAGGAAATGCCAGCTACAGAAATAAAAGGATTAAGTGATCCACTCAGCAGCAGTAAAAGCTCCCATTAACCACAAGAATGCACTCTGAACATGGGGCAGTCCTCTTAATTGCTCTTTTTTTCAAAATGGCCTTTTTTTTCCGTTTGATCCAAGAACAATGTTTGTCTCCTGAAAGTGGGTGTAGAGAGGGAAAGATTATGGCGTCTTTTTATGTGACAGAGTGAATTACATTAAAAAAAGCAGAACCAGTAGTTTCTCAGAGGGCTCAGGCCTGCAAGATACCAAGCGCTCTGGCCAAGCACTTAAACGCGTACTTAACTTTTATGTATGCAAGTTGAAAATTAATTGCTGGCTGAAGTGCTTTCCTGGATCAAGGCCAACGCTTTGCAGGATCGAGGCCGTCACTTATATAAATCTCCTGCAATTTGGGAGAGGACAGAGCATTGGAAGAACGGTCCGATACACTAATTTACCATAAACTGGGGATCTGGATCAGGAAAAGCTAGGTAACGTATACCTTTACTATGACAGAGAGAGGAACAAATTCAACTGACACAAGGAATCTATGATCACTTAATCTAATTTTTCCCCAAATTACCTTGCCTGACAATGCCCTCTCCTGACTCCCTCTTCCACCCCAGCTCCCAGCCTCCCCTCTACAATCAGCATGCTCAAGCAAGGAATAGTTCTTTCCACAGGGAGCATCTCTTCCATATTTTTGCAAGTGCCCTACAGTTGGAGAAGAATCAGCTTAAAATGCCCCGCAGAAGTCTGGCAATGCACAGGGCTGTGTGTGAGCTGCTAGTGTTGTCCCAAAGCGGGGACCTTCTTAAAGTACATCATTAACACTGGAGCAAATTTCATTTACAACAGAAAGAGTAACCTAGGAATTAGCGCTCTAGAGGACTTTTTAATCTTCAAGATTTGTTTTATTTTGTGAAGTTAGTTTGACTGCATTAAAGACAGAAACACAGAAATCAACTGGGGCTCCACAGCAGTTCTGAACATCTCATCTTGCTTTCACACCTAATCCAAGGGGAGCTTGCATTGCCTAACTCTGCCTGTTTGAAAGGAAGCCGCTAAGCCTGTTCGACTCCCTGGTTTAAACTGATTCAGGTAATTTAAGTGCACTCCTTTGCCATTTATCTATCCTGTGTGGGTGACACCAAAGTGGGGGAGTGGGCAATACACTGCAAGGTAGGGCTGCTTTTCAGAGGGACCAGGTCTGACGGGAACCTCATGAAGTTCAACAAAAGCAAATGCAAGTCCTGCGCCCAGAGTGGTACAACCCCGTGCACGAGCACAGGTTGGGGGGTGACTGGTGTCCTGGTGGACAATAAGTTGACCATGGACCAGCAATGTACCTTACGTGGCAAAGAAGGCCAACAGTGGGTCCATCCTTCCCCTATACATGATACTTGTGAGACCACTTCTGAAGCAATGTCTGCCCAGAGCTGGGCTCCCCAGTGCAAGAAAGGCATGGTCTTACTGGAGGAAGCCCAACAGAGGGATATTAAAGGTCAGATCACCCCTTGCATTGAGGAGAGGCTGAGCGGGCCCTATCTGTGCAGCCTGGAGAAGAGAAGGCTCGGGGGTGGCCTCAGTGCTGCCTGCGACTTCAGAGGACACACAGAAGCCAGAGCCAAACCCTTCTCAGAGGTACATGGTGACAGGATGAGAGAGGCAACAGACACAAGTAGGAACATGGAAAATTCTGATTAGATATAAGAAGAAATATTTTTCACCACGAGTGTGGTCAAACACTGGAACAGGTTGCAAAGTGTGGCATCTCTGTCCTTGGAGGTGTTCAAGATTCAGCTGGACACAGCCCTGAGCAACCTTATCCAATTAGACGTGCTCTGAGCAGCGGGCTTGGCCAAATGGTCTCCAGAGGTCTCTTCCAACCTGTTACTTTCTTCATCTACTGTAAATCTGACACTGCCAGAGGTGTTTTTTTTTTTTTTATAAACAGGCTACAACGTATATGTGATACTGAGGGATAACTACAGCACTTCATGCAACACAGAGTATCTTCATCAGAGACCACCCAGAAAGCCAGATGCAGTATCACTGAACGTTATCACTCAGTTTGCTTCTTTGAACGGAAGGGAAGAAAGTTTCACTCTCTGAAAGATCTTGAATCTCAATACGCATAATATTTATCTGATGTTTTTCAGCATCTTCAGACAGTCACACACGCCTGTGTCAGCATATTCACGTACACAAATATTCAGAAGCCTGTGTCAGAGAGGGCAGACAGTCCTTCTTCCTCTGTATAGATGGGTTTGCTAAACTTGGACTAAATCACGGCAACAAATGCACAGGTCACCTTAAGTGTTACTCAACATTCAGAAGAGAATCAGTCCTTTGAAAGTGGACATTGTTTCTAGGCGTTTCACTTCCCCCTTAAAAATGCAGCCATAACACTCGCAAAGCATGTAAGAGTTATGAGGCTTTTCTCCATAAGAAATAGTGTACTGAATATTGGAGTGCTTTAGGTACCACAAGTAAGTTCTCTCCCATTCTTCCTCCAACAGAAAGTTGAGATAAATATTTACTTCAAATGTTCATAATATTTTATTTCTTGTCTCTTTACAGCATATGCCACAGGCTATAAATTTGTGAGGTATTCTGAATGATATTTATCTCAGTTTTTCAAGCTGTATCTCAACAAAACTGAATCTCTAAGAGGAGTTAAATATTTATATAATGGGAAAGTTCAAAATAAAACACAAGAAAGCAGTATCAGGCTGCTCTGTGCCACTGATCACAGACCACGGAAGTGGAGAAAGAGGTTTCTCACTTTTAGGTAGGCTATCTTTTGGGTCTGCTTTAAGAAATCTGTTGGCATTGCTTAATTCTCTACTCTCCAGTATTTGTATTAGGCAAGAAAATGATGACATACAAGTTTATTTTAGAGTATGTAAACAAAACCAGAGGCTTATTCAGCCATTACCCTGCAATGCTTCCTGAGAACATTCATCTTCTGGCACATAGCTGTCTTCATTATGTGCAAACAGAAAATGGAAACATCCTTTTTCACCTAGGACTTCCGCAGAAAAGAACTTGAGAATTCCACCCTGTGGTCCTCAAAACAGATTCTTACTCAAGCTTAAATCACAAGCAATGGATGCTTAAATAGAGAGCTTATTTACAGGGAATAACGAGAGGCAGATTCCCACATGGGAACGGCAAACCCATCCTTCCAAAACCCTGGAGTTCCCCTTTCTCAGCACTCCAGAGGAGGTGAAATCTAATATCTGCCATCAGATTTCCACACTACGAGCAGGGGTGGGTATAAGGAAGAGTTCAACTGGGAATTCCCCACGCCAGATGGTTTTGTTACGTGTTTCAGTACAAGTAGTACTGTTACTGGACATGCCTTGAGTGTTGCAGATCTGGCTCTTCCTGATCTGCGCCATACACTGAAGCCTCTGCAAAGAGGACAGAAAATGCTTTGATGGCTTGACCATCTATCCTCTCTCTGCCATATGTTTAAAAATCAGAACACTCTTCAAAACGTGTCATAGCACAGCCAGAAAGTAATATCTGCCTGTAATATTCTGCAGAATTTCATTTATTACCTAGAGTATACTAGCATTTAGTGTCTGCAGAATATTGGTTGTCCTATATACATACATATGAAGCAATAATTTGGAGAACCGCGTAGAAAACATAAATAAAGACAAAGCTGTAGGAAGGGGGAACTTGAAATCCCGCCTCGTTCCTGTCTGGTCATCTCACAAGTCACACCATGCTCCAGAATGGCTGATGATCTCTGCTAAATCGGTGGATCCAGGATCCGGGAAAGGTCATGGCAAAGGGGTTTGGGATAGCGTTTTAGGGGAAACATTCATATAGGGTCTGCCTGTACAGTCTCTGCTTTACGTATGTGCTAATCCTTCCACCATGAACTATACCCATTTTTAAGCAGGTTTTTTAAAGCTGAATAGCGAGATGAGGGCACCCAGTTTCCATCACAATACTATTTGTGTATGCAGATCCACTAGGTTTTTTTGGAAGCCTAAAAAAAAGTCTAGAAAATGGGAGCAAGTGAGTGCAGGAAAAGGGCAGGTAGAACCTGAGCGCTTTTTTTAAAGGGTTTAGCACAAGCATCGCTCACCTTTAAGATACTGCAATATATGGCACCACAGAAAGACGCAGAGCACATACAGGACACACAATATCTTAACTATCACATTAGAAAAAACATGACGTCTACACAAAACAAACAGCAGTTCTAAGAGATTTTCCCACAGGTCTCCTTTTTCCCACAGGTCTCCTTTGTGCTTTGCCAGTGCAACAAATTCAATTTCTACCCATCTGCTGGGTCATAAGAGCTCATCAACAGGCCTGATTTAAGTGTTATTGACACGGGATGTCCTGGTCCTGCTTCTGGCTTACGTCCTTTTGTATTAATATTTTATATTTAAAAAAAAAAATCACAGAGAATAATAACTAAGGCAAACATGATGGATTAAAGGGACAATATGTATTTTGAAACAGCATTGCCACCTAAGATTAATTTCAATCAGCCAAATCTGATGACTAATACAAAGACCTTCCATTTTTCTTGTAATAAGACTGTCTTTACCATTTTCCTTTCTTGTGAGTATTTCCAGTAAAGCTTTCACTTACTTTCTATTTAAGAATTCCTCAGCTGCCATATTCTAACCCCAAACCATCAGGTTTACTTGTAAGATTATTCTGATAACTTCTCCACTATGGAATGGACCAGGCAGAACTTCATCGATACACTTAATGTCTGTCATATAAACTCACACTCAAAGTAATGTTTCAGGACCAGAGAGATCAAGTGTGTTTTGATGAGACAGTGCCACTTTAAAACCAGCCCAGCACTAAAGCCTGATTTACTCCAAAAGATTTACCAGAGACCTATTACCAGCAAAAGAGGTGCTGTTTATATCAGCAAAAAAGTACTTTCACTGCTGTAGTTTATGCAGTTCTGTCAGCAAATAACATGCTCACAAAAACAAGGGGGTTTTTGTTGGTGCAAAATAGTAATGGAGGAATATAGATTTATTTTTTTTAATTGCACTCCTAGCAGATCTTATCATACTGGCAAAGCTTCTTGTATAGATTTAAGTTCAGTCTTTAGATATGGTTAGTCAAATTAATTTGCATTACTATGATCATCTGCTATTCTCCTTGCTAAAGGCTGACGCTCTAAAGAACAATGAGAGGAATTATGAGCTGATTAACTTGTTTTCTTGCTCAGCAGAGTAACCGTATAGGGATGTAAGCCAGCTTTCCCCTCAAATCCAGACCCACCCCCTCTGCAATGGGATGAACCTTCTGCTGCTCTGAGCACCTCAGAGTTAGGTGCTTACGCCTAAACTACGCATCAACCTTCCATACAGCTAATGAAGGGAAGTGGGAACTTGCAGCAGGAGATTTGCTGGGTCTGTGTTGTTTATTAGACCTGTATCAGATGCCTGTCTTTGAACATCACGGCTTGCTCCACTGAAAAGGCTTACACCTCTCCATTGAGATGGGAGTCTCTGGTGACTAGTTGGATTTAGGGACCTCATGTTTTGATGCCTGATTTGGAACAAGTGAATTCCCTCCAGCTGAAACACAATGGTAAACAGCACCTGAAGTGATGTGGCAGACAGCATAAGGGCATCCAAACTAAGCCTCACCTTTGTGCCGGCACTGTTGGCCAGCAATAAGAAATAATGTCATTCCTTCACCAGCTGGCAGAAAAAAAGTACTTTGGTGATGTGTGTAGAGAGAATGTGAATTTCCTTGGTGCCAGTCCTGCATTCAACTTACTTGAGCAGGTTGCCGAGATTGAAGAGAGCTCGGTTGTGCTGAGGGTTTAACCGAAGGGCCCGTCTGTAGTAGTCCTTTGCCTCCACCACGTCTTTGGTCAATGTCCCCAAGTTGTTGAGAGCACTTGCGTGACGAGGGTACAGTCTAGGAAAAATGAAACGTCAAGTTACAGACACTCATTAATTGACAAATAAAGCTGAAGTCACTAATGCTGCCACCATTGCTGTTTGGCACTCTGTAAAGCGAAGGATGTCAGCTAGGAAACACTGTTTTCCCTTCATTTGCTGCAGGTCCTGATGGGATCCTGAGGAACCTTTTCAACTCCCAAAGAGACTGCAAATCAGATCTTCTCCTACAGTTCCTGTGTGCCTCTGGGGCAAAAGGGAACACTCAACAGCTTTGAAAACCTATTTTACCCTCCAAGCAAAAGGCAAAGTGACTAAAGCAGCTTGAACATCTTTAGTCAAAATGTTTTTCAAACGAGCAAGAACCGCTTTGTCAAAAACATGTTTCCAATGGAAATATGTTTTGACATATAAAGAAACCAACACAACGCCGTTTAAATTGTTCTGTTTTGTCTTTTTTTTAAAATCAGGTTTCCACAATAGAAGTGATAATAAAGTGCAAAAGTAAACCTGAAATCAGCTGTTGAACAATGTTTTCAGGACCAAGCAAAATGATAAAAAAAAAACCCTGGAAACAGACTGCTTAATAGTATGAATTCCTTAAGCTTCTGGTTGTATATTTTACCACTTGGTTTCGTTCTCCTTTTAACTGATCTGTTGATCTTTACCTGTTTCAGTTACAACACTACATATTGGGCCCAGTGCACCTCTGTTAAAATCCTCCATGAATTAAGAAGCGCCTCCTGGTCCATTCAGCTGCTTAAATTCCCAAAGTTGTGCTCCTGCATTAATATTTTGGTTTGTAGGTCTTTCACCAGAAAACACCAGTGGTGAGAGCGATCCAGGGCAAGATTTAGCACCCAGGACCCTCTGTGTCACAGATGGGTCAAAACTGAGGTTCATTATGATAAAGAAATAAATCTGTGACAGTAGCCCACAGGGGTCCCAGGCAAGCCAGGAGACCAGCTGTGTGAGTATGTCTGATGCTCTGGTACGAAATGGTGCAGAAGTGCTTGCCCACTGAACTCCTCCAGACGATCATTTCCTTCTTGATGGGGAGAAAGCAGGTTAAGAAGGTCAAGGTTTCAGTCTGAGAAGATCCAATTGCAAATCCTGCCGCCACTACAGATTTTCTACTTTGGACCGGGACAAGTCATCTGACATTTCTTTGCCTTAAGTCCCTGTTCATGGGAAAGTGATGTGGATAATGACATTAAAAGCAGTTGGGTATGATAGCCCAGGGTACAGCATGAGGAGGGGCATTTAAAGGAACAAGAAGGGATTAAGAGTCTGTAATACAGTCTGACTCTAAAGTTTGCAACTGTTTTTAATCTAAGACTTTCCATGGTGGGTTTGGGGTTTTTTTGCCTGGAGTTTTTCATTATGTCAGTTCAGCCCTGGGATTTTCTGTGCTTAAGTACCATGAATAATTTAGCATTTTATACACTGCTGCAACATTTGTATCAGTCACATTTTTGCTCCACCACAGGTAAGTGATTTTGGCAGGGTCTTACTTGGGGGTGAAGCTGGGAACGCACAAGGGAACTCCAGGAGAAGCGGACCGGTAACAAATGCAGGATGCTTCCTACAACTAAGTAAGAGAAGGGCTCCAAAACCCTTCTTCCACCCAACACCAAGTCTCAACACGGACAACGACTGCAAAGCCACATAGTGGAGGAGAGAGCGTTCAAGGATGCAGCCACATATGTCTTTTAAAACCTCACCTATTATACTGACAAAAGATAAATGTAGCGACCACCACCCATAGTAACGAACGACTGCGGGCTCTGTCAACATCCCCAATGAACAGATAAGCATCCCGTCTCTCAGTGGTAACCACTTCTCCCACCGCAAGCTCTCAGGTGCAGTTTACGTGTCCCAGGTGTTCGCGTTGCCCAGTGCCCGTTCACCCACGCTACCTGCAGTCCCTGCTCAATTGATTTTTGAAGAGTTCCCTAATTGATCTTGCCACAGAGGAGCAAAGAGTAGCGAATCCGATGTTAGATTGCAGCCGGCACAGAAACAGCATCACTTTCCATCGCTGAAGGTGCCCAGTGAGCATGCGCGTTTCAGGATGTGAAAGGCTGCCTGCGCTTGGAGAAGCATCAGCAAAGGACAAGATGGTGATGAGGGTACAGTATTGAGTCTTGACCGTGGCCCTAAAATCCACTGGTCATCCAGGCTAAGCCTTCCCATCTGAAGCAGGCTGGGAGAAATGCTTTCCACAGCAACAGCAGGGGAGCAACGGAAAGGACCAAGCTCGCTTGCCCTTGGGACGCAGGTCTGTGTGATACCTTAACCAGGATCTTGAGCAAAGAATGTCTAAATGACTGAGGGCTCAGCCTTGTTTCCCATTTCTACCATGGGATTGTGACATTGTTTTGGACCAAAAAACATTTGGGAGTTATATTTTTGAGGCTTTTTCCCCAGTTTGCTTTAATAAAAGCCGTGCACTACTTCTGTCAGTACTCACACATAAAAACAGTTCTAATATCTGACATGAAGTCGCTTGAGTTATGAGTGGGCAAAAGTATTTCGGACAATTCTCGGGAAAGTCAGAAACAGATTAACATTTTACAGCCCTAAACCTGATGGTTTTGCTCTCAAACTTTCAGAAATTAATTCTGTTCTTGGCCTCTAGCACTCCCATGACATTTTCGGCCCAGGAGATTTGCTCGCACCAATTTGGAGAGGAATGAAAACACGAGATTAAAAAAAGAGAACTGATTTCACCTTTAAATTGCACAGTTCTGACCAGCAGCGCCATAAATACACTTCTGAGCTCAGCACTAAAACCTATCGCAGGATGCAAACACACCTCCCGTGCATTCTGGGCTCTGTTTCTTGTGTTTTACATTTATTCATTACATCTCATTGCCCTTTCCAAAAAATGTAAGTGAAAAAACAGAACCTCAACTAGCACAAATTGTCAGCTTAAACCCGCTTAGCATCTGGCCCGAAGAACTTCCGACATTTGCAATTTTACATATCTGAACAAATGTTAAGAGAAAAATCTGAGCGCGGTGAGATAAGGCAGTGCTGTTGAGCTTTGCCATTAGGGTTCAGTTCTTTATGCTTTTATTTGGAATATTACTTCGCTGTGGGGGTAGAGCAAGATGCCACTCAACTGAGTCCATCCCAGAGCATAACCAAGCCCTAAGAGAGCATCACCTCTAATAAAGCAACCAGAACCACAGTCTGCGCCCATGACCATCCACGCTGTTATAACATGATCCCTAACCGTTTAACACCACACTCAAATACTTCCCAGGAATGGTCCAGGGCTGAGCCCAGACCAAGGTCTGGTCCCAAAAGCCACTTGGGTTCAGCCACTGCCTCTCAGAGGACACAAGCACTTACTGAATGCTTGCAGGTCAATTGATGCTAGTTGGCTTCAGGGCTAGAGAATGGGGCTCAGGCTCTTTTTTATTTATTAATATGGATGACGACTAAAGAACTAACAGCCTTACTCAAACTACACCCTGCTCATCCGCACCCATTGCTGTTAATAACAGCTTCCTGGGGATAAAACCAGAGTAGAACAAAGTCTCGTGGCTGGATTTACAGACCGTCATAAAACTTGACCACAGGTAACTAATTGAAGCAATGTTTACTCAAGAACTCTCAAAATGTTTCTGCAAAACTTGCAGATACACCATTTGCACACCAGTTTGCTTTTTGCTCTTTGTGATCTATTATTTTAATGTATGGTGACAACGTATGGTTGGGTTTTTTTCCATTTTTATGATATCAGGAGGTTTGTCCTGTTTTTCAAGACTTTTGGAATTGGTCCCAATGATTCCTGATGCCTACCTTGCTTATTTTGAGCATAAGCTCTCTGATGCAAAGATTGTCTCTTCCTCACATATATTTATTTCTTGGAAGGGTCAGAAATCCATTACCAGGACAAGGAGGTCTCCAGTTAACCTGAAGTCTCTTCATGCCACAAGAATGATAATACTCAGAACCCAGACCTTGTTTTACAGATAGCCTGGACACTCTGAGACACAAGGAATTGTTTGTTGGAATATATATACCTTGTTTTGCAACTTCTCTTAAGAAACAAAGCTTTCTATCTGGACACACATGGAGCTGCATTTTCCTTGCCACCGCCATTGATAATGGTAACAGTCTGCAGGCAATATCCTTCTTGCTATGCATCTGATTAGGTAGAAATTCCTGCAGGCTTCACCTAATCAAATGCAAGTGCTGCATTATTTATGAAAGAAAGCTGAATTTCATTAAACTTATTCTACAAGAAGCAGTTCATGTAAAAAAATCAGTTTCTCCTTTCTTTTAGAAATCAGAATAATCTTTAAAAAACCTACATTCACAGGTAATCATAATAGAAGTCTTGAAATGGCAAAATTACTTTAAAAAAAAAAAAGGAAACCAAGCCATAAAAGTGTATTTTAAATCTGACTGGGGTTTCATTTCTAAAGAGAAGACAAGTGGGATGCTTCCTTGTTGCAGAATGAATAATTCAAATGATTCCTCCAGTGCTGTATCTGCAATTGTCAGAATAAATTTAAGCAGCTTTCCCTTTAACTATTACAGGTATACGCTGCACAAGAACTCCTGTTAGTAATTATCCCCACTTCTTTTAGGCTAGCAAAATTACCTCTAATACCACTGAACAAAAGCCTTACTGACTTGCACAGTCAAGAGATTTCCAGTTTCACAAGAAGATACCAGGCATAAAATATATATGGTCGTCAAAACGCTGATGACCATTTATTCTGCTTTTTAATTTAATGCTGCTATTACCTGAAACATTAGGTGTTTTTTTTTTAAAAAAAATGAGGGGTTTTGTCTGGCAACATATCTGAACTACAAGACAATTCCAGAAAAAAGAGAAAGGGAGGGAATTTGTTGTCATGGCTACAACCCATAATCCGCCAAGAATTTTAATTCTTTTAATTCAGATCGAGAGAGACCACTTAAACAACCGGCAAGCTCTGCTCCCAGTCCTGCCTTTAAATGGCCCTCGGGCCAGTGCCAGCGGTATTCAGGGGGCAAAAGGCATTAGCCTGACAACTCCCCACTCGCTCTTCAGAGCGTTACGTGGTTCTTGCACAGCCATCGCCGTTGGGGGGGCAGAGAGCAACAGGGGATGGGGCCAGACTAACGTGCAATTAGCCTGGGAAACTACCACGAGCAGCACGGAAAAGGCTGCCACACCAGCTTTCAGGGGTCCGGGCAACCCCCTGCAGCCACCGCGTGATGAAAGATGCTACTGAAAGCAGCCCAGAGCCACCTCTCAGAGCTGGGACAGCCCTGAGATGTCCTGCAATGTCCTGCACTGGGGCGACTCTCCCTGGTGCCCCAGCCCGGTGCTCAGCCCCTTGCCGCCTTCCAAGCACTGATGATAAACCTGTCGAAAGCACGTTACCAGTGACCTAAAACATGAGACCTTAAAGCCACTGTAGAAGCTGTAAGCAACACTGGCCATCATTAACCTAATGGCCACGCCGTGGCAGCAGCAGCAGAAAGAAAAAACCTGCCAGCACCATCTTGCACCATATTCGAAGGAGCTCCAAGCGCGTTGATTTCTGCTAGAGAGAAAAATCAGCAACTGATTCAGCTGGGGAGACCTAGCGTGCCTCTTTTTTGTTAGTGCACCTTTTGATTAAAGAATGCGTTTAAATTTAGCAATCGCAGGGAGCGCTGCACCTTTGAAGCAACTGTGATTAATTACCACTGCTGCGCCGCCGCGAGAAAACAGGTTGCGGTTGCCTCTCGTGGTAGAAGGAGAAGAGGGGCTGAAGAGCCCTGGGACAGAGCTCCTCTCACCAATCCTCCATACCGCAGGACGCCTCCCCGCTACCCACCCTCGGTTCTCCCGGCTCCGGCATGACCCTACTGTAACACTCGGCATCCACGAGGCTCACTTCAGCCAGGTTAAGTGCGCAGAGTCAGGCCTTAATTACCCAAGCCCAATTATGTCCTGGCAACACAGCAACTTGTTTTTAAGGCATGTTTTGCCCCTTTCCAACACATACCATAATAGTTTATTGGCATCATTTTGCCAACAAAAGTAAGAATGTTACGTGAATAATGTTTCACCTGTGCCAAATTTTTATACTGCCATTTTATACTTACTCCGGTATAGTATTTCAAGCCAATTTTCCAATTTCAATATTAGATCACACTCATTTTCATGTATTTACGTAAGTTCTCAATAAAGCCCTATGTTAGGTTGAATTAAAACTTGATTTGATGTAATTCAGAGACCAGTCATCCTATGGGGAACGATCCTGCGCTGGTAACAACTCAGGCCACGGCCTCACAATAGCATGGCACCTTGTTCCGAGAGCTGCCCTACATGATGCACAGTTGTATAGATAACAGAACCAGATCCTATGTCTGTCTCAAAAAGACCTTCAATTTGCAGCATTTGAATTCCTTTTATAGAAGGAGAGATGATCCTGCAATATTAAGCAGCAGCTGGTTTCTCTTGAGGAGTTTTAGTATTTGCATCAATATTTCCTCAAAGGTAACACCCTTCAGCTTGACAGAAGGTTTGTGGCAGGTTGGGATTTTTTACTTTTTTTTTTTTTTTTTTTTTTTTCAAACGGAAATCCTGGTGAAAGTCAGACAAGTGAGAGATCTAACGCTTCTGGGTTCCTTTGAAAGCCTCCGGCATAATCTTCTTTAGTGAAAGCATGACAAAGCAGCCAGACACCTGGCTGTATGCAGCATGGCCCAGCACTGGGTATTACATCACGCCCGTTTCCACGTACTCAGCTACAAGGTGGTCCAGCTCAGGCCGTGACACAACACTAGGAATAAGAGAGAGATCTATCCCACCCCACCATGGTGCCAGGGGTTCTCAGAGCATCCCTGGGCAGCTCTGCAGGTCCCATTAGGGTCCTCACTGGTGTTACATGGACTGGCTCAGGTCCTGACAGAGGTCCTGCTCAAGAAGTCAGCGGGGATGCGGGGTGCCTACAACCATTTCAGACACCCACCCAGTGTGTCCTCCCCCTGCTGCTGCTGAAGGACAGGTACCCCAGATGCCTTAGCTACACCAGCCCACCTCAAACGTCTTCTACCCTCAAATGTGGGCAGAAGTCACCTACATTTTGGCACTGAGCACCTACAACGTGGACACTGAGAGACAGTGCTCGTGTCTGCCAAGTTTCGCGTGTGGCCTGGGACGAGTCTGTCTCTCAGGGTCTCCATGTCCTGTCCCTAAAGAGACAATAATAAAACTTCCCTTCCTTGTAGTACTGCCTCTCTGCTCACGGCACAAGCTCTCTGCGGTGATGACAACCTCCAGCTACGGTCAGTGGCCGGCACAGCAGGATCTTGATCTCAGCCGGGACCTCCAGAGGCCAATTCTGTATAAATATAGCAAGTGCTGAATTGCAGCCAGGGATCCGTGGAAGGAAGAAAGGTCTGGCTGTGCAGCTTCTCCCCCTACCCAGCAGCAAGAGCAGACCATGGGCGCCCTGCTGCCAGCAAACTCTCTTACCAGGGTGAGCCTCCAAGGCTGATGGAGCAGAGCACAGAGGACGGCAGCCACGCTGTACCCCAGAATCAAGGGAAACCTCTCCAGCACAGAAATGTGAGAAAAAGAGAAGCTGAATTGATTTAATCTGTAAATTGACAAAAGCCCCATGAATTCTTTGAGCCTGGCATCCATTAAAAAAACACCAGACCATATCCAGAAGCATGCCATTTAAAAAAAACAAACCTGTAAGCACTTTATACAGTATTACCGTTTATGAATTTTCATTGAATTTTCAAACTCGGACAGGGGTAGAAACTCAAGATTTAGAGCTGAGGAGAAAAAAAAAAGGATTTCAAGTCAAACAATGTCACAGCTAAACATAAATAAATAAGCCCTCTCCTGCTAAACTTGCACGTTCCCTGCAATGCCGAGGCAACATGAGGTTACCAAACTGGGCTGCCTGCTTATACTCTCACATAAAGAATTTATGCAGGATCTCTGTGAGTCCTGAAAATCCCAGAAACCACTCAAGCCCAACAAAGGACTAATAATTCCCGGCACACCTGACTTAACAGACAGCATGAACAGCGCAGGTGTCTCTGTAGAGCCCACAGAAACTAGAGGGACACCACAGCAAACAGGAGACCATCGGGTGGGTTCTTCAACCAAATCGTTACATGAGGGGATGAAATAACAACATGTATCTCGCCTAAGCAGACAGGGTGAAATCACGCCTGTCATCTCCCAGGGTTCACAGGTGCCGGAGGAAGCTGTACAGCCCCATACTGCCACCCGTGATCACGGCTGCCTCTGAGATGAGATGTCTGGGCGTTGCCTCAGTCTTCAGTGTAAATCAGAGCAGCCCCATTCCAGCACCACCCAAATTGCTCGAAGGGGCCATACAAACGCCTGGGGATAAGCAGAGCACTGCAGCTTCTCCTGCCAAGCCTTCACAGAAAGTCTCAAGGTTATCCTTGACAGACGCGCGCTGGGAACCAATTTTTCTGCTGCCCCTTGGTAAGGACCGGCGAAGGCAAGTCTCTGATGATTTACCACAACAACAATCAGTGCTACCTGGTCATTCTTTGAACAAAGTTTTCATAAAGCCAAGGACAGCAGGCTAGGGAAAAAGAAATGGCTGTAGGAACAAGTAATTAACCCTTGGATGTGAGGTTTATCATTAGTCAAAAGTGAAATGTAGACTTGAACACCTGCAAAATACAGCCATAAGTTTCTCTCTGCATAGCCCACATGAAAATCAAATTAGATGTCTTGTCCCAATAAGACAATAACTTTGCAGCTTCATTGAGGAAGTGTTTTCCATTCCCCAGATTTTTAGCATCAGTCCCTGATATGTAAGTAGTCAGAGCAATGACGCAGTGTCTGAGCAAGGCTACAGAGTGATCATTCTGATAGCTGAGCTTCTCCAAGAAGATGAGTTTGAAAAGCCAGCAAGTCCCTGAAGGACAGTGTAGAAGGACCTGCACTCACGACAGAAGCCACAGTCTAGGAAGGGACCCTGCCTGTAAATACCAGAGTCCAGGGGTGAGTTACACATATATCTGTCCACGCCAGCAGGGACATCCAGCTTCCATCACCGTCAATGCAGTTACACTGCACACATACTGCCTCTGCATCAGGGCTCATGGTCGCACTTACACCAGTTTGGTTTTTGAGTAAATAAAAGTCTGTGCCTTGATTGATTGATATTTGATCACTAAAAAGCAGAGAAACTGAGCAGAGGTGGAATACACCCCAAAATAACCAGGGATTTGCACTTTATAGAGAACAGGTTCAAAAATAAATTACACTGGTTGAAGTAATTTGGCCATCATCCCATGCACTGTGTTGTAAAGGCCAGTAAGTCTCTGATTCAAATTATCGGGCAGCCTTTTCAGCCATCAATTACTATAAAATCACTCAACAGTTTTGTCTAGCTTCAGGACAGCCACGGTACACATCCGCGAGAGCACCAATTACCCCAAAAAGCCTGTTGTCAAAGTGCGATTCAGAAGAACACCGCGCAAAGATGCTTCCGACTGCTTGGACGTGATCTGCCTCGAGGCCGTAACATCCACTAACGCAGGGTATTATGTGAAGTCTCTATGAAGATGTTTCATCAAATGCCTAACCAGAGGGCTTGCTCCAAGGGCCTGACCTAAGTAACGTGAAGTGTCAGAAGGGCTCTCACGGTTTTGGGAACAAACGCAGCCCTGGCAGTCACAGCAAAGAAGCGCTGCGCATTTTTGACTCACTGTAAAAACAGGCTAACAAATGGTGCTGGTATTTTAATTCTTTCCAGAAATAAATCACAGATGGTATCCAAGGCCACCTGCAGTCCACGCTGAGAGGCATTTTCAAGGCACACACACAGACACACGCACACACACATAAAGGGCTGTATGAACACAATTTTTTTACTGCATGGAGAGTGCAATTTAACCGAATTTAAACAACCCCAGATACTGTTGATTTAAGATATATAAAAACCCAGTGGGAAGGTGTGTGGGAAAGCTTAGCAAGAAACCTGAGTCTCCCTTACAGCATTAGGGCTTTATTTCTAAAGCGGAGTGAGGAGAAAGAGCAGCCTCGCTTGCTCCTTTTCTACCCATTCCAGAGATGTTATGCACCAATTTTATTCCCTCAGTGAGGGATATGGATATGGAACCCATACTACTTCCTCCTCCCTCCTCCCCCATCTAGCATGCATTCGAATACCAAGTGTACACAAGCATGATCTCATGACACTTCTGACGCCACAAACCAGTATTCCCAGTTTCCATGCTGTGAGCAATGCCCTAAGCCCTATTATTTGCAAACTGCAAGAGCCAAACCGCACACGTTGCTGCACCAAGTGTTTTCATACTGGTTCATCTGCCTCCTGGCCCACTCTCTCCTCTCTCTCAAGGCTGAGCATCAGAGCAGCTCCCTGAGCCACAAAGCAAGCCAGCCCCAGGGTTCCTGCTTGCTGCCTGGAGGCTCCCTTCTCTAGAGGATACCAGAAGGGAGAACGGAGGTTTCCGCATGGATCTGCTGATGGCAGGTTGGTCCCTTTCTCGCTCCGTTCGGTCAGCAGCGTTTGGCAGGGAATGTCCAAGGGGAGCTTGTGGCTAGGAACCTGTTGATGGACACGTACACACATACAGGCACGCTGCAAACGTGTGTGCACTCTCGTATACACACACTGGTGCATTTATGTGCATAATCTCGCTGTATTACATATACGGTGGATGCCTCCTGCAGGACTCTATACTATTGGATATTCCACTGATGCTAAGAGTCACTTCACACACTTGCCCATGCCTCCCTTGGGGAAGAGCAGCACCCCAGAGAGACACCCCAGGCTGCCTGATGCTTGCAGGGCCAGCCTGGGTCTCCCTCTCTCCTGGCTCTACTCTCTGCATTTCTTTCTTTCCAGCACTTTTCCTTTTTTAGTCCCCCAATCTTGGTTTACGTCTGCAACTTTCATCTTAATACTCTACTGACATTTTTTAATTAAGAGCAAATCCATATTTTTTTAAGTCCAAAAGTACAAACATGAAATTTTAGATGTTGACCTTTTGCTGTACACAGAAAATGTAGCTTGAATAGCACAGAATTATTATTAGCACATTTATTCACCCAACTCCAGCAAGAAATCCCAGCAACCTCCTTCAGCCCCACCTGCTGTTCCTCACATCAATCCACCATCCATGGGAAGCATGGCCCTGGCAACAAACACGGAGACACAGAGGCTAAGACAGAGCTGTTCTGGGAATTAAAATTTTGAATGAGTGCAATTGTAGCAAGGAAGGTGAATTTTTTTTCCCCTTTATTGTTAAAAAGGTTATTAAAGACACAATGAATCCTCATCAATGGGTTTTAAGGCTCTGCTGTTTTTCTCTCTCTGCATGTCAGCTCATGTGCGTTCCTGAGGAGCAGTAAAACAATCTCAACAGCAACATCAAGCAAACAAGGCTGGGGAGAAGCAGGACAAAAGTTTGGTAACTATCAACAACAGCAAAAATGTCTTCATTAGCACGTCGGAGCTGTTCTTCATGTTTGCGTGAGGTTGCACGACCTCATACTCTCACTCACAAACACGAGAGTGGCGAGACAAGTTTTATTTCAGGTAAGACCAGCACTGTTTGATCTCCAGCAGCAGGGGATCTCCGAAATTCCTCGCAACAGCCACAAATCTGCAGCAGAGGCAGCAGCAAGAATGTTAAGGCCAGCTTTCAGAGTAGCCATGGTCAACTCACATCTCAGATGGAGTATTTCTGGCCTTTACTTTTTGCAGGAAAAAACCCAAACAAGTATCTCCTGGGGTCACTACCATATGTCAGGCAAACCAGCGAAGTAGTCTATTCCAGCAGCGTGTTTTTCTTGTTTTACTGAAGGTAAGCTGAATGGTTTATAACCCACTGCTACAATTGCAGAATGCCAGCTGTTCATCAGGTCTGCTTTACGAGTAACTCATCTCACATCTCCGAAGGGCTCTGCTTCCATTCCCCTTTTAGGAACCCAACGTACTGTAGGAGCTTTTCCTATGTACACACAACTTTTTTTTTCCTTTCATTCTCCCCCTCTCCAATTCAAATGTTGTTCTCCACTTTTGCATTTCATTTCAGTTTCCATTTCTCCCGCTCTTGGACAGCATGATTAGATTGCACCAATTACCTAAGCCTAAGTCAGGGTGTTGTGTCACTGGCCCCTGGGCTGGAGTGAGGAATGAGTTTTTTGACGGGCCACCTGCAATGACATCAACAGGTGGTTGTCGGGATCAGTTGCCAAGTTTGCCTTGGAAACCTGCCCTGAAGTTTCGCTGACAGAGAAAACACATTCTTCTACTCCACCATCTATCTGCCCTGCAGTTAACAGAGATACAGCAACACATGCCAGCAGAGGGTCCTGCCTGCCTTTCCAAGCAGGAATGGGAGCAAGAGACTAAAGCACTGGGGATCAGCTTTCCCAGGATTTACTCTCAATTGCTATTATTTCACTATGTAACCCACGTGTACTTCAACCTGGTCTAGTGGGAGGTGTCCCAGCCCATGGCAGGGGGGTTGGAACTAGATGATCTTTAAGGTCCCTTCTAACCCAAACCATTCTGTGATTCTATGATCTTTTCCCACAGCTACAGTGACAACGACACCTGCCTACTTTTCAGGAGCAATGGGTTGCTTCCCTAAACAGCTACATGGCAACCGACACTTCTGGCAGGGAAGCAGGCAGGGGAAACGCATTGTTACGTTGGTGGAATGGTAATTGAGGAGCGGTTCAAGCAGCCGGGTGCGGACTGACAGGATCACTTTTGTTTAGCAAACAGTTAGACTCATTCACCGGAGATCAAGCAGACCTACATTGTAATTTGGCACAAGCTTTAGAAGCGAGCTGGAATGATGGATGAGCCATCACCCACGTGCCTCAGACGGAGCCGGTACGGGGTGATGCTGCTGTCCCTCTCCTACCTCCCAGGAGCTCCCAGGTGGCGGTGGCAGCAGTCCGTGTCCTTATTGACTCCATTTCCTTATTAATTCCCTTATTGATCTGCTCACTGCACACTAGGCAGATATGACATTTTGATCTCCCATTACTTCTGACGGCACTGCTGCTGGATTGCGTGGATCCACCTGGATTCACTCAGAGAGAAGACACCTGATGAGGGGTACCTGGGGGAAAGTCAGGGAAGCTGGTTGTGTTAGCACCTGAGCTGCTGGTCTGCCTACTCCCCAATGAGGAAAATTCACATAGTGAGAGGTGATTCCGCTTCCCAGCTGTTCTTCCATTTTCAGGTCAGGCTAGTGGCCAAAAATATCCTGAACCATCAAAATCTGGTCAGGATATTACAGCTACTACTTCCTTCTCTCTAATTGTGGAGTAATTGGTCTACAATCCGAGCAGCAATTGCACAGATGGAGTCTGTGAGGATGGGTAAACAGCTTGGACATGAAATCTGTTCTTATCTGTGATACCTGGCTAAGGTCTTCCACTACATCCACCATCACGTTGTCTGTCCCACATCCATCACCTTCTCCACTGCTTCAACAAAGCCATCATGCGTAGGCACCTAGTGGAGGCTGCAAGGCCTACACACAACCCCAGACATTCCAGAAGGGGTATGTCTGAGGGGAAAACACAGAATGTAATTCAACAGGAGAACACACTGCACTTTTTAGTTATGTTGTTTTATTGCTTATTACATAGGCCCCAAATGATTTCCCTGTGACAGGGGTGGGAAGAAGAGGTAAAAAATAAGGAAAGCTTAAGTGCAGAGAGACGAGGTGGTGGGACCAAGTAATGCAGCTTCCCAGTGATGGAGACAGCAGGAGACTCCTGATTCCTGGTCTGTACTGCTGGGTCAGATAGCAAACGTGCAAGGTGAGGACAGGGGCTTGCTTTTCAAAAGTGCCAACTAATCCTTAAATTACTGAAGTAATTGGAGGACTAGCACCGGTGACACTGAGACACTGAGCATCTAGAGAAGAGCTTGGTTGGTTCTGTGTGGCTCCAAGCTCTGAAGAGGCTTTGGATGCTCTATAAACAATAATACCATCAACACGAATTGTGCTATCTGATAAAGTTGAGGGAATGTTTGCAATCAGTTCTCAAAACAGAGTCTTCCATAATTGAAATACTGCAGAGCAGAAGACAGCGTTATAATTATAATTAATGGGAGCTGCTGAGTTAGAGGAGAGCAAAATCTTTTGTCAGCAAATCCCATTTACACAAGCAGAGGCAATGTTGGTAGGAGCAGAAAGCAGTAACATTACTCTGGGTACTAGTACCTGCACGTTCAGTTGCAGGGCTTGGATAATATTTGTTAGCGTCTCTGCTTTTTAATGTACAATGGCCTTTTTCAGCAAATTGGAGAAAGTTCAGAGACTAGCTACAGGAACAACCGGAGGACTGCAAAAACTCACATAAGACTGAAAACACCAGCAGCTACGTCAGTGGGTTGTATCAAGCAGCAACGAAGGGAGGAGTTGATCACTCTATGGAAAACAGACTCCTGGTAATGGGCTCTTCAGTGCGGCATTTCAAGGTGTAAACAAATCCAATGACTGGAAGCTGATGTTAAACAAATCAGACTAAAAATAAAGGAGTAATTAACCTTCAGCACAATTTATTGACAGTTGTGCTGGATTTTCCATTCCTGGAAACATTAAAAAATAGGATAGAGGCTTTTCCTAAATGACTTCCTAAATGCCCAGCGTGGTAAAACGGAACAGGACGCTGCTCAAAAAAGCTAAAAACCACCTTCACCCAGGTTCAGGCCCTCCTCGGTGACAATGAACTCCTGTCCTCCCAGCTTAACCTGAGTGGGTTAGGAGCCCTTGGAGAGCCTTTGGTATAACCCTGTCAGCCAGCCAGAGGACAAAACATAGATGTAATTTCTAGAGTTCCCTGCTACATGACGTGTCAGGGAAGAACATTTCTTGCACCTCCTGACATGCCCTATGGAGCCGGCTCTGCCCTTGCTGTGCATCAGAGCCACTCCTCACCTTGTCTGTCCTTCCCACACGTGTTTGTTTTTTTCCCTGAAGACATTATCTGTACCCTCCATGCCTGCTTTCCCTTGCAACCCATGGTCCCCGCCCTTTTCCCTGCACTCATTCCCCTGAGGGGCTTGTCCCTTCTCCCAAGCCCCCAGGACCAGAGGGGAGAGGTTTTGGGGTGACCTGTTTGCTGCAGCGAGCGCTGCCCAGGGCCCTAGATGAGCTGCACTAACAGCCCCGGCCAGAGCAGTGAGCGGAGGGATGCTCCTCGCAGGGAGCGATCCCATCCACATGTGGTCAGGAAGGTCCTTCAGAGATACCACAGGGGATGTCCCATATTACAGCCCAGCCCTGGGCCCAGATTTACCATGCATCTGTGGGGAAGGTAATTCGCCCTCCTGCTTCAGCTTCCCCTTGTACAGAACCACAGTAATGATATTTACTCTGTTACTGCACAGGAGCATTTTCAGGATCAATTAGTTTAGTGTTCATGCAAAGCTCTGCGGACAGAAGCCTCAATACAAGTAGTAAGTACTATTATTATTACTGCACTTCAGACGGCTACCGCACTGGCATTTTCCAGGCATGCTCCATTAACAATTTACTAAGATAAATGGCCCAGGAACCCGAAAATGCATTTATGACAACTACCTCCTGCTTACCAGCATACATTCGGCCAACTAAGTGACACCTCATTGCTCAATGTGTAGCTATGGTAACGTTTCTATCCCATATACTGAAGTGTGCACACAAACACACATATACACACACACGCAGCTGGAGGGCAGCCAGGCTACCTCACTTAATGACATGCAAACACCAAGCCAGGGAACTTTCCCAGCCTCCGAAAGCTGAGCTGCCCCCCGGGAGCCGGGGCGGGGGGCTGAGGTTCAGGCAACCCACCCCGTGCCCGGTGGGGAAGGGCTGGGCTAACGGCAGAGCCTCACCAGGCCCTCGGCGGACTTACTTGAGAGCGGTTTTGTAGTGGTAGATAGCCTCAACGTTACGGCCCTGGTCTTTCAGAAAATTGGCGTAGTTGTAGTGCACCTTGGCGTTGTGGGGCAGGGTCTTCACTCCTGAGCTGCAAAGAGGAACAGAAGCAGGACGGTGTTAGCCGGTGGTGTTACCCTACCTTCCCCGAGGTCTGCCTTCTCCTCGCGGGCCCTTTTCAGAAAGGTTTACTTGATTTTGAGAGCCTTGTCACCTCCTGTGCACTCGTGCCAACACAATTCATGTCACAACCCCAAGCTTGCCCCACGCACTGGCACACCGTGTGCCCCAGGTGGACATAAATATACGGCAGCAACTCAACTCATCCTGGCTGCTGCCAGCAGGCTGCACCTCGAGCACCAACACTGCAACACTCCCTGTGGCCAGACACTGTCGTATTTCAAAATCCAAATTATTAAATTGAACGACTGTAAAAAGGCTAATATTTAGAGGGGAAAGTATGTAGTACTGTCTATAGCGAAGCCATAAGAGGCTCCCCTGCTTAAACTTGAGTGTCATGAAGCACCTTATGAAAATCTTGATTTAAATCTGCCGACTGGAGGCACCAGAAAGGAGGTAGCTTTTCCTTATGCATCAGCCACTAGAGGGGACGCATGGCGTACTCTGAGTACCCAGCCAGCACGTATTCACGGCTTAGCGTGGAGCAGAGTATGGCCAGGAGGTGAGGGCTAATGGGACTCTCACCCTTACCTGGCATGTTGTACCCTCTCACGCTATAACCTACGACTGCGGGCATGTGGCCGCATGGCCACCCGATCCCTCCCTCCCCTTCATCTCCCCTGCCACGCAGAGTGGGGCTCAACATTTGGAATTAATAACGAGGGCGCAAAGACAAAAGGAGAAGGGCAAGCATATGCATATTTACTTAACTGAGAGCACAGAAAGCAAGGTACACCTTGCACAGCTAGAGGAAACGCCGTTTCAAGGTTAAAGAGAGAAAGAAATCACAGGAGCACGTACACCATGGAAACACTTCCCCTGAAAGAATCCAGAGAAGGTGGCGGTCCGTTTAACGGGGGAATCCTTTCCAGTACATAAATAGGGGCTCTCTGGGGTAATGGGAAATAAGGATGGATGAAACTGTTCACATAAAACCAGACAAAGCTTACAAGCAGATTCCTGCCAGCTGCTCTCTTCCCCCCCCCCCCCCCCCCATCATCTCTGACCCTCCTACCTCAGGTAGGAAAAGCAAGGATTAGGAAATTCCCAAATCTTACTGTTTTGCCTTGCCTGTCTCTCCTGTTTAACTTTGGTGGGCCTGGAAGTTAATCATAACGAGACGGGGTTGCACACAGCCCCTGCAGTGGGGTGCGCACCCTCTCCCCCGGGGGGAACGCACCCACAGCTGCAGAAACCCTTTGTCGGGGATTTTATTGTAGAACGGCGCTGGAGAATCGTAGTGGCAAATACGATATATCTTTTTTGGTTATCTGCAGCCCGTGGCATCAAGCATCACTAATGCCTACTTGTGAGAGCTTCCAAAGCTTCGCCCACGGCTGCCTTACAGAGTTCAGCACAACACAGCCACGGTTTGCCTACTGAAATTAAAAATACACCTTGCATTTGGCTTCCTAATCATTAGGTATTTCCAAATTACTTACTGGGAGCACTACAGGAATAAGACATTTTGTGACTAATCGCTGAATTAAATCAGTTAATTGATGCTATTCTTAAGAGAATGATTTTCTATATTAGTTTTCACAAAGATATACGGCACCAGCAGCAAGTAATGTGTGACTGCTATGGCTGTGTTAATTTCCATTGGCCTTGGGAGCTATTAACTACACACTTACAACCTCTGGGCATTACTGGAATATTAATTCTTATACAGAGAGGGTTTCATTACACCAGCGTTACAGGCAGGGACGTGGACAGGCACTCAAAACTGCTGCTACCTCAGAGCTACGTGCAATGAGTTGCTGGCTCTGCTACAGCCCCTGCTGAAACAGAGCAAACCGAGTTAGCGGTGAGGAGTACATCACATGTGCACAAGCCCTTGGGTTCTAATGAGACACAGTTTTAACAGTAAGATGCATACATTTAAATATTTTAATTCTGGAGTGTTCCCCTTTAACTAGAATTTATTATTAATCCTGCTGGTCCCATTTATTAAAACGTCACCAATAAAGCTTCTTTCGCCTGCGTGCTTTGAGCGGGGGTGACACAGGAAAGACAGAAACCGGTCCTGGTTCTTAGGATGCTCTCTTCTGCATCGCCCCGCTCGCACTTCCCTGACCTATTTATTCTCCTCGCACAGGCGGGGAGGGGGGGCGTTTCGTGTTGCAAATGCACGTAGCCATGACTGAGGCTGCCTGGAGTCTCCGTGCTGTGGGAGGCAGCAGCAAACACCGCCCTGGACGCAGAGGGGATATTTTAGGAGAGTTTAGGCAAACACTCCTGCTAATTGATTCTTGACCAGCCGAGAATGCTGTTTGCTCATCGACAGGGGAAACAATAATGTCCATAATGAAAGCCAAGCAGGAAAGGGTGGAGTATAAATAACAAAGTAGAACACAATGTTCTTCCATTGCTGCTTCCCGCAAGCCCCCAGTCTCTCACAATTTCAATCTAATTTTCCAATGTGCTTTTCCAAACTCTCCTATTTCCCTCTTCCCCAGGCCGGCACACACGTGCCCTTCTGAAAACCTATGGCACCGATCTGGCTCCAGCCAGAAACAAGCCCATCGAGATCAGACGTCACTTCTCCAGAGAATTTCCTTCCCTTTTGACATCTATGACAGCAGTAAGCGACATAAATGGAAAATAAATAACAGGCAAACCCTTTTACGTAACACTTCCTCTCCATGGAAAGGTAAAAGCCTATTAGCCGTAAATCAGAGATATAAAAACACCACTGGTATTTTCTGACCTCAAATACCAGCATTACCCAAATCCCACTTCAGTTGGGAAAAGTCTCCTGTGATCCCCTCTGTTTTTTCCTAAGTGCTTGTTGTTCTGCTCTGCAAAGTGACTGGGTGCAGGGTAGAGCCTTCATTGATTTTCTGTGATTTCCATATGAAACGTGCTCAGTTTACAAGGAAATGAGGCCCCCACCTGCCTCACCAGGAGCCCTGGGAGACTCATGGGGTCTCCTCTGCTTTGGGAATCATTATCATCAATAAAGGTTCTCTACAGCAAATTATTCTCTGGATGACACAAACAACCGCTTTCCTTGGCCTCCTGCCCTTGTATTGATTTTCACAGATATCAATGTTGGGCCATATTAAATTATTCTATAGGAGATGCACAAAATGCAATAGGACTTGTTCTCAGCTGAGCTAGCTTTCAGAATTTACAAAAGCACGCAGCAGTAAATGCCACCTTTAGGGACGGGTTGGTTTTTGCAAATTACTGAAGTCAGCAGACCTGGCTTGGGAGGGAAAACTGCTGACAAAGAAAGTGCCACTTTTATACAGTTCCCTCGCTGGTTACAACTGCGTTTCCAGGCACTGTCACAAACGTGGGCAGAGCATGCAGACACTTTCCAGGAGCAACAGGAAACTTGTCAGCTTCACAAACCTCGAAAAGGTTTAGCGGATGCAGAGGTTAGCCCACAGCCTCCCTTTCCCTGACTTCAGACATTAACACTGACTGCTGCTGGAACCTGACCTCCTGGCCTGTGCATTCGCTCTATACGGTAGTTCCTGAAATATTTAACAAATAAGCCCTCCCTGCCCACCTGCCGATACAGTAAGACAAACTGCTTGGGGCTTCTAGAGATCTGGTGGAATAATATGCCTCAAATGTCTAGATGTCTATATGTTTGTCCACTTCTTATACTTGCGGTTCATTTTCTTCTCATTTAGTCCTTGCACATATGCCGGTGCACCCATGTGGAGATGCATCATTTCCTCAGGCAGCAGCATCCTCCCCGACACTGTGCTTTTCACCCAGGACCTGGAGGGATTTCTGCATCCAGAAAACTTGGCCCCTGGGCTGGAGACCGAGAGTCAGGATGGCCCAGAGATGGCAACAGTGCTGCCGCACAACGTCAAAGCAGGGTAAGCCTTGAGAATGGGACAAAATGGGGTACAAGCACAAAACTGATAACATGCTGAGTATACAAACGTCTCCTGGACCAGCATAGAGAAAGTGTGTATAACAGAACAGGTCTCAGCCAAAGGAATTGAGACAGATTGACCCTGAAGAAACACATCCAAGCAAACGGACAAATGGAAAGCAGAGGTGAAGGGGAAAAAAAGCAAGAGGAGAGAAAAAGCAGTAATTAATTAAAGCAGCGACTCGAGAAAGAAGAATGAAGAACTAGGAATGGGAGTAAAGAGTCTCTCAGCACATACTTCTTAAAAAAAAAAAAAAAAAAGAATTCAACACAACCAAGTAGGTTGATTTATGTCTCCTTTCCCACATCTATAGATTTGCTCTGTTTCCGTATTATTTTCCCTCATACTTGTTTATGGTTCCTTATCTCCTCCTTCTGCTCTGTCCTTTCTAATTTATTGCTGTTGCACATGCCTCCATCCACTTCTGCCTCCTCTCCTCATCAGCCTATATATATATATGTATATCCTTCTCTTTCTGCCCCAAAGAAGGGATCTCCCCCTCCTGGGATGACAGTATCTTCTTGCTGTACTATTCTTCTTTTGCATTTCCTTCCCATCAACAAGAAGAGTCCTACCGTATTAAGGACCTGCAATTGATGTATAACACCTATCAAAGAAGATCTAAAAGGACAACAAAAAGGTCAATATGGTTAAAGAGCATAGTAAAGAAGGCTATGAGAAATGAAAAACACCCTTTAAAAAGTGAATGTCACAGCTACAGAATGAAAAAAAAAAAAAGAAAAGAGTATAAACTTCAGCAAGTTAAACATAAACCATAATTAGGCAGACCAAAAGAGATTTAAGGCAAAACTTGTTAAAGCCACCAAAGCTAATAATGGCATATATCAGATATAGGAAACCTGCCAAAGATCCCCTAAGGCAAAGAGATGATGGAGGTCTAAAACTAGTGGTTTGAAGAAGAAAAGGCCGCAGCAGAAAAGCTAAATGGATTATCTGCACCGGTGCTCACTACAGGGGAACTGAAGGAGGTTGCCACATGGGAGCCTTTCCTTACAGGGGCAAGTCCAAAGCCCTGTCTCAAAATAAAGTGGCAGTTAAAAGAGGTTTTAAAACAAATCAACACCAAGAACAGTTATAAATCCATTTGGCCTGGTAGTATGCATCCAAAGGAAATCAAATGTGAAGCTGCTATTAGCTGTGGTGTGTAACCTATCATCTAAATGAGGCTCGGCGCTAGAGAAGTGGGAGGTGATGAACATGATGTCATTTGGCTCCAGGGGAGGGATGTGGGGGGCAACAGACCCGCAAGTCTGATTTCCACTCCAGGTAATTTGTGAAAAACAGTAATAAAGACTAGTTCTAGCAAACTTCTGGAAAACTACAATGCAACAGAGAAGAATTAAACTTGTATTTTGCAGAAAGAATTTGGGTGGACAGATCTGCTGTACTTTGATGGACTCAACAGGTACATGATACTGTGACTATGGGAAGGTTTTATGAAAATCCAAATATAGCCCGGTCAGTCAGAATCACATACATCAATGCTGTGCACTTGAATGTTCAAAAAGGCTTTTGATAAAATCCCTCACTAAAGACTTCCAATTTCTTAAAGACATCACGGAGTAAGAGTCCTCTCGTGAATCAATACCTAGTTGAAAGACAGCAAGCAAAGAGCACGAGTATGTGAACAGTTTTTACAATTGCAGAAGACTGCAAGCAGGGTTCCCAAGAGACACGCACTGGCATCTGAGTTGCTTCACATGCTCACAAAGGATCTTGAAAAGGCAGCAAACAGGGAGGCGACACATTTGCTGATGACACTGATGTGAATCACACTGCAGGAATTAAAGCTAACTACAAGGAGCTGCAGAAGGATCTCACAGCATTGAACACTGGGCAAGAAGATGGCAGATGAAATGCAGTTCTGGTACAGGCACAACTACCAAGGAGTGTGTATATACACACTCTAAACCTGTATAAATCTGCACACAGATACTGATGTCTGTAAATCAGACACTTCCACTCACAATAGGTGTCTTGGAGTTCGTGTGGACAGTGCTGTGAAAATATCACCCAGTCCTTAGGAGTGGTCACAGAAGGCAAGAGGAAGATTAGGAGTTAGCAGGAGAAGAAGACAAATTAGAAAGCAGTCCTATGTTACTGTGCTGCACATCTCTCTTGAAAGGTGATTCTGGTCTCCTTCTCAAAAGGACAGATTAGAGTTCGTAAGCGCCCAGAGTAGGCTGACAAGCAGGATCAGAAATGCAGCACAGCTTCCATCTAAGGAGAGTTCAAAACCAGCAGACTCCAGTGTAAAGAGACAGCCTTGGGTGAGGACATGGGGGCAAAGGCATGGAAGACAGAAGACAAGTGATGAGCTGATGGTTACTCACTACTCATTCAGCACACCAAACAAGATGATGAGGCAGAAGGCTCGCAGCACACAGAAGGGAAATCTTAGTGTGCACACTGTGTAATTTAACGACAGAGCCCGGAGCACAGGATGCTGCAGAAGCCAAAACTATAAATAGATTGGAAAAAGCAGTCAGAGACATTAATGGAAGAAAAGTCCATCAGGAGCTGTTAAAAGCAAAAAAAAAAAACAACTAACTCCTGACTCAGGAAGTCTTTAAACTGCAGATTACTACAAGCTGGGAAAGGGCTGAAGAGAAGCATCACTATTGCAGGCCCTGTTCTTACATTGCTTCTCTAGGCATCTGCTGCTGATTGCTCTCAGGGGCAGACCATGACACTAGGTGACCCAGCAGGAACGTTCTTGCCTTCTCCTCAAAAGCCCAGGGCAGATCTCTCTCCTGGAATTGTCCCCAAAAGACCTGATGTCCTGGTTTGAGGTAAAACAGAACCAATTTTCTGATATGTAATTTTACTTTTTAGCTGGGCCTCTTCTAACTGACTAAACTCTGAAATTAACAGCATATTGTTCAGAAACTGTTCGCTCTCAGAGTGGTAAGACCTGATTATACCAAGGAATGGTATGCACAGAGGCTCTTGCTTATACTTATTGCTATAAAAACCAAGGTTAGATAACTTCGCTGTTTGCCCCGTTAGAGGGTCGGAAGCGGAGAAGCATAGAGGGGTCCCACCTGCGGACGGGACAGGTGACCCCAAACTGACCAACAGGGTATTCCATCCCATCTGCATCACGCTCAGTATAAAAGCTAAGGGATCAAAGGGGCAAGGTTGCTCTGGCTTGTCTTTTCTTCAGTGGCCAACATCTGAGGAGGACCCTGTCTGTTCATCTGCCTTTGATCCCGATCTGAGCATTCCTGACTCTGGTTCTGGAATTCAGCTCCTGTCCATGGCTGACTCCAGTCTGGGACTTTCCCTGTGTCTGCTGGTGACGCGATCGTCATCCTGGGAGCTGGATACGGCTTTGTATATACTGTATACTTTTTTTTTCTTTTCTCTATTATTATTTACTATTTTCTTATTTATTATTATTTTCATTAAAGTAGTTTAGTTCTTTTTCTAAACTGATAAATCTCCTTATCTCTTCCTCTCCTCTCTGAGGCGGGGAGGGGGGAGGGCCATCTGTCGTTCTGATTGGCCAATCCGGCCAAAACCATGACACCTGAGCTGAAGAGCGAGCCAGCTCGACCCGAGCCATCAAGCCCTGCATGCTAACCTGGGCAACACCAAACCCCTCCCTTGAGGCAAGGTGTACTAGCTCCAGCTCAGTGCTGCATAGAAGCAGTGGCACGGTTTCTGAATTTGAGCTGGTTTGTAGATGGCCAACCTGCTTGGAATGGAGGTTGCATGGACAGAAGTCCATTTGCGTCCAACTAAGCAGACGTAATCTTAGCCCTCTCTTCTGCAACAGACCCCCTGGCACCCCTCATCATCCCAAGAGTGCTCCTTAATGGGAGGAGATATCCTCCTGTCATGTGCTCCAGTTTGGCTTCATTGCTCTTAAACGCGGGTGACACAACTGCAGGCAACGTGATGCCAAATCACACCTGCAACTCAGCGTATGGAATTGCCATCTTCCCACCCTCCTTTCAACAAGAGAGCCATCCAACTTGGAAAGGCATCTGGCTTTCCTTCAAGCGGCCACCGTTAGCCAGAAGGGTTTGGACTGGAGGTGCGCTTCACGGGGATCACTGCGCGAGCCCAGACCGGTCACCATGGCTGCTATTGTTTGAACAGCAAACAGTGTTTCAGGGAGATGGGCAATGAACTACGTCGCAGCGAAGAAACCCCTATTCTGGATTTTTTTTGAAAAAAATCCCACTAACAGAGCTCTGACCACTTCAGTAGTGTTTCCTGAAGACCGAAGGGTATACACATGAAAAATAATTTCATACCTTTCAGTGCTGCGTAAATTAAACTTTGCTCTGGCCAATAAGTTAGAAAATAAAGCTAAGCAACCCGTGTGCAGATCACCTGCGTTTCTGCAATTACTTCACAATTAGACAACTGCTGAAAGCAGCTGGAGGCAAATGCAATACATTTGCTAGCAAAACACAAAATGAAACAGTCTGTTTCAGTGCAAAAAAAATATATAAATGAGGTTGTAAAGAGAGCTGTTTGGCAAAGAGTAATCAAATAAAATGAAATATGGTACATTAAGCTTGGCACTTCATGGCATTTCATTTTTGTCATTAAGAACATCGCTAAAGAAAATTCAATATATTCAATAGCGTTACCATGGTGTTCTGGAGGGTTGCAAGGAACTTTTGCTATGTCTTTGAAAAGGAAAGTGTTACATTATTGGTAAATCTACAGAACTGAAGTTATTTAAAAACAGTGTGTCTTAAAAATGCGATTGCCACAAGCATATAAAGTGCTGATAACAGTTTTTTGCACAGTTGCCAGAAAACAGAAAGTAGATGTTATTTTATAATCAAAATGTTAATCCCAGCAATGCATCAATAGCAGGACTCGCACCAAAGAAAGAAAACTATTCCATGTAACAAACTTATTTTAAACAATACAAAAATGCAAGTATTCTCCCGTGGTCACTCATACCTGAAAAGGGATTCTCGTGACAGCCAGATTTCATTTTGTTTCACCGTCTTCCAAGAGAAGAGCAGCAGCAGGAAAGCAAAGAGGGTCAGAACAGTAATTCTCCACTTATTTAACCATGTAGACAGCTTTTTCAGACCGTGGACAAAAAGGATGCAGTACCCCATGCTGGGGAAAAAAAAAAAAAAAAAAAGAAAAGATACCAAAAGTTATATTCCAGTACTCTGGTTTATAATGCAAGACCATTCAGTATTGCATTTATTACACAATTATAGGGTTTTTTTGGACTAATCACATTTTCCAGGCTAACAAACTCCAATTCAACAGCAGTTTTCCTCAAGTCACTACACAATTTCCAAATTAATCTAAATGATAGGCCGGGACGCCAGAAGTACAGTAACGCACA
Organism: Alca torda; assembly: GCA_008658365.1. Classification (NCBI taxonomy): domain Eukaryota; kingdom Metazoa; phylum Chordata; class Aves; order Charadriiformes; family Alcidae; genus Alca; species Alca torda. The sequence goes on along the minus strand of CM018076.1, from coordinate 66,245,186 downwards.
TAACACCACCCCCGACGTAATGGTAGCTTACACCAGCCCCCAGAAGGCAGCTGCTTTTCTGAACAGCAAGCTAAGAAAGCATCATGTAATAACAGTAATACTGAGCACGACTGGAGCAGCATGGAAGTGAAAAGCATCATATAGCACAGGGAAGTCTCTAAACAACCCCAGTGGTGGCTGCTGTTAATTCCAGTTTACAAAGTGCGAAGCTGTGGCGGGAGAGCGGGTGTCGCAGCCGGCGCCGCAGGAGGACCAGAGGCCACGTCAAAAGGCAGGAGTCCCTGCCTGGGTCTTGCACATCTACATCAGGGTCAGCCTGTTCCATCTAGTGCCTGGTCCAGAACAGCTGAGACGCGGGAGCAGAGCTTCCATGAAACCACACACGGTCTTCTCCAGCACCCAGCCTCCAGGCACTTCCATGGCTCTCCATGCCAAACTACTGAGGCATTTTCTGGGAAGTGAACCGCATTTTAAACAGGTCTTACTCCTGTATAACTTTAAATCAATTCAATAATTATTTACCTTAATTCAAGTGCTATGTTAATTCTTCCAGTGATGCCCCTCTGAGTTGGAAACAGTGCTTTCGGTTGCTGTACTTAGTACGCCACTAATTCTGCTTGGCATTTTTAGAAAGGAATTTCAATTCCTATTGATGGGGAATTTCATTAGCTTATCTATAACTCTCCTATGCAGTTACTTAGCACCTGATTTAGTTTTTTAGACTTGAAAGCTATCTTAGTCCAGGCAGCTCCGTCTGAAGAAAAAAAGGAGAAGGATCTGGAATAACACTTGGGGATCACCAATACACAGGGACAAAAGAGCAGCCCTCCCCAGTCGCTGGCACACCTTGAATCCCAGCTGAATCCCACACTTGAACACAGGCAGGATGGAGGCAGGGAGCTCATCACACCTGCCCACGCTCCAGCCATAGATCTACAGGTTTTCCTGGTCCGTACCAAGACATCCAAGAAACTTCCTGATAAGACTGCTACCACGTAAGAAAAACTAAGAACACAATTTCCCTGTCAGAGATGACCTTGCAAGCAAGCACACGATAATCTGGAAATCAGAAAAAAGAAAAATGTCCCATCTTCGAGGAGCTGTGAGCGTGCTTCTCGGCACAGTTTCACAGAACCACAGAATTGTAGGGACTGGAAGGGACCTTTGGAAATCATCTAGTCCAACCCCCCCTGCTAAAGCAGGTTGACCTAGAGCTGGCTGGACAGAAACTCATCCAGGCGGGTTTTGAATGTCTCCAGAAATGGAGACTCCACCACCTCTCTGGGCAGCCTGTTCCAGTGCTCTGCCACCCTCAGGGTAAAGAAGTTCCTCCTCATGTTGAGATGGAACTTTGTGTTCCAGCTCGTGTCTGTTGCCCCTTGTCCTGTCACCAGGCACCACTGAGAAGAGCCTGACCCCATCCCTCTGCCCTCTTGGAGGGCTGGGCATATTGCTATTGCCTGGGCTTCCTAAGGATGGAGAGGGACAATAATTCTTGCTTTTACTGAGGAAAAAAAGAGCCTCTGTTGTATGTACGTATCAGCACCAGGCAGTGCTGGGTACTATACAGAGGGGTATAGACACAGGGAGCAAATCCAGAGACAACATGAGATCTGGAGATCATTCAGAACTTCTTCACTCTTGTTTTAGAGCTCTGTTTTTCAGAAGTGGGTATCAGTATTTTTTTTCCCCCTTAACTATGCTCGCATTTTGCTGCACCACATTTCTTATGGCACTTGCACTGGGTTTTTTCCATGAATTCTTTTGCACACATACATTTATTGCACCTACATTAACTGCAAGCAGACATTTAGAGCTACAAACCGAGATGCTGGTGCCAAACAATCCAGCCTTTATAGCTATTGAACCCTACTTTAAAAGCTCTGAAAAGCTGATCTTGGTAATAAGCCCTCCCTTTCCAATAAGAAATGCCTCAAAAACCTGCAGACGGTTTTCACTCTGTTATTTTGCTTTTCAGCAATTTCATCCTTCCCTTGGAATTAATTATCTGACATAAACATTATTTAATTGCTTTAGCACAAGGCCGTTTTCAAAGGAATTTCCCTACACCTTCACATTTTCAAGAACGGGCCCTTTCTAACAGAATCGTGAATGTGCCCAGAAAACAAAAAATGCAAACGTCAATGTCTTGGTATTTATGTCAAACCCTGCCCCAGCTGTTGGGAATTTCTGCCTTAGCAGCAGCACTCAGTCTGCTTGTCCAGAGCACGGCCAGCACTGCGTTACAGCTTACACAGCCACTGCAAAGGTGGTCTCGAACATCTGCAGCGCATTGCCACAGAAGTTACAGGGAGATGCTGGGTGCTAGAGAGGAGCAAGTGTTCCTCTCAGACTGCAGCTCCCATCGCAGCTGCATGGGCAATGACACAGCTCAGGTACATAGCGGTGCCCAGCTCTGCATGGCACCTTCCATCGGGGGCTCCCAAAGCACTTTGTAAAGGATATCTGCTGCAATTGTCCTCTTACAGAGCAGGAACCTGAAACACGGCCATAAAGTGATTTGCTCTGCTGACAGGGGACTGGCAAACAAGGCAACGAAGCTGCGGTCCAGGGCTCTACGCACAACACAGGGGAGTATGCAATGGAAACCAAGGTATCTTAGGTATCTTGAGCCAGCAATGTGCCCCTGTGGCCAAGAAGGCCAATGGCACTCTTCATTAAAAAGAGTGTGGCCAGCAGGTTGAGGGAGGTCGTCCTCCCCTTTTACTCTGCCTTGGTGAGGCCACATCTGGAGTACTGTGTCCAGTTCTGTGGTCCCCAGTTCAAGAAGGACAGGGAACTACTAGAGAGAGTCCAGCAAAGGGCTACAAAGATGACCAAGGGAATGGAGCACCTCTGTTGTGAGGAAAGGCTGAGACACCTGGGTCTGTTTACCCTGGAGAAGAGAAGACTGAGCGGGGATCTCATCAATGCTTATAAATATCTAAAGGGTAGGTGTCAAGAGGATGGGGCCAGGCTCTTCTCAGTGGTGCCCAGTGATAGGACAAGGGGCAACGGACACAAACTGGAACACAGGAAATTCCATCTCAACATGAGGAAAAACTTCTTTACTTTGAGGGTGACAGAGCACTGGCATAGGCTGCCCAGAGAGGTGGTGGAGTCTCCATCTCTGGAGACATTCAAAACCTGCCTGGACGCGTTCCTGTGCAACCTGCTCTAGGTGACCCTGCTGTGGCAGGGGGGTTGGACTAGATGATCTCCACAGGCCCCTTCCAACCCCTACTGTTCTGTGTGATTCTGTGTGATCTTGCTGAAAAGCCCACAGGACTCCCTGAGAAGTAAAGAGGTAAGTAACCCAAAGGGAGGCTCTACATCCACACTCAGCAAGACAGAAAGACTACGGGATTCAGCAGTAAGTACAAATACAGAGGGGAATAGGCTCCCAAATGGCTGCTGGAAGGGGATCATGCAACAAACACACCAGAATCCCAAACTGCAAAGCTGCTAAGGGTAAGGTTAAAGGAGTGATGCTAAAGAGGCGAGGGTTGAAGCATGACTTACATTAATAAGATAGAGAAAATTGTGACAACATTAGGACTGAGTTGTAGTTGTGTCACAATTATAGTCTAAGTAGCCTACAGTCAATGTACCTGCACTATAAAGTGCACAGGCACCCAAAAGAAAGGAAAAGAAGGAAAAGGATCAGAAAGCGTGAAGGAGGAAGAAATTCGTTACTGTGAGGGTGGTGAGGCACTGGAACAAGTTGCTCAGGGAAGCTGTGGATGCCCCAACCCTGGAAGTGTTCAAGGCCAGGCTGGATGGGGCTTTGAGCAACCTGGTCTAGTGGGAGGTGTCCCTGCCCGTGGCAGGGGGGTTGGGACTAGATGATCTTTAAGGTTCCTTCCAACCCAAACCATTCTATGATTCTAAGTGAATACTTCTATTTTCAGAACCTGGAAAGTTTGGCTTAAAACTTCAGACAATTTCCTGCCACAGATGATCAAGGAAAGGGTGGGGAGGACACAGCTGCGTTATCTTGTCAGGGACCTTTTGGTGCAGATGTCAGGTGGAGCCACATCTTTGTGCATGGCTTTTTTTAGGACATGGTCATTTCAAGCCCATCCCCTGGGCGGATGTTACATTCCTGGCTGCAGGTCTTCTGCAGGCCAAGGACTCCCAAAGCACAGAGAGCACCTACGTGTCCTTTGCCACCAGGAAAGCATGTGCGCTTGTGATTTCATGCCACAAATTGTTTGCAAAACAACTCCCTGCAACATCCCCAAAGTTGTTATCCTTAGTAATTTTTGCATCTCTCTTTACATTTCTACCTTACGGCCAAATCATTATGGTGAAATCAGGGCAAATCCAGACCCCTCCTCCAGATCCCATGGTCTGGCCTAAACAAAACAAAAAAAGTGTCCACACCAATACACTAAGCATCTGTGAAAAAAAAACCAAACCTCATTATATTACTATCATGTCCTAGTCCCAAAAACTGATAATCCCTCATATTTTACAACATCCTTGTTTCACACTAGACTCATCAGTCCTGGTACAGAAATGAGCTTTAGTACAGAGACCATGAAGTTTTGAACCAGTAAAGCACCACGCTTGCTAAGATGGAGTTGCTGCAGTAGCAACATGCCCTGACGGTCACTGGACTTGGAGAACCCTCCCACAGCGCTTCACCCATAAGATGCAAGTTCATCCCATTTCCCCCGATCCTGACCTCACCAGGCCCTAATAAGCCCCCTGAAGCTGAGCTGAGTTTTAGCGAGTCAGCAGCAGCCCAAGGACTGGTACCCTGGTGAGAAGAGCCCATACAGGTGAGACTGCTCTTATCTAATTAATATAACTTGCCAGGTGACTCTAAGACACTTCCTTTGTGGTTGCCTCTGCCGTGACCCTGCCATCACCAACAAACACAGAGAACTTTGAAAATACATTTTCTTCTCAGAGTGACTGGGGACTCGACTCCATATCAAACACAAGCGCTGGCTCGACAGGGTATCAGATTTTTACTCAGCACTGCATTTAGATAAAAAAACCCGAAAATGTCTCAAAAGCATCTTTCAAAGACCCATTTGCCACTTGAAAAAAATAAAGTAAAAACAACATTCCAGACATCTCCATAACTATCTGCATATGTATGGAGGCTGCAGGGTTGTGGGTTTGGGGTTGGTTTATTTTTTTTTTTTGTTAACTCTAGCATTTCCTAGGGAGGGGAAGGGAGAGGACCATTTCTCCTAGAGGGCTTTTCTCTTGGCATTGTCATCGCCTGTCATGCAAGCACTTTTCTAAAATACTTTCTAGCCAAAACAAAACAATGGGAAACAAGCAAAATCCCCAACCCACTGTTATTTTTTTAAGTCCATTTTCCACTGGATTACTGTAAAACTGCTAAGCTTTTTTTTTATTTCTTCTGTAGGATAAGCAACAGCCTGCTGCAGCAACTGTTCCCCACTGTGAAAAGTCTATGCCAGCTTGGTCCCCAGAGTCAGATGCAAAGCAAGACCTGAGGAACAGCCCGACAGGTTAACACGGTAATAGTTTTTCCGTGGGCTTACAATGAGCACACTCATTACGGGAGAACCTGTGGCTTCAGAAATTCAATGATGCTGCAGGAGAGCTTGGCAAATGGACCAACAGGCCGATGTTTTCACGATTCCTCACGTTTCAGGATCCTGCGGTACTAAAGCGGTACCTTAGGGATTGTCATGAATTGCAGCGAGGGCAGGGCTGCACCCGGCAGGCAAACTGCTGTGCCATTGCCATGTGTTTCTGGCAGACTGCACACAGGGAGCTGTGCTAGGACAGATTTTCCTCTCTAATTTCTGTGGTTTGTTAATATCGTTCCACCTGCAAGGAAGTGAAGTGAGAGGAGGCACAAGCAGATGGGAATGAGGTGGCACGTAGACCCCATTTCCCACGGTGCGCTACACATATCGCCCGATTGAAAAAAGAGCCAAAACAGCAGATATTTAATATTTGCAAATACTTCTTCCGTAATTAGATCTCAAATTCAACCTTTCCTTTGGCCATTACAGCTCCTTTCCTGAGGCAAGGCTGATACTGACAATGCTTACACATGGCTGCTCTCTCCCTCTGTGGATCAGGTTTATCACCTTCCAGTAAAAGGCAGGAATGGCTTTGCTGCATTACATTCTTGGCGACGGCATCTAATCAAAGACACGTGTGGCTAGTGTCACAGCCCAAGATTATCAGGATGTTCTGCTACAGCAATACGCCTGCATCAGAAACCATCTTACCCCCCTTCAGAAACGGCTCGGAGACCTACTGCTGCAGAAAGCTCCTGAAAACTGAGGCACGTTCCAAGTCACACCTCTCACTGCGATTTTCTGAGTTGCGACTTTGCACCGCGCAGGTTCCCACTCCACGGAGCGGCGCGTGGGCAGAGCAGGCTGAGCGCTGCAGTTCAGAGGCACCGCGCAAGAGGGACCCGAGCGCTGCAGCCCCAGCCTTTTCTAACCCACCACAGCCTTTCCTCACCCATCCAGGTAGGGCTGTGAGCTCACGACTTTAGCAGGGTGGGGAAAAAAATATGCAGAAAAGATGTCTTCCTCACGCTTTGTAGTGGTTATTTTGGGGATGTCAAATCTCGTGAAGTAGCTGGTGGTTTGTTTGTTTGTCTGTTTGTTTTAAACTGATTTAATCGCAACTGCATGGACATAAACTTGGAGTAAATCCACTGATTTCATCACAGCGGTTACTCCAGATTTCAAAGCTCAGCCTAGATAAGAATCCAGATGCATACATACGTACATACATATCAGTTAAGAAAAGAGCTGCCTACAAGCAGCTTGTCAAGGGATGGAAGAAATACTGCCCAGTTCAGGGGCTGCTAATGCAACAAAAGGGATTATCTCAAAACTATACTGAGACCAGAAAATGCACTTGGCTTTGACATTTCACCCCGGAGGCTCTTTCTGGGCTGCAAACCTCCTTCTTGATTTCCAGCACTTACTTAAGATGACTCCCTTTCCCTCCATAAAAACTAACCCTCACTTTCAAGCTGCTCTGAAGCAAGTTTAACCCTTGCGTGCAGGCCTTAAATTAAGCGCATACTCTGCTGCTGCCCTTCAGAGAGTGGGGAGTGCAGCCGAGAGAAAGACGCTGTCTGCCACCGGGTCCGAATGCTGAACACAAATATTTGATTCTCTCTGTTTTAAAGTTCCCCAACGAGCTTCCTAGCCCCAGCTCCACACGCGTTACCGGGCATGACACGCTTTTTGTGTTCCCGGGTCAGCCTGAGCTGAGGCAACGCGCTGAGAGGAAGAGGCAAAGTCAGCTGAAATGCAGCTTGCAGGCAGGGCTGTTGCTGCAGGGGAAAGAAAAAAGGCAGTTCATCCCTGTTAAACTCATCAGCTCGGCTCACGCTTCTCTAATGGGGAGTAATTGATTGCAAAAAGCGGGCTTGGCGCGCCATGTGGGCTGCTCCTGCCTCACTACGCAGCAGTCAGATGCGGAAGGGAGCACTGGCAAAAACAAGCATGGCCAGGGTGGCTCTTTCTGCCCCAAAAAGCACTCTCAGGCACGGAGCTCCAGCGACGAGCAGCGCTGGCAGGGTAGCAAAGATGCTCCTTTATGAAAAAGGTCACATTTTCCAAGGCTGGAGCTGTTCTGGGCCAGGATAAAATCTGGACTTTTAAAAAATGTTTTCGTCTGGAAAAATAGCGTATTTGTACGTGCATGCTAGTTCGCACCCAGGTCACCCAGAACAGCCAGAAACTCAGAAGCCAGAGCACTCCCTGCGACCTGGATCACCCAGGTTCAAACCGCTGCACCAGGCCTGGCTGAGAAGTGGGGATGCAGTAAGTGCGCTTGCAGGGCTCTGAGTTTGGGGTCCCCAAAATTCTTCAGCCATCAAAGCCCAAGTGCTGATCTGGAATAACCACACTCCACTGGTCCGAATGTATTCCAGAAATTTTGAGAAGTTTACTTTGTACTGTCGAGCTTACATAGAATCATAGATTCTTCATGGTTGGAAAGGACCTTTGAGATCATCGAGTCCAACCATACACACACAAAAAAAACCCCTACAATCTCTGCCACTAGAGCATGCCCTGAAGTGCCGAATCTAGACATTTCTTAAATACCTCTAGGGATGGTGACTCAACCACCTCCCTGGGCAGGCTGTTCCAGTGCCTGACCACTCTTTCAGTAAAGTAATTCTTCCTAATGTCTAATCTGAACCTCCCCTGCCTCAACTTCAGGCCATTTCCTCTGGTCCTGTCATTATTCACCTGGGAGAAGAGGCCAACACCCACCTCTCTACAACCTCCTTTCAGGTAGTTGTAGAGGGCAATGAGGTCTCCCCTCACTGCTGGATCAAGATTTTCCCTCACTCCCTTACTGCTGGATCAAGATTTTCTCTCGCAGCTGGTACAAGGCAGGGTAAATTCAGCAAGTTACAGGCTGGCTAATTTGACAGGAGTGCGAGCACGGGCCTAAATCAGGTCTGGATCAAGCTGCCACCACCGAGTGATCCAGCAGGGTGTAGATCCAGCACTAGCGATCCTGGGAAAATGCTGGTGTGTGGCAGATGGACCTTGATGTCCCAATTCTCAGATGAGCATCCTCCGCAAAGACAATTCTGGGCCACATCCATCCAACTGTCCATTTCTGTTGTCTATGTTCTTTTGACTGTAAACTCCATCTTGGGCTGGAGTAGTCTTTTGTTTCCAACCTTTTTATCTAAAGTTGTCAAGGTGCGTAGTCAGCACACCTTGGCAAAAAGTTTTGGGTTAACTAAAATGTCGTATTTTTTCTATGGGAAAATATTGTATCAAAACTTTCTCAACCAATCAGGGCTACGAGGGAAAAACCTGTTGGAACAGTGATGTTTTTGGACTAAACATCCAAAGGCAAGGAGGATGTGGGATGTGTCTCTGTCACACGTGGACAGCCAGCAGCATTGACTACACATCTCTGCTTCTTCATTGGTACTGAGTTTTGGGGACAAAGCGAAAAGCATTGTTTAAATTCCTGGTCTCCCAGCAATGATGACATGGAACAGATACCTTATTTAGCATACAAAATAAATCCCATTGGAAAAAAACAAGCCTCACAGCTCAGAATTATCACTGTGACAACCAAGTAACTGGCAGCGTACTTAACTTACTACTGAGTCTGCTGAATAAAATGTCAAATTTTCACCAGAATTAAGAGGCCTTTTCCTGGAATAAGGTCTGCAAGTCATAATAGAAAGACACAGAGAACCATAAACACTGGCAGAATACATCTAATTTGGAAAGGTACCTTATGAGTTAGTGTTAGACTTTGTCCTTGGCTCTAAATTAAAAGCTATGCAGGCCCATATTAAAGACACTTAGACATGATCAGCTAAGTCATCAAAATGATTTAGCTCCACTAGCAATGTGGTCCTCTAGTCAGAACATGATGTAATTAGAGAAAATGCAGGAACTTTTATTTTCCTTATTAGAGAGAAAATATGGACTAGAAATGAATGATTTTGCTAACCTTTGAATGGCTATTTACCATTTGGACACATTTCCCTTCCCTTCCTTCCAACAACTCACGTGATGAACAAACCCACTTCATTAGAGTGTTTGAGTCCAAGATTTCCCTTCCAACAGATTCCTATCTGAAATATTTCCAGGTAATTCCAGAAACTTTTCAGGCTTTCGATTGCTATATGCATTACAGAAAGAAAACATTTTATAAATGAAAAATCCGATATAATTCCACAGGGATTCCACAGAAATTTCCTTAAATCTTATATACTTTACTGGGGAAGGGTCTATATGCTGCAGTTTTAATTCAAATAAAATCATAGAATGGTTTAGGTTGGAAAGGACCTTTAAAAAATCATCTAGCTTCAACCCCCTTGCCATGGGCAAGGACACCTCCCACTAGACCAGGCTGCTCAGAGCCCCATCCAGCCTGGCCTTGAACACTTCCAGGGATGGGGCATCCACCACTTCCCTGGGCAACCTGTTCCAGTGCCTCACCACCCTCATAGTGAAAAATTTCTTCCTGATATATAATCTAAATCTACCTTCTTCCTGTTTGAAGCCATTGCCCCTCGTCCTATCACTACATGCCCTTTAAAAAGTCCCTCCCGATCTTTCCTGTAGGCCCCTTTAGGTACTGGAAGGCCGCTATAAGGTCTCCCCCCCGAAGCCTTCTCTCTCCAGGCTGAACAACCCCAACTCTCTCAGCCCGTCTTCATAGAAGAGGTGCTCCAGCCCTCAGGTAATTCTCGTGGCCCTCCTCTGGACCAGCTCCAACAGGTCCACGTCCTTCCTGTGCTGACCCCTCCAGAGCTGGACTCAGTACGCCAGGTGGGGTCTCACCAGAGCAGAGCAGAGGGGCAGAATCATCTCCCTCAACCTGCTGGCCACGCTGCTTTTGATACGGCCCAGTATATGGTTAAAATAAATACCGTAATAACTTCTGTAATTCTATAGTAGGGATATAATTTCCCATTCAGTTCCATTGGAAGTCTCCAAAAACTTCATGTAAGAAACTATTTTCTATTAAATTTCACAAGGCATCTTCTTAAGGGTACCATATTCCCTTGTAAATAAGAATTCCTCTTTTAATCAGCATGACCAAGTAGATTATTTCCATGAGATGACATTAACTTAATTTATTACTATTTTTTAAAAGCAATATCCCTACATATCTGTACTATTTTCGAGATCAGAATAAATGCGTCTGAAGGTTTTCTTTTAATCTAATATATCATAGCAAAACCAAAAACCTTTCCAGTATGCCCATTAATGCTGATACTCAACACAAATTTAGCTTTTTCCTGAATCAATTGTACATGGCCAAAACGCAACATGTTTCTCAAAAGCATGTTTTAAATTTAGTTAAAATAATGCAAGACTGCAGTCTAGACCAAACGCGCCATGAGCTAATCTTTTTCAGCTTTGCAGAATCATTTCGGCTTTTATTCCTATGTCTTTACTGCCTTTTGCCAAAATATCTGGCACTAGCATCTCAGCATCTCTTGCCTGCATTAACAGAGGATGGCTGCTTTGATTTCTCCTTAAAGTGTTTAATAGGGGTGGGCAAGCCTTCAAAAACTAGGAGCTTAGGTTTGGATACGCATCTGAAAGGTAGATGTTTGCAGCGTTTAGCCTTTATACAAGCAGTTAATTCCCATTAACTGATGAGAACTCTCTCTGCTCCCTTCCGAAGGGCAGAGTGGAGGTGTTATGCCTGGGACGGGGAAGCAGAATTGGAGTCTCCGGCCTCAGCCAAGGTCCCAACCTCCTCGCCCCCAGCCACGAGCTGTTTTGCAGACTACTGCTCAAATTGACACCCTGGAGATGGGACAGGCAACCCTCAAGGTATAAAGGGACCAGGCTGGGGCTGGGGTCTGGCCCACCGCCATCACCTAATGCCCTCCCAGTCCCCTCCCGGTGCCCCCAGGTCCATGGCTGAATTACAGGGAACTTAATCTAGTTCACGCCTTCTGGATTTTGGCGGCTCCATGGCCCTTGCAAGAATAGCAGCAATACAGTAAAGCATTAAAATCAAGTGTTTTTTTCAGTAAGTGGAACAGGTGTGACTTGGATTCCATATCCAAATCCCAAATGAATTGTAGATTTAGCTTGAAAGCAGGCAAAAAGCTTAATTATGTTGCTGAATTGAGATCAGGGAGCAGATAAACTGGCTCCACAGAGTCATTGAGACTTTCACTGCTGACTTCACTGGGGTTGGGATTTCACTCCAGTTGAAAAGAGAAGCTTCTTCTGTAAATCAGATGATCCCTTACTGGATCTGATCTAATGCTGAAGGAATGCTGAATAGGTAAACAGGAATTCAGCTCTTGATGAACTTGTAGCTTCAAATAACCTTAAAGAAAGGGGTGGCAAAGGAAACTGAAAAAGACACCACCCCATTACACAACTGGTCTTTAAGAAAATGAAGACAATGTGGAAAGCATAACGTGTTCCCTGAAAAGAGAAGTCCCATCGTCAAGTGGCTGCCTTGTAAGTAAAGGAGACTTCTGCTAAGGAATATTCAGGTTCATAAAAATTACAGCTAATTCCACTACCTACCAGGTTCTTTTTCTTTTTCAATTATAGAAGTTAGTAATGTATGGAATTACACTAATCGGAACAAATGCGTTAGCATGAAGAATCAAAAACATGCTCTATGCAAAGGCAAAACTTCCATATGGTTCCTGCTTTGCTATGGCACGGGGAAAGCTTTAACATGATGTGTTAAGTTCCTGAAAAATACAAGTGCCCTTTTTTCTGGGTGCTGGCTTTCGTGCAGATTTTTAGATTGACACTGAAGAAAATGCCATCCTGTATATAGCAGTGATCTCATCTTCTAGTATTGACAATTAGGGTTGCAACATCAACTTCTGATATAGTGAGGAGCTGGTGAAAAAAATGATGGCAACCCATAAGTGCCCGTGCTGGGAAAGAGTAACTGTGCGCTCTGCAACTCACTCATTGCAATATCCACCACAAATGAGTTGCCATAAAAATGGTGCAGGTACTGCTGGATTGCCTATCGCTTTCGGCAAATCGGAAATAAGCCGCGTAGCAATGTTTTGGTTGATTTGTTGGTTCACGTAAGGTTGTGAAAACAGCTTGAGTTGTCCAGATATAATACAGCAGCCCAGACAGGAGCCACTGCTATCAGGGTAACAATGAAAGATTAGGAAAACAGAAAATGCTCTGGTAGGAAAGGTCCCATCCCGTGAAGTAAGAGCAACCTCAGCTCTGCCGGTGCATCAGTAGGGCAAGCAGCTCCTGGATGGCACGAGAGTTGGCATTGCCTCTCTGGTTTCTCCATGTGAAGGGCAACACAGAGCAAGAGCTGGTGCTCTTGTTTAAGTTCAGACAAATTGCTCGTAGCTCGGAATAACTGCATGCACATCATTGTTCTTGGTTTTCAAACAATTAGGCTGTCTGTGATGTTCAGAGCAGCATCAGCAGATACGCAGTAAGCATAATTACATCTACATTATGAAGAGGGAAAAAAACCCACAATGGATTAAGTCTTTCACTGATCCAGCTATTCATTGTGATGCCTCTTTGGAAAACTGTGGCCTATAGAGTTGTATCCTGTCCGCCACTCCCAAGCTAAGTATTTCACACCCCTAGCCCTCCTGAAAACAAGTTTGCCCCTCATAAGGATAAGGAAACAACAACAAAATTAAAATTTAAAGTTGAAAGACAAGAAACTGTTTTCCTATTAAATTTTTCAGGCTAAAGTAATACTAATATTAAAAAATCCTGATTTAAGCAAGTAAGTGCTGGTGACCCTCAAATGAAAACTAAATACGAGAAATATTTTCTCCAAATATTTCTGTTTCGCTAAAGCCAATTAAAGAAAACATTCAACCATTTTGACTTAGCTGATATCCCTCTCCCCTGAGGCACAGCTGCAGACAGAAGAGGAATTGTTCCAAATACCCATCAATCCCCAGAAGGCAACATCGAGCAAAAGGCTTATTCCTTGTTCCTTTCTATTTACAACATCTTTTACACAAACTTAACTTAACCCTTATTGAAAAGAAAATGCTTGACATCTTGCCCAGGTAACTCCTGAGCAACACTGAATGAGGACTTCAGGCTGTGACGCACATACACAACTGTCACGTCCATAAATATTAATAAAAGGCTATTACTTGAAACAGAGATAGAAAAGCACCTTCCAGCATAAGCCCAAAAACATAGATGACTGAGTTCTCTCCACCTGATTGAGGACTTTTGTCTAAATAAACAGGAACGACAACCTCTGACTTGCTAACTGAGTTTTAGAGAAGGAATGGCAAAGGAAAGGAAAAGCCATTCTCAAGATGCAACAGAAGAAAACTGCTAAAGGCTGTTCTAAATAAAGAACGCGAGCCCTTCCTAAAGCCATCATTATTAAACTGCCACGCTCCCAAGGGGAAAAAGAAAACAACATCCTACATTATTTTTGTTCTGCCGTAGTCATGAACGTTCGCAGAAATCCCCTTCACCTCTCATGTCGTTTTGCACCTGGAGGATGTAAGGAGAGCTCATCTCTTGGTAACTCGGAGCCAAGAGCTCAGCTCTCTCCAGATCCTTTGGTTGGAGACTGCCCACCTCTCCCGCAAAGTGCCAGGGTTTGCCTTCCCTTTTCATGCCAGCTGCGGGTAAGGGCAAAAACGAAACATTGCAAAGCAGGACATGAGTGATCCCAGCAAAGCATGAGATCCAGGGACTCCGACACAGACTTACTCCAGAGAAATCATTTAATCCTGCTGCCTCAGTTTTCCTGCCTGAAAAAAAAAGCAGCGACTATCAATTACCTACTTTGTAGGTCACATATTTGCAAAGGCCTCAGGGAGATGAAAAGCATTATACAAACTATATGCACACATGTTAACGCTGATTAATTTTCTCTGCGCAAACATATCCTTTTTTCTTCTTCATTGCCCCTCCTCTCATTATATCAGCAGTCTCATCTGGAGGACGAGGAGGAACTGCTGACGGCTGAAGTATTTTCCGCAGTTGTTCTTTTGAGATTCAGAAATGCAACCACTCAACACGGCCCTGTGTTCAGCTGACTGTTTCCTTAATAGCTTTGCACTTTCATGTGTTTCCTCATTTTCTTTTACATGAATTTAAAGCAATCTGATTTCCAAGTTAATTTGAAATGATGCAAGATCCATTAGTTGAGGGTATCATTTGCAAAATAACTTAGAGGGACAACTTTCACTCACTATACTTTCAGGTATACTCTCAGCAAACAAAAGCAGGACTAGTGACGTGAATAAATTCAGCAGGATTTGACCCCAAAAGCAAGTCAGTATATAGCAGAGCACAGAGACACAGCCTAATTGCATAAGAGGCCTGTAATAAATGCAACATCTCCCACACAGCCTGAGTTTTACACCAATGAGCAGCTCTTTTGTGTTAGTGCTTATACAAATGACAATCAGAACACGCATACAGCTTTGCAAAAGACCACCTATAAGCGTTTTTATTAGGATTTTTGGATCCGCATTTTCTGAGGTTTCAATTTAAACATTTTGTGGAACAAAACTATTGTTTCAGTTATCACAAAGTAATCCAGAGTGAAATTGCGGACTTATGCTTTGTCAACAGCTCCACAATGGCAGTTCCCGTTAGAGATAACAGATGCTGACCCTGTGCACCCGAGGGCAGAATTGGGCTTTCTGACTTGCAGTATCCAAAAATGACCGTTTATGCTCATGGCTGGAACAAACTGCACAGGCACAGGTTGCCCAGAGAAGCTGTGGAGTCTCTCTCCCTGGAGATACTGAAAAACTGTTTGTACATGGTCCCAGGCAACTGGCTGCAGGTGGCCCTGCTTGAGCAAGGGGTTTGGAAAGGAAGTCCCAAGGTCCTTTCCAACTTCAACCACCCTGTGATTCCATGAAATGGGCAATAGTCTGGTGCATCTTGGATGAACGTCCTCTGATTACCACTGCAGCCTCTGGTCTGGATACTGTGGAGATGTCAGAAGTAACACCTCAAAGCTGTTCTTGAGTAAATGCAATTGGAAGCACCCAAACTGCCAAAGTGACAATTGTTAGAGGCTGGAAGCTGAGGGAAATGCCAGGGCAGGGGCTGAGCGATGGAGAAGTAGCGGGATTTTCCTCATCCTCTTCAACAACTGTAAATTCTCCACTTTCAGATGTGTATGCAGTCAATAGCTTACAGGCAGGAGGTCATACGCATATTCCACAACTGAAGCAAACAGCCTTTTAAGACAGCAATAGCCATCTTTGTTTTTACTGACCACCTAATGTAGTGGGAAAGCTAAGCGATACCACCATAAAAATATGATAGGTTAACTTCTGAGCAGCTGTCCTTAAGGTAAAAGATACTGGACAATTTAAGTTGATAATGCTTCCAAGAAAGATAGTCTTAGAGGACAACCCTGAAGAAACAACACCTCATCTCTGTATTGAGCTGTTTCAAGCACACCAAAAAAATCTGTGTTAAAAAAAAAAAAAAGGAAGGATTTTGGGTAGCTTTGCTCCTGCCAAACAATCTGCTCACAACAAACTATAAAATCTCTCATGCTGTCACGCCAAAACTCAAAGGCGGAAAACACACTGACTAGCAATATATTGTTTGAAGTATTGTAAAAAGGAAGAAGCAATCATGCCTGCTTTTAGAAAATGGGATCGTGGTCTCATTAGAAAAGAATTCAATTGCAATAGTTACCTCGGCATGTAAAGGACTCGCTCTGCCACCACAAATCCCACCCTGAAGAAGAGGTTGCTGGCTGGGATGAATGGGAAAACCAGGAACAACAAGCCAACCAAAACTTCTTTGTGTTCCAGTTTCTGCAATAACACAAAATTAAACAAATATCAACTAAAAAAATCCAACTTAGTTCACCACTAACTTTCCCCTTTCCTTTTGAGATTCTTATTCATAAAAAAAAGCAACTTAGATTAACGTTTGATATGTTTTGCATTTAAAAGAAATTATTCAAAGACACTGTTCTCACATATTTAAGCACTGTTTGTACCTCTGATATGCCCAGAAAGTGCACAAAGACTAACCACAGTGTGTATTACCACCCTTGGTATCTTTTCCAAGGTCATCTCTATTGTATGCAGCTCCATTGAGATGGCATAGGTAGTATTGAAGATATACTTCATATTGGTAATACATAAGTATAGAATAGTGTGAATGTATATGTTAGCATGTCTACCACAGTGTGGCTGTATGTAAATACACAAATGCATATCACATACACAGACTGCTATGTTCAATCCTAAATGTTTATAACTGAGAAAAAGCTGTTCAATCAGTCACATTTTGTGTAAAGAAAACTACGTCCAAATGGCACATTAATGCAGTCATTTTATCCCTTTCAAGACAATATCTAAACTTGAAATGATACTTTTGCACATGAGGTCTCCATACTCATGCAGAGCTTGGAACTGGGTCCAGTTTTGTTTAATATATTTATCAATGATCTGGATGAGGGGATTGAGTGCACCCTCAGTAAGTTTGCAGATGACACCAAACTAGGTGGGAGTGTTGATCTGCTTGAGGGTAGAAAGGCTCTACAGAGGGACCTGGACAGGCTGGATTGATGGGCCAAGGCCAATTGGATGAGGTTTAATAAGGCCAAGTGCCGGGTCCTGGCATTTTGGTCACAACAACCCCAAGCAACGCTACAGGCTTGGGGAAGAGTGGCTAGAAAGCTGCCCAGCAGAAAAGGACCTGGGGGTGCTGGTGCACAGCCAGCTTACCAAGAGCCAGCAGTGTGCCCAGGTGGCCAAGAAGGCCAACAGCATTCTGGCTTGTATCAGGAATAGCGTGGCCAGCAGCAGTAGGGAAGTGATCGTGCCTCTGTACTCGGCACTGGTGAGGCCTCACCTCGAGTACTGTGTTCAGTTCTGGGCCCCTCTGGACATTGAAGTGCTGGAGCGTGTCCAGAGGAGAGCTACCAAGCTGGTGAGGGGTCTGGAGACCAAGTTGTATGAGGAGAGGCTGAGGGAGCTGGGCATGTTTAGTTTTGAGAAGAGGAGGCTGAGGGGAGACCTCATTGCCCTCTACAACTACCTGAAAGGAGGTTGTAGAGAGGTGGGTGTTGGCCTCTTCTCCCAGGTGAATAATGACAGGACCAGAGGAAATGGCCTGAAGTTGAGGCAGGGGAGGTTCAGATTAGACATTAGGAAGAATTACTTTACTGAAAGAGTGGTCAGGCACTGGAACAGCCTGCCCAGGGAGGTGGTTGAGTCACCATCCCTAGAGGTATTTAAGAAACGTCTAGATTTGGCACTTCAGGGCAAGCTCTAGCGACAGAGATTGTAGGGGTTTTTTTTTTATGTGTGTGTATGGTTGGACTCGATGATCTCAAAGGTCCTTTCCAACCATGAAGATTCTATGATTCTATGATTTGAGACATGCTAGATATTAAAATTAATGTCTTTCACTTGAGCTCAGTTAATGCCCTTCACTTGAGCTCACTTTAATGTTGGAGAAATCAAATTGCCACATGCAAATTCAAAACAACTGTGATCTGCATGGCCAACACAAGCGTCGCTGGATGCTGTGACCTGCAGCAGCTGCCGTTCCTGCCCCGGAGAGACCCAAGCCTCCTCAGGCAAGTTGAGTTTCCGATTTAGCTCCACCCCAAGAGGGTGAATCAGCTCATGCTTTCTGTTGAAGATCTCAAAGAATGACATCAGGCTAGCAAAAGTGTGGCAATAGGTCTGCTGAATCACCCAGGCAGACATCCGTGCTTCCCTGCCCTGCGACGCAGCTGCCTCGTCAGCCGCCGCAGCCCCCTTCTGCAGCCGGCGGGAGAAGCTTTGTCACGCTTAGAAACAGATGCAACCAGAATCACTTAATGGTTGCAGCACTCTGTAATTGTTGTGGGCGATTTCTCAACTTTGGAGAGAGCAAATTGACTTCTCTTTACTGGAGGGATCTACATTTAGAAACACTTTTTTTGAGCAGAGGAACGGAGCCCGATCAATGACGCGGGGCCAAGCAGTACAACCCGTCTTGCTTCTGCACAGCTACAGGCCGCGACACCCGTTACCACTGGCCTAGTCAGTGGCTGAAATTCAGAAGTTGCAGTATTAAAATATATTCATCCTACTCTGTGGGAAAGACAATGAACATTTTCTATGGGTACCAAATGCAAGGGTACATGTCAAGAGGCTCTGATGTCCCTTTAGAGGAGATGAACCACAGGATCACAAAAAAGTGCACTGGCTTCCCCTGGCTCGAAGAGGAAACTCGAGGCAGAGAGGGGAGCAGAATTCACGCCTCCAGGCTTCTTTTACCAATATTTGCTTTAAGCAGCACCACAGTCACCTGCTTCTATTATCCACTTTTTCAGTGTCTTGGAATCACAGTTAGTAAGTGCCTTCCTGCAGTCACAACAGCACCTAAAATACATTATTCCCAGAGCTGAAGCTGACACCAATCCATAAAGCTGATGAACAAAGGTGCCTGGTAATGGTCATTTTGGCTTGTAATTATAATAGAAAATTGAATAGCAAAAAAAAAAAAAAAAAAGGGGGATTAAAAATTATTTCTGAACTCGGAATGCAAATTACCAGTCCTAGCTCAACTCCAACTTCCCTCTCACCCAGCTCCAGATATATACTCTGTTTCTCTCCTGCCATTCCACAATCCTTCCCACCCTGCCTGGCTTAACCCTGGTGCCCATTTGCTGCCGCCACTCTACCCCAGGGGTTTCACAGCAAAAACCCGGAGGAGAAGGAGGTATGTTGGGCCAAAGGCAGTGCACTGCTAATGCATAAAACGTTCTCCATCCCCAATATACACTCCTGTTTTTAAATGAACCAAGTATTTCTCCAGTTGTTGTTCATTAAGTCAATAATTGGGAAAGCAACCCCTAGTTTACATCTCTAGGAAGGACACGGCGTTATTCAAGCCTGCAGCATTGCAGATAAGCAAAGGAAACAATGCTGGAGAATGACAGATAAAACCCGTACATCAAACGGGAAAGAGGAAAATGTGGGAATTAGGTCAGCTGAAGGAGAAAATGGTATTGTGTGCCCTTTCTCCCTCCACAAGTCACAGCTTTAGACTAATGCCATTGAGGGCTGCCAGCTCAGTCCCTTGGGGAGGGCTCAGACGGGAGCCCAGCACTCACACACCAGCCTCACGGAGCAGCAGAGCCCTCTGTGGTGCTACTTATTTCCGAAACATCTGGCAACTGGCAGCACACTTTTTAAAGCACCCTTTTAAAGGTCAAGCAGAGGCTTTTGTGAAGAGGTGATCCTCGAAGGCCAGGCTTTGGCTGATTTTATGCCACCCGTGGTCCTGCCTGTGAGTCAGCAGGTCAAACTGCTGAGCTCATGCTGCGGTCATGCCAAAGCTCAGTTTGGGTCTCTCTCCTCTACCCAGCCATTAACTTTTCCAAAATTTGTACAGACACTTTGTGTATTTGACACCTTGGCCCTGCGGCAGGGCCCTGCCCGGGAGCAGAGGCTGGAGAGACCCCCTGGGCAGGAAGAGCAGGTGGGATTGCTGGTCATCCAAAACTCATCTGTGGCCATTAACAAGATGGTATGGATGCGACCTTTGGCAATTCCTAAATCATTGGCTGCCCATAGCTGGGAATTTTTACTGGAGGAAAAAGTTGCACAATCTGGCTATTCACAGCCAGATCTTATTTCCCGCTTCCCTAAATAGTTTCTACTGAACACGTGGCTACTGAAGAAAAGCAGCCTTTGCCCTGACGCCAGAGCCGCACGTTGCTCTATTCCAGCCTTGCGAGGGCTGGAGGCACAGCAGCTCTATCTGTCCCTGCCCTCCCAGCACGGGCTAACATCTGCTCACCTAGGCAGCTCAGAGAAAACAGAAAAAAGGACGGAAACACAACCATGATGTGTTGAAAGGATCATGTGTACCACAGGTGATAACTGCAGACAGCTAAAATCTAACAGCACAAGTCTCATACGACACCATATTCTCCTTTAATCTTTTTCCCTAGCAAAATTTACTTAGCAGATTAATCTTTTATTCACCCTTCCCCTGGAGGGGCTAACAGATTTATAAATGAGTAGATAAGCAGGACAGAACGGTGCAAGAACATCGTGGACTGGTACTGTAGGGCTGCAGGAACAGAGGGCAGCAGGATCTTCCATCTAACACGAGCCACAGGAGATGCCCTCCATGTGTTTTTTAAATAAAACAAAAAAAAACCAACCTGTAGCTTGCTACATTTTTCAGGGGAAAAAAAAAAATATTGGGACCATTTATTTGGTTCAACTACTCTGGTCATATGAGCCCACTTAAGAGAAAGCTGAGCTAAAGGTAGCAGAACCGGAATCTTCCAGGTGCACAGAGCAGTAGCAAAAGCTTTTGAAGAGCAGTTGGCAATTTTGTTTTCTTCCTTTTTCCTTAGAATAAAAAAATCTAGGACTAGAAATTATAGATCACTTTATTCCTTTTACAGAGAGACATCTCCTTTCCTTTTTAAGATAGTGCTTTCTTTTGGAAATATAAAACTTATCTTTCCGTGTGTCACAGAGGTCTCCAGGGGTGGGGAAAGCACCTTTGAATTAAGCCTAGAGTGATGCCTTTTGTTAAAGACAAGTCAACTTCAAACCAAAATAGCATGCCTCATAGCAGATAGTTTGGTGGGGGTTTTCAAATTCACGTCTACCTCTAATTACTATTAGGCCTTCGTTATATTGTAACCAAAAAAAAAACCCAAAACCAAAACAAACCAACAAACCAAAAACCAATAAAGAAGAATTTTAACCTGCTACTTTTCACAGACTTGTCAAAGAACTAAAGAACACCACTTCTTCTCCCAAAGGCAAGGCAAAAAATTGTCACACACTCTCAAACAAAATAGCAAAGAATCACTCCAAGGCCAAAAACCATTAACACAGCCATAAATCTCAAAAACTGATTCCTTGGCAATTTGTGGGAAAAGGAAGAAAGTCTTGAGTTTGCAACTGAAAGAGATCTTCCTGTATTACATATAAGACATATTCCTGAGCCACAAATAAATATTTGCCAACTACTGTCAAATCACAAGTCTTCTACAAGCCAGAGCGCACAAAGTATGAGTGCAGGAGATACTCCGACATACCTGTCATAAACTATGGATTTGCATAAGCCCACTGTAAATTCCCTATCTTTCCGATTGAGAAAGCATCGTCTGAGGTGCAGAACTTATGTTCACACCCCCTGGCATCTCCAAGGCCTGAGTTGTTGGAAAGTGGAGCCATGAGGACAACTTTCCTCCTGGCTGGACAAAGCTGCACCTTGGGGAAGACAGCAGCTGGGCAAACAAGTCCAAGCAAATTCTGTTCTGTTCTACCTTGGAATGTTTCCAAAGGTGTTTATACATGCTTGCCTGTTTGATGGGAAGGTGGCAATCAAATGGGTTTAATTTCTTCCTCCAGCAGTTTATTTTGAGAATGAGACAAGTGTCACCTCTCCACCATTGAGAACCAACAGCTCCACGGAGTAAAGACTTCCTTCCTACCGAAAGCATAAATCACCCTCTGTCAGTGAGCTCTGGATGGTCCATTGAAGCCAGTGAGATGTTATGCTTGGAACATCTGACTGCAAACACAGAAAAGCTGGTATCCAGGAAAGTTGGTAGCGCATGGCTGTGTAAAAGCAATGAATGCTATTACACATTTTCAAATGCTTGCAGGCCTAGGAAGAAAGTGCATTATCTGTAAAAAAGAGACACAAAAATTCAAAGAAGCTACATGACTGTCTGTAGACCACAGACAGAGGATTACACTTCTTCAGTTTATTCCTAACATTGATTTGCAGAAGCCCTTAGCGCAGACTGCACACAAACTTAATTCATGTATTCCTGTTGTAACAGTCACTCACGAAGCCACAAGCAGCTCGGCAACATGACTCCTCACTGGCCCGCACCAAACGTCTGGCAGCATCTCACCTGACAAGAGGTCAGGATCTGCAAACATCTACTCTTGCACTTCCAGCACATACAGTATTAAAGATAAAAGGCACAACATAGAAGCATGTGAAATTTACTCCGCATCCACGCATAACGTGATAAAATGCAAACTTAAGCTAATCAACCCTAAGGATTCATTCCTTCACAGGAAGAAAATCTGTTGATGTAAAGCTCACAGAAGCAAGCACTGGCTGCTACCCACTCCCACCTCATTAGTGCAGGCACAGACAGGCCATGGCAGAGGTGTGTCATGCTCCATGTCATCCTTTAGGTGACCAGCAGAACTCAGGATGGCACATGATGGAGCACCTCTCCTATGAAGACAGGCTGAGAGAGTTGGGGTTGTTCAGCCTGGAGAAGAGAAGGTCTGGGGACATCTCATAGCAGCTTTCCAATATCTGAAAGGCACCCACAAAAAAGCTGGAGAGGGACTTTTTACAACGGACAAGGGCTAATGGCTTCAAACTGGAAGAGTGTAGATTTAGATTAGATATCAGGAAGAATTCCTTCACTATGAGGGTGGTGAGACACTGGAACAGGTTGACCAGGGAAGCTGTGGATGCCCCATCCCTGGAAGTGCTCAAAGCCAGGCTGGATGGGGCTTTGAGCAGCCTGGCCTAGTGGGAGGTGTCCCTGCCCATGGCAGGGGGGTTGGAACTAGATGATCTTTAAGGTCCCTTCCAACCTATTCTATGATTCAAGTAATGTACATCTCTAGCTTCTGTAGCCAAAGAAGAGGGCACTGTGGAGCTGTGGCTGTTTCAGTGTGCTGCCTGTGCCACCACAACCGAGCAAACGGTGCCAGAAGTCAGCTGTCAACAGATGGCCTGAAAAACTCAAACATTTGGTAAGGAAAAGGTAACTGCCCAGCTTTAAATCTGGATCAGACACCAGGCTTAATCAGCTTGCTCCTACAAAAAGAGCCACAAATTCTGTAATCACTACGATTTATCAGTTTTATTCTTTCATCTCATAAAAAAAAAAAAAATCAGCATCTTCAGTAGCGCCAGCTGCTTGAGTGCCAGGCTTAGCAACTCACTGTCTTCCTAAAATAGTTCAGTTTTCCTTGGTGATCATCTAGTTCTGATAACATCACCCACAGTTACTACTCACTGAAATTCAGTGAATTTTATATACTTCGCACATAGTCCAAAGCCATGGAGATTTATAATACTATTTTGACCACCACTGCTCACTACTTATTAACGGACACGTTGATCCTATTTCCAGCATTTGGCAACAACAAAAACTACTTTCCAGTTTACCAGCATCAGCACCTATTCAGGAGCCAGTGTACAGGAAAACACGCACCAGTCAGAAGCTGAATCAAAACCCCTGAAACTATCATTGGCTACCTAACCTGGGATTATCTGAAGACAAATCCTTGGCACATACCTCAGACTGCCCTAATGAAATCGTTCACTTTCCATTTCCAGAAGGAAGCAAGTCCTTGTCTGTACCACTAGCTAAAACAGTCTATTTTTCAGAATGCTGAAAGTGCCTAAAAACCTCTGTTTACATCAATAGGAACTGTGGATCATAGAATCACAGAATGTGTTGGGTTGGAAGGGACCTTTAAAGGTCATCCAGTCCAACCCCCCTGCAGTAAGCAGGGACATCTTCCACTAGATCAGATTACTCAGAGCCTCATCAAGCCTGGCCTCGAATGTCTCCAGGGATGGGGCTTCCACCAGTTCTCTGGGCAACCTGGGCCAGTGTTTCATCACATCATTGTAAAGAACTAAACCTACCCTGTTCTAGTTTAAAACATGCTCATTCTGGAAATTAGGCTCTAAATTATGGAATAAGAGTGGAAAGTAGTCCTCTCCCAATCCCATAACCCACAGCAGGGCACAGAATTATATTCTACTGACATTTCACTTTTTATTTCAGTATCTTAAAGTAAAATGTTGATATCTACTATTTTCTCTTTTGCTGTAGACCTCAGCTACCCATCCATTCAGCTGTGTGTCTACAGTCTTTCTTATCCAG
This sequence comes from Alca torda, assembly GCA_008658365.1. NCBI lineage: Eukaryota > Metazoa > Chordata > Aves > Charadriiformes > Alcidae > Alca > Alca torda. The sequence goes on along the minus strand of CM018076.1, from coordinate 66,220,826 downwards.
GTTTCTAAAATTCCCTGAAGATATAAACTCATTTTCCTAATCTTTAATCTCTGCAGCCTCTAATTCTGTTTGATGAGCCGATTTGAGCAGGATGCAGGAGCACATGCGTCTTTGAAAGAGAAGTGGAACATTCCAAAAGGAAATAGGAAAGTCAACAAATTGCTCCAGGAATTACAAAAAAGCTTTTGACCTTGAGGTTGTTTTTCCCCTCTTCCCTTTCATTCTGTGACTGCAGGCTGCTTCACTACATGGAGGAAAGGAAAAAAAAAAAAAGGAAAAAAGAAAAAGAGAAAATTTAAACACATGCACACTGCTTGTGGTACGTATCAGTGTGATCTTTGTAACAGCAACCCTGTTCATGGCGAGTTTGCTCTTAAGAGGTAACACTGAACAAGAGGATCCTAATAAAAATCACACATTAGTTTGGCACCCTAATGTATAATTCAGACCAACTAGGAAAAATGAGCATCATCATTTCCCTCAGCTGTAAATGTCTTGGTCCTCATTCCTCTTGCCCTCTCTTTCTCACCCCAGTATTGTGCCACTCCAAAATCTTTCAGTTCTGAGCAGGTCTTGAAATAGTAACTCAAATCAGAAGAAGAAAATGGTAGCAAAAATACAGTAAATCTTTGAGAAATATAGTAATTCAGTGTTAATATGCTGAAAATGGCAGAACTATCTACCCCTATGAAAACTACCAACCTAGCGTGACAAACTCCTGCAGGAGTTAAGAGCCTGTTTGGCGAGATGCTGAATATCTTCATGGTGAGCCAAATCAGAACTACTTCAGCTATGGTTGTATTTGCTCAGAGTACCACACTCCAAACCTGTTATTTCAAACATCTACCAAGAAGAAGAAAAAAAAAAAATCTGATGCAAAAAGGTATCTGGATAGTTCTTGTGTTTGCTTTTTTAATTCAGAACAGCAATCCCATACAGACAGACCGAAAAAGGTTTCTCCTTTTGCTTGCTTGTTGGCTGGCACGGCAAACACCCTGGGAAGGCTTTTGCGTTCCTTCCAGCCCCACCAGGGACCCGCAGCTGATCCGCTTGCAGCGCTCGACAGAGCAGAAACGCGGCCGGCGAGGCAGGCAGGGTGCACACAAAGGGCTGCCCCCCCTCCATCCATCCCTCCCTCCAGCTTTCACTAAACAGAGTCTTTCTGGATTATTACTCTTCTCCCCGCAGCAAACACTAACAACAGAAGCAGCACAGAAAAAAAAAAAAAAAAAACCCTCACCGCTCAGGATTAAGAACATCAGTCCTGACCTTCTCTGTATGTGGAAGGAATTCAAGTGGGCCCTCAGGAAAATGAAAGCAGGATTTATTTTAAATGGACCTTTTATGAAAATGGCTGTGGTTTTCAGGTTGTCAGATAGACTCCGTCGATAAATAGCCTTATTCACCTTGCCATGCCTTTGAAGCAGGTATTGTTCTGGAAGTGTTGTGGCATATGAATTTTGCTAGGCGTACCTTCTAACTGTGCTGATACTACTGTAGAATATTATAAAAGGCAATTGTTCCCGAGAAAGGTCCATAAGCTGTGATTTATTAATGAAATGCCAAACCTGGGAAACAAGGCAAAGGTCTCCGGAGTGCAGGGTAAAGTAAATAGCATGACAGAATACACATAATGAGCGCTAGCAAAAACAACAGAAACATGCACACAACGAGAAGACGCAAACGCGTTCCTCTCCTTGATGGTATTAAACATTGTCAGCTAAGAAATACAGTCTGCAAGTGATTGAGGAATATGCTTCGATGATACTCATACAAATAAACCACCAGATAAACGGGAATATGATGCCAATTACAGCACAAATTAAAGTCATAATAATTTGGTATAAAACGCTTTGTCTTTGCTAAGAAGCAGTATGCAGAGAAATGTAGAGGCAGCAGTATCTTAAAATTAGACCTGAAGTAAAAAACAACCAACTGTAGCATATGAAAGAACAGGATAATAAGATATAACTCAGTTGCATGTAATGAATATAAGCTGAAAATCATCACAATTTCCTGTACCATATGTAGCCATGTCACACACAGCAGCAAAGCATGTTCTTTAAAAAGACACATCCTAGAGGACACTAGGGATTACTTTTTTTTTTTTAAAATTTATGTGAAACATAAGTAACAGTCTCTCCTCAGACGTGCAAACTGTTGCACACCATTATCTGTTCCTGCTGAACAAGTAAGAAGGCGCTGTGAACCACCATAAGGTACCTCCAATAGCGTTGGTCATGAGTATAAATGCAAGACGAGGGCCAAGCAGTACGATGTGCAATAATTCCCCCCCGTGACTGGTCAGGCACAAAAGCTACTGTTTCAAATTAGTTTTCCAGATCACCTTGCTCTGAATTACCCCATCACACACCTGTGAGTTTTCCCCACTCTCAGCCCTCCGTACATCAAGCACCACATAGAAAGTGGAATCTGATCCATTATGTGCTCTGTTTGTACGTTCACAGCTACAATTACAGGACAAACTGCATCTTAATCACACTGCTAATTAAGCGGTGACCTAAAAATGCCACGCAGAGTGGTGTTTCAAACATCTGAAGGGTTTTCCTTTTGTGCTCATTGAATTATTATGACATGTCAAAGAAATAACTGCTGTCCTGACGATACACCCAGAACTTCTGCCTTCTCTCTAGCCCACCAGGTGCTCGCCGTTTCCTCCAGCACAGAAGGACAGCGTTATGGGCCCTTGGGTACGCCAGCCGCCATTTGAAGCATCAGACAGATTATTTCTCTGGCCTTGTAACTGGCGTGCTTGGCAACCAAAAAAGAGAGTGCTTCATCCATTCCACTGGTACCTTTGTAATCTACCTAGTCCCAAAGCTGGAAGACAGACCACGTCTATTCCTTGCAGCTGAGGCTGTCTTTGAAAATGAACAATAAACAAATCTCATCCTCTTTTACCGACTATTATTGTTTCTCTGGGATGCAGGCATTTGCAGTAGCACCCCCAGTCTCTGTCACATTCCCAGCATGCTACTTGGAGCCCGGCCAGACTGGCTGAGGAAGTTCACCCCAAAGAGCTGAGAAGAACCTGAGGATTTCAAGACCCACTGGTGACTCCTGGCGCTTTGGCTAAAACAGCTCAAGAGAGGCCAATTTGCAGAGCATGCCGGGCGTCTGCGTGGTGAGAAATCAAGTCTCAAAAGGCTTCAAAGAGCTGCTTAACGATGGACTGCAACTTTGGCACATTAGTCGCTATGAACAAATCTCGTCCAGAGATGACAAGAAGGTCCTTTACTCCACAGCGGGAGGTGCACCAAGGAGCAGGCCTTTTCTTTACTCCCATCAGGCCTCCTGAAGATGGGCATTAATTGCCACATGTGACAGGGATGGCTGCAGCAAGAGACAAGCATGGCTGTGCACCTAAACACCGTGTAAAGCAACAAGTCCTTCTCCGGGAGCTGCTCGCGGGGAGCTCTTTGGCCGATAAGCAAGAGGGATTAGCACTAGGCACACAAAATGACTCAGCTAATGAAAGTTATATACAAGGAATTAACAAAGCAATTTTTCAAGCGTTACGTAAGAAGGAGAACAACAGTGAAAGTGCAGGAGCAGGATGAGGAGGGAGGCTTCTCTCTCCAAACAATAACAAACTGGAGAGCTGCCTTCTCCATTTCTGCTGTTTTCAGCATAAAAACCCCCATCTAGTAACAGACGTGTTCCAAGCAAAGCACTTATGGGTAGAAATCTTGCACTGTTCTTCTCCTTCTCAGGTACAACAACATCCACAAAACGAAAAGGAACAAGAAAGCTTCATGCTTTAGATGTCCTTTATCAGCACTGCACATACACGCCAACAGGGTTATTACCCTAATCACAAACGTCAACAACAAATTAGCCCTGTTTAAAATTCAATGGCAACAAAGACAGAAATCCAATACACGCATTCTCTAATTACAGTCCATGTAATATATTCTGTGAGTCTCCTGTGAGCTTGTTTTGTGGATGCACACACACCGCCTCTTGCCACTGAAAATCAGTCCGGTGTTCACTGCGCAAGTGTCGTCATTTCTGCCAAAATCTTTTCCAGCATTTCCATTCTCCGTGCCACAGAAAGGAAAGTGTTAGCGCCAGTGAGAATGAATATGAGGTTTTACCCTCTCTTACCCCCTGCACACCTACACACTCAAACAAAAGCCGTACAAACTGCACGCCCCTTCACTCTAAAACCATTCCTTAGAAAATTGCAAGCTACTGCTTCCAGGTTAGACTTTGCAATGAACGAGGAGAGAAAAATGGCTGCTAAGACAGTTTTGTGTGTTTGCCTCAAAAAGAAAGCAGAACATCTTACACTCTATGAAACGTGAAAAATCAACTGATGCGTCTCATGCCGCCTACAAGCCACAAAATAGGGAGAAGTGGCCTGTGTCTGGGGCTTGACTGACAGATGGTCCTTCCCAGGGGTGAGGGCAATGTCGTATAAAAGGCCACCACTGTCGCATTTGGAAAGAAGCCTTCATAAGAGCCTAATACAATGAATCGTGCCTCCAGTTCGTGTGCCCTGAACTTCCCTCTCCTCAATGCAGAAGACATTCCTAAGAGCATCCAAAGACAAAACGGATAATTTATTTCCAGGAAATGTGTCTCTTCCTACTGTTAGCTTTCCTCAATAATTCATAGTACTCGGCACAACACAATCATCCCTGTACCGCTTCACGGCAGTATCACAATTGGGTTGTTATGAGAGTCACTAAAAATAAAATACAAATTAGTTTCAGAAATTTAGAATTTCATGAAAAGCAGAATATTTCAGCTGTCTCTAATAATACCTAGGGCTGGCGAAAGCTTGTCAAGTTGACCCCCAGGAACCATTACCAGTTCCATGCTCACAGTGGGTGTGCTGGAAGGCTGGTGAGCTGAGGCCGATTAGAGCACTTTGTGAAGAATACGTGACGGTTCTGGTTTCACTTGGGTTAGACACAAAAGCAGCTCACTTAGGATCCAACTTATTCCGTGTTTGGGGTTTTCAAGAATAAACACAATGGAATCTACAAGATGAATTTCAAAGCATCGAGTAAGTAAATGCCTGAAGAGCAAAATTCATGTTGCTTAACGTAACGTCAAGAGTGGTTAAGGGCAAAGCAGCAAACTTATTGTCACAAAAAAAACAGAAGCTGCAGTTTCAAATCAAACAGTGGTATTCATCAATCCAGACTGAATTGTTTTGCCTTTAAGAAAAAAAAAAAGGAATAAAAATGTGATAAAACCTAGAAATTTAATGCACAAAGTGTTTTGAAACATTTTGTTCTGCAGTTTGACAGAAGACACACAATTCAGTTACCCAAAGGAATCCTTCTGGATTATCCTTTTACCCAAAATGTCTTTGAATAATCCTGAAAGATTTTTTCCTAGCAAACCAATGACATTAATCTTACACATAGTACCAATTCTGACAAGAGGAGAAGAAATAAAAAGCAACTGAAACTTCAAAGAACATGGGATAAAGTTTTTCAGAAGTGTTCAGTACCGGGCTAATGAGAATTTTATCATTAACTTCCCTGGGAACAGGATTAGGCCTAATACAAACACTTCTGAATATCTCTAGCAGTGAGTAATGAAAGCAGGAGGAATACAAGATGATGTACAACCTGCAGGGAGAGCTAGTGAATATCTAATAGGGTATTTTCCCATATTTCCCATACAGCATCTGTCAATGTGTAATCTAAATTAATGACTCTGCAGTCTCAAACTGGTTCATTTTCCATCTCCTTATCAGGAGCACAGAGAAGACTGCCAGGGTAGAATGAAGCATGTACATGACCTACACATTTTAGCATACCGTAAGGTATTAAAAGAAAAACGTTACTCCCCTACTATGCTTTTGAGTGAGATGTACGTTTAAGGAAGAGAAACTTCAAAAATTATTACCAACACATTTCCTAAAGAAGCTTCCACAACACAACTGCAGAAGCAATTGCCTGTAACTCCCTACGATCCACAAAGACACCCCTTTCATGTAAGTTTACATCTGATCTCCGACAAGTCCAGTCCAACCTCACTTTCATTTCTGCAACATGATTAATGGTAGATCTGAAATGTTGAATTGTGAAGTTTGGCTTACCATTACGTTATATACACTAAATAACAGATTTCCAGGTCATTTCACATTTCCTGCATTACATTACTTTGCTGATGGGAAACCTGCTATATCCAACGTTTAGGTTTTAGAAGCATACTAAAGGTAGGAATACAATAATTGATTTCATTTTCAAATGGCTCTGCAGATGACAGTTCCCAGTCCTGTTCGAAGCAGTGACAAAGAGCCTAATGATTATGGGAGAGGCAGAGACGCTTAACAACTTCAGTGGCGTTTGGATCATTAACAGTAATTGAATGCAGGACTCCAGGCCAAGTTCTGTCCTCAAATCAGACCAATTAGGGACTGACATTCAACTAGAGGGACTTTTTTCATCTGTTAAGCTTGCCTGCGTTAGCTACGTAGCGGTATATGGTTTTTTCCACCTCAATCCAATGCATTTGAGAGGAAAACTTGCACTTACTGACCACTTTATCTGAACAGTAGGAAACGAAAGATTTTAAACAAAACATTGTATTGCGTGTCTTTTGGTGTTACCTTGAATGCAGCTATGCAGTGCAGGCTGAGCAACGTCATCACCAGCACCAGGAACACTGTGGCCAAGTTCCTCACATCCCAGATGGACTCGATCAAAGGGATGCTGCCGACCTGCCAGTCATAGCACAGGGTGATCGGTGCCAGCAGAAGCCACGCATTGAAGGCCAGAAGGTAGGAATAAGTTAGAAACCTGCAAAAGAAAACAGGTAACGTAATACATGGAATGACTGCCAACACATGAAATGTTTTCCTTTGGCAATTACCATTTACTACATAGGAGGAGGAAAAAAAAATTAGCTCTGCACTCACAGGCAACACTGTACCTCTCTGTCAATAAAGAGATGCTAACATAGGTGGGGGGCAATTCAACAAGTAATAGAAAGAAATAACATAAGATCAATATTTATGTGGGTTTTATGCACCAGCCTTTGGAAAACTAAGAAATCTTCATCTCCCACTTGAATGCTGGATTTTTGAAGCGGCTTTCTACCAGCTTCAACAATAAATGAGTAATAGGTAAGCAGGTACATACACATATTGAACTGTTTCACAGTTCACTGCATCACTCCTGCAATACAAAATATCCCTCTAGCTGGGTTTAACTTACAATTTAGGACTTCTCCTATGTGCACAATATTGAGCAATTAAAGTCAGACGTCTCTGTCTTTTCTCTTTACATCCCGGCACAGAGAGAAAACACAGAAGACAGGAGGCACAGGGTGATTCTTGGCTGATCCCATCACAGCTTATTAGGCCTGGCGACAGCTTGCATGAGACAGCCACAGAACTGATCGAGAAGTAGGGAGCCTTTCAAATTGTTGTAATCTTCATTAATTGGTATTCTCAATAGAGAGGAAATTAATGGGGAATGGAAACGGGGAACCATGCTGCCCTCTGGGAAGTATGCAGCGCTTTTAGAAGACTGAACAAGAACAGCATGTGTGCATTCTTCTTCTTCTACTTCTTCACTTAAAGAAAACAAGGGGAAAAAAAAACCCCCAAAACCAGAAAAGAATAAAACCAAACCAACATCCCCTCTCCCCGCCAGCCTTTTGCTGCTTGGCATTTACTTGCCCAAAAGTGCATCGCACCTACTTGCCCAAAAGTGCATCCGCCCTCAAACTACATTTACCAAAGTTTGAATACTTTTGTGTGCAAGAGGCTGGAGATTATTCCAGCAATCATGAAGTCAACTAAGCAAAATTGCAACGGCCTTAGGACAGACAAGCCCTTCCTTGGTCCGCAAATGGAAAAATCCCCATTGTACACAGCACCAAAGACAGCAAATACTCAAAAAGAAATGAAATTACATCCAATCCTGCATGGGATTTCCTCCATCCGAGCCTGGCTGTTGTTATCACACTCAGTTGCCATGGTACCTTCGCAGGTTTATTAAGACGATAACAAAGGATGCCCAAGAGATGTCAAGCCACGTAGATAGAGGATTGTTTCACTTGCCACTTACAAACATACCTCTTCGGGGTCAAAATGCCACCCCTCACAACAGCATTTACAACACATATTTTATTCGTGGCAGAAGGGGTAAGACACTGAAGCTAAATGGGACTATAGCAGGCAGGATGGAAGTTCCCAGATGGGTGTTGGGCCAAGACGCAGGGATGACACAGGCCTAAAGTTTTATGAAAACATTTTTAAGTAACCACAAACAGTTAGGGTATCAGTTTCTCAAACAAAACCCAAATGTCTCCAGCAGCACAGCAAACCAAGAGCAGGGAGGCTTACAGAGCTGAAATAAAGTTTCATTGTAAACAGTGGAAAAGGCACATTCTCATGTCCCCGCCAATCTTTCTAAGCTCCCAATTCTGATGGAAAATGGAATATTCCCACATTTTTAAGGTTTCCAGCCAGTTGGTACATCTCTTTCATGCCCCCATTTTCCTCCCCTTCCTCACCCTGAGGGAGTAAAGGAGGGGAAAAGCAAGAGAAAATCCACCTTCTCTCTTAACAGAGGCAGCGATTAAAAAGACAGTTTCTATTTAAGAAAACATCCCTCAAAAACATAATCTAATTTTACTCAAAATGTTCTCACAATTTGGATTGTTCACTATTTCAAAAGAAACAAACACGTCTTTTCTAGTCACCAGGCCAATCTTTTCTGGCCCGCGTTACGGGGAAACACAGCAACGCAACATCTGGTGGAGCTTCATCAGGCCAAAGCGCTCGCTCGTGATGTTACGTGTGGCCTGGCCCCACCGCTGCTCGGCCGCGATACGAAACAGACTCCTTCACCAGCCTCAATACAACGGCAGCTCAGAAAAGGTTGCCGCCATTCATTTACAGCTACTTACCTAAAAGCCAAACTGAGACCCATTTCTAGCTTTACTTTTAAAAGAAACAGCATGTCCATTTATGCCAATCTGAATAATGACATGGCATACGATACTGTTACAAGTCTGTGTATTAGACAGGATTTTCAGAAGCGCAGAGTTAGTTTTGCACTCGATGCCTTAGCAGAGCCCAGTTTTTGGAGGGAGTGCCCTTTTATTCTGTGGCATATTAACATTTTCAATAAGCATCACAATATTCATGGAATTTTGTATGCAAACCACAACACAGACCAGAAACCCTCCCCAGCTTCCCCGGAATGAGCTGCTGGGTAGGAAGGAACAAGACGACATTCGGGATCTTTGCAAACTGCAGCACTGCAGTTAAAGAGGGACTAGTTGCTTTTCTGCGTCTTCACTGATAAGGCAGGAGCTGATAAATCGTTACACAGCACAGAGTAAATAAACACAGCTTGCTGCCATAACAAATTGAGTCAGTTTAACAAATTTTAAGAGAAATTCGGGGTAGGCAGATTAGTGTGCGTTCATGCGTTTTCTGCTGGAAGGTTAGGACAAACTGCTGTTGAAAATGAGAAGACACGCTCCAGGACACGCACTGATCAGGAGAGGTTTGTAAACAAGTCTCTCTTTCCATGCACTTGTGGGGTTTCCATCTTCCTCAGGAGCCATGTGCACAACTCGCTGCCAGAGGCAGATCCTAGAGGAGATGGACAATCGCTCCGTTCCATTACGGCAATAATTGGTGTCTTAAATACACTCTGCCAATAGCAGTGAAGTATTTTAAAGCCTGCGACAGTCACTACCATCTACGTATGGTCGACTGGTTTGCCTCTCCAGACACCCTGCTGGAGAACCCTTGGCCACATCTCTCATTGTCAAGCCTGAACACTCTCACTGAACGTGCACGTGCCACCAGCAGACATGGAAGCAAGATGCAGGAGAGCGCTGCCTGATTTTAGGAGGCATTTGTAAGCTGCAAGAAAGCCTTGAGCGAGCTCTGATCCAAGCAAAAGTTTGGATATGCTTTCAGCACTGGTAACCTCTCCTTGAATGTGATGGATGGCTTGATAGAATAAAACACTCCAAGCTATCGCTATTCTAGGTACTAAGAACAGAAAAATAACAGGATGCTAATAATAGTCACCGACAATTCAGTGCTGCTTTTTACTAGTAGCTCCTGAAAGCACACAATATGCTTTTACACCCATGTGGCTCTCGCATCCCTAACCAGGGAGAAAAATAAAAGCAGGAGAAACTTTGGAAGAAACCTCTCACCAAAGCTGACACCGCAAGGAAATAATTTGCAAACTTTGAAAAGACTCAAAGATTCATGGAGTCATTCCAGGAGTTAATTACATTTCAGCAGCCTACCTGCAAATAGCAACAAAAGTATTTTCTTTTAATTAGTTGACTAAGTGAATTAGATTTTAAATTAATGAACTTCTCTATATTGCTGTTCATGTCTGCTGGAATTCCAAGGGAGAAAAATCCCTGCCTGTAACATCTCCCTCTCTATCAGTTAATCCCAGGGATGACAGAGTATTACTGGTGAGGTGATTGGAAGAATCTGCCTCTTAATTGGCAATCAGTTTTCCCCCAGGCTGGTTAACAGCATCTGCATTACAGCAGAGTAATTTTTTTTTTTTTTTTTTATTTGCAAATTGAACATGGAAATCCAAGTTTCAGCCGGTATCAAGTGTTTCTTTTCACTTCTCAGCATCTCTGGCATGTTCAGAAAAACACAGCTCCTCCTGTGGGTAGCAGGTGTTGTCATGGCAATCCAGTTTTGTTCAGTTTTAAATTTTTTTAGTTTAAATGTACTCTTGCATCCTTTGTTTGAGATAAATACAGGATGACTCATTTCTAGAACCTGTTGCAGAAAACAACTATCTGAACTGATTACTTCTGCTGCACAAATGAAAGCTACAGGGTGCTACTTAAAGCTATAAACAGCACGACAGAAAAATACTCGAGGGATTGTCTGTTACCCTTTGTTGTAAGGGAGACTAACAAGCTTGGAAAAGCCCTAGTCTCAGCCCTGCCAAACCCAGGCAATCAGAGCACATGAGAATTGTGAGACTAACTAAAAAAAAATACAAGATTTATAGAAGTTTAAGAGGAGTTTCACTTGATTTTTGATTTTGGAGCCCCCCCACCCCCCCAGCTCCCAGGGACTGACATTATAGATTTCTTTCTAAAACTGGGCTACATGAGGGATCACAAGAATCAGACCATGCCCCACCAAAGCTGCATGGAAAAGCCGGGGGCAGTGACCCTATTCTTTGTAGGTGCGTACAGTGACCTACGCCTACCACCTACACAGTCCTGGGACAACCCATCCCATTCCTGACAAACAGCCTTACCCTCAAAGACCCAGACAGGTATCCACCTGCAAGTGGAAGACATTCCTGCACTGGGGATTTTAGCAAGGCAAAGGCAAAATACTCTCCTGGATGGGGGAAAAAAATGGACCGACCTAGAAGACAGGTGACAGCGCACTTAACTGGTATTTGGGAAAAGACGGGGGTGTTCGAAGAAGCGGGGGATCTGAAACAGAAGCAGGAAGATAGTCGTTGCCCTTTCAGAAGTCACAGACCTTGTTAATGCTCTTCTAAGAAGACGACCTGTGCACTGCCAAGGACTCTGTGTAGTTTCAGTTCACTGTGAGGGTGAGAAGAGTTCCTTTATTAGGGAAAAGAGCTTCTCACTTGCGTTAACAGCTGAACTGCTTTCAGCTCAGGATTCTCTTCATCCTCTACAACCAAGTGTGTTTGATGAGCTGCTTCACAATAATGTCCTCCTAGGACACACGTGGCTACAATTATAACCAGGTGGTGATATTTAAGGATATTGTCTTAAAATTGTATGTATTCATGCTTCCGCTGGGGAACTGCCAGTCCAGTCATACATTCCCACATGAGTTTATTTTCCTGCTCTGTATATTGTGAGCCTAAACATTTTCTTTTCATAGCCTCATAATAAAAAAAAAAAAAAAAAAAAAAAATCACACTATCCAGCACATTCGGTGATGGAGTAAGACTACACAAACAAGCAACAGACAGACAAATCCCAATTTAACATCCAAATGCAAGTATCAGCTAGACAGAAAATACTTGCAAATGGGAAAAGCGCCTGTGCGTTCCCTTTCATCAAAACTTTTGTATCTAGGGGGAAAGAGCTGCCAGTCAGTAGAGGACAGGAGTAGGAAAGACAAAGATATGGATAAACAGGCAGCTGCAACTTGATGAATAGCAAGGTAACTCCTCTGGAAGGTGGGTTTGTGCGCACCAAGGGCACAGGAGGAAAGGCAGACTATGTTGTCGTGTCTGGCTTCACAGCCTGAAGAGCTTTGATCCAGTGAACGGCTCGCTCTCAGTTGTTTCAAGTCTGTGGCTAAGAATCTGAAAAAATATCAAATTCTTGAAGAGTAGAGACTTTCAAAGAGCCTGTGAATTTCCAGTGAAACCCGAGCCTGCTGTCGGAGTCTCAGTGATAGAAAACCTGGGACCAATCTCATATGGTTTTCTGTCCGCAAACCCCCCCATGCTGTGGGTGAGAGCGTGCCTTGTGATCAAATGTGATCCTCAGCTCACCACCGAGAGCGGCATGCTCCAGAATTCACGCAGCCAAAACCCCCCCAGCCACTGGTGGGCAACTGCTTCAGAAGAGGCTCGCTGAGGTGGCAGGGGATGGAGGGGCCTCTGGACAGCCGCTAAAATATTGGTGGCTGATCCTCAGGAAGTTAAAAACCAGACCTCATAAATCCACTGTGCTAATGTTTCTGGAAACGGTCCCAGAGCGTTACCTACCCCATACCAGCAGGAGCCAAAGGGATGCCCTGGGCATGCTGCTTTGCCTCAGAGACGTCCTGCATGGAAGTATTTTGAAAAGCAAAATGCGTTGCCTATAGGAGCCAATGTCCTCTGCTTTGGTTGCACCCCTCAATTCCCTGTGTAGGCTTTTGGCCAGGAAGGCTTGTTGTGTAACCAGCACTAGGAGCAAGCACTACGACCCATTAAAAATGCTTATCAAGCTGATTTCCAGAGCAGTGCTACCTACCTGGGTTTGCTCATTAAACCAAGAAAACTTAACTGGGAGAGATGTTCAAATTCTTCACGTGGCTCTGAGAAAGCAGGTTCCTCTGGGAAACTGCTATTGTAGAATGGCCTTTGCTTTGTAGCACCATCTTCCAGATAGGCTTCCCCCTGACCCTCAGGCCCCCCTTGGAATAAAAAAATATATTTTACATTTCATGTATGGACTGTCTGGCCTCTGGATGGGCACAACAGCAATTCTCACCAACACTGTTGTTCACCCTTTTGCCTAGGAGCGACTCCTGGGAGCCTGCAGAGGTTACACGTAGGGCTGAAGTTAAGCACCTATGGGCACACAATAGAAGGCACTGACAAAATAAGCAGAACTTTTCCATTCAGGAAGCATGTGAAAGCCTGGCTAATTAAGAACTGATGTATCACAGGGGTCCATTTTAATGCCATTTCCTACCCTAAGGTCAGTGAAAAACCCATACCAGAGTAGTTGCTGCACTTGACTTCTATTGCCCTGGCAGAAATGGCTGGCACAGGGACCCACTTCTCCGGCACAGGGACCCACTTCTCCGGCACAGGTGCGCCCTGTGCCTCTCGGTAGTTCATTCCCTCTGAAGTTACAACTGGGATGATTAAATGCATTGCTCAGAAAACAGTCACAAATCTCTATGAAAAGGAGTGTGTGCCAGTTTTTATGCATAAGCATTTCTTCAGCTTTCTGCAGCACTGAATTCTCATTTACCTGATTGAAACAGCAAAGAAATGCAGCAAGCCAGCTTACAGAGAGAGCAGTTCAACCACAGGACAATGTTATCTCAAGGCAGTCTTAGTAGAAATGTATTAACTATTTAATGCAACACGACAAACAAGCCTGCTTCACACCCAGAGTGATTAGCCAAGGGACATCACAAGGCAAATGCCAGCAGAAATGAATATAATTTGACTCCTGAAGATGTGAGTTTAAAAAACCATATTCTTAGTTTGAAATTAGTGGTAGGATTTAATCTCTTTCACACACCTTGAGACATGCGGTACAATGGACTTTTCCCGTGTCTTACCACAGCGTTAGTAATACAATCTATTTATCCAGAGGCCACCTACTTCTTTCCCCTGAAGAATAGTAGAAGAAAGAAACATTGTGCAAAACGTCTGAAGCGTGACAGCCCACCGCTCAACGCCCTGCTGACACTCAAGCTGCACTTAAGTACACTGTTTACCTAAAGCCAGGTAGCTCTCAAAACCTTTCTAATTGCATTCTTCCTCGACTTTCATCTAATACGAGCAAGAATGCTTTAACGGAGGTTTGGGATTGGTTTTCCTATTGCAACAGCTTACCCACGGCAGATTTAGGAACGGCAAGTCGCAACGACTGGAAATCTGTTCTTCAAGGTAGGTCACTGGAGAAGGTATGTCCTTTCTGCAGCGTACAACAGCCTGTAGGGACAGGCTCTAATGGCAGGGCTTATATGAATAGCAGGATTCCCAACACCTTCGTTTCTGCCTCCGCTGAGAAAGGGAATGATGGGCAGATTTCAACTTCTCAGATCACCCTCGCCAAGCAACACACTGAAGGACATGGAAATGTGGCTTTCATTTGTGTCACACTTAAATTTTAAGGTATTTGGGAATATTAAAAAAATCCAGTACCTGGCAGGGACTGAGGCATTCATATTCTGACTTCCAAAGCATTTATTTGCATCCCCGTTCACTTGTAATTTTAAGGACAGTAATTTAGTGAACAAACTGAACAGATGATTACTTAAGTTTGTTTTAAAGATTGAAAAACGATCACTATTTCAGCATATTTCATCTGCCAATGGTTAAACAAAACATTATCTGTCTACTTTAATTTATATGTTGTCCAAGATTGGAGACAGGTTACACAGAATATATACTCATGTTTTAAGGCCAAACTGGGCCACAGCAAAGGTCTGTCAAGATCAGGATCCTCTCTCCAGCAGTGACCAAAAATTAATGCCAAGCAAAGCATGTAAGAACATGATAATTTTTTCTAGTTTCTAGCCAGCATGATGTCCCAGAGTTGGATGTGGTTTCTGCATATTTAGTAGCCTGGATTTCTTTTTTTAACTTGGCAAATCTCTCTTTGAGCCTGCATAAACTTTCGGCACACCCACAGCATCCCGCAGGAAGGAGCTCCCCAGCTCAACTACCTGTTGCAAGCCACCTCCTTGGCTTGCTTTGAACCTGTCTCCTCTTAGGTTCATTTGATACACCTTAATTTCTGTATGCTGCCCTCCTCCACACAATCATGGATGCAGAGACCTCTCTCACACCCTCAGTCATCTAATTTACACTACAAGCATCATAAGAGCTGACAAAATCTCACCTCATTACTCAATGCTTTTTCAAACCCATAACTCACACCTACTCCTAATCTTAGCCACGCTTAGGTAGCCTGGGGACAAACTGCGCCTGTACAGCTCACCAGCTGACACAGAAACCTTGTGAGAGTTAACAATACTCTTTTGGGTTCATCCTATGTCAGCCAAGACCCACAACTCCAGATCTAACTTTATGCATTTCACAAAGACTGTCACACATTTCCAAACTACTGGTTTGCTTTTTTATTCCACTTCTTGTCATCAGTCTTCCTCCTAGCCCCAAAGAGTTGACCAAGTCTTACAATAAATTTCAATTCTGCTGAAAATCATAACATTTACCCTGGTGAGACATGCACAATAACCCCATTTCCAGCTCAATGGAAATAAAGACGACTGCTTGCAAACTGAAACTCCCATTTGTGCCCTGCATGATCTTCAGAGTTACAAAACAACTTGCCCGCTGCCTGAGCACTAACCCTTGCTTCAGCCATAGTTAAGGTGCTAGTAACAACCTCAAGATCGCCACCCAACATTGGCCTTTCTTTTAATTTCATGGGGCTTCTCCTTTCTGGTCTTGACACCAATCTTAGCCCTTCCCCTTCCCCTTCCCCTTCCCCTTCCCCTTCCCCTTCCCCTTCCCCTTCCCCTTCCCCTTCCCCTTCCCCTTCCCCTTCCCCTTCCCCTTCCCCTTCCCCTCAACCCCAGTTGCAAATAGCATCCTGGCTTTAAATTCAGTGCCATGACCTAATTACTGCCTTCAAAACCTCGTTAAAAGCTTCTCACACCAGCTCTTCATATGCTGCTGCTGTAGGTGTCCACAGCTGAGGAACACACCCTGCTCAGCACCTTCTCTGAGGCTGGGCCATAACCACAAACTCTCCCACGTGACTAGACACCCACCAGTTGGGCAAACATCCACACACACCAGCACCTACTTGGATGCTGAATATCCTTGAGCCTTGATGTCCTAGACCCTAACCTAATGTCACCCCTAACACCGGTGCCAGCAAGCTGTATCACCTCCTAATCCACCTAACACCACTTCTTATTTCCACATATTTAAAGCCTGTGGAAATACCAGGCTTTAAAAACAAGCTTCTCTCTCCAGCCTCCCTCTTCCTTGCACCTAAGCCCTGCACCTCAGCCTAGGCTTCCCGCTGGCCAGACACACAGATCTCCCTGGAAACGAAGCCAACACCACTCAACCTTGCTGGCTCCATCTGACATCCCAGTCCTGCACTCATGATGACTTCCACAATGTCAGCTCTGCAGCAATAGCTTCAGCTCTGCCCATGGTGAGATACAGTCTCAGGTGAGAGTTATAGTCTTGAGTCTGAAAGAGGAGGTGAGGAAGGAGAAGGTTTGTTGCCAAGACAAGGGCTGTGGTCAGTGGGTGCATTATGGGCTGTCAGTTCAGAGACAGTCACCAGGTCTCTGTCTACCTTGCAATATTGACCACTCACCCACTCAGCCACCCCAGCTGTGCAGAAGCTTACCCTACAGTACCATCCACTTTGACTAATTAGTCTTCTTACAGCTCCTTAAGACTGGCAAGATACAACAACAAACAAACAAAAAAACCCAAACAGCTCTCATCTCTGATTTCTCATTTGTAGGTGGACCCCACAGGTCTAACATGAAGACTACTGCCAGCAGTGCAGCTGGGCCTATAGCTAGCTCCGAGGCAGTCAGGGGGTCACTGACTGTTTTGAAGCGTTACGGTGTGGGTTCAGGAAAGAAGGTGTTGCTGAGCAAGCCTAACGTGCTGGCAGGTGGATCCTGTAGGTTTAGGGTGGTGCACAGCATCAGGATAGCCAGGCTTTGGCCTCTTTCAGGTTGTTTGGCTGCAAGTTCAAGGTAGTGGTCAGCTTAAGGTCTGAATTCAGAGAAACAAGAATTGCAGAGAAGAATTTATAGGCAGATTCTGCAGGTCCCTCACACCTAAGGTGAAGGCTCACGCCAGGAAACTATGGTAAAGATCAACAGAAGCTCAGGACCCAACTTCTTTCTATATCCTACCATGCCCAGAGAAGGTCAGCAACAAGAATAGGGCGCTTGTCCTTGTCAGGGCAAGTGGCAGGTACTGAACTGCAGCAACACATTGTCAGGGCGCTGATGAGTCTCACCTGGCCCCACACTTAATGCCCATTGCTCTAGGAGCCCCATTTCAGCCCTGGCTCCTGGATGGACATGGAACTTGTGCTGTAGGTAGCCTGTCACCTGGATGGACCCTCTCAGACATGTGCTATCATTTGTCTCTGCTCCTGCCTCTCACCCTTTCGCCTGGATGGACTTTGGGCCAGTGTTGCAGCCTTGTCTCCAGTTCCATCTCCTGACCGAACCCTGACCAGGATTCAGCAAACCTACTTTCAGCTTCTGTTGTCAGGACCCATGCGCCTGAGCATCAGCCATGGGAGGCTGATGCTAGATCAGCAGAGAAGGAATGACCAGCTAAATTTAGCTCTGCATATTAGAAAGCCGTGTAATGGCTGGCATCCGGGCTTGCTGAAGGGATGGGTTTTCTGGATGGAAGATACAGGCTTCTGGATAAATTGGCTAAATTGAGGATTAGGATCAAGCTCAGCAGAAGTGGAAGAGCTGGGCTAACCTACAGGGTTTCAGAATCACCCCAGAACAGTAATACTGTTTTTTACTGGCAAGGGTCTCCTTAATGAGGTTTGGAGCAGGTAAGTGTTGCTGGACTGCAGGTGAAGCCAGGGCTGCTGCCGGCGCCATGGAGGACCTCAGCCAGCAGCGCTCTCACTTGTCTTTCATAAAGCCGTTAATAAAATCCACAGTGCTGGTGGTAAAAATAGTCACTGTTTCATACTCTAAGAATGATTTAGTTTTTGCATTTAAAAAAAACCTTCCCCTGTCATTACAAGACGTAAAGAGACAGACAGACAAAAGACATTTGCAGCACAGAATACATAATTGGAATCAGGCCGGGATCATTTATGACTTGATGACCCCCATCTCAGCATAAACATATCAAAAAGGGACAGCAGCAAATCCTTCACACCATGCCGCACAGAGTCTGGTATTAATGACTCTGCCAGAAATGCTGCAAACAGATCAGAGCTTTCCAAGTCAGCCGACGTGCTTCCTGGAAGCACTTTTAGCCTTGATGGCAATAGGAGCTGTTGTCACATTATCATAAAGGTCTCCCAGATGAGATCCAGCCCAACTCTGCAGCAGATGTTGAATAAGGATTGCTTGATCTTAACCTGTGCCTCAGCTGCAATTCCACTGTTGGAATGAGCAGCCAGCAAGGCCAGAAACTGACACAGAGGAGGACTGTTCCCATTTGCATTTGAGACATCACGGAATTCCTCCAGAAGCCTCCAAAGTGTCTTTCCCCAGTTCAGTAGCTAACCACAGCAGTCATGCACGTGGCCCCGTCTTAAGAAGAAATCAGCTTCCTACCACCTTCTTGGAGCACGGGTCTGGTTAGGTCTGGACAGAAGAGCTAAGTCACAGCTGTCACTGCCTGGCTGGTCTGGCCCAGCACAGCCAGAGGGATGTGGTATCAGCCCACCTAACCGCACACCATGTCCCAAGCAAGGCGGGGGGGGACGGAATTTTTACCAAATTTAGGTATTTATGTGTCTTTTAAAAAAAAAAATAAATATATAAAATAACAAAAATCCGCTAACACCAATTTCAGGTTTGTTTTTAATTAATCCATGGAACCTATGCTTTACCAGAGCTGCGCAGTACTCTGTGCCACCAGGGCCCTGCCTTCCACCTTCAGGGATCAGCCACCGGTATTCCACCGACAGGCATGCTCATCCCCTTTTTTATACAAACTTCAAGTTGAAGCCAAAACTCTGAATGCTTGCATCCCATATCTCAGGAGCAGCCAGTTTTAAGGCTTAGGGTTAGGCTTGAGTCCCTGGGCTTTCCAGTCCTGCGCTCAGGCAATTAAATTTCATGGGGCTTTGCATAAAAGTAAGATCACATTTTTCAGCAAGAAAGCATCTGTAAGATAACTCTACAGGACCCAGAGCATGCTTTGGGGGTTCAAATAATGCTGGTTGCTTTCTATTCTAGACTGAGCAACAAGGAGAAGTAATTAAGTTAAAACAACAAAACAAGATTTCTCATTTGCCATCTGTAAAACATTTTAGCACAGGGAAAAAATAACGTCAAGGCTACACTTTTGAAATCTTTTGTTTGATTAGTGGTGTTGTACCTTGTCAGTAAATACGGTGAGAATGAAGCTGGATTGTCCTGCTCCGAAAACATCGGCATGGATCCTCCCATTATCCAGAGGCGGAAATACAGCACGAGAATCACCTTCAAAGAAGAGCATCTTGGTTAGCAATGCGCTACTAAGAAGAACTAAGCCTCCAGCAAATATTTTGTTGTGATAGCTCCCCATGCTCTGCTCAAGCTCCCTAGAAGGGAGTCAGCTCAGTGGTTTAGGCAAAATTCAGTTTTGCCACCCTGCACAGGGTGACAAACGTTGCTGTGTCCCCCCACTTTCATGTGTGCGTTACTGACAGCAACTGGCAAATCTCTGCTACCCACAACAAAGGCAGCATTTGGAAGGACAAATCCATCGCCCTGCCGCGGCTCAGACTTCAGAGTTTTGCTGTTGACCTCTACCTAAATACAGGGGGGGAAAAACGCGGCTGATGTCTTAAAAGCTATCATTGTTCACTCACGCTGGCACAGGTGTAAGGGCAAGCTCCACTGGCGTTTCCCACGCTGTGTAATCCTAATCCCTGGAAGGACTTCTGCGGGCTGGCACTCCCCCACCTTTCTGGGAGCCACTTGTCAAGGGAGAAGCAAGGGGATCCGGCTCCTAGAGCAGCACAGGGAGCCGCACGCCCAGCAAAACCCCGTGGAGGTGCCGGTTTTCTCCTCTGCAACGTGTCAAGTCCTGCTTGGAGCACGCCCAGCAGCACGGATTTGCAAGGAAGAGCTTTTCTTGTGACTCTTACCGAGCCCTGCGCTGAAACTAACAGCATGCCACTGAAAAGTCAGCCCAGCACCAGAGAGTCCCCCTGTATTTAGGGCAGGAAATACTTGCCGATGATTACACGTTTTTAGAATCATAGAATCACATGATTCTATGAATTTAAGGGCAACCGTTATGAATTAAAAGAAAATTTGAACTGAAAACACAGCAATATTCTTGTCTCTGCCCAGCTGAAGTTTTCTAGACTATTTCCCAAGACTAACTTTGTGTTAAGATCTACCATCAATGCTTTCCAAGACTTTTGGAATAACACTACACAACGTTCATTCTCATCACACGCACAGAAATACACGGGCAAGTCCATTTGTACTTACGTAGCTTATCACTAAAGCTGCTCTCTTCAAAAAGGGCCTTGCAGTATACAAGAAATTCTGGTTGTTATTTGCAGTCAGGTAGCTGAAATAGAAGGAAACAAATATTTCTCGAAACACTTCGAAACTATAACTTGTTTTTCAAACTGGAAAAAAAGCTGCACATTGTTTTAGCCACCCTAAACTAACGTGCAGCAATAATGACATCAGTCTTACTCTTCAAAGCTCTTTCCACATGACTCAAGTAAAATATTGAGACCACTTCAAATAATACATGCTATAATACACTGCAGTTTCCCCATCAAAATCTGGGTTTGTTTTGCTTTTTTTTAAAAAAAAAAAAATCATCAATTAACTCCTTAATCCTCAGAAAACCCCCATGTGTGTCTCACTAAGATTGCTGTCTTCAGACTCCCAGAAGACTGCACCGAGACGCATTTTTAAAAGGTCACCCAAACAGAGCAATTCAATTTTAGACCACGATTAAAATGCAAAAACTCCTTGTTCCCAGCTCCCTGCTCAGTCTCTAGAGATGGGAATAACTGTCTAGCAGAAGTGAACTTATTTTAAGCCCTATTTTTTTTAAGTGTATTCTGCACCCTTAAGTTTCATTATAAATCCGCTGACAAGGTGTTATGATAATTAAGTGCACAGAGACAAACACACAGGTGGCTTATTATTGCAGGAGCGTTCATAAAAACCTTCCTGTTTCTCAATGAGTAAAATTAAACTGTATCTGGAGCCAAAACTACACATTTTTTTTAATACAGAGTAGAAGCACTTGCCAAATTCTAAGGAGCTTTCTTAATATAACAAATGGTACCATACCTATGACATTAATTCAATGATAATTCCATTTCTATTGAACTTGCAGAGGCTTCATCATTGTAATAACGCAATGAGAAACAAAAAAAATTCAGAAGAGACAACAAGAATATTTTTTAAGCATATAGGAGCTAGAAAACTATTGAAAAAATGACAAATTATTTTAAGAAGTTATAAATATCAAGTAAACAAAATAAATTCAAGAGGAAAACATTTGCAGGTTCCTCTGTGTAACATACAATCAGTATCAGGATACTCTATTTAAATGATTTACCAAAACCGCAGCATGAATCACCCCACCTGCACGCAAGTTACCTTTCCAAGCATGAAAGCATCATACATTTCTCCCGTGACCATCTAGCGTATAAAACGCATCTTATTTCCTCTCCAAATTCCTCAAGACAGTCTATCATCTAATTGCTTCCACCCTTCAAGTCTTCGAAAAAACAAGACTGCAGCACTTCCTAATGCTGCTAAGAGTCTTTAATATCTGGCTTTTTGTTCAAATTTTCTATAGGAGGAAGTTTGCAAGCCTGGTCACCATGGCAAGATGGAGAAAAGATTACGCTGCAGACAAAAGCACCAGGGGCGAAGCCAGCAAGAAACAGAGGCAGCATTTAGCAAAATGTGAGAAGTACATCTGGGTGCTCTCTACAAAATAACTGCTCTCCAGAAAACTTTCCCCAAGCGCCGTGCCTAAAACTTAGGAACCAAACCATACATTGTAAAGCCAGCCAGATGACTTTCAGTCTTTGGTGTCTACTTATTTACAAATGTTGACATTTAAGCACCGAATCTGAATTAAATGTCAGACCAGTCTTCAAGGGCTGAACTCCGCAAAGTGCAAAGTTTTTTGAGCTCCCACTGATTTTAATCAGGCTCCAGCAAGTACAAGTGAGATGAAACTAAGCCTTCAGCTTTCTCTCTCCATGAAAGGTCAGGTTGGCCTTCAAGTGTTCACCATGGCCCTGCTCCAAAGCCCACCGGAGCCAAAGGGAAAGACTCTCAGTGACTTTAATAGCATTTGGATCAATCCCCGGTCTTTTGTTCCCTACTGGAACCTTTAATGAAACTCAACCCCCTCGTGATTTGCAGGGGGAACAGAGTGTTGGGTTGCATTTTGTTTATATTTTTATGGGTGGAGGGAGGAGCGCCCTCTATTAATCACGCTGCCTGACTCTTTTCAAGAACCTGTTTTCACTCGATTGTAGTTTTAACTAACTGCAACGCTTCGGGCAGAAATTTTCCATTACAAATATTTGCTTTAGGTGGAATTATTCTAGGAAAAGATCAGCCAGAACAGTTCAGCTTTTTCTCCAAGACTTCAATTAGAGACAGAGGAGCGCTTTTATCGGTGTCAAGAAGTTTGCCAACTTCATCCTTGAGAAACGGCAACACCTCGCACCAGTGACCTAAAACTCTCGAGGTGGCCGTCTTCTCCGGGCCACACGTTTGCCACCCTCCAGAACAGCCACCCATGGTCAGGCAACCTACAAGCTCGGGGGGCAGCACCTACAGGGAGGTGGGGGCAGGCAGACCCCACTGCTTTGCCTTGCTCGGTAGGGATCTGGCTTTTCGCAGATCAAGTTTGCATCAAGGATGTTCCAGCTGGAACAACTGCTAAGGAAAACACGCTGTTTGTGAAGGCAGCCCTTCAGTGAGAAGGGTAAACTTCATTTTAGGCTGCTGAGGCTCAGGAAAGCACGTCTGTGCTTCAGGGCCTTGCAAACACTGATCCAGGTCTGGAGACCACCATAGAGCATAGAGGAACCGTAATTATTACCATCTCTCTGTTCCCCCTCAAGCCTGGCCTGGGGAAAAAATTAAAGCCAGAAAATGAACATAAATGGAAGAAAGGGGTTGCTCTTTCATCCTTGGCAGTACAGTGCAGGAATGCTTACTCTTAAAACATCATGATTTTGACTTTTTTTTGACTGCCTAAGGGTAACTAAAATGCTGCCCACCTCTCGCACTTCCTTGCAGCAAGCATAACGCCATGCAACTACCAAACACAGTTTCCAGGCATGAGTTTATCTGCAAGTGAAAGTTCATTTGAAGTAATCCACTAAATTGCAGGGTAGCTCTGGCCACTGCAGAGCAGGCCTTTTGAAAGCACTTCAGAAAATCCTGCCAGGCCCCTCACAGTTTCTGTTGTGGAGCAGTAACTTCTCCAGGAAAAAAAAAGAAACCCCTGCACTGACACCAACTGCAAACCACCACCCTGGGCTACAAAGCCAATGGGCAGCAAGCAAGAAGGAACCAGAATGAATGCAATGGGTAACTGGGAATGGGTGAAGCAACAGAGTTCAGAGGGCCCTGAGCTTTCTGATCCTTTCTAGAAATGCTTTTGCTACTTCACAGCTTCTGTTAACAAATGTTTCTTTCCACCACAGTTCAGCGATGAAGAATAAAAGCTTTTCCATTTTGAGACAGGGACTATCCCGAAGTCTATCTGGAAACCACGAAAGATATCACGGTTCATTGCTTCGTAATCCAGCTGTCCACCCATCAGATCAACCTGTGGGAGTGGCCGACACGTAGGAGTTGTGCTCAGTGCATCAAAGCTTTACAAGAACCGCGTGGTTTTCCAGAGTACCTTACTGAGGCTACTTCTTGTTTCAGGGAAGGTAACTAATAAAACATCTCACGTCTGGTGCAGGTGAAGAACAATATGCAGCTTATGTATTAAAAATCAAACGAACCTGGATGAGGAAGTTTGCTACATGTCAGTGACAGACAGCATGTAAAACGTAGTAGCGGTTTCTACATGTAAAATTGCAGCTTGCAAACACATCTAAAGTTACGCTGAACTTTGTTCAGACAACCTTAAGATCAGCCAAAGCTCTTTATTTTGTCTTTAGCTAGGACAATCAAAGAAATTACTATTACAACAGTTTAACAGGTTTATACCCATTTTAAACAGCTGCCTTGTATAAAGTCATTTACAGGTCATATTTCCGTGCATTTGCCAACCACATCAGGCTGCCAAACATCCCACTGTTCCTGGGAACCACTCCCTATCACCTGCTCCACCCTGACCAGGGTAATGTGGCTCTCCATGCCAAAACACACACACACACGCATTCATTCCCACATGAGAACAGGCGTGGGACGGATGTAGGGAAACTGTATTGATGGGAGCTCCGTGCAGCAAAATGCTACCTGAGGAGCAGGCGAACATTTCAAGGTGTGGGTCTCCCGCATTTTCATAATGAAATGATAAAATTAGAGGAGGCAATCCGGATCGCCAGGTTTGCTAAACGAGTGTGAAAAGAGCCCATTTGGACAGAGGTTCCGCCGCTGCTTCGTGCCAGCTTTCCCACAAAGCAAACCAGCATGTAACTGCCTACTCGCTATCCTTTAAAAGACTTTCAGGAATACTCCCTAAAGCAACCAGAATCACAACAAACAATAAATCCAAGAAATGCTTAATAATGCAGGGACTTCTCTCGCACAGTTCGAGCGGAGGCCAAGACAGATATTTGGCAGCTCCAGCTTCCTGAAAAGCACGGCTCATCCTGAAATCAATTACATCATCAGGGCACTTGGAGGTTTTATAATTGAAGACAGCAGGGTAGGTGGCCTAGTAAAACTCAATATCGTGCAGTTTACAGGAATGTAAACTTTGCTGGTACCAGATGGACTCCGTGTTAATCAAAACAAACTTCTCTAAGAAGCAGGCAGCTTTTTTAATTTGCCTGTACCGTTGGAGGCATCTAGAGTTTACAGAAAGGAGCAGGGCAGCTCCTCAGCTGCCGTTCATTGCCACAGCTGCGTGAGCCATCGCAGACAACATCGGCAACACATTTATCCCACGCTGCAGCTGACTCAGCTTTGCTGTAAAACTTGAACTAGCTCTTGTGTTCTCTTTGAAGGCTTTCTCAAGGGAAAGGAAGAAACAAATAAGATGTGTGATGGATGCTCCCCATCGGGGACATCTAAAAGACCAACGCAAGTACGTGGTAGAACAAGCTTTGATATTTGGAGAGCTCGTTTTGGCCAGGTCCCTCCACTGTAAGAAGATCATTGCTCCCATTTATATTCCCCCCAGGAAACAGATCCAACTCCCAGCAACTGCTGGTATTCCGAACTAACACTTTCAAAACCCTAATAGGGGGTTTCCCTAAAAGAAAACACCACAAGGATGAGTATAAAAGCAAGGCTGCCAACTTATTCTTAATTATCGATAACAGTAATACGCCTCTAATTGAGACATTTTTCAACTTAGAAGGCGCTGTTTTAAGCAAATGCCCGAGTTTCAGATAATTGGTAAATGCACACCTAATTCCAGACCAGTTAGACAGACTTCCCTGCTGAGAATGCACAAGTTTAACAGGAGACATATTTTGTCTGTAGAGACCACCTTACCTTTTCTACCTAAAGGTGACCTCCTTATAATCTGTCCAGCCAGCTACATTTTATATGGGAGAAGTATCATTTCAACCTAGCTCGGCCTATATTCCTCCTTGAGGACAACAACCAAGGGCCAAGCGTACACAGTATCCCAGGGAGAAAACAGGAGTGAAAAATCCATCATGGAGTAAAAAAATTGAATAAAAAACGAAAAACCAATACATTCCAGACATGTCTGGATATTTAACTTGCTTAAAATACCTGTCAATGCAGGGAAATAAAATATAAGTTATAGCTACAGGTTTTTCAAGGGAGAAAGACAAGCCCTCCTTCTTCCCTCTTTATGAGTAGTCTTAACATTCCCCGCAGCATGTGTGGCATCCTTGCTCCTTATCTCCCTGGAGAGCCCCAAACCCCAGCCACCACTACCCACGCAGACCCAGATGCATAAGCACACACAAACAGAATCAGTTTTACAGACTCTTTAGGGGACCACAGAGAGATTTTATGAAAGTCACAACTGTTTTAACTCATTTGCACTGATAACGGCACGTATCTTGGTGTACATTTTCTGATGTGACAACAAATTTGGAGTTCTTGCCGTTTACTGGATTTTCAGGGAGAGCACAGCACAGCATAACTGTATTGCTACATACAGCAGAAAAGGCAATCCCACTTGTGGCTTTTCCTTATTCTTTTAGGCAATACATATCTCATTCTGTGTGGGATGAAAGTAGAGGAAGAAAACTGGGAGGAACGGGGGAAGGAGGGGAGAGAGGCACAGTAAGAGATTAGGAATAGAAAAAGAAAAAAGGAAAGTAGCAGAATGCACTTAACGGATCAAAGATGTGACCAAGAAGATGAAAAAGGGCTTCCCTTCATACCAGACATTCCACCGACGCGACGAGGAGACAAGGTGGAGCAGGGCTAACAGGAAAAATAAGACCTCATCAAAGCACGGCCACCTTCCGCCAGATCTCAGGAAACCGAAGCACCATGCCTGCAATTTAAAGCTTCCATCGATTTCAGCCATTTTATTTCCTCTGCATCACACACACCTGAGGCATTAAAATCCACCATTAGGCTCGTTATTCCCTGTCCTAGGCCAGTTAAGGGCTGATATAGAGGTATTCCAAGTAACTGCATTATGAGCAGCACTGGTAGCAGCTTTGGCTGCTCCACACGTTCAACTACAAACCCCTGTTTTCAGCTGCTTGTTCTTTTAACAAGCTTTATTTTTTCATTCGGGCTGAAAGGAGCTTGTGTCAAGCTGAAATTGTTTTCTTCCTTGAAAGACTCAGGTTAAACAGTTAGGCTGTTCCTGAAAAAGCAATTAGAGAGCTTTGCCCATGTCCACAAAGTTGTGCAAACACTTTATTGGGAAAACTTCAGTGGTTCCATACTTCAGAGCAGGGATTTGAAATTTAGCAGAGGGACTGCAGAGATGCTCCTGTTGTTGCTTTCAGCGACAACTCACTCCACTTCTGGGCACGTGACAAGCCACCAGGGAGGGAAAAAAAAAAACCACCCCTCCATTTGCAATGCTCACTAGAGATCTGTATCAATTCCTTGGAGTCTCCAGCCCTACCAAACAGCATCTATCAGGGGCCTGCAGGAACAGCACCAGACTCTCCTTGCAATTGCTCCTGCAAAGCCACTGGGATACGCGATTCTCTCTCCTGCAATGCCTGTATCCAACCTGGAGGAGACAATTTGCTTGGATTGCAGAGGGATGAAAATTTGTGGCTGAAGAAGAGGTTACGTGAGTGTGTGTTAAAAGGAAGAGAGGGGATAAAAGGGAAAGAAGGGAAGGTAGGCATGAGGAGAAGGAATGGGAGCAAAGAGGATCCAGGACTGCAGAGAAAGGAAGAGAAAGATGGAAATGCAAGGAGATATTCAGACCTCTGCTGTTGTCAAAGATCCAGTGGCAGCATCCAAGAAATCCACTGCCACTGGAGCTCCATTCACTTGTGTCCCCAGTGAGCACTCAGGAACTGGGCTGCGGCACCAGAGGCAGGAAAGAGCCGGCCTTCCCCAGAGCAGCTCAGCTTAAGTAAGCAGCTGCGCTTTTGATGAACCAATCTAGCAGGAGCAGATGGACCCAAAACCACAGAGGACAGCCAGGACTCCGACAGACTGGCTACCGCTTTCGTGTCTTTGCACAGCAAAGAGGCAGCAGCTCTCAAATAGCCTTCTCCAAAAGGCAGCACAACACCCGTGGGCAACACTCGCTCTGCAGAGGAGGCAAAAAGCCTCCAGGCTTGGTAAAGGGGCCTCCTTGCACACAGGCAGGGAAGCGTGTGGTCTGCGAGGTATCTAAAACACGCTCCCTAATCACAAAAAAAACCCTCGCTGACTGGCCAGCTTTTATGTGAAGAGAGGAGGAGGTTCTCCTCCATTCATGCACAAGGCATCGTTACAGCGAGTGGAAATTATTGAGGTGTCCCTGGGAACCCAGTGTCCTAGTAAAAATTTACAAACAAGCCATAAAAGATGCGGAGGCCTGCTGCGTTGCTTTGATGCTCTCCATAAAGCGTTTCATGTCAGTAAACACACACTGGTCCAAGTAGCCTGCTAATTTAGAGAAGGAACCATGGTGGCTTTAAAATCATGTATGCGCAATTAGGGAATTAAGGCTCCAGTTTTCTGCTGTTTTCTTTGCCTGAGATCCCCAGTAAGCAAGCATGGGTTATTTGGGTTTTTTGTTGTTTGGTTTTTTTTTTTTTGTTTAAAAAAAGAGAGAAATTTAAAAGTTTAAAACAGGAGAGAAGACAAGGGATAACTTCCTTCCATCAGTAAAATATGACAGAGAAAGAGCACAGGAATCAGTGTCTCTGAGATTGTCAGTCTCCTTCTGATGAGCATCCTGCATTCAGCACCGGAGAGGAAAGACACGCATCTCAAAGCAGGAAAATAATACATACCACTGCTAGCAACAGCAGACCATCCTGGATTCAAATACAGCACCAAAAAGATCAAGTAAGGAATGGAAAAAAAAAAAAAACCAACCAACCAACAAGACGAACGGGACAAAACAGAAGCCGCCGTATTCAGGTACGCTACCTACTTCTCATGGACAACACACATGGCACCACGCAGGCAACCAGCCCCCAGAAGACACAGTGAGGAGCACAGTCCAGCTGTAAATGCATCCAGCAAAGGCAAGAGCCCAGACACCAAGCCCCAAGGCAAGGATGGATGCTCTCCCCCTACCACAGCCACCAGGCAACCCCGGGAGCAGCAAAGAGCTCCCCCCTAGAGAAAAAGCCCATCACCTCCTCCCTTCTCCATACATCAGCCCTAAAAAAAGTGATAGGCACCAATGAGAAGCACAGGGGTAGGTAAGGGTCAGCTGGTCCAAATCCCAGCTCCTGAAACAAGTCTTTAAGGAATTTAAATAACTTACTGGTACAGAGTTTGACTTGTGGAAGGAGGGGAAGAAAGGAAACTTTTAGAGCGGAGCCTGCTCTCAATCAGGGCAAATGCTCAGCTGTGGGGTTTTTTTTTTCTTAAATGTGCTTGCTGAACTGAATTATATTTTTTGAAGTCATCATTTGGGGTCAGCCCAAAAAAAAAAAAAAAAAAACCACCAAACATTTTGCAATGTTTGGAGAGGCACACCATGTTTTAGTTGTGAGCATTTCTGGTAAATCAAGTGAAAGTGGTAAGTGGAAGTCTGGTTTCAGAAGGAGACATGGGCACAATTTGCAGAGAAATGTAGGGAGGAAATAAGTGCCTGGAACCCCTGTAAAAATAGCCTGAAGAGTATTGCTTTATTTCAAAACCTATTTGTTTTGAATTTATTTTTTTTAATTCTTCCATAATTTACTTGTGAATACAAAACTACTTTTCAAATTCAATTTAAACTCCCATTTTTTACTTAACTGGAGAGGGGGAGGGGGGGGGAAGTGACACATCGGCAGTTTGAATCCTCGATTTTGAGATAAGAAGATGGAAAGAGTATGATGGGGTAGAGGGACTACGGACCTTCAGGACAGTAAAACAGAGTGTGTATGGGGAGCTCACCAGACTTAATGTCCAAGAACCAATTTACAGATATCTAGAAAGAAAGAGCAAGTGATAGGCAAAATTCGGGGGGGGGGGGACACATTCATGCATTTGATATTCTTGATAACCACCTCTACCTTAGGACAGTGAGCTTTAAGGGCTGGGGATGGGCTAAAGGACCATGCTAGTACAGGAGCAGGTACGGAGCAAGGAGAGAGCAAGAGCTAGTGCATGGGGCACTACTGCAATAGCAATAGAGGTGTTAACAAAGACCAAAAAAAGCTTGAGTGGATTCTCCTGAAAACGCCCTCTAAATTAAAAGAGCTTATAACCTATTCAGGTGCACTGAGGATTTTCCCAAATTCACACAATGGAAAGGGATGGTCCTTGTTTGGATCCAGACTGTCTGTCAAAAGCCACCAGTGGCAGAGGCACTAAATACAGCTGTATTGTCCTCGAACTGAAGCTTGGCCCATTTTCCACAAACTTTTCCTTCAAAATGAAACCCAGGCATCAGCTACTTAAAAAACAGTTTACTGGATGTCAATGCTAAATACTTCAGGAAGAAGGTATTTCCTTTCCGGAAAATTCTTAATCTGACATTTGATCTGGCATGTCCCTTTGCTTCTGTCAGATTAAATAAAGCGATCCGTAAATATGTCACAGCCATCTCTAAATACAAAATGAATGGTAAAAAGAAAAACAACCCTTCCTCACTCTTTTCTTGTTAGAAAACTGTCTGTTATTTTTAACATCCTCAAAAATAGCTTGTTCTTTTTAAATATGAATGACACGAGTCTGTTAGCAATATAGCGAAGAAGGAAAATAACATTCTTCAGAGCTGGTATCCTTTCAGAGAAACTTTTTGATGTTTGCAATCAAATGCAACTCAGTGCCAAAGTTACACTGCAACACAGAAAGAATCTGAAAGAAAACAATTCAAAAATTGGCAGCAAATGACTTCTTTTGTCAGCAGCCCTGTAAGTAAATTGTGCCTGTGCTATTACTGTTGGCATGAAATACCAAACACTGTACTTCCAACAACTTTTATCTCTGTCGCTTTTCCACACAATCATCTACAGACAAATCCTTAAATTCTTCAAATTAAAAATGGACCGCTTCTTTCATCACAGGCTCTCATGGTTCGGTTATGATAGGGTTCATCTGTGAAAAATTAAAATTAAAATCTGCAATAGCCAGTAAAGATTAGTAGCTTGCTTTAAATGGATTTCCTCTGCAAAGCTATTCTTTATATCTCATCTAAACAGATAATAAATGGTAAAAGCCAAAAAGCACATCAATAAAAGAGTAATTCTGAAACTTGGCAGAATTAGAAAAAATAATTACATTTTATCCTATTTTGACCACAATTCAGTCTCATCTATTGCCAGAAAAATACAACCACAAATATTCCAGTCTTAAGTCACTAAGATATTTGCTTTGAACTGCATTGGCAGCTTCCAAAAATAAGCAGTAGCAAGAAAACGACATCATTTTGTAGTCTCCATCTCCACAGAAGTGGGTTTAAATTCTGATATTTAGAAGCCTAGCAAGCATGAAAGATCCTGCACAGTTGCTCACAGGAAAGCTTACGGGATGTTGCACTCAGCCAAAAATATAAGCAGCTTCTGCCCCGGGGATTTTGCAGTAGCTTGTAATGCACTCCCCAACCACATCAAACTTTTACAGGATGGGGCTGGAGCCGACACTCGGTAATGCTCAGGTGCGTATTTGTAGGGACAACAAAACCATTCCACATAACCAACAGTCTCTCCTCCACAGACACCTCATGCTTGAAGGCCCATCGCCCATTTGGGGAAACCCATGAAAATGCATCGTGAAGTTTGTTTGAGGCTTCGTCACCCTCCAACGTAGTCGTGGCCTGGGTTGTTCTGATAAGCTATGACCAAAATCAGTTTAATAAGGTCATCTCATCCCTTCCACAGCCCCACCGTGCAACGCGTCTCTGCACTGCCCGAAGGGACACCTACGCTGGCTACCATGTGGGGCATCCTCCAGCACCTGTCCCACAAGCCAACCAAAAGGAGGGTGAGAGGACATGGGCAGATAGGGCCTAGTGGGCAAGGAGAAGGAGCCACACATCGTGGGAAAGGTTTTAGGTCCCTCAGAGGATACTCCTGTGGTCTGTGCTTGTTTGGACTCCAGACAGTGATGGGATCCGGTCAAAAATGATGCAGATGTCTAGACAAGAAGGTACAGGTGGTGGAGGAGGGGAAAGGTGAGAAGTGGTACCAGAGCTACCACAAACATGTCTCTCATTCGTAAGGAACAGTGGTGGCTCTTGCAGGACCACTGCTGCACAGGTGCACAGACACAGCCAAGACCTTGGCCTCAAAGGCCACCAGAAGAGTCACTACGGAAGAACAGCAGCACAGCCTCTGCTCCACAGCCTGGCGGCGGTCCCATTGCAGCTAAAGCAGAAGAATCGATTCTCCCAAATTCACTTGTAAAGACGCCCCAGGACAAGCAATGCTGCAACAAAACTGATCTAAAGACTCCTGCATAAATTTGCTCGCAGGAAACAGATATTTTCATTTAACCAACCAATTCTTTTTCTTTTCTTCTTCGCCTTTAATATTTACACTGCATATGTTTGATCGTATTATTAAACACAATAAATAGGACCTTGCTGAATAATTAAGAAAAAAGTACCAGCCAGCGTGGGTAATATTGCCAACCAAGACAAGAAGACAGAGAGCTGCCGTTATTTCTATATTTGAGTTATTGATTAAATGTAACATCCGTAAAGCAGCAATCAGAATTGCTATTCTGCAAACATTCCCAGAGAAATAAAGACTTGTTCCAAGTGCCAATCACATATACTCTTGTGGTTAAAATGCAATTAAACAAGTAAAGCATCCAATATACCCACAAGCTAAACAAAAACAAATCACAGAAACCTGAACTGTGGTGCAAAAACAAAGGCAAGATTTTTAAAACATAAATCAAAAATGAAAAGTGTCAGTACAGGCTGTTGTTTGTAAGCCATTGTGAAAACTTCCAAATTACATGTATATGTGTTATTTATATACATGGAAAAGGGTCTTTTTCTGAGATATGTCTCAGTAGGAAAAAATCTTCTGAAACAGCAATGCTTTACTGATTCCAAAAAACTGTCTTTCTTTTTTATGCTTCCTGGTTTACTTTGATTTATTTTTTTTTTTAAGCAG
The DNA here is from genome assembly GCA_008658365.1 of Alca torda. Taxonomy (NCBI): domain Eukaryota; kingdom Metazoa; phylum Chordata; class Aves; order Charadriiformes; family Alcidae; genus Alca; species Alca torda. The sequence goes on along the minus strand of CM018076.1, from coordinate 66,187,862 downwards.
TGAAACGAATGGGAAGAGAAACATTCTTGAATTAACTATGCAAAACTCTTGCCCTCAGTCCCTGAAGGAAGAAGGTTATTCTGAGAAAAATATGAAAGTAAGAATAACGCCAAACAAATATAGTGATTAAGCAGCTTCCATTTGATCACCAGACACTAATACAGAGAGCAACACAGAATCACAGAATGGTTCGGGTTGGAAGGGACCTTAAAGGTCATCTAGTTCCAACCCCCTGCCATGGGCAGGGACACCTCCCACTAGACCAGGCTGCTCAAAGCCCCATCCAGCCTGGCCTTGAACACCTCCAGGGATGGGGCATCCACAACTTCCCTGGGCAACCTGTTCCAGTGCCTCACCACCCGCACAGTAGAGAATTTCTTCCTAATAGCTAATCTAAATTTCCCATCTTTTAGTTCAAAAACATTACCCCTCATCCTATTGCTACATTCCCTGATAAAGAGTCTCTCCCCATCTTTCCTGTAGGCCCCCTTCAGGTACTGGAAGGCCACTATAAGGTCTCCCTGGAGCCTTCTCTTCTCCAAGCTGAACAACCCCAACTCTCTCGGCCTGTCCTCATAACATCCTCACCAAAGGCCAGCAGACTCACCACGAGCAAAGAGCCAGAGGCAGAAGCCATGCCGGGGGGACACCGGGGACCGCGCCAGCAAGACCTCACAACCCAACCAAGCGAGCGGCGAGCCCTGTACACTGACACCTCTCACGGAGGAGAGAGCCCTGGCATTTTGGAAGAGGACAGCCACACGTCTTCACTGAGAGCATGAGGTTTCAAAAATCACGCTTTGCTTGTGGATCCCGCAGGGGTAAGAAAGGAGCAATCTCCAAACCAGCTGCAGTTTCTATTGCATTTGGCCACTGCACACCCCTCCTGTGGTTCTTAGCATAGGAGGCACCTACGTTATGGACACCAGCCCTGGTTCAGAGCTTCTCCTCTTTGGCCAAAAGTCTCTAAGCTGCCCCGCTGAGGGGAGGGGGTGTTTTCTGAGGAGCAGAAAACTGGTGGAATGGAGTACCTAAGTGGCTGTTGCCTGTCAAAACTTCCTCCAGAGAGCATGAGCTGGCGCAAGTGCACTTTGCTTGAGCAAACCTATTCCGTCTGCTTCAGTTTTGTTTCCTTGAATTGATAGCTCAGGGCTAGGATGGAGAAGGCAGAAAAGGGCACTTTTCACAAGGGCCAGAAAGAAACAGGATTTTACAAGATGGATGGAGCAAACCAAGGCAAAGTGTCGATGAACATACTGTGCTTTGGGCAACTTAAGAACACTCACATCACAAAAATCACTACAAATCATCTGCATCAGTTTAACGTCTTGACCAAACCATACATGCTGCATCACCCTGTAGGCTGGTCGCCTCAGGTAAAAAGAAAAAATTCTGCCCAATTCGCCGGTACCTATTACAGAGCAATAACCCACTGCTCCCTTTTTTTCTTTGTTGGGTTTTTTTTAACCTCTAATGAGTTTGGTTTAGTGCCCTGAGCTGATCCAGGAGTCTCTCTCTCCCTTTGCAAAGAGCCATCTGACAGCATGCCAGAGCTGCTGTCTCCAGAATTAGGACAGAGACATCGAAACGCACAGAGGCAAATTGATCTGATTGATCTCTCGGAGAGTTGAGAAGCACACGGTCCTTGGAGACCTTTATTTTTTCAATCTGCAATGAAAGGGCCTGGCAGTAAACTGGAGAGAGCCAGTTTTATAAGCTGGGAGGGAAATGATTATAGAACTGTAGCAGTTCGGGCATCTTCCAGCTGGTTTAAATGATTTGGCTTCCCTACAAACATAGTGAAGGTGGGGCGGGGGGGGAGAAAACTCCTAAAGGTCAGCCATGAGTGCTATAGGTATCTCAAACATTTAATGTAGAGACAGGGACAGGAAGGAGGAATACAGAGGAGGAAAGGAAGTTACTGCATCCATATGTAAATACGGATTAAGGGAGCAGACAGTCTCCTGCAATATCTTATGCAAATGAGCAATATTAAGAGAGGGACCAGAAAGCAACACTATTTAACCCCAGCTCCAATGACCATAGCGGGCAGGCACCCAGGTGAGGTGTAAATTCAGATTCCCCCAGAAAGCGCTGAACTGACCCTACTCTGCCATGGCTCAAAAGGCAGCTTTTACTGCTGGGTGAGATACCATTTCCCAAAGGGAACAAGAGGTGGTTCTTTGCCTCTTTCGTTTGTTTTTCCTGCTTTATTACGCAGGCTGAGCTATTACAGGTGCCACACTGATAGTTTCACAGGGAAGCAGTAAAATCTCCAAACTGCTCGGAGAGGAAAGGGGTGTTTCAGTTGAAACTTTTTGGTTATTTCAACACGGATTTGCAACTTTGCCAGCCCCACACTGCACTTTTGTGAGCTCCACAAGAAAAACAAGTGGCATTGCATTGACCAACCTTCAGCAATGCAGGCTGGTAGGAACAAGGAGCAGCATCTTAATAGCCTCCTCTTTCTATCCCACTCCTGGGAAAAGTGTGACTGTTATTTAATCTAACTCTTTTTCTACATTTTTTATTTAGTAAGTGTCCAAAATAGAAACAAAACATGCTGTTAACTGGTTCACTGAGAAATTCTTTTTTTTCCCCTTTTTGTTTTGGGCTTTTTTTTTTTTTTTTTTTTTTGCAGATGGTTAGGGTTAACAAAAAACAAAAAGTTTGATTTAAGCAAAGCTTTTTAGGATGCCCAGTTGTTGGGGTTTTTTTTCATTAGGATGAATCTAATAAATTAATTTTCATCCTGTTGGGAGTCAACTAGATGCTTGTTCCCTCCTTCCTCCAAGGTCAGCAGCCCACACTCTGCTTTGGTTCCTTGCTGGCACAGGCTGCACGCTGATTTTGGCAGGTCCCGGGCTGGTTGGAGATGTGCAAACCCAAGGCTGCCCCTGCTGCCTGCTCGGGCAAGGTCAAGCAGGCTGGCGTCAGCAGCCGCCTCCGGCACAGGTTACAGCACCGCTGGCTGCACGGAGGCTCTCCATGCCCTTCGCCCAGCTCCTGCGCTTAGAGCTGACTCCATGGTTTTGACCTGATGCAAACATAGGTGCACGTGGAAGCATTTCAAACATGTAATTAGGATCCTGTGCACGTCTCTCTGGTAACATCTCTAGAATAAAGACTGTATTATAGAATCGTGGAATAGTTTGGGTTGGAACAGACCTTGAAAGATCATCTAGTCCAGCCCCCCCGCAATAAGCAGGGACATCTTCAACTAGATCAGGTTGCTCAAAGCCCCGTCGAACCTGAGCTTGAAAGTTTCCAGGGATGGTGCATCTACCACTTCTCTGGGCAACCTGTTCCAGTATGTCACCATTCATACCAGCTCACACCTCTTGCCTCAGCCAACCATCCCCCAACTGCACGCAAACCCACTTTAAAACTCAAACGTGCCAGATATTTCATTTACATCAATTTATTTTTTTTTCCTCTTACTAACTCTGCAAGGCCACATCTGATATAAATAATATCAGCGTCCACCAAGTTACAGAAAAGAAGCTGAAACCCTACAGACTCCATCCCACTTTCACTTCTGTCAACAGCCACCTCTTGCTGATTTCACAGCAGGAATCATAACTTCTTTCCACTTCTTTATTATTATTTTTTTTAAACAACTTTTGGTGGAGGGCCAGCACGTGATGAAGAATGAGACAATCCCACCGGGTGCTGTTCATCAGTGTCCTGCCAGCATTCCTGGCACTAACTGACCCGCCGCTTGGGATTTACAACGTTTGCACGAGCACGTCACCGCACTCACGGCCGGGAGGGCTTGCTCCCCCTCCTGCCCTCTGTGCTCTGCCCCTCCAACTATCCCCGGACAGCGTGCACCGGGAGGCAGACAGATCTGCTTTCCCAAAACAAACCACTCGAAGCCACATACTAGAATCCTGGTGAAAGCCGTTGGAAACCCCTGCAAGGTAAGTAGCAGCAGCAGAGGGGGTATTCATAAAGACTAACTTTTGCCAAGGGAAATGAGCTGCCCCACGTGCGCTTTTTGATCACCAGTGAAAGGGAGAGGGCTGATGCAGAGCCATCCTTCCCTCTGAGTCACCCTCTGGGGACCCTCTTTCTCTCCATCAGCTGCTTCCCTTGGACTCAGCTCCCTCAAAACCCGCACTGTCCAGACACAGCTCAGGCTCTGAAAAAAATAATTAGAACTACTGAGGGAGAAAAACCACCTTTTGGGTCTGGTATTTATTGAGCAAAAGAGCGCAGGATACTTTCACCCTCTCGGCAACCCTGCCTTTGAGATCCCAGCAACTGATGCCTGCTTTGATGGAAAAATATGTTGCCGAGCCTCAGAAAGCGTGGGGCTAGTTTTTTCTTTGCTGCTCTGTGGGTCAATCAAAGAGACAGATTCATAAATGGAAAAGCGTCTGTCATCTTACAATAGCAGTACACAGACAGACTGCCTCTCGACAGGAAAAAAAAAAAATATATAAAAGACAACTACAAATAGCGTTGATATGGTAACACATGTTTAAAATCAGTAATGAGAAGGCCAGAGGAGAGTTTATCCAGAGCCCCAAGTGCCAGCCAGTCTTACAGCACTTTGGCAGAGGTAACTCTGGAAAAACAAGGTGGGGATATTTGCTTTTTGGCTTGCAGATTGTCTGTGCCGATGCAATCATACCTCAGTCACCCGCTTCAGCTGAGACCCAGAGACCAAACCGTTCCCGGGATGCTGAACTCGGACAGGCTCTTTAGGACCGCGCACCTCGGGTCCGAGCGGGGAGCGCCTGGCTGCTCACCAGAGACTCCATCTCTCAACCACCACAGCCGAAGCGAGCACGAGCTGTGCTGCTGGCCTTCTCCTCAGAGACAAATTTGGGTCACTATTATTACCCGTGTCTCTTTGTAAGCAAGCAGGCTGCCCACCCTACAGTCTCCTACAGCACCTATCAGGTGGCTCTCCAGAAACGTATAACCCGCGGCCATACTTACCAACAGAAGTTTCAAGGATTTCGCCTCCAGGATGGCAGAGTGAATTAAACCAAACAATCCATAGCAATGCCCAGCACGGGAAAGACTGCAACATCACCACCACTGGAAATGAAGCTGGAGGACACAGGACGGGAAATTCCTCACGCTCTCAAAAAAGGAGCTAGTGACTGTGCTTGGTATATCTTCACCAGCAAGTAAATATTTTTGTCAAACTAACATACAGCTTTCCATCCCAAATGGCTTCCCTGCTTTCTGCAGAAGTACCAGTTTTATCTAGCCTTCCAGATGTCCTCAAGCTGCTTCATGGCCACTTTTCGGAGCAAGCATGTGGAAAATGTAGATCTGTTCCCAAAATGAAGCTAACCGTTTTACAGGAACTGCAGATGTGGCTCCTAACATTCCTAACACAAACATTGGTTTCCTTAAAGTGTACTTTGTAAGCAGGCACTTCATTCAAGTCACCCGTGAAGAAAAAAAAAAAAAAAAAAAAAAAAAAAAAAACCCAAAACACCCAAACAAAAACTATTATGAGAATGATAGCTTTAAAAAACAAAACAAAACCCAACAACCACAAACACCTGTCCAACCGGTGTTTCTTCCGGCCTTCTCTACCCAGTGCTGTTACAGGGAATTTGCGAGACTATTTCCCAGCTCTGCAACATCCGCAGCACCTGCGGAGTGCATGCCCACCCCACGGCAGCTCCATGCTGCCGGGGCAGCGCAGGAGGTCGGGCTGTTGGGGACTCTGGGACACCACAACAGCCTCCCCGTAACGCACTGCAGACTCCGTTCTTACATTTGGGTTTAAACACTAAGAAGCGGGTGACCATTTCACCCACAGTTTTACTTCACAGACTTTACAACTCAGCACTGCAATAACAGCCTGAAACAAAGACCTGTTTCAAAGCATTAATATTGGAGACTGAGAAAGAAGGCTGGTACGGACAAACAGCCAGCCCTGGAATAGTTTATGTGGGATATGTTCAGGATCTTTACCCCACTGTGGGCTGACAGCAATCCAGAGGGTTTTGTGGTTTCCGTTCCTTTAACTGCTTAAAAAAAAGAAAAAAAAAAAGAAAGGCTGTGCGCCATCTTTAAGACAACAGCGGCGGACAGGTTTCAAACTTTCCTTTTCATTTCTGTCATGAGAACAAAGAAGCTAAGAGTAAGGCTGCGTGAGGAAATACTGTTTCGGAGATAAACCAGTGCAAAATGAACATTGTTCCTCGGATTTCGACAGGGAGGAGTCCCAAGTCCAGGAGGAAAACCCCATTTACTAAAACATATGCTGTTATGAGACTAGACCTTCAGACTAGAGGGGTCAAAGAAAAGCAATTTTTTTTTAACCCCACCAACTTTTTTTTTTTTCACCCATCTATTTAGAACCCTAAAAACCCGTTAGATTATTTTTTTTCCCTAGACTCTAAGGCATACGCTTTTCTCCAGGAGACTGAACCACCGCCAAGACAACTCTGCTATCCAAGGATCTTAACACGCTTTGGAAAAACATTAATTAAAACTCACACAGCAAGAAGAAGGGAGTAAGGCTGGATCTTTTGTTTCACAGCAAGGAAAACATCACTACCAAAAAAAAAAAAAAAAGGACGAAAAGATGTGACAACAAACCAACCATCTCAAAGAAAACACACCGCAGAGGACGGCAGAGAGGTGATGTTGGGAGGGCAGAGAGGTGGGGGAGGAAGAGTAAAACCCAGCATTTTATCTCTCGGCAGTGCTTTTACTAGACTATGCTTCTACTGTGCAATATTAGATCGGTTGAGACTGAAAACAGAGATTTAAGAGCCAGTTTTCTTAATCCTGGCTGTCCTCTGCTTTCCCACCACACCTACACAATTGCCGCATCCAAATACAAAACAAAGCAGTTGCTAATTATCGTATCTCATTATAAGGACACCTCATCTGTACTTCTTTCCAGATTTATCGCAGAGTCATTATTTCTCTCTGCAGCATGGTTTCCCACTCAAGTGCGGGAAAATGAAGGCGATAGCTATTTAAACGCTATTTGCAACATGGTCTGTATGTATTAATTTCTTACTGTCTTCCGGGAACATTTTCCTACATCGGGTACCTAAGTATGCATCCATTTGCTTAACAAATTTGCGGACAAAAGGAGAACTAAAGCAACAATTTAATTTCTACTGAATAGCACACATTTATTACTTTATAATACATAAACACCACTCCACCAAAATGAACTGAAGTTAGGAAAGCCATTAATATATCCTTACCAACATGGCAGGGCTAGAAAGTAAAATAAAGGGGACTCGTTCACATCAGACATCAATTTGCTGGTTTTGTAATTGTTATTCCCCTTAAAGCCAACAACAAAAAGCAGTGTCTTGGGGAGCGGCGACTGATCAGTACTTTTGCAGACAGAAAGAAGAACCTGAAAAGCTGTGAGTTCAGCAGCAAAAGGGCGATGCTTTCCCGAAGGCAGCAGGTCAGGGGACATCGCAACTCTCCACAAACTGCAGAAGGTGTCTATCCGAAAGGCTGGGACACATCCCGAGCAGAGATCCTCTCCGTTTGAGCCACCCAAGGCTAGAACAGCCCAGGGGCAGGAGGGAGGAGGAAAGCAAAGGAAACAGAGGAGCACAGCTGCTTAGGCTCTATTTCTTAACATAAAGAGCTCCATGTAAAAGATTTTACTGAACCACAAAAATAGAAGACTAAAGAGGAAATCTGAAACCCCTCATGCTTGTACATTTTCAGTTCTTTGGATCCCCGTATAAAACTGATACCATGGCTTCTCCTCAGAGGAGATACCGTGGCATCCATGCATGGAGCCATCTACTGCCTGACGCCAAAGGCACCTCCTCACAACAGAAACATTTAGACTTTACATCAGGTCTAGAGACTGTAGCACACAGTCTATTTTTATTATGGAAAAGAATGTTGTCAGATCAAATTTGTTTCCAAAACAAAGGAACTCACCTCCCAGAGCCTGCCAGGGAGAGAGGAGGACAACATTCCTTCCTCTGCTCTCAGGAAATTAAAGTTACCCAACTGCTGGGAGGTGTTAAGAAGCATCTGTCTCTTCTTGATGCCAATATTGAAAGGTGTCAAATGCCTTCACCTCACACTGCCGTCAATGAATGGTGACGGAGCAGAGGACCACACATCCAAGCTCATGCAGAAAGTTTATTTTGTCTCCTCTGAACCAGCAACATTTCAGACCACTAATACACACGGCTCAAAGTTATTTCCTCTTTAGCTTTTTTTCCTTTAGCTAAAAAGGAGCTGGGTCCGTTGCTGAGCGGTGGGTGCTGCTTAGTGCAGAGCCGGAGAGCCGTCACTCGGAGCCATTGCTCCACAGCCGACAGACAGAACAACCCATCCCTCACTTCCCTCACCCAGCAGCAACCTGAACTAACCATCAAACAGCAGGGAGTGTCCACAGAGGCCAGCTGTAACCAAGGAAAGCCCCCAACTTCACCTAGTGGCTGAAGAAAGGAGTTGTGCCAGGCGTGGGGATGACCATGCCTATACACCTTCCAAGGGAAACAGAGGTTATAGAAGTGCACACCCTTCCCCTAGATATCCAGCAGCCCTTTTAGATTGTCTAGCCAAAAGGCAGCGAGGCACTCCTGCTCAATAAAAGGCACTCTTTCTAGGGGACATCATGGATGGATAAAAATCCATGGCAAAGCCAACAAAAAAGACAGACGCCCCTCTGGGAAATACACTACAAGGAAAGGAAAGACAACCATCATTTTCTTAAACATGATTCAGATTATCTTTGCTTAGAGGCTACAATCATTCAGAGTCTGACACAACAGGCAAGCAGCATCCCATCAGCATGGCAAAGGAAGCCTATCCAACAAGCTCATGAAAAAGGACCTGAGGTCTCCAAAAGGCCTGATATAATGAGAACTAATGCCTCTGGGAGTCCAGAAGTAAACAGGAAACAGCAAGTTTGTTGACTTACATGACAGGGAAGTGTTGATGTTTAAGTTTTAGGTCCAGTTTAAGTTTCAGTTTTCACCTCACTTAGACTTGTTTTGCACTAGTGTTCAACAGGGCATAAGCACAAGCCACTGTCCAAAATAATTCAACTTCGGTTTTCCAGTTTGCCAGTTGCCAAGATAAAGCAGGAGCTTCTCTACTGCTTCATTCCCTTCTAAAGGGACCTTAAACATATTTGGTGGGGATACTGGTGGTATGCTTGTTATCCCACACATTTGCAGCTGCTGATGTTTTTCGAACCGTGCTTTCTCAAAATGGCTGCCAGTCAGAATGAGAAGCATAAGTTTCTGAAGCTGCTGAGATTTTCATGGCACTTGACCAAAGGAAATAAATAAAAATAAAAACAAGTACTCCAAACATACCCTTCTCCTTGGCAAAAGCAAAAGCAGCTTCTCTGGAGAGTCTTAGCTGTTGTTACTACAAAAAACTTGCCTAGGCAAGGCCAGTAAGAAGGTTATTAACAACCCATGGCAATCCTCTGTGTCCCCTCTCCAGGCACACTTATGAAATAAAGAGTTGCTGCTGGATTCTCACACTTTAACACCAGTTTTGTACCTCACTTGACAGTCTCTTTAATTTTGTGTGCTCACACATTAACACGCAGGCACACAAAGGCAGGCAGACAAAAGAGATGCACAAATACAAGGATTAAGTGGGCATAAATCAGCCATCGAAGCATTTAGGCTGGGAAAAGAAAGCTTCCCAGGCAAAGTTGTCACACTGTGGAGCAGCCTTCCAAGGAGAGCCATGGAGACGATCCAACTGGACACAAGGCAGTGCGGAGCCAGTCTATGGAAGGGATTAGATAACTGGCTGCGCACGATAACAGAGGACTATGTCTGATGAGCCGAGCAGTCCCTTATCATCTGATGTTCTTTTGATAGAAAGAAGGAGATTAATTTAAGAAGCGACCACCTCCAGACTATCTTCTGGACTGTGCTGGTTTGTTTAGATTTTGGGGGTTTTTCTTTTACTGAATCAGAGAGTATACCTCTCTTCTTGCTAAAGCCATGGCGACTCCCATCAGAGAAGCTACTTAAGAAAATAAGCATTAACAGATTGGAAAAGGCTTTTAAAATTAATGGCCTAAAATTCACCAAGCCTAGTTTAAGAAGGTGAGAAGAATCCCACGGGCAGGCTTAGTGAGGCAGTGAGATCTGCACCATTAGCCATCCCATTCACTAGGCTTGCAGGAGCCTGAGTCTTGTCATGAGGATACTGGAGATGTGGAAACCTCATACCAAATGCAAACAGAGCTACAGCGATCAACACCAGCTGTTCAGCTGCCATGACCCAGTAATCACCGTGATTATGTGTCCCAGTTACTGGGAGACTCTACTAGAGGGATTAGCAGGTCATGATCATCACACTAAGCTCTACTCAAAAAAGCATTAAACGTGAGGACTAAATGTTCAAAATAATTTCCTGCTCAAGTACCTCAATGTTTGGGAGGCCGACAGAAGACAAGTCCTAATTGGCAGAGAGCGTTACCGCTGCAAGTGATTGCGCCGGGAATCCCCCGTCTCAAAAGCAGGCCCTGAAAGCACCATCTGGACTCGCTCAAGAGCCCTGCAACTTTATCTCATTGAAAACTGAAGTCTTCTTCAAATGTAACTTGGGGGATGACCACGCCATACTTAATTCCCAGGATTCCTGCTTCCCCAGCAGCCTCCTCCATGTCCTGGCATGATTACCTGGGGGCCAATAATACATTGAACCCAACACACTAAATCAAAGTCAGTAACCTCAAACTCTGGGCCATGGCAGGGAGGCATCTTTCATGATGATGCAAAACATCTTTCTTGACTTTGATATGGAAACAGCTCCCTTTTTCAAGCTCTCACAAACGTGTTTTCTTCCTTAATAGTTTTTTTTAAAGAAGATAATGGACATAAGATCTGCCACCTATTAAAATACAAGCTTTGAAGTTAGAAAACACTTCTAGAAATTATCTTGGGAATCTTGCTGAACTTTATCATGTTTGGAGTCATCATTCTTTCCATACAAGTGTGCACTTCATTACTTGGTAATGGAACAATAATTGCTCTTCAGTTATGCAAGATGCGCCTCTAATTTATAAGGGGTTTCTGAAGAGGTAATGACAGATGCTTAAAAAAATGAAATGTGAGAATATGAAACTTATTATGTAAAAGATAATGGGACTCACAGAGTCGTCTGCCAGCTGGGTCACATTCTCAGCTGGTACAAAGGAACTATGATGATGTTCTGTCTTATGTATTCTTAAACACTGAACCTGGAGCCAAATTAATCATATTACTTTGTGCTTTAATCTGACTAAATCTCACAAATGAAGCATCATCAGTGTAGGTCAACACCTGACATCCCTGCTTTCCTGAGAGGTTCCTGCACACTCTAGGAGGTAAGGCTGCCAGCAATCCAACTTCTGCTTATAAAACATACTGAGCATGAAATAAAGATATCAGTCTAGATCTTTTCTCGCTTCTAAAGCTAGATTCAATATAAAACCTGCTAGCAACTATATTGTGAGGGACAATCTTGTGTTAAAAAGGATGATCCATCCAAGTTTTCTGCATCCCCTTTTCTCCAACTTTACTACTGTGAACAAGGGCTCAGCGCAGCATTTACAAGACCGAGCGTTCACTCACAGCCCTTCCAGACAAAATGTCAACTCCAGACTCTGAGCACTCGCGTTCGTTAAGGATTCCATGGCAATGCTTGTAAGATCAAGAGCAGCGCACCATCCAAATGTCACCTGTGTGTGCAGATGCGGTATCAAGTGCACCTCCTCATATGACTAATTTTCCAATTAAGATTGAAACACTGTTGTGCTAGAAACACAACAAACACGTGGGAAGATCTCGTTCTTGCCCCATAGGGATTTATTATCAAAGATACGCTAATTTTACTCTAATCTGCTTGGTTTTACTCAGCAAAGTACTGCCTTCTACAATATGTAAATTTTGCACTGCAAAAATTCACTGTTTTACTGTTTTGCAACAGTTTGGCATGACATCCACAGGAAAAAAATAATTAAAAAAAAAAAGATTGGCAAACGCGTAGAAAGCTTCCTTCACCTACTCTGATCTCCATGCCATTGGAGACATATTATTAGCAGGACCCAAGCAACCTAAACTGAGACTCGCTCAGATCCCAGTACACACACTGCATCACAACAGCGACTGCCGGGTAGACATACCCTGAGGAAGCCCAGCCTTCCACTCCGTCTGGAAGAGCGATAAAACAACTATCACAGACTGCAAAACTTTCAGCTAGGAGAGCCCTGTTTAATCTAGTGGAAAAAGACATAATGAGATGTAGCGCTTGGAAGCTGAAATTAGATAAATCAGACTAGAAATAGGCAGACATTTTTAACAGCGAGAATAGCACATCGCTGCAGCCATCCACCTAAGGATACTTCAAACACTCCACCACATCAATTCTTTAAAGTCGGGGCTGCACTGCCTCGCTGGCAGATGCGTGACAGCTCGAAGAGACATTCAGGCTTCATGCAGTAATTCTTAGACGAAGCTCTGTCTCTTGCACCATGCTCCAGCTCAGATTAGATGATCATAAATGGTCCCTCTTGACCTTAAAAATTTACAACGTCGCTCCTAGTAATGGTAAAAAAACGTCTTCGAGGAGTTGTAGCTCTGCACAACCCCGAGAGATCGCAAACCGCGTGACAGTTTTGCGGCAATAGCCCGTGTCATTCCCATCCCGAACAAACTGTCTGAGGGACAGAGCCAGGCTGGACCGCTGGCATTCGGGTACCAAATTTTGTCCCGCACTCCTGGGTTGGCAGCAGCTGAAAGAACTGTAAAAAAAAAACACTACCACGTACCTCTGTGGAGCAGCTTCCCCCCTAAAACATCATCTGCCCGACAGTGTCAGGGACTTTGAAAAGAAAGAAAGAAAAAACAGGTCTAATTCACATTTCCCAGCGGAGAGTGCTACAGTATGGTCTTTATAAAAATGCCACAGCAGGAACGACAAACAATTCTCTCCTCTTCCCCAAATAACTAAGCAATTTTAAAAAAATTAATCCTGGAAACACTCTCAAAAGATTAGCCGTGGATCAACAAACTTTAAAGATGATCATTTTTTATTTAATTTAAAGTTGAACATCCTTGTGTAATAATGGCAGAGATGAAGGACTATTAGGGAATAATCTTGTTTACGGATCAGTGAACTCAGAAAATTGCCAAGGCACTGTGAAATATATTCCTTATTCACACCTCATAATTAACTGAGTGCTCTGCAGAGACAGGATGCTGCAATATTAAAGTCATCTTCGTTATTAGAAAGCTGCTCATTTGGGCTGGGATGCCACTGGGGGGGGGGTCTTATTTGGTTCTGACATTTCCAGATTCCTGGGAAAAGCCCCTTCAATCCATCAAAACGGCAGACTCCCAAAGTGTAACTGAGGGGCAGAGAAAGCCTTTGGTCTACAACAGCAGCATGGCTTGTGCGGAGAGAAAAAACACCTCCCTCCTTCCCTGACGCCATCTGGGAGCATTTCTCTTTTAAAAGCAATTGAAAGAAGAAAAATACAGTTCTCTTAATTAATTCACATTGAAAGGCGCTTTTGATGGAGTCAAGAGGCCAAATCAGATCAAAGTAAATAATGCAACAAACAGTGACGTGAAGACCCTGGGATAGCAGCTATCACGGCTTGCACTGGCTGGATCCTTGTACTTAAAAACAACAAATGCTGAAGCTTTCGGCTTGTAGGAGAGGGGAGGGGGATAAGGGGCTCTATCTTTTCAGCAAATTTTAAGAGAGAAATTGTCAATTTACTGGCAAACATAGGAAGACTTGTGTGAGGTAGATCTGTTTAAGATTTGGGAAAACCTGGATTAAGTCTCTGCTTGATGTCAGATTCTGTTTGTGAATTCAGGCAAACAGTGGGAATTTCTGCCCTTTGGTTTAAGGGAGGTAACAGAGCATAAACACTCGGACGGAGAAGACACACACACACACACACACGCGGTGGGTCCCAGGCAGCCCCTCTGCACTGAACCACACTGCAGAGGAGAAGAGAAAACGGATGAAGCTGAGAAAAAGCAATGAGAAGGACTCAGTTCCATGAGCAGGTGCCTGAGGAAGCCCATAAGTTTTGCCCAAGACAGGTTACACGGAGTTATTGCTCCCCCCCACATAGGAGTTACGAAAGGGAGAAGATATTGTAAACCCATATCTAAGTAACTGAGGCCCAGACACAGCAGATACTGGGTTTAATGGTGTCCTCTCTGGCCCTGAAATCAGCCTGGCCCATCTTAGCCGAGTTCAGCATCTCGCTCCAGCCTTTCCCCTGTAATGGGGAACAGGCCAGGCAGTCGCAGGATGCTCTTCAGCCAAAGCCAGCGCACACAATTCAAGACACACTAATAAAAGATACTCAGATTTTCCATTCGGGTTTTTTTACTGTACATCTCAATTACCTACGCAGACTGCAGTCAGAACAAAAGAATAAATAATATTAAAAAGAGCGTGGTGCCGTAATTTCCGCACAGAAAAATGCAACTTTTGAATTGCATGTTTAGAACAGAAACAACACGCAATAATACACTGAATAAAAATCCAAGGTGTCCCTGCATCTGGAGAGTTGCACGTTAGTCTGAGATCTCCCCTTCCTCTGCTCGATTTTCAAAGGATCTAATAGAGATCGAAGAGGTACAGGAAAGGGTAATAAGGCTCATCAGGCACATGGAATGAGGATATACTCAACCAAACAGGGTTCTCCACCCTGGGAAGGGAATACATATAAAGATACGATAAATTATGAAGGGCTTAGGGAAGTGAACCAGAAAAATTACTTTCTGCTTCTTATCGTACAAAGTCAAAGGGCTCCCAATGAAATTATCAGTTTTCAAGCAAAGGCAAAGACTTCTTCCTACAGTGTGTAATTAAATCACGGAACTCACTGCAACAAGATGTCATCAAAGTCAGAAGAGAGAAAGGTTCTAAAAAGGGAATTAGTCAACTCCACAGAGGACAGGTCCATGGAGAGTCTTAAACACAGTGCTCCAGATAAAGCTTCCAGATCCATAGACTCTAAAATCACTGACTGGCACCCATTCAGCATGTACAGTGAGGAAAGATAACCCCGTACTGGCCCTGTTCCCATTCTTTTCTTCTCTGTAAGCATCTAGTAATGACCGCAGTCAGAAAACAGATACTAAGGCTAGATGGACCACTGGTTTGATATGGTGTTCCCACAATGTTATTCTATTACACTGATGTGCTGATATGAGTTCAATAGAAAAATCCTAATATAAAGTAAGAAGAGTTCTTTTTTTTTCCCCCCCCCGGAAGAAATATTATGCAAAAATTCCTAGATTCATATTCATGCATAGCATTAGACCAAATGCATGAACAAACACCTTGTGGGTGGAAAGTTATCCGTCATCTCCAAAAGTTTATATGGCCAGTGAATGAAGGAATTTGGTTTTCCATATTGAGTAATTCCATGATGGAGATACCATTCAGGATCATAAGCAGGGTCACGATAGTGAATCCACAGTACGTCAGCCAAGACCAGCAAAGGAATGCTGATCTGTAATGGAGAGACTAGAAAGACTGGCATCAGCAGCCATTTATATCACAGACCAGGTGACAGCTTTCTGAAAATGAAAATTCCCGATGCTCGTAACAAAAATGTTTGTACTCTAAGCAACTCATCTTCTGAAATAAATGCGTGACGTAATTAACACCGGAGAGAAGGGAGGAGAAGAGCGAACACAACAACAAAAAATACAAAAGAAACATCTCTGCTTTAAACACAGATAACTCACAGGCACAGCAGTGATACAAGCTGCTGTCATGAGATTAGGCAGAGATTACAGTAAATGCAATTAAATCAAGCAATGTCAAAATCATGCAAGAGAATGGAAGGCCGTCATTTTACAGCAACTTTGTCTCTGCAGAAATTCCTAGCACAGCCTTGCAAGAACGATACATCTAACCGTGTTGTATAATGGGATGAAACTGTATTTTATAGGAGGGAAATAAACATAACATTCCCTTTGCTTTCGACTGATAATTATTCTTTCCTGAACTTTATTTTGAACAATAAATAAAGTCCTAGTCTCCACAGAAAACAGAGAAGAGACAGCTTTTTCCTTCTCATTTTCCTCTTCTGAAATGAATGCCCAGCAGGTCTGCTGGCATCATTCACAGATTAAAAGGAACTGTATTTTATTCCATACTTTCTGTACTAGTACAACCAAAGTGCAACCGCAGTTAGTTTCAAAGTACAATTTTTACGCTCAATATTTCCTTATTCTACAGCTGACTTGCGAAAACAAGGGATTGATAGGTCACAAAAGGAGAGATCTGAGCAGACTTTCAGCCCCCAGCCTGAACAGGGGACCTACTGCAAAAAAAACTGCCAACCAAAGCTTTAAACAGAGGGAACAACTGCATTATCCAGACAGCAGGAGAGCAGTAAATTACTAAGACAACGAAACCTAACTTTAAGAAAGGAGGTTAAAAAAAAAAAAGAAAAAAACCCAACACAAAAACGTCCACCACAACATATTTCAGTGGAAGATTTTCCTTTAAGCCGCTCCATGATCGGTTGTGGCAGGTAATGAGAATTCATAAGGCAAAGCAGAGCGTCGCCAGATGCTGCGAGACCTGTCAGACCTGGAAAGCAAACACCCGATAGCAGCGTTCCAGCAGCCCAGGCACAAACCTTGTCTCACTTCGGCCAGTATCTGAATTTCAGCACGGATGTTTGGGAATGTGGAATGCATTTACAGCAGTCCCTTCTGCGCTGCAGCTTCCTGGACATTCAAATTCTGGAAATTGCTTAAAAGAATAGCAACAAAAAAATCTGCATTTCAAAGATCTGCAGTCAGGAGAGAAATGTGCGTTCCAGCCTTTCCAAGCCAAGAAGAGGATTAAGGTTTCTAATGCACTACTCGGAAAAGGATATTGGGATAACTGAATTAGAAATGCAAAAGTGGATTTACTACTCTTCTTCTTTAGATTAAGTTGAAGATTAAGTTTCTGGTCAGGGAAGGATCTGTTCATCTTGGAAAGCATACAGGGAGGATGGGAGAAGCATTAGACACGCTAACAGATTTTGTCTTTTTAAACCAAATATTAAATCTCAACAGCTACTTCACATTTAAAAAAATCAAGGTAACACTCATCACACAACTGGAACCATCCACCGAAAGTATTTAAGTATTTATTTAAATAATTTAAGGTCCCTTCCAACCCAAACCATTCTATGATTCTATGATATTTGATGAGATTGGTGTCTGCATGGTTTTTAGCAAATGATTGCTTGTATCAGCCTGTGAAAACCTAAAGCCACGTAACTTAGTGCTGAGAGCTTCTTGCCCTTCTCTTAATACATGCTGTGATTACCAGGTTCACAAAGGAGATATGGACCAGCTCGGAAAGCATCAGTCATTAATGAGGTAGGTAGTTACAGCCGAATCCTTCACTCCTGAGAACAGCCAAAAGGCTTCCGCTAGATGTCCAAAAATGTGTCTGGAAGTCAAAGATGTAAGAGGAGAGAAACTGTTCAATTAGATTAGCTCCGGGGAAATACCTGCAATAATCTGGGCATCATCTATCTTCGGGTGTTTTGTTTTGCTTTTATTTCCTGGGTGACTGAAAAACCATTCTGTGTCAAACTAACTCAGATTTACTGCAAGGAAAATGACCTGGCAAGCCATTAAAGTTTTTCTGTTTCTCAGCCACTGTTAATTCCTTGACACTGGTTTACAGGCCTTTCAGAGAAAGCCAATGAACACGGGCACGCTGCTATTTCAAACGCTGGTTTAATGAGACTGCCATGAACTGTGTGAATAGACAGGCAGCCCTGTGAAGTAAAGGGAATGAACAGAGTCTCCTGTGAGTCAGCTCCGGGACACACAGACTGCACCTACAAATTAGGGATTTCCAATTAGCAACACGGGGAACAGAAGAGGCTGACGTACAATGAAGCGACTGCAACTGCAGGGCTTAAACACAACTCCTATTAATGAGAGAAAAAAAAAAAAAACCCCACGCTTCCTGTGCACATGAATGAATAAGCAACCAGCATCTTTCACAAGATGGGAAAAAACAAAACCAAACCAAAAAAAAAACAGACGTTAACTTTTCCTCCTGATTCTGTTTTGTGCAGCGTGATGCATTGTCCCAGGCGTAGTTTTCACTTATCAATTCACAAAAATGAAAGTCTAAAGGATCTTTAAGAGACTAAAAAGTCTTCCCTAAAAAAAAAAAAAAAAAAAAAGCTAAAACATGTTTAGTCATCATCAGCTAAGAAAAATAACATCAGATAACGTCTTGTCCCTTTTTTCTGACATTTAATGTACATGAAGCCAAACTACTCAAGTTTATTTGCTGCTTACCGAAATAAACAGGGCCTCTTGATACAGACACACATTAATAGTTCAGGGGATATTAATTACTTTCCACTTCCTTCTTAGAAGGATTTAAAAAGAGGGAGAGAGGTGTTTTACGGTACCTCAAGACAAAATACACTACCCAGAATAGCAGCTAAAATGATCCAACAAAGGAAGTCAAACCAAAAACCAAGTCTCTTCTGTTCTAACAACTGCGTCCACGAGCGCCTGCTTTGCCCTACACAGATCAGCCAACAGTGGAGCCACACAAATAAGCCAACCACACCGAGCCCCAGGGCAGAGCAGGCTCCGGGCTTTTGCCTGGCTCTCTCCAGGCTCCCTCCTCCCCAAACCCAGGCAAACTCCTGAGTTTGGGGCGGAGGACAGCCCAACCCACAAAGTTAGAGAAAAGAGGAAACGGGGAGGGAAGAAAGAGGGGAGCAAAGAAACAGCGAGTGCTGACAGCTGGGGTCCGAAAGCAAGACCCCAGAGGGACCTGCACCCTCGCTGGGCAGAGCTCCCATGGCAGGAGACAGAACCTGCAAGGCCAGAGGAGCGGGGAGGACATGGAAGATGCAATACATGGTACAAGGACATAGGTGGGGGCCCTTGAACTGTCTGGGCAAGGACTGTGGGACTAGGACTATAGGAGGGGCCTCTGGGAAGGGGAGTTTATCACAGCAGCTTCTGGGGAGAGCAACAAGATCCAAAAGACAAAGCCTGAGGAGCAAAGATTGGAAGTAATTACACGACTGAGGAGAAGCAAGCAAGAGAAGAGATGAGGGCAGGCTGGAGTAGACAGGGCAGGAGAACAAACTGGGGAGAGACGAAGGAAGGAGCTGCCAGAAGCAGCTGCACGTGCAGCAGTTTCTTCCTCTCCCAGTCTGGAAGGGAACATCACATCATCGTGCCTCCTCTGTCAGCAAATATCTAAGGGGAAAAGCCCCCCATCTCTTAATACTGACTCCTATAGAGCACTATCTACTGCTGCCACCAGCTAGTCTGCTCGCTCTCACGGCCGATGTCAATGATGTGGTGGATCCAGAGGTTTCCATTTCAAAGGTTCACACCCCTGTGGCTCCCCACTCTAAAATTTCTGGCTATTCACCTTCCTTGTTTTGAAAAGCGAGGAAATTACACATCCAGAAACTATGCCAAAAGTACTTTAAAAGATTACAGTACAGACTGAAGCAACAAACTGCAAGGAAATACCAGCACTTGGTAGTTTGTACACAGAGAAATTACTGAGAAGTTAATCTGTCTCAGAGCAGGACTTGAATACCATGAAGAAAACAGGGCATGGGGCCACGCTCTGGACAAGGAAGAAACAAAATATTGAGTAGTTGCTCATTAAGTGGGCACCATCCGTTCTGGGTAATGAATAGAGCAGGGATCATGGAGAAAAAAAATGGTATGTGATAGTGCAATCAAAGACTGTCATAATATAAACACACAACAGGGCCAAAATTAAATCAGGCCTTTCTTACCTGGCGAGAGCATAATTTTGCAACCTAACAATGTCTAAACATGTCTTTTGGTGTGTGCATGCAACATTAGTCATCACCATACCGAAGCAGTGCTGTTTTTAAAGAAACTTTAGTTAGCAAGCAACGAGTTCGGTTACCTGTATTGAAACAGCACTTGCAGATTTCAAAGGTTAAGACGCATAATGTCACAAGCATGCATAAGAGAGACAGTCCTTGGCTTTTTTGGGGGAAGTCTTAAAAAAAAAAAAACCAACCACATTGCACGAATGGAGGTGGAAAAGAAGCATGCATTGCTGCGCCTCATCTTCCAGCACACACCATGGGAACAGAGAGATGTAATTAGTTTCCCAAGATTACACAAGGGCTCTCTGGAAGACAGTCACAGGCTAGAGCGTGTAAATACTTGGCTGAATCCAAGGCTTTAAGCATAAGGGCACATACCTCTTGCGTGTTTCCAGACTGTAGGAGAGCCTTCTAGGGGCCTCAGGTACCATCTGAGCATGACAATAAATATTATCACTGACTGCAGGCGAAGGAGAAGAAGATTCACGTATCATTGCTAGTGAACATTTCCTAAAAAGACAGGACAGTGACACAGCAGTAGCTAGAGCTATTGCTCAGACTGACAATGGAAAAATGGTCTAAAGAACTGAGCTCAGAGCAGAGAAAGCCACAGGCCAAATCCACCTCTGCAATACGCCTCCCCAAAGGGGGCCGAACTTCGTTCGGAACTTAAGCTTACTAAATAGCAGGAACAGCAGAGCCTTAGCAAATCTGCTACAATTAAAAAAAAGCTTGCAACACCACAGAAGCAGCATCTCACGGTTACCAGTGTAACAATGACACTTATCTAATCTGTCATCTTTCGGCACACACTGTGCCTTCCCAGGCCCTGGGACTCAGGGTCCTATTTGTCTTTTGGGGTGAAATCATGTCATCCTGTTCCGAGTTCAATTTTAAACATGAATTTCAAAAAAAAAAAAAAAACAAACAAGTCAGCCTATGGCCAGTGACAATTCATTTTCTCTCCTTTGACAGGGAGGCAACCCAGCACCAATCTTTGCGCAGAGCATCGCAGACTAGGAGCTTGCTCCTTCATTTTCAAAGCCTCACAACCCTCAGGATATCACCAGTGAGAGAGGAAGGGAAAAGCCTAGCCTGGCTCTGTTGCTTAATGCTCCGGGTTACTCGCTTTGCTTTCCTAGAGAAGAGAAATCATTTTGACTGCCAGACTGCCAGGCCTTTTTCACCACAGGCTGAGTCCCAAACCAGGCCACTGTCCTGGAATTGCTCTACCAACAGTGTGATGTTTGCAAAGGCAAGGACCTTTTAGGCCAGCATCAAGTATCCAGGTTTTCCTTTTGTTATGTGCTTGGCTCCAGACCAAAATAACACATTAATAATAGTTACCTTAGTGTTTTGTCACAGGCATGCAGTGCTTTTTACTGCTGTACTCTGCTTATGAAGGCAACCACCACTGACCTTCAGTGCGTGAGCGCAACTAAGAACGACTTACTACAGTTTAAGAAAGTTGAACCAAATCTAACAGAAAAATGCCTTCCTCGCACTTCTACAACCCAGGCAGGTTCATAATCTGAGCCACGCCTCGCTAAAAAAAACTCCCTCTAACAAATTCAAGAAAAGGTAAAGTTCTCACACGTGAAACCCTGTATCCGGGAAACCAGTCACGCTATTCTGCGTCTGTCGGTTATGAACCTAGGAAACAGCATTACGCTGTGTGGCAAGCATTAGAAAGGCAGCCGAGACTTCCGCTTTTTGAACAGGGATTTTGTGTTAAAGCAGAAACGTGCTATACTGTCACATTAGTTTAAAATAAATAAATAAATAAATAAGTCATTGCTGCACAAGAATTGGAAACAGAAACACCCCATGAGAAAATGCCAAAGTGCCAAAAAATTGCTACGTAGTCACAGGTTGTGTGCGCCGATGCTTTTCTCCCCCCTCTCCCTCCCCTCTTCCTTCATGTCGGAGAACAGCATCTGTTTCAGCTCAAACACTGAGCACGCATGCTGCGCGGGGACACAGGGAAGATACATTATGACCTCAAAATACTTTTCCTCACAGTACATCAGCCTTCGGGCCAGCGCAGCCATCCCTGGAATGCACCACATTCTGCAGAGCGTTTCCATTCTCCTTCCCCTGCTACTGCAAAAGGAAACAACATTGCTGCTGGTTTAGTCATCAGATCACATTTATCCCTGCTATAGCCTTAAGGATTTCATTGAATTTTGGATCAATGGGGTTTTGTGCCTGGATCCCACTGTGCTAACAAGGAGTGAGCTCCTTCACTCTCTTTTGCACGTACACAGAGATTTAAAGTGATGCTGTTGGGCACAGTTCCAAGTACACCTGCTTCTTCTCTCGTTCCGTCACTTGGCAAAAAAAATTAAAGAAAAAACAAACGACAAATACTAATGCCACATTCACGTAGATAGAAAATGGCAGCATTAAACATCGGTCCATTGTCCATTCTAAGGGAAGAGTCCCGCCAGCTAAATCACCAAGAGCAGATGCAATAAAAATCAGTTCCTAGGTCACCAAAGAGAAACAGAAATTTCCGTTTCAAAAGTATGCAAGTTATTGAGGAGTCTTGTTTTTCAGGAATGCCTGAAGTTTAGACTGTGGGCCTGCCCCAGGCTCATTTTCAAAGCTCGGAACCATGAGGGTGACTAGGTGGTATGAAGGGGAAGGTCACAGGCTGGAATGCTGAGTGTGAGGTACGTGTGACACGGCATGACTACAACTATTGTGTAATTTGGAAAAAAAAAAAGTAAAAAAAAATTGGATCTCGATTTTCAGTGGGTTCAACAAATCAAGAATGAGTGACAATAACTATGGACGCAACTTGCACAGGTTGGGTGCTGACCTGCTGGAGAGCAGCTCTGTGGAAAGAGACCTGGGAGTCCTGGTGGACAACAGGATGACCATGAGTCAGCAATGTGCCCTTGTGGCCAAGAAGGCCAATGGCATCCTGGGGTGCATCAAGAAGAGTGTGGCCAGCAGGTCAAGGGAGGTCATCCTCCCCCTCTACTCTGCCTTGGTGAGGCCGCACCTGGAGTACTGTGTCCAGTTCTGGGCTCCCAGGTTCAAGAGGGACAGGGAACCGCTGGAAAGGGTGCAGCAGAGAGCTACAAAGATGATTAGGGGACTGGAACACCTCTCTTATGAGGAAAGGCTGAGGGATTTGGGTCTCTTCAGTCTGGAAAAAATACGGCTGAGGGGGGATCTTATCAACGCTTATAAATACTTAAAGGGTGGGTGTCAGGAGGATGGGGCCAGGCTCTTTTCAGTGGTGCCCAGCGACAGG
The DNA here is from genome assembly GCA_008658365.1 of Alca torda. NCBI lineage: Eukaryota > Metazoa > Chordata > Aves > Charadriiformes > Alcidae > Alca > Alca torda. Next base: position 66,164,760 of record CM018076.1, on the reverse strand, counting down.
ACAAGAGGTAACGGGCACAAACTTGAGCATAGGAAGTTCCACCTAAACATGAGGAGGAACTTCTTTACCCTGAGGGTGGCAGAGCACTGGCACAGGCTGCCCAGAGAGGTGGTGGAGTCTCTGTCTCTGGAGACATTCAAAACCCGCCTGGACGCGTTCCTGTGCAACCTGCTCTGGGTGACCCTGCTCTGGCAGGGGGGTGGACTAGATGATCTCCAGAGGCCCCTTCCAACCCTATGGTTCTATGATTCTATGGGACTGCGACAGCTTGTTTTACATGTATCATCCTTGTTAAAAATATTCACGGATCTAACAGAGTATCACTGTGGTGAGCAATGAGGTGTTGGCAGTAATACTGGTTTTTAACAGGACGCATATACTAAATAGGACGATGTATACTGCACCATCATAGTGAAACCACTGAAGCTCTGGCCTAATCCCAAACAGAAGTACAAGCTTGACGTGAAAGTTCCTGTCTGCTCTTCTCCATTTGTGCCATATGGGAGGGCACATACGGTCACAAGCCTCTTTCAGGTTTTAAAACTCAGGGAGATGGATCAAACTCATAAGAGATCCTAGTTACCTTGTTTCAGTAGTATATGCCAGCATCCCCCAAAATTGCAATAAATTGTGGTGATAAAACCTACAGTTTCATCCAGACTAACTCATTCCTTACTCCTGAAGGCACCTAGGACTGCAACCCACACACGCCCTGGATAGCTGAAGATAAGAGCAAGTGCCAATAAAGAACAGAAATCTCTGCACCAAGAATTTACATAACTAGCTCCAGTTACTGCTAATTAGACTGATTCCCTTAACTCCTCCATTACATTTTCCTGCATTTTCCAGTTAGCTCTAGTAGCAAGATGCATAATAAATTATTATTAAATAGAAACCTAATTAAACACATTACAAGCACTTAAAAGTACAGATTAAGCAATGCACAACTATTTTACTCTAATGAAGACCTTACAACTAGCAACCTGGTGCACTAGATAAGGTACCTGAAGCTCCTTCACTATGCCCAATCTGCCCTCCGACTTTGGAGTTTTAGAAATATTAAAAATCTTTTCCCTCCCTTTTACCATGGAAGAGACCTACATGAGTCAGAGAAACATTGATTACAGAGGAGAAATTGTGTAATTAATTTTGTATATTTGACAGCAACTTCATTTTTTTTTCTTTTCTCTTTTTTCAGCTACAGCAAGGATTTACTTTTTTTTTTTAAAGATGGATTGTATTTTAATAGAGCAATTGCCTTGAGTGCTTCCTACTTCATATCATATAATATGCCAATAGCCCTAGAGAAAGACTGCGTGCAGAAAGTATTTCAACTATTTTAATCTGTCCTGTGAGAGGAGTCAGCAAATGGGAGGAAGGCTGCAGTCATACGATCGGGTAGTGGTCCACAGACCTCCAGGTGATGTGAACATCATTTTGAGAGTCAGCAAGCTGCAATACATTTAATCTTGCTGTTCCACACTACCGCAATCACGCAACCATGTGGTTGAGAATTGAGATCTCTTGAAATTACAAACACTGCAGCAGCACATTCATTCTTTATAGCGACCAGCAAACGTTGACATTAGACAAGCAGGCACTGGTCAAATTGCCCAGGATCTACGAGACTATCATTCCACGCAAGAAGAAGTTATCTCTCCTTATCCCACCTTCAGAGGAAATAGGAATTCAAGAAGAAAATAGCAAAGAAGGTTGCTAACAGTGTTTTACAGAAGTTTCTTTCAAAGGAGCATCCATTAACCCATGCCAGGCTTTCCCCCACGGCTCTCAGGCACAACTCTCGCACAGATGTACAGCAGCAGGCTTCCCTCTCAGCCGCTGGGACCAAGCCAGCTCTGCTTTGGGCATCCCACTGTGAACCATCACACAACAAACAGGTTGTTGCAAGTGCATTGCACACAGTCAGTCACTTGAAAACAGAAGCCGAGACACTTATACCATGAGAGCCTCCCTTTTTTTTTTTTTTTTTTAAAAAAAAAAAAGCAGCTATGTACATGCAGAGCTTGATTTGCCACGTGCAGAAATCCTTTACAACACTCAAAGAGGCAGCTGCCGAAAAGCAAATGCCAGTTGGCAGCGTGGCCCAGTTCCCTCCTAAGCCATCCCACGTGCACGGTCTCCCCAACACAACTACTGCAGCCTCTCCTGAGGAGGCTGGAAAACCAGAGGCTTTCCCCTCAGTGTAAGAAAGGGACGTTCCCAAAAGTCGGGGCAGAGCGAGGGTGTCTGGAAAAAGTACGAAGAAAAGGAGGAAAGAAACAGGGGTAAAAGAAACAGGGGTAAAAGAAACAAAGAACAATGGATGGAGCCAGACAGGAGACATTTTTTATACTGATACCTTCAATAATAGTAACCATAAGGGAAAATGGAAACAAATACAAGTATCAAAGAGAACAAAAGCGTTAAGAGAAATGTGAAGAGAGCAAACGCCAGGAACAGCAGCTGTATCAATGTCATGCTCAGGTTACTCCTCCCCACCAGGTCCTAAACTTTAAAGGCAAGACGTTAAACACGGCTTTTGGACAGCCCATTCTGGCCTGGTGTATCAGAAGGAAGCAGGGTCACCCGCACTTTCTAATTGTTCTACTCATCTCAGGATACAGGAGAAGAAATAAATCAAAACAAACATCTTTAGAAGCTGTTCTCAACAGCCAGAAAAGTCTCCATGCTGGAGCAGTTAGCACTTACCCACTCTGAAAAACCTTGACAACCTTATCATTTTTGCGTCACAGATTCCCACACAGAGGCAGCGCGACCAAACCCACTCCCCTCCTCGCTCAAAACAGAACGAAAAAAACCCAAGCATCCCCAAGTCAGGCCAGTCAGAGAAAACACCTGCAGGCCCAAAGCTCTCAAGTGGGTTGAACCATTTAAACTACAGGCAGAGGAAACAGGCTCTGATCTGAGAAGTTACAAATCTCATGCAACGCCTACATGCGCTCAACACTGATGCAGCAAGATCATTTAAAAAAAAAAAAAAAAAACCAAACAACAAACAATCAGCTCCTACTGAACTGGTTAATGAGGGGTGTTACGTGGGAATAAAAGACTCCCTTTCCTTGTTTCAGGAGTGCTGGATGGGGCCCATTCAGGTGTCAACCGTTAGATGATCACAGAACTGCATCAGGTAATTCCTGGGCTATTTAAGGAACAAAACACTCTCTCCAAGGAACAGGTAGTGCGGGGCAATTCATTATTACAGGTCTGCAAATTAAATCATACTGTGAGTGTTTTGTAGTTAAAACCAAAAGCCAGCAACGCAGGGCAAGCTGGGCAAGGGCTACCAGGGAGATTGTACAAAGGTCAAGGTTAAAAGGAAAAAAAAAAAAAAACAAAAACACAATCTGGCAGAGATCTGTGGGGCCCCTGCTGAGTCACAACCCCTTAAACACTTTTACCAACTCGGTGCTGTTCCACAGGAATACAGGCGCCAAGCGCTGGTCCCGTGCCAGAGCGTGGCCCTGAGTTACCCCAGAGCCCTCCCTTCCCCAGTGAGGTGCACAAGGAACATGCCAAGAACTGCGGGACGCGACTGGTGAAAATCCTCCTGTTACTGCCCAAGCCCAGCTCTCACTTTTACGCGTACATTCGTAGGCATAAAGCAAAAGCGGGCATCACCCCTGCTTTCATATATTTACATAAATATGCCTACACACACCTCTCTATACGTATGCATACTCGCATGCAGAAATTATACCCACAGACGCATGTAGGTAATAAGATATATAGCAATAACACGTAATACTCCGCTCACACTGCACTCGCCTCGCTACAGGCATTATTGTACACATGCACGTATTCCCCCTCTTCTCATTCAAACTAGCGTTACAGTTTTGACTTTCTCCATGGAGAAGCTTGGAAGGTGAGCACTGCCCACCAATATCACATCAGGATAGAAAGTCTCAGGATGTGAATAGTCATTAGATATTCTCCTCTTCCCAGAAGAAATGCTCTTTTTGATTCCTTCCTCTTTCTTCCCTTAACCCTCCCCTTCCACCTTCTCCTCTCTTCCCCTTCCAGTAGCATAAGAAAAATTACAGCGCGTTTCAGGATAAAAACGGCTAAAACAAAGCGAGTGCCTTGACATTTTAAGGCAGGATGGGCTGCAAACTACACCCCAGCAGAGCATCAGTACCTCCGAATGGCCCACATGGCTTTGCTGGGCACAGAAAGGCCACCGCTCCGCTGACCACCCTCGGGCGATGCTGGGTGGCAGGAGCTCCAGGTGCCCCGGTGAGCAAAGCGATGCTTCCCATTCTCCCGGCCGGCCGGAGGGACGTGCAGTGAGGCAGAGGGAGAAGCTGCAGGCTGCCGGGCAGGTCTCTGGTGGATCCCCCCATTTCTCCTGATTACACATGCAGAGAAAAGGGAAAAAAGAGGGGAAAGGGGAAAGAGAAGGATTTATGGATTTTTATTTTTCACGTTTACTTATCATAAAGGTTGAACATAATGAAAACAGCACAACATGGTATCTAGCTACAACAGAAGACATATATTTAATCCAAAATACAAAGTCTTTGCGTGGCTGGGAGGACAGGATTTATTTGTTCCTAACTAGATCTAGAGAAAGAGACCCGACAGCAACAGAAGCTGAGCACTCAAGCTGTTCTCTGGACCTCTCGTAACATGGGAAGCACTGTGAGGAAGAATATGGTGCCATTCCTATTTTTTTTTTCCTGCAGAAAATAATTGGTATTCTGCCTCATTTAAACAGAAAATAAACCTGTACAGGTTGGAGGAAGAAGCAGGAGTTTCAGCAGCATGTAGAAGGCTGCTGGTTTTCTCTTCCCCCCTAAAAAAGTCAAATACAGTCATAAAATCCTGAGCACCACAGACAGAAAAGTGCACAATACATGAAACCAGAGCAACTATGAAAATGCTGGACTACACAGCTTCATTCCTGCAAGCTCAATAACTGCCACATCTGGGCAACTGGATGCCACTGAAGGAAAGAAATAACCTGAAGAGGCCACTGGAATGTGAACCTACAGGAAGGGGGAGATCGAGGGGAGTGGGAAGGAGGAGGGCACAGATTTCCCGCCCCCCAGTTAATTAACATTTGTGTTACCTTTAGCTAAGCAGCTCGTGGAACACACCTGGCGGACCATAAACACAAGTGTTAACAAGCGTGCTGGCTGTCAGTCGCCAGAAAACTCCTCGCTGGCTACTTGCCCACTAGCTACACCATTATGGATTATTTATCCGGTCAAAACAGGAGAAATCCTCTGCCGACCCATTGTAGCTGCCCTCTGATTGCTACTGCTGATAGAGAGGCCGGAGGGAGGGCAGGTGGCCCTGAGAGGTGGTCCATCCCCCATTAGGTCCTAGAGGAAGATCTGAAACGGGAGGGAAGCCAGGATGCTCCTGGAAGAGGAGAGTTCCTCTTCTCCCCTCTGCATTTGCTGCTCTCGCATCGTGCTAGCCCTGGGATCTGATTTAATTCACTACTGCAGAAACATGAACTCAGTGTCCTTTTTTATAACCTAGATACGCTATCTATCTCCCACAGGGGTGTGAGAGGCTCCAGAGCCTCTGTGGGGCAGCACCGGTGGGAGCAGGAGAAGCGATGGCAGGAGCGAGACCTCCCATTCTCAGCGCCAGCGAGCTCTTACGTTCAGTCATCAATAGATCTGCACCAGGTATGGTTTGGGAGAGAAATGGATAAAAAACAGCTTCTATCAAACACAAGACTTTTGACTTTTAATGGAGATACAGAACAGCATAATTATTTGTGACACTTAGTGGGTGAGGCATAAAAACTTCAAAGTATTTGATTTTTCTCCAGTGACTGCTGGGAGCTGCTAATTATCCCAATCATTCCAGAACTGGCTGGATATTTTCTCTCTTTTTCCATTCTGTAAGGGCAGAAAGGATCAAACCTGATTTTGCTACTAAACATCATACGATATTTCTACAACCATGACATTGTGACTGAATAATCAAGCAGACGTTGCGAATGGGAGGAGTTAAGCCAGAAAAATTTAAAGCTGTTGACGCTTCAGTCAGAACTCCCATGGAAAAAAATAAATGTTAGTCTCGCCAGAGTGAACTGAGCATTTTAGAGATCAGTTCTTCACATCTGGTCTATCTACCCAGGAGAAGTTATCAGGCAGCAATAGAATAGCAAAAAAAAAAAAATAAAATAAAATACAGAATGAAACCTTAGTGCCGTCCAAACTTCTATTTCAGCGGGGCAAGTCCATCTCCTACAGTGCTGTATATAATAATATATATTTTGCACACACAGGTGGCTGCACTTGAAAAGAACTGTGAGCACAGCAAGTTACTTACGGTTTGAGTCCATTGCAGGAGAGGGAAAAGAAGTCATAAACCAAGCACACACCAAACACAGTGATTCCAGTTTCTTTCACCAGCATTGCACACGTCCCAAGGAATAAACTAAGCAGCAAAAAGAATGGGGAGGCAGTGGGAGGGAAACGTTCCCCAACATAAAGCTGATCCACACTCCTGAAAAATAGATTTGACATAAATATTTTAGCTTCTCTGTTATTTTCATGTTTACCACACTCACACAAATACTGAGACACTTTTCCTTAATTTCTTAAGATGCTGGTAATAATTGACGTGAGCAATCTACACTGTTCGCTGATAAATGAGGAAAGGTTTACGCACAGGACAGGAAGGGAAGACACAAATATTGAGAGGCACACCAAGAATTTGAGCAGAGGAGGGAAGAAAGACAAGCAGAAAGATAAAGTGGGCTTGAAACAGTCAGAGGAAGGCAGAGTTAAGCATAAAGACAGAAAGGGCAGAAAAACACCTGCTTTCCGTCATCTAGAACACACGTGCTTAATTCTCTTTATGTGACAAAATGCACAAAGCAAAAATTCCTCCATCCCACCCACCCGTCCCCTGAGTCAAAGATGTGCCCTAACCATTACTGGACTGGGCAGCAAGCCTGTACGAGAGGGAAGAAGGTAAGAAAGAATCAAACCAGCTGAAGTGACCCTCTGGGTCACTTTGAAACCTTCTGATGAAAACAGCTGCGCGGATGTGCAGCAAACAGCCCAAGAGGGATATAAACAGCTTTTCCACATGGCCACGATGACAGGGTGCTATTCCTAAATGAAACAGCAATGCAAAAGGGGCAGAAACCCCATCGAGTAAAGCTATTTCTTTATCTATTCTTTTTCAGTCACAGTTTTAGGACACAGGCCAGCAAATGGTGCCAAGTTTTCATCTGAAAAGAGTGACTAACTCTCTATACGCAGTCCTTAACTCTCCCAGACCAGGTATTTTAGAATCCCACAGTCACAGCACGTATTTCAAAGGCAGGCACGTGTCCATCCTTTCTTCACTCTACATACAGACAATTTGCCTTCAGTTGAAAACATTTCTTTACAATTTTTGGTTCTACAAGCCCTCCCTTAGTGTATGGTCAGCTAGAATGTCAATAGAAGAGGGGACCTTAAATGTTGACTTCTTTTTTGTGTGTTTTTATTCTCATAAGCGTCACTTATATGGCACCATGGCTGAAAGCTGGGGCCAGGACACTTCCATGCGGCAGTGCTGGGGGAAGCACCTCTGCCAACAACAACCAAAAACTGAAAGGTTTTCCCTTTGTCTCCTCCTCAGACTAGAGCATCTCATGATGGGCCCCTCGCTACAAGAAAGACATTGAGGTGCTGGAGCGTGTCCAGAGAAGGGCAACGGGGTTGGTGAGGGGTCTGGAGAACAAGTCTTGTGAGGAGCAGTTGAGGGAACTGGGGTTGTTCAGCCTGGAGAAAAGGAGGCTGAGGGGAGACCTTATCGCTCTCTACAACTACCCGAAAGGAGGTTGTAGTGAGGTGGGGGTCGGTCTCTTCTGCAAAGGAAGAAGCGATAGCACAAGAGGAAATGGCCTCAAGTTGCACCAGGGGAGGTTTAGATCAGATATTAGGAAAAATGTCTTCACCAAAAGGATTATCAAACACTGGAACAGGCTGCCCAGGGGAGTGGCGGAATCACCATCCCTGGAGGTATTTAAAAGACGGGTAGACGTGGTGCTGAGGGACACGGTTTAGTGGTGGTTTTGGCAGTGTTAGGTTAATGGTTGAACGTGATGATCTGAAAAGCCCCTTCCAACCTAGACGATTCTATGATTCTGTGATATTACCACAGCTGATAAGAAGGATCCGTACCTATTATAGGAGAGAAAAGCCAACAGAAAGAGTAGACAGGCCAGGACATCCGCTCTGCCTACTATACCTGTTACCTGAAAGGAGAAGAGACACACAGGTATAAAAGCACGTACATAAAAAGGCACGCGCATTCAGTGACTGTTTCAACCATCCCCGCTAACTGCTACTATTTTAAGCTTTTTATTTTTCAGCGTTACCCTCCCTCAATATAGTGAAATGTTACTTGGTTAACGTAGGATATGCTCAGTTTTGTCTGCTGCATTTCTCACTTGGCAAAACAAATGAGTAAGCCAACAGTTAATTCACTCTTTACTTTCTTATTAAAATATTAATAAAGTTGCATAGAGAAATGCCAGTTTTAGGGATCTGTATTAATTTTGTATAATAAGGCTCAAATGAGAAACGCATCCAGCTCCCAGAACTGAGATTTGTTTAAAAACAAAAAAAAAAAAAAGACTAATGAAAGAGCAACTCTTTGGAGAAGACTTAGCATATAGGAATGAGTTAATAATTAATATTTGAATGAACCTTATCACCAAAAAGCGGTAGAGTGGTATGTAATTTATTCTCTTTCTGAATAAACTGAGTTTATGAGACTTTTTTCTACATATTAATTAACCAAATCTTTTTATAAGAAAGGGAATACCGAAGAAGAACGTATAAACACTCTTTTTACAAACCATTTCAATATTCCATTTCATAAAGATCTAAAAATTGCCCATAAAGCAAATAAAAGGCCCTTTGAAATTTCGCCTCTTTTGAGATTACATAATTAAGCTATATTCAGCGCTCTGGCATTTATTTTAACCTTTTTAAGTTCTGACCCAGACAAAAATAAATTCAAAGAGCGCCTCTTCTAAAACCTCCCTTATAATATAAAGCTGTATTATCAAAAGGAGCCTTGCTGATTAGTTCACAGGAGACAGCACAGGGAGTAACTGTAAAGCTCGTGGCTTTTTGTCATTAAGGTAATCTCTCCTCAAAAGTTCTCAGCCACCCCAGCCGTTTCCCTCCCTCATTCACAAAGGCTGGTAAGGAGAGCGTGTGATGTCAGTGGTATCCCAGCTAACGAGCACAATTCTTTTTTTAAGCAGGGGCAGCTGGATGTTACATTTCCTCCTCAAAGACAGCAAGACTCATTTTATCCACAGAAGTACCTCCCAACGCTAACGGGCTGCGGTTTTAGCGTGACTATGTCTTTAAATGCTTCCTTATAACAAACAGAAAAATGTCCAATATGAGCCGTTGCTCTGTAAACTTACCACGGCGTTTATTAAGCTAACAAGTCTTTTCTGAAGATGATACTCCTGGCTTTTAATTGAAATCAATATAAATTAATCCATGGGTCACATCACCTTTATCTTAGCCATCTCCTCCAGAATACACGCCAATGCTCCCCCCTTCACTTTTTGTCCCTTAAATTGATGACTATAGGAGACGACTGAAGGCACGCAACAATGTCCCAGCAGGGGAGCGTGGCCTCACCGAGGTCTTTGGTTTCAGACAACTCGACATTTTCATCAGCTGAATGACTGTCCGTTTATTCCCAGCATCGCTGATTAGGACCGTCAATTAGAATTTAGTGCCGGAGCAGAAAGATGGCAAGTATGAATACACTTTTTTTCTTAATGACTCCTGCAAATTATTTTAAATATAGTATACTCTCACCTTTGCTCCTCCACAGCAAAAAATCACAAGCACCATATTTTGCATGACTCAGAGGTTTTGTTAAAAAAAAAAAAAAAAAAGAAAAGATTTAAAGTATGCATTTATTTTTAGCTTTTGTGTCACCGCCCTTTTTTGTGTCGCGTACTTACAGCCTCGGTGTGAATGGGATGCACAGCAAAGAACAGCGCCGTGACAAAAGCAAGTCGACAGTCCTTGAACACAGCTTTGTCACAAGTGTACATCAGCACAAGAGTCACTAGACAGTGCAAAATTACATTCACTGCATGGAAATAGAAGGGGTTCATACCAGCCAGCAAGATGTTTAACCTGTAAGGAAACAAAACCGAACCGTTACTAAGCTGGAGAGGTCTTGTAATAGCAGGACACCTTTCAAATACTCTAAAGCGTGCTTTTTGCCCGATTTGCAGGCTTCTAACGTAAGCGCTATTAAACTAATTAGCGAAAATCACTCTGAACTTCTGGTTTATCTGATTAAAGAGAAGCCACTTCCCTCATTTTTAAAATATGCGGTTGCAACTTGGCAGCCTCCTTGACACGGAGATGGGAGAGGCTTGTGTCCGCCCCGCACAGTTTACTTCAGCGAGACGAGGTCTGAGCTTCCTTGGCAGCGAGTAACAGCGGCCAGCATCAGAAGTACAGCGCTTGTCCCGTTTCCCTCTTGGCACCTTCTGCGGTTGTCTCAGCCACGTGGCAGCTTTACAATACGGGTGGTTATTTTCTACTACGGAATAGATGCTTTTGCTTGGGAACAGCCAAGCCAAGGACTTGGTAAGGCGCTGGAGCATCTGCTTGCCTTTCAGGTGCATTTATTCCCATTTAGTTTTCAAAATACTTTCACATGCTGAAGGTTAAGCATTTATTTAAATGCTCTACTGACATCAGGACTACACTAAGAAGCTGGTCTAAAAGCTAGCATCATTTTTATAAAGACATTGATGGTAAAGATGAGTTAGATAACATTCCCCCTAGACTCAATGAGGCAATTAGGGTTCGTTATTTGTGTTGATCATAAAAAAAAAAAAAAAGATATAACAAGCTGTTATGACATTTGTTTGACAGTGCGTATTAACACATTTTTCTGGTCACTGTTTTTTACAGCCAGCTTGCTTAACAGCTGCTGACAGGCTTTGCCTTACATGCAGCTGAAGATAACTCAATTCTCTTTAGAATTAACTGCATCTGTACATTTGGACAAATATATATATATATATACACACACATATATACACACACACACAGTGTCTCTATCTAGGGAAGACTCCATATTTGAACAAGGAATTTGGAAGCACTAACGTTAAAGGCCATTTTTTTTTAATAAAACAAACAAAAAAAACCAAACGACAAGACACCCAGTGAAAAGAAGGCTCAGTCTAAATATTTTGCATGTAGCTGTAAACATGCTAAAGGCCCCATACTCCTTCCAGTTGTTACTGACGGACTCCAGGTCTCCCATGACACATAGGATGCAACAGCAAAGCCACTGAGTTGTTGCTACTATGCAAATACCTTAGGTTTTTTGTAAGACAGAGGAGGTGCAGTGGGTCTGTCAGGGCCAGACAACATATGCTTTTTATGAATACTCTCTACATTCCTTACTCATAAGCAACAGAGTGCTATCTGTCCTGGGCTGCGTTTTCCAGGCCAGTCTAACTTTACCAGACCAGGAGTCTTACTTGTGCATTCCTACGCTGCTCCCGCTGGAGTGTTTGTGGAGGCAATAGCTGAAACCCAGAGAGTTTGGGAAAAGTGAGATTTTAGCATGACTTGACCTTTCCCTTTGAAGTATGGGTTGATGCAGCTACATTTTGACAAGACATCAGTCTGCGTGATTCAAGAATACATGAAGAGTTGGGGCTTTTTTCTTTTTTTTACCCCCGTTTCTCCTGCAAGCCACTTCAGGGCAGGACTATACGTCACTTTCCCTCATTTCTACCAGCATGGAATGATAAACCACAGCAAATGGCAGTAACAGACAGACACCCAGCCAGAGTTTCAGCTGTAAATCCACTGCGGCAGCAGGAACCCCCAGGCCTAAATCTTGTTTTCAGCGTGCTGCAGGGTTCAAGGGGCAGCACAGGACCACCCTGCCCCAAAGGAGCCGAAGGTCCCGCTCAGAGGCACCTGCAGATGTCTGCAATGGCAGGGACCACCTGCAGGACCCGTTTGGTTTTTTTGTTGTTGTTTTTTTTGTTTGTTTGTTTGTTTACACAAATTAATCATTTCCAGATGTAAATTAGCTGGACGGATCACAGTTGTCACCATCACTCCTCTTCGAATGCCAAAGTGTGCTTTGGCAACCTGACTTCTAGAGAAAGCAGACGCAGGCAGGTGAGGACAGTGAGGACAAGAAGCGCCCAGGCTACCACGTGATACGAAACCAGCCATGAAAGCGTGAGAGATTCTCATTTATTTGGCAAGTTGTGAGGACCAATCACTAAAAACATGACATCTGACCTTGAAAAAACCTCTCATTAGTCTCCACGGATCACATCTGATCCCTTCCCACCCTGCAAAACAGATCTACTGGCAAGAGAGGCAGAACCTCCTAGGGGAGGGATCTTCTTGCCATCAGGTCACCTATCCCAAAGGCAGGGTGTGCTCTTCACGCCCCTTCCTGGGGAGAACATCAAGGCAACAAGGCTTGTAAGCTGGGAGTTAGCTGATGTAAGTTATTGAAAATAGCTAGGTAAAAGCATCAGCCTCACAGCTTGGCTATTCCCCTGTGTATAAGAAAAACGCAGAACAAAACACAAACATAACGCCATGGTATTTAGATAAGCCTTCCATTAAACAGCAAAATCTGACTGCAAGCATGCCTCGGTGTGTGTTTTAAATAGCATCTTTGGTGGTCCATAAACACTAAACGTGAATGTGTGCAGGTGCTATATTCACACCAGTGTTTTTTGCTGCTAAAGCTCTTTGTCATAAGAAATTAGGCCACATGGCAATGAAGGAAACATTCTTTTGTCCTGAAACAATCCCAGCAGAATGATTTTGAAACATTAGCAGTGGTTGAATTTATTATACGTCAAACGGGTGAGCAAATCTGGGGCTCCAAACAACTCTAATCCAAGTCACAAGAACTTTGCAAAGCTCCCCAGCACGCTCGTGCACCCGTGGGGGGGGGAAGAAAAGGCAGCCTGCTATGGAAAGCCAAATTTGCTCCACTGCAGAGCAACAATGGAGCAACTTCTGGGCAAGAGAGCAGGAGGGGATGAGTAAATCAAAAGTGACTTCTCCCTTCTTAAACTTTAATACCATTACAGAAATTCAGTCTTGTCTTTGTTTACCGACAGCAGCATTATCACAGAGTCATGTAATACTTATACACAGTATATGGCTCGGCAAACAAAGGAAGCAAAACAGAGATAGGAATCTCAAAATTAAGTAAGAAGTGGTGTTTCTCCAACATCATGTTCATGAATAGAAGGTCTGGCAGGCAACAACTGTACTCCGTTGGGGGGTTGTGGTGTATCCTTATATTTCCGTATCTAAACTGGCTCACAAATGGGGAAAATTTTTCATTTTTTAAGTTACAAGCCCCAAAGACCAATACTACCATCATTTCTGATCTGCAGCATCATGTCGGCTGGAAGACCTTAGCCCATTCTGCATGAAGGTCGTAACATCCGTCTGAGCTAAAGCACGACATGTTAGAGACATGTTATGGCCTTGGTAGGGCACACAGCTAGGAGAGCAGATGCTTTGGGCTGGCCAGGCTTTTTGAACTGACTGCTCGTCAAACCAGAGAGTTGTTTGCAAATAGCGGTTCTAAAGATGTGGGGATGAATAAAGCAAGTGACCATATTCCTAGGAATGGAGACACTTGAAAGAGGAGACACCACCATCTCAGACAATGAGGTCTTTCCTCAGGGGAGCCACCCATGAAACACTCAGAGAAGAGTTTTGCATTGGTTCAACACCTCTGCTGGAAGAGTCCCTGGAGGCAAAGGGTGTGCTAAGCCTCCTGAGAAGTGGTTAATGGCAGCTCAAATGCAAAGGCCCCCAAAAGGCCCAGTGGAAAAGGAGGGGAAGAGCATGTATACCAAGGAGCAGTCTCTCGATACTAGGTGACACTGACAGGTATCTTCTAATAGAACTGATCAGCATCACCCAAGCTAGCACCAAAATAAAAACTCACTACAGAAATCACAGCATCAATCACATGCCCCGTCAGGGCAGAGAAAGCTGCCCTGAAACATGTATTCAAGCAGAGACTCTTGTCCCAACACCAGTCTTTGTGTCCAAATGTTGGCAGCATGTGTGGTTCAGCATGTCACACCCAAGGCAGAGCACTGCCAAAAATACATGCCCAAGCAGGAGGTATGCCAAAATAAGAGGTATATGCCCTAACACTGAAATACCTTGATTTTGCTAAGGTTAATGGATGTTTTCCGGGAACAGCAGTGTAGTTTGCCTTGCCACCTACAGCAGCTTTTCCATTCCTCCACCGTCTACTATAGGAAAAGGAATTACATAGCTCCCTTCCCACAAAGAGGCTTTTACAGGCACCAGCTGTTGAGAGTCCACTCAGTAGAGCTTGTAAGAGAGCTCTCCAGAAGAAAGCACATCACTCTCGCTCTTAAAAGAGCAAGCAACATCTCTCAGCACCACCAGTTAACCACTTGCCCTCCCTCCCCCCGGCGCAGCCCCCCATTTGAAGGCCTTTGTAGAGTAGGGACAGTGCACCATGCTGCCCTCAAGCCACGGGCACTTACTCCTCCTCTGGATAAGTCATCAGGCAGGGACGCATCTCCTGGGGTAAGCAATTCCCCATACAGAGGGCCTGGAAATCGAGTGGGATTCAGTGATTTCACGCTCACAGACCCAGAACCAGAGGGGTCCATGCCACAAGAGTATGGGCTCGGGCTCGCAGGCAAATCCCATACATACTCAGTTATGGTATATAATCACCAGCACCCCCGGGCTCTAATACAGTGCTTTTTATCCACTTGTACACACGAAGACTCATTCAACTTCTTTAAGGCCTCTCATGATTTAATAATATTGTAAACCATAATTGGAGAGTTTCTCTTTTTATAGACTTTATTATCATCCCTGGGCAGCTCTTGTTTAGTTTAATCTGTTTTATTATTTTCAAAAGACTAACAAAAAAACACAACATGTTATGAAATAGAAATGCGCAGGATAATAATGGTAATTTGTCATAGCGAGTAACACTTAATGGAAAGTCTCAGAGCATCCCACACCTCATAAAACCCCCACAGCTTTTATAGAGGAAAGCTCACATGCCGATTTATACAAATTAATCTAACATACAAGGATGGATTAAGTTTCCTGTGATCTTCCCTTCCTTTTGGACTTGTGTGATATATATGGCAAACTTTATGCAAACTAATGCCCGATTTCAGTGCATGGCGGAACCTCCTTATAAACTCCACAGATGCATCTACTACGTGCCAGGAAAATGAGCATTTGCACTCCAAAAGATGGTGCAGCTGCAGCAGTGGCAATAATGGTTAAAGCTCTATGTGGAAAAAAAACTCAAAGATCGATGAAAAAAACTGTAGCAGTAAAAAGAAAATAAGCCGCCTCTGCGGCAGCCTTCGTGCAATGGCCAGCGCGAGCAGGGCTGAGTTTCCACCACAGTCCAACAGCACTTTGTGCTGATTTGTGCTGATAATCTCTTCATAGTACAGTACAATGCCTCAGAATTAAATGGACAATAAGGCTTAAATGGTTTGTTAGGTGATTTGCTGTTAAGGGGGATGGTTGGGAAGACAGAGGCCATATCAATTCCCAAGCTACAGCAATTCCCTTAGAGCACAACAGTCATCACTTACAAGAGCACTAGTTAAGTGTTGGCATTCCAAGCAGGTTATTACTTCCCAGCATGGTTAGGAAAAGAAAACAGAAATCACAATTAGACCGGGAAGCAGCCAGGGCAGAAGTCTCCAGTGAAACCTTAGAAAGTGGTTTGATGATCCCTCCTGTGTTAAGAATACCAAAAGCATCATTCCCACAGCTTCAGATTTGCCTCCACAAACAGCCCTGGAAAATTTAAAAAAGCCAGACAATGGCAACTTACAAACTAGGTGTTGTTTTACCCAGATGTTGAAGAAAAGAGAGTTTGTCTTCAAAATTATTCTTGAGTATTGTCTCGGCAAGAGCAATGCACTGACGGTAACGAACATCTCGCAAAACTCTTTAGCAGCCACCAAGCAGAGAGCACAAGCTCTTCTGAGCACAGGGAGAGTAAGAGATGGTCAAGAGTGATCAAGAACCAAGCTAGAACCGTCATTTGTCAAGACGAGAAAACAACGCTAACAGAAATCCGGTCTGAAGTTATTAAGCCTCACGAAGAGAATATTTCAAACCAGGTAACAGAGTTCTTCCACTTTAAAATAAGTTTGGTAATCTTTCAGCTCGCGCTGAGGAGGAAGCGCCATTTTAATTTATACAGAAGCAAAGAAAGGAAAAAACAAGCATAGCGAGTGGAAAGAGAACAGCCCTTTTTTTTTTTTTCCCCCTTTTAAATCTGAGAGACAATAAATGACAAAGCCCAGGAAAGCAGTCAGAAGCAGAGCGAGTAAATGCAGAGAAATGCCTTTAGCTAACCAGCAGCAGCCAGAGCACTTTATTTTCATGGACCCTAAAGAGTATTGACAGGGATGCTCCTGTGGGGAAGAAGGTTGGTCCAAAGCTGAGCCTTTTAGGTAAAAGAAGACAAAAGAAAATTAAAGGTGACATTGGTGCAAGAGGAATAGGATGACAGATGAGAGAAAAATCCCCAGGAATTGGTAGGTGTTTAATAGAGACAAAACAGCACTGAAGCAAGCAGCAAACATAGGCGTGACTGGATTCGCGTCAGTCAAGTCTTTTCAGGAGAATCTGTCCGGACCTTTTAGTGAACTCTTCCCCTCAACATAAAAGGCTTTTAATTCAAGAGACAGACAAATTTTATTGAGTAAGGACTGAGAAATTGTTGCGACTAGGCAGAAGTCCTACGTGTTTTGTACACACATCTCCTCCTGGGCACATCCTCACCTCTGGGCTTGGCCACAAGCAGTGCAGTGGCCGCGACCCCCAGCCCAGCCGCGTTCTGTGCCCCCAACCCTCCCCAGGAGACACCAAGCAACCCTGCTGGTCCCCCTAGAGAAACACAGCCCAGACCTACAACCAAAAAACATTAGGCACCTGCTACGAAATTACATTCAAGGCAGGGAGGAACCCCCCTTGCACTTGGAACTGGGAGGAAAAAAAACTAAGCTTTGAGGCACATGCCCCTCTCCCAGACCTGAAATGGCAGCAAGGCACCCTCCTGTGGGTCAGAAGAAAAGGTTATATGCCTAGAAATGTGCCCAAATATTCCAACAATAACACGGCCAGCCTAACAAAAGCAACTGCCTCTCTTCACAAACTCCACCTCGCCGAATGCGGCTACCCCAGTACTACATCAATTTCGTAGCAGATATCACAGTACCAGCATGGAGAATGATTGCTATAGCTAGGGTAGAAATATTAGACTAAGCTGTACAGGAGAAATACTGACACAATCTTAAACATTGTGATATTGCCTTAATATAGATGTACGGAGTGAAGAAAATACTTGTGCACTGTGTATTTAACCTGACCCATTATAGCTCCACTATATTACCCTGTGGTGTCAAACTGTAATATCGCATTAAATCAAGAATAAATAAAATCTAAAGTCTTTTTTTCTTCCCCAGGTTGTTTTGATTTTCTTAAGCTCCCTGTCCTTGAAACTCATGCCACTGATACAGCTGAAAAAATAGAAGGATCGGGTATAAGCAACTAGATAGATCAGAAGGCTGGCAGTGAATTATTGAATTAATTCTCTCTTTGGCGATGTATTTACATCTAACTCAAGCTCACAGTCACTTAAGTCTTTGATCTGAAGCCACCGGTAGTCTCACATTAGGCTCTCAATGCCCACACAGAGTACTGAACCGTTGCCGAAGGGTCCCATTTACTTCCTAGGCATGTATGCACCCAGGCCATCACCGGCTAGCAGCCTCGGTGGGCAGACCTGCAGGGTCATCCATTCTGCAGTCAGCAGCTGAGCACAGCCTGGACTTTTTAATTTATCTTTTTCCCCGTTTTTTTTCCAGCCAGAGTACTAGTAGGATGGCTCTGTGCACAAACTGTGTGTCTATGTCTTTTCTGGTGGGACAGTTGCGTTCCCATTTACAGCTCGTCTCCCCACAGCTCCTCTCCTCCTGGGCCACCAGAGCCACCCAGCAGCAGCTGGAGTGGAGACTCTTACACCCTTCCCACAGTGCCAAGCACATTCCCAATGAACAGCCACTGCCAACTCCTTCAAGGAAGATCAGGTATCTCCTGTGCTTCTCCGCCCAGTGTCATCCTCCTGAGTCTCTGTCACGGCTACATGGCCTAGACCTGTCACTACTTTTTCCTTTTCGCCCAGTCTTTTGTCCCTGGTGAGCTGTTACTTGAGGCACCTCCTTCACCAGCATCTGCCTTGGCAGTGCCCTTCATCCCGCTACCCATCCCGAGCGGGCAGGGCCTTCGCTCCTCCTCAACCACCTGCAAAGCCAGGAGGCCGATCTCTGATTAAGAGTCTTTAAATCTTGGCATTGGGGTTTTTCAAAAGGCTTCGTTCTCGCTATTTCCTACCACTGCACACCTTCAGGCTACGTCTGCTGCGCTGCCAACTACATCAAACCTCCATCACCTGTTTGTTTCTGGGCTGAAAAAAAATCTAACTAAACAGGGATTTGGCAGAAAAGAAGAGAGGGAGGGAGGGAGACAGCACTGGGGATTGCACCTTCTGCTTCAACAGTTGAGAAACATTTTTGCAAAACCACTGGAACCAAGGAATAACTTAAGTGCTACTGAGGGAATAAGTGATTCACTGAACTTCTGTTAGTGGAGACAAGGTGTAAGACAGAAAGCACCCAGTTTAAATATAAAATCCTGAGTGAATTACAGAACTGGCAGATTTTTTTTTTCCCCTCTGCGCCCTTCATCTTAACATTTTATAGGGAAGACACCAAGAAATAGTATATCCCGAGTCCAAAAAGCCGCCTTCTTTAGAAAGAAGTATATTGAATCATTTCTTGGAGAAGAAAATAGCTGCGGGTAAACATCTGAGAGTGACAGCAGCTGGAGAAGAGAGCAAGAATCAAGTTTTTCCTAAGGACTAAGCAAAAACCATTACCCACCATCTCAGCTCCTGTGCAGATAAGACTGTCACCTAACAGTTACCCACGTGTCATAGCAATGTTTCTGAACCAACTAGTTTTAACACTCCTTTACTTTATTGAAGTCAAGAGAAAAGGTGAGAGAAGTTCAAAGATGCAAAGCAAACATTATTTAATTCAACAGTTCATGTGCAGGCTTTTTGTCCCCCCTTCTGATGTTAACCCCCACTAAACAATGCAGCAGTTCTGCGAATATTTTCAGTTTTGCTTAATGGTTCCAGTAACAGGGGCCACTCTTATTTTCCTCTGATCATTCATCCTGACAGTTCCGGTGTGAATAATGTCAAATACTTGAGCTCTTTTCACTGTTTGGCTCCAGAGCATTAGTCTTCTGGAATGAGGGCTGTCACGTAAGATTTCCAGTTCATCGGGGACTGTTACAAAATTTCAGCAGTGTCTGCTTAAGATTTTTCTGACAGACAGGTGATAAATTTTTTAAATTGAGATCATTTCAGGAATACGTAGCATGTACGTATGATATGTTCAGCCTAATGAAAAGTCCACAGGGCATCATGAGTCCTTCCTCTTACTTTCACAGCCATGAAGGACAGAAAAGAGACTGAGACAAAGTTTCTGTAGCTTGATGGATCTGTAGATGTAAATTTCAGCCCACCCTTCACATCTGTTCAGTACATGCAGTTTGGAGATCGCCCAGATTTTTTAATCCTAGTACAGCGAGACTCAAAACAAGCCTTTCCGGATGAAAGTTTCATGCAACAGAAGCAGAGCTACTAGGCAGGTATAAAGAATCATGCTGCTGTTAAATTGCCTTGGATTTGACCAAATTAGAACAGCAAGGAAGGAAATAAAATAAGAAAATTAAAAAAAAAAAAAAAAAAAAAAAAGGAGAGAAAGGAGAGAGACCAGAATACTTTGGTCTCCCCTTCCCTTCCTCAGCAAAATCCTGCAAAGCACACATCACGGAGTTTTCTCAAGTATCTTAAGTGGATGCACTGAATTCTAACAAAAGTATTAAGAACCAACATTCATTTCCATCCTGTTAAAAGTCCGCTGCTGTTGAGCATTTTACAAGCATCAGGGTAAATCCTTTTTCCTTCTGCAGGAGGACAGAATGTAACCAGCGACCTCCTGCTGGGCAAGGCAGGGGTGGGTGGCTCAGGCAGGCAGAGCACGGCTCAACCACAGGCTCAGCGTCCCCTGGCAAAGAGCTCCCTGCAGCCTCTTTGGAAGCGCTGGGTTTGGAGGATCCACTCCACCCGGATCTTAACTGTCTTCCTCTGACACCCAACTGGTAGAAATGAAAAGGGAAGAATGTGGAAACTGGAGTGCTGGAAGGGTATTTGGGACACAATGGAAATAATCTTCCTCTGCAGCCAGGGAAGATAAACGATTCCTTCCCAATTCCAAATGCAATGCCAAGCAGTGAACAAATGACTCTGCCTTTGACCCTGTGTCTTAGCTGTATGGTTATTATAAGCACTTCAGGATGAAATCTTGCTCACAAAATTAGTCTTACTAATTTCCAAAAAGGACTATATGGGGACAGCGCTTCATCTTCCCCCCCCCCACTTCCCCCCTTGATTTAAATAGCAAAGGTAAAACCAGTTCAAGACATATAAAACCAGAGTCAAGACCTATAAACGGGAACTAAAGCATGTAGTTTCCATTCCGTTATTAAAGTTTAAGATTCTTTCGCTAATTAGCATAAAGCAACCTCAATCCTGCAACCTGATCTCGGGGGCCAAGTCCTGCACCAATACCGTGTGCAACACGGTCAGTGCCGATACATGCCCGTTCACTCATCTCTCACATTACCCCAGAACATTTTGCTGGAGGAATGGATTAATCAGACGACTTCCCAAACTGCAACAGTTTGTCTGGACACCCGACGGAGAAGGAGCTCTGCATGCGCAAAGCCAGCTGTGCCCGTGGCTGCCTACATCCCCTTCGCCCTCTGCAGAAACCTGCTGAGAGCCCCTTCAAGGGGAAGGTACAAGACCTGCCCTAAAAATCCAGTTTACAAGAGTCTGTGCTGTTCACAGTTTTGCTTTATCAGGGATGTTCCACCCCGCGCCCATCCAGCCCTACTTCCCCAGAGCGCCGACACCGGCTTGCTGTCAGCTCCAAGCCCACCCTTACAACCGAAGGGCAGCAACTGCTCCATGGGAGTGCCGAAGGGATGCTGCATTGCCCAAAACCGCTCTTGCCTCACAGAAACCCACCATTTTCACATAGTTCATGAAAAGTTATTTATAAATTGGGTATTTTAATGAATAGTTACTCAATTAGCAGAGTCACGAGGTTCCAGGAACACCTCCTCTGGGCATATTTACCACTGTCTATGTAGTGTGTTCCTTATGCCTGCCATAGGTTTGTAATGGGCATCTACCTGTCACGTGCAAACAGGCGCTAAACATCGCCCAGCTACATTAGGTCTTCAGCACAGCTCCCCACAAACACCCGCATCAGTTTTAAATACTAAAACGTGGTAAACATTCACCACCGTTTATGCTTCATCAGAATAAAATGAGAACAAGCTAATGGAAAGGATGGCAAAACTGTATGAACTGTAACTAAGCTGATCTGCTACAAGTTATTCTCCTCATATTATCCTCAGAGAGAGAGAGGGGGGAGTCTGGGTTTTCCTTCCAGGATCAGCGATGGGAACTGCCAGTTACTTCGCCGCTACCCAACTTCTCTTTATCCTCTTTTACCCAAAACTCCTCCTCAACAGCTCTGCCCGGTGCACTGGGAACACGCGAAGCCGCCGGGGCTGGCGGGGAACTCCGGGGGAGTGACAGGAGAGGGTCGCGGCTGCCAGGCGGGATGCGACAAACGGCGCGGTACCCTTGAGGCAGACCCCTCCGCTTCCCGGTAAAAACGGAAGGTAGGGACGAGTGACTGCGGGGCTGCTTCCGAAACAGCACCGGGGAAGTTTCTGGCACGACCGTTCAATCGCAAAGTAGTGGATTTGAAGCAGAGGGGATGAGGAAGAGGAGGAACTCACGGGGAGTTCAATCTCAACAGCCTTCTCAGCCAAAAGAGCTTTCAAAAAAACTCGGGTTTTCCCTTTTATCCTCCCCGGGCAGCCCGGGGAAGAAGAGCCGCCACCTGTTCCCAAACGGCGGGGGAAGCGGGGCGCTCGCCGGCGGAGCTCAGGCTGCCCCGCACCGGCTCCGCATCCTTCCTCCTTCTCCGGTGAACTTCCACCGGGCCGGGCGGCGGGACCAGGCGGCCGAAGCTCCCCCCGCCGCCGCCGGGGCTCGTCCCGTCCCGTCCCGCTCTGGGCAGAAATGCTGAATCACGAAGCCGCGGGAGCGGAGGGTGCCGGACCGGGGTAGGGGGGAGGAATCCCCCCTGACCCCCATCCGGGTCCGGCCGCTTCGCCGGCGGCGGGCACTTACTTGAAGGTGAGGACGCAGAGGGGCCGGTAGGACTTGTGGCTGGTGTTCTCGGCCATCCGCTTGCCCCAAAAGTCGTTGGCGAAGGCGGCGGCCACGGGGGTGGCCGCTCGCACGTCGGGGTTGTTCACGATGGCCCAGACGTCGTCGTGCACGAACTCGCCCCGCAGGGAGTTGCCGTAGCAGAGGGCGCTCAGCCCCGCCAGCGCCGCCGCCGCCGCCGCCGCCCCGCCGCGCCGCCCGCCCGCTGGGGACGGGTGAGGGGGCGGCGCGGCTCGGTCCCGGCTGCGGGAGCCCAGCGCAGAGCCCGTCACCATGGCGCGGGGCGCCGGGCCGCCTGTCCCGGCCCCAGCCCCGGCTCCGGCTCCGCCGCGGCGCAGGGGGGAGGTGGCAGCGGCGGCGACCGCATGGTGCGGGGCGGGCAGCGGGACCGCCGCCGGCCACCCGCGCTCTGCCGAGGCGCAGCCTGCCCGGCTGCAAATAAACAGCGGCCGCCTCCCCGCGCCATCCCTCCTCCTCCTCCTCTTCCTCCTCCTCCTCCTCCTCCTCCTCCCCCTCCCCGCCTCCCCCCCGCACGCATGCTCCTTGCCGCGCTGTCACCCCCGCCGCCACCTCAGCCCGCCGGGGTGGGCACTGCCCGGGGGTGGCCGCCGCACACCGGGGAGCGGGACCCGCACGGCGCGGCGGGGCACGGCAGCACCCACGCGGGGCCGGTGTGCTGCGGGGCTGGGAGCGGAGCCCTGGTGCGGCGGGTGGCCCCTGTCACTCGCGGGAGAGAGGGACAAGCCTGCCCTGCCTGGCGCCGGGGCCTCCTCCGTGCCCCCCGCCGGCATACCCCTCCCACGGCCGGTCGCGCCAGGACCAGCCGCCCTGTGGGCCGTGATCACCTGGAGAGCGGGAATGTCCCAGCCGGCTCCACGGCATCCGCGCTGCTCCACGGCATCCCCTGCATTCACGCTGATCCACAGTATCGATGCTGCTCCACACCATCTATGCTGCAGCATCGCCTGTGCCAAAACAGTCCCCACCGTGTCCTGCTGGTGGGGAAAGTGTTTTGGTGCCACGGAACTTGTTTTCTCTACTCTGGTCCATTACCTCCTCCAAAATCACCTGCCTGAGAGCTGCCTTCTCCAAAGCATTATTTTAATGACTGCGGTGTGCTCGTCCTCTCCTATACGTGACCTTCCTTGTGTTAAAGACAACTCCCAGTAACTTTTGCGTAAGGAAAGACCATGTTCAAATCATCTCTTAATCCACGTATAAAAGGGATGTGGCCATGGCTTTTTCAGAAAACAGAAAAACAAAGGCTCTAGTAATGTTTTTTACCATTTAAATAAAACCTCCTGCATATAACCAAAGAAAGAAATAACACTGCTTGGCAAAGAAGTTTAGACTCAATTAGGTGAACGAACATACTGGACATACTTTGAATTTGCTCTTGAAAAAAAGATACACTGAGCACGGTTCACCGCCAGCCCGTGCAGTTCCAAGCTACTGTGTGTGTGTGTGTGCGTGTCAGCATGCCTGCCGGCCTGTGGGAAAAAGAGGGGAGCGGAAGCCGCGAAGAGTTCACGCAGACTGTCCTAGGCGAGCCCTCGCCAGGAATGCTTTTTCCCCCAGCATATCTGGCACTTCGAGTCATCTGGTATTTTCCAAGCGCAACAGAACTGGCTTTTCAGATGCACTTTTGTCATAGCTAAAAATAACAGTTAACTCTGACTAGGACAGCATGTTTATATCCGGGACAGAAGGAAACTCCACCAGAAGCAGGGCCATCATTCAAACTTTCTCTTTAAGTGGCAGTCGGCTCCCCAGAGCTTTCCCCAGCGTGGCAGACCGTTTGTGCTGGTGTGTTGGTATTCATTTTCACCAAAGTTTCAAAGCTTGGGCACGTAAAGCTAGGCTCCAACATCTCTGCATGGGCACAGAGATGTATTTTTAGCCAATGTAGCAATTATTCCACACACAGAAAGAGAACCAGCCCGGTACCCAGAGGCACAGCGGTACCGAAGCCCACGAGCGCCCAGCAGCTCTGGAAACAAAGTCACTATTGCAGACATGTCTAAAAGCTGGAATTGTGACTTTTTGTTGACATAAATTAAAATGGTGACAGTGCCTGGGAGGAGTGATGAGGGGAAGGATGGGCTGTAATGTTGGTAAAAGCGAAACCAACATGTCTACGATTCAAAGGTTGAAATTGCCTTACAGTAGACTCCAGGTAATATTTGAAATCCTAAATTACTCCACCAAACCAAATCTGCAAGCCCCTGTAGTTCTGAAATGGGCAGCTGAGGGTCTAACTATTCTCCGGGGCAGATGTACCGCATGTGGGTGAGCTAGGCAGATTAAAAAGGGGGGGTCAGCAGCACTGCTGATGTGACCCCCACAAACCAAATGCACCCAGCAGCCCAGCTGGGGCTCAGCAGGCTGTCCCTCCCAACAAGACCCACATATCTCTGGTCCAGCCCCCACGGACCAGGGTCCACACAGCCTTCTTCACTGATGTCTTTCAGCCTTCTGTCCTTCTCCTTCATCGCAGGTTGGGGGCAGCCCACCAATAGCCTACTCCTGCCATGGAACAGGGCCCAGGGCTGCCATCAGGCAAAATGATACTGGGGCAGGGGACAGGTCTCTCCATTCATTATCCAGGACTGCGGTACACATCCGTGCTGTGTCACAAGTCCCACTATGCACCCTTTGAGCTTAATGAGCTTAACATAAAGCTCACAAAGAATGCAGAGTTCCAAAATGGTAAATGGTGAAGAGGTGATAAAATATCTTTTTCTCATCAAGGGATTTACTGTCAAGATCTTATGACAGTAACATACACAGCCATATAACGTCTCATAGTACAACAGATGCACTCTACGGAATAAGTAACATTGCTTCCTATACAGATCTGCAATTTCCTGTTCACTTTTGTAACCCACCGTGCTTGACAACACCAAAAAGCATGGAAAGAGATGGCAGTCCTGACCCGTTCAGGACTCCTTCTGCCTTCACTCTCCTTAGGAGGGCACCAACACGGGCCATTGGCTTTCATCTGGCATCGGAACCTAGATTTTGCAAGGGAGAAAAACCCTCTTTATTTTCTCATCCGTTTTCTCATGCACTGAGTGGAATGTTATGCACAAAGTGTAGTTAACACTGATTTGTCAAGTTTCTTTTACGAGAAGAAAATCTATTCTCACTTCTCCAAGATAGACCAGATCTTTCCTTTCTTCCCTCAAGCAAACATCTGAAATAGAGAAAGCAATGCTCCAGTGAGGCACAGAGGAAGACCTCCTGTTCTTCACACTAAGACCTGCTGAAATACAGGCACGTAGTCTTCTCCTTTCTATCCACAAAGGGAAACATTACCTCGTCACGCAGCAGTCACCATTGCAGACTGAATTCAAGATGTTGTCTATTGCTGGAAGTCCTGACCACCTATAAAGAAACTAACAGCAAAAAGGCAGAATTCCGAGAGCGGGAGAACACAGATTGAACACCGCTGTATATTGGATCTTAAGTCTTTTCACACATAAGCATCCATATACATAAAGGGAGAGGAAAGAGAGAGAGAAAGCAGAGAATCCAGTGATGGGATGGTTTGCTCCAAAGCTGCTTTGCCACTTCCAGAAATACCCGGTCTAATAAGAAGTATTTCCTCCTCCTGCAAGCCTTGATTCTTTCTCTACCTAAAGTAGCCATGTCATCCCTTCTGAAATGTAAAGCCAAATTGCTTCTCAGAAAAGCCTAGCTGAGTTGTGGAATCGTGTGTGTAGCTGAAGCACTCCACAGCTATTTCACTGCCTACTTGTATTTGAATCGCAACTTTCGTGCCAGCTATATAAAAAGATTGTTAGCAAATGGCTGTTGAAACGGGAGACCTTGAAACTAATTACCTGCGATGCTCAAAAAAAAAAAAAAACACCAAACGTGCTCTGCTAATTGAGAAGAGCTCATTACTTCTGAAGTAGGAAAGTTTAGGCTCCACTCGGAGTAAAACGAACGGCAGGGTATACCAGGCGGTAGACACATTTGAACTGTTCCATTTCAAAGGGTTGAGCAGTGATTGATCTGTTATTATCTGAAGATGGCAACTGCTCAAAGGCAGAGAGAAACTGCAGAAGTTTTGAGTTTCAAGCTTAAATGTGGAATTCTGAAGAGTTTAGCTTGGCGTTGACTGATTAAAGTATAAGAATGCGGTAAATACAATATAAAAGTTAAATTACCATATGGTCATAGCTAGAGGTAAATTTCAAAAGCAGCACATGTAAATAGTTTCTTGCTGTCTGAACAAATAATTTTACATTTAAACTAAGTCATTTGGTAACTGGTACAATTGATTGCTGCTTGTAGTCAGTTACTGAATGGTTTTGCAATTCATTTCAGTAGCCCCAGGATGAAACTCTGTATCTGTCACACATATAATCTTTGGTTGATACAGATTATGTTCATATGGTTAAAAGCAAAAAAAAAAAAACAAAACAGAAATTAAGGAATGAGCCAGCCACCAGGTTCTGCTAGCTATTAAAGGAAATTGCCATCTTAAATGAAGGAGTGTTGCAAAACCTGGAACCAAGTTTGGCATCTTTAATCGAGTGTGCCGTCTGTGCTGGAAGAGCTTTGGAGAGACAGAGAACACTCCACGTGGTGCAGAGCCCCCCCAAGGAGTTCAGTGCAGGCGTCGTTCTGTTTAGCCAAGTAGGATTTGAACTTTGGAGTTACCGGGAGCATTGCAACGCTGCCATGAAACACCACGCTCGACTAGGCTGGAGAAATCTTATTTATGATGCTTTTTGCTTGTTACCAAATTGCTCCTAGGTCTATGCAGAAATTTTCTCTTTGGTGAATTCTTCCTAAAGCCCAGTGAAAGTTCCCATGCTTTTGCTTTCACTTTCAACTGTGGCCAAGAGCCAGAAGTACTACAAGCAGAAGAGGAAAACTTCTTGCCCTTAGTACCCTGGTCCTGTGATCCTTAGGAGACAAAGCAAACCCTTTTCAATAGGGATGTAGTATTTCAAGTTCAGTCCACGGCGCCCTAATAAACCTTCTCCCTGTGGCAGTCACGGAGTGTGCTAAATATTAGCCCTGAAAAATCAACCCCCTTGGTTTTTACAAAGCTATATAAACAAGAAGATATCACATGGGAAGCACTGCTTGGTGGATCCCCATGGATGCACATTTTCCATCCCTGACACAGATGGCAAGTAACACAAAATCCTCCATGACCCATTTTTAGATCCATTTGTCACCTGTTTCATATGCTTGTGTAAAATGAGAGATTTCAAGCTGAGAAAAAGCTTGCCATAGTTGTTACTGGATTAGAGGGAATCTCTTTTTCAGCTCATACAACAAATGCATTTTCTGCCTTTGAAGAGACCCAGGTTAAGCTTTAGTCTATGGGCAGGATTGTACAAGGTCTTTGAATCCCTGCGGAGGGTGGAACATCCACAATTTGACAGGGGAGAGACACCCAGCAAACTGTATGGAGTGACTTGGATTCGGTAGTCACAGTTCAAAGGTGAGGGACAATACAAAGGTGGGACAAATCCCAGTAATGAGAATAACGGGATTCTTCACGTGCAGAGCAGAGGCAGACCATGGCTTTGGCTGCTGAAGTTTTCCACTCCAGCAGATTCACTCATCAGCTGAGTCCATTAGTACCTTCCATTTTTGTGTGCTTGCTTTGGGTGTGCAGACCCCATGACGGAATGGGGACTGGAAGAGAGAAAGAATTTTCTTTCCTTATTGAGCATGGATCTCCATTTTTCGTCCTCTAGAAGGACTGCAGAAGTTTCCCAACACCAAAGAGAGTTCTCAGTCTTGCCCTTGCCTGAAAGATCATTTTTATGGCATTGGAGCAAGGGAGAAGTGCAGCCTATAGGGCCTGAGTCCTAAGAGTTATCGCTTGTAACATTCATCTATTTAATGCTGATTAAGTACAAGACAGTTTAAGCTGAATTTTTATGTACTTCACGGAAATCAGCTAATGGCTCAGAACCACAGAAATTAAAAAGGGAAAACCCAATTCAAGATAGGCCCATTTCTGGGTGAGTGAATGAAGGACTCTTAGATGACTCAAAATTTTTTTCACTTAGATTGCACAGCCCCGGACTGCAGTTTTGCTCTGCCTGGAAGGTTGTTTCTGAGCACAAGCAGGTCAGAGTGGGTGTGAGGCTGTTTAAAGTGAGGATCTTGCTAGAGAGAAGTCATTTTAAAAGCATAACTTTCCTGAGAAGTGGACATTAGTAACTCTGACACCATGCGCTTCCTACGAGGCTGGGCAAGGACACGTGCAAGTTGTCACGTGGCTGTGAAGTTGGACGCGGAGATTCTGAGGGCGACGGAGTCAAACGCAGCGTGAGAAACAGATTTGGGCACAGCACTCTGACCAGTATTTAGTGGTTGGGATTCATATGGCTCCTGCAGGGAGGCACTGGATTCAGAAGGCATTTTCAGCTTGGACTGAATTTAAGCTTGAAACTCAAACTCTTTAGCTGAAGAGTTTCAGCTAAACTCTTCAGAATTGTCTCATGGAAATTCACGTGTCAAAATAAGAAGAGAGATTAAAAACCCCAAGTCTGTTCCTTATTCAGATTCAGTTGGTTTTGTTTTCTGGGCATCTTCGAGCTGGAATTCAGTAGCAGTTCTCTCTGAAAAGTAACTGATTTATATATAGGATCTTCTGGCATCCCTAGTTTCGATTGAATTGCAGTCACTGCAAATGGTCTGATAAAATCAGACAGTCTGATAAAATCAGGAAATCTCTACATTTATTCTCCGATTACCCAGCAAGCTCAATTTCATCATGGTGAAGCAGAAGCCAGTGGTTACAATTACTTTTCTTTCCTTTCATCTATTTTTTTAAATATTTGGGTTTAAGATGGGAAAATTACAAATGAATAAATCTGCACCAAGTCCAGTCAAGACTCTTCTTTATATAATAATATTATTCATATCTCTATGATGAGCAACAGCTGGAATAAATTTTAGCAAAAATATTAAAACATGTAGAATAAGCCACATGGAGTCACTGTAATTTGAGGAGGGTTGAAAGTTTCCATAAAAGCTACTGAGAAAGGAATAAGACATGTTTTTGTTTCAGGTGGCTTCGCTGGATTTTCTTTCTGCAAGCAGATACACTTTTATGTCACAGTGCTTAACTTTCTAGTGTTTATGTTGAACAAATACTCCAGATAAAACAATGCATCAACCGGCCACTCTGGTTCTTTTTACTATAGAATCATAGAATTGCTGAGGTTGGAAGGGACCTTTAAGATCATCAAGTCCAACCATTAACCTACCCTGACAAAAACCACTTCTAAACCATGTCCCTAAGTACCACATCTACCCTTTTTTTTAAACACCTCCAGGGATGGTGAATCCACCACCTTCCTGGGCAGCCTATTCCAAAGTTTAATAACCCTTTCAGTGAAAAAATGTTTCCTAATATCCAATCTAAACCTCCCCTGACATAACTTGAACCCGTTTCCTCTTGTCCTATCACTTGTCACCAGGGAGAAGAGGTCAGCCCCCATCTCTCTACAACCTCCTTTCAGGTAGTTGTAGAGGGTGATAAGGTCTCCCCTCAGCCTCCTAGTCTTTTTACACCAAGTTGCACTGAGGAGCTCTAGCTGTGTTAAAGCAAAAACATGTTTTCAAGCGCAATTACAACCACCTAAGCCAACACCAGTGCTACGCAAGCTGGAAAGGTATCGCGGGGGGCTGCTTTTCACCTGCAAACATCACCATGTGCCAGCTGCTGTTTCCCCAAAGTATCCGAGAAATTCACAGACAGCTAACAGATCAGTTAAAAATTAAAGCAATAACAGCCTGTACAGCTTCTCAAAGGAAACAATTTGAAAGCCCAACTGAGAAGGGCAGTGTCAGGAGGAAGCGGGATGGAGAAGGAGGCAGCTGGGAATGACTGGAGTAGCTTTTTGGTGCTCCCTTTTCCCTCTCCATTGTTTCTGTAGGCCACGTGTCTAAGTGACCCTCAAACTGGTGCTAGGATAAATTGGACCTTGCCCAGGGATCCTTGCTCTTCAGCACTCCTCTAAGTCTGTTGTAGACAGGTAAAGTACATTGCAATCCTAGAGGAATTTTTAATAAAAATATTAAGACTATTCTGAACGAAAGTGATTATCCAGGCATGGAAGCACCAGGAGAACTGGTAGGAAAAGTGCTGTGAGAATGGTAGGCGCAGAAGGCACTTAGGTCATCAGCTCTTGGCTTGCCTGAAATGCTCTGGGGAGACACATGTGTGTTTTTCTCAGTTTTCCCCAAGATGAGTGAGCACGTATGAGCTCAGGATTTTCAGCTCCTCCTGCTGATGGGGACCACAAGACTCCCTCCTTTCAGAGTCTCTCTCTGAGGAAATGAGTCTCTTTTGCTTTCTTATTCCCACCCACACTCCCTTCATGTGTTTCAGCTGATTTCTCCTGCCTGATTCCACTCCAGCTTTCTTCTCAGATGGTAGGAACTCATAACCTTTCAATTTCTATTGTTAAACAATTTAAAAAACAAATTACTGAGCTTTGCCTAGTTTGGAGCTTACAAAATTTCCCATGGCTTCAGCCCAAAGCCAAAAGTCATCTGCAGTTCAGCTGAAACACTCCAGCAATAGGAGTCTGGAAGCTTTCTGGACACCATTTGGAGCCTGCAAGGTGCAGAAATCAATCAGTTTGAGAGCAAAGGTAGCGTGCTCGCTGTTACTAAACCTGCTAAGCAACACCGCTCCGTTGGGTTTTCTGTCACCTCTAGTAGACCAGTCCCAGCACATTACACCTGCCCTTTTCTTCCATCCTTGGGACATCACATCAAATTCAGGGCTTGGCTCGAGGTTCATCTGACCTTGCACGTCCTTGGTCCTTCTTAGTTTTTCCTGCAGGCTGTCTAGAGGCTTTCAAAGATGCGCCACGATCCAGTGTATCTTAACTATCAGCGAGTTCATGCCACAGCTCTGTTCCTCAGGCACAAGGCAGCAACCTTTTCTTTGGTGCATTAGAGGTCTCAGGTCACGCTGAGACAGAGCGTCCCTGGAAGCTGCTTCAAGAATAGCAAGTGATTCTCCGCAAGACCCAAGGATTTTTGTGACCCTCATCATTTCTCAGTGCAAAAAGGCCGACACTCTCCACTCTAAACAAAAAGGATAATAATAGCAAACAAACCACTCTAGCAAACCACAATACGCCTCTGTACTCTTAATCCTTCCTTTGGAAAAGACGGAGAGAAAAAAAATTGATTACCTGAGAGTCAACATCATTTACAGCACTACTGCTTAAACAGACCTGTTGATGGAAAGGGTAAAAAAACACCAAGCTTGCTCCGAAGAGTTTTATAAGGGAAAGGACTGGAGAGGAGCCTGAAGGAGAACTCGGGCACAGCCTGACTTCAAAGCAGCGCCGCAGAGATCCACACTTTGTAATTTGGGCCTGTTTCTAGTTTATCTCCGTATATACATAGACTGACAATTGTAAAGAAGAGAAAAATCATAAAGACGGGGCTAGTCTTTTTTTGGCATGAGCCTGGCGTCTGCCATGGGAAATTAATCCACGCTAAGCTGCAGTAAGCTGAGCTGCTGAGTTTGTGTTCGTGTCACTGAGACCGCTTATACTCACTGCTGGTCTATAAACTCTTATTAGTCAGACTTGACAGTGGGTGACAACTTGATGAAAAGAATAGCCTATGGATCACGATGCATTCAATAACGGTTTATAAAAATGATATTAAATGAGCCATTTTTCCTAAGACCACATACCAAAATATTTTGGGGAGATGAATAATGCAATAATGGGTAATTTTTTTTAATTTTTTTTTTTTTTTTTTTTTTTTTTTTTGAAAAGGGGATTAGAAGGTCCCAGGGCGCTTTGTCACTGAAATAACCACATCTGTCAGCTAAATTGGCAGAGCTATTATATTTAGTTTCTAGAAAGAGTTCCTCAGACGCTGTGGTCTTGGATACCTCCCAAAAGATTTGCTCTCTGGACAGTTGAAGCAAAATAAAATTAGAGGGGGAAAGTAGTTCACAGCCACAGCTAACATTTTCATTTTTTCTGAATATCACATGGTGCAAAATGTTGATGAGAAAAGACAGGCTCATGAGGGGTGACTTGACAGGAATCACATTTTAATTTCCTTCGTAAAATTTTGCAAGCTTTTCTCTGTCTCCAGCGGCCACCTTGCTGTTGTTCCTTTTGGGCGCCCTTATGATCTTCCCTATGAGGAAAAGTTATCCCAAGGCATTTCGTTTTTTTCTTTTGCAAGACGCAGTCAGAGGATCCCATTAAATTTTTTAATTTGTTTAACTGGCTTCTAACTTTGCAGACTCCCGTCATACCATAAAACTGACTGATGAATGACAGGGCCCTGCTAGGTTTGGCTGGGATGTAACGTGAGCTCCCAGGGCTGGAAACAATAAACCACAATTTTCTGAGAAATGGGGTTTTGTAAGGGACATGCCAGCCCTGACTTCACCACACCCTTTCATTTTGTTAGCTGCAGTTCAGCAAGTTACGGCTGGATTTTGTTACATTTTCTATTATGAGCCTTCTTTTCTGAGAGGTAGGAATGGATCCTCTGGGTAGCTCAAGGTCCTTTAGGAAGAGAGCTGAGGAATGCCATGCTGGGGACTTGCTCTGCACGTATGGGAGCCAGGGTACGGGTTGCATAATGACACGGCCAAGGCTCATAGAGAGCAGTTCGGAAGAGGGAAGAATTTCAGATGAATTAAAAGGCAGCCTCTCCCCTCCCACACTGACCTTCTTCAGAGCTGCCCTACGCTGGAAATCCTCTTTCCATCCATCTATACATTTTCAGAGGATCGTGGGTTGAAAACAACAAAGAAAGAGACATTAGAGTTCATCTTTCAGCTATCACTGTCGCATGCTGGTTTTGGAAACTAAGTGACGAGATGTTCATGCCACATTTCAGCTCACTGTCATTAACGCTGTCAGGTTGTCCTGGAAGAGAAGCTTCCTCAAAACTCAGCACTGTTTCCTTAGCTCTCTAGGTAAACCTGATCAGATCTGACTCCCTCCTGCAGAATATCCTCCTCAACATCCAGGCAAAGACAACAGCAAGCATTTTCACCTTGTCAGGCTGCCTGCAAGAAGTCTAATCAGGTCTGGAACATTTCAATTCATAATGAATTGGCCCATCCAGCTGAAAGTGCCACTAAGCAACTGCAACAGCGAGCCTCCAACTTCGTGGACCACCCTGACGGCTGTGCTAGCCTGGTCTCCCAGATGTGCCATCAGCTGCACAGACACTGACCTCCCGTCAGGACACGAGAGGCACCAGGCTTGGTCCTTACTACAACTGCCCATGGAGCTGCAGTCCCTCACACCTGCCCAGTAAAAGCCTCCTGGTCCCAATCCAGGCAGGGGAACAAGGCAGAGAAACAGTGGAAGAAAGCAAGCCTTGGCTTCATCATTGAAGCAACAGAGGTAGAGGAAGGCTAAGAGATGTATCCAAAGCTAGAAAGGAATTCAGGCAGGAAATACAGGCAGGAGGTGACAACACATCTCCTGATTTCGAGGCCATCTTCTGCCCCTGAGGGCACACAAGGACTGGGATGGGGCAGACCTGCACACATCGCAAAGGTTCTCCACTCTAGAATTCACTGGCTCTGGTTCACACCGGGACAAGCAGGCAGGAGCAAGGAAAGTGGGCATCAGCGTGTCAGTGCCTCTGGGAAGAGCTTCAGTAATAGCTGTTGTTACAGGTCTCTACAGAGCCAGCTATTTCTTTGTCCTGGCCAAGCACTGCAACAGCGCGCAGGAGAGGTTGGAACAAGGCTTTCCCCAATCTTTTTGAAGTTGTCACATAGACTTTTTCAGTCTTTGCACTTTGGGCTTTTAAGAAGGGAGTGGGACAGGACTTTGCTTAGGATGCAAAATCCCATGCCCTCCCACTGCTGACCTCAGGAGACGGTTATCTGAAAATGAATCCTAGAGCAAAATCCCTAATGGGGAGTATGGTAGGACGTCACATCGCTATAGCATCTTGCAGCAGCTGGTGCTTGTGCCTGAGAAGCAGGAACGCGTACGCCCTTACAGTGACAGCATAGGAGATTTTGTTTTGGTTTTGAATAAATGATTGATAGGGTAAAGGCAACTGGGGGGGAGGCAGGTCAAACACAGCTAATGAAAAAAGTAGACCCAGTCATCATCCTGTTATATCGCTTGCTAATAGAGTAGTGTTTGGCAATAGCTTGTGTGTTGTAAGGCTTAAGGTTATCAGCAGAGTGACTGCAGAGAGCTAGTTAGAATTCATCCTGCATCTGTGACTGTAATCCAGCAATTTAGACAAAAACATGTACTCTGCATAGGTGCATGACATCATAGACTATTACTATTATTAATACAGTAATAGTCATAATAAATCGCATATTGAGCATGTTTGTTATTCCGAGGAAAACTTAATTATAATTTCCAAGCTGGCAGCATTTGATTTACTTTTTTGCTGTCTCTGAAATTGTATAATTAGTTCCCAAGTTACAACTCCTGCGAAATCTCTGCCTCGTTGGGGGTGGGAGATGTGGAGTTACAGCTGCAGCCATCGCTCTGGCAAAGATAGCTTTCCCTTGAGAATATTAATTTTTAACATAAAAATAAAAAACGAGTAAAATTCCCCTAAAAAAAAGGGGGAGGGGGGGGGGAAGGGGGACGGGGAATGCTTGGAAGGCACGTCTCGGGGAGCTGTCTTTGGTAAAAGGAGCTCTCTAGTGTCCAGCTGTAATACTGCAGCTCGGGAAGAAGGTGCTGTGAGCACACAGCCTCATCAAATAGATGCGCAAATGGAAGGTCTAGGTCACTTCTTTGAGGTACTCAGTGCTAATGCGTAATGTGCAAAGTGCTACTTAAACATCGCTATCACCCAAAGCAATACCGGACTTAAAAGTTTTAAGGCACGGCGCAGAGGTCTCGTTCATTCTCACCTATCTTCCTCTTACCTTTTTTTTTTTTTTAAAGAAACTTCTGCTGCACTGATCAAGTGGCTCCTGCTTGGCCTGTGGGGCAAGGACGTGTGCGCATGGCTGCCAGCATCCAGGCCATGAGAAAAAAAAAAAAAGGTTTAAAATTTTGCTGTGTTCCTCTCCAACGATGGCACAGTGCCTGCCATTTGGGGATCTAAGGCCATTGTGCACATCCTGGTTTGAGGTAGCAGATTTGGTGCAAGTGGATGCCTAATTGTGGCTGCTGGCTTTTGATCCATGCACCCGATTAAGTGAAATTGTCTCCTGCCAGACACAACAAGCCCTTGGTCACCAATCCTAGAAAGTAAATTAAAAAAAAAAAAAGTTGTGTGGTGAGTAGGGTACAAAGACAGGTAGCCCCTCTGTCTTTCCAAAATGAGCACCTTAACACTTTAATTAGCAGTTATTATGGAGGCTTGAGCACATGTTAGAAGAATAACAATATACTGCCTTTACGCTGCTTTTAATGCCTGCGTTTTGGTTTTTCAACACGTGAGTGATGAGCTCACTAATGTTGATAAAAATGAATTTAAAAGTCTATTTGGTTATCACTGGATATCACAGATGGAGCATAACGATTTGAAAATTGGCAAACTGAGATTATCTGCAAATGTTATGAGAGACACTGGAAGCTCTTATAAAATACACCATGATTTTTAATAGCATTTTGCTATTATGGTACCTCCCTTGTCGATACTGTGGTTTAATATTGAAAATATGAAAAACGATGCCATAGTTGAAGCCTTGCCTCGGAAAAGCACCATCTTGTGTTTCCTATGCTCTGCTTCCCACAGCAAGGCATATTCTAGAGCAGAAAATAAATTAAGCTGTGATAATTAACTAAATGCGTTTCAAACACAAGAAACGCCACACAGGGCTAAGTTGCTCACCTTTAATCACTGCAAACAAAATGACGGTGGATTTCCTGGAAGTTACTGCGAGCCAGAGATTTAAACCTTTTGCCTTTAGATGGGTTTGCAGCAGTTTTTTCTTCTCCTGCTATAGACCTTCACAGAGAAGACACGGTTTTAGTAGCGAAAACCAATTTCAAAAATATAAGCCACAGACAACAAAGAATACTGCCAGATTCAGGTCAGTCGTGACGATAATAGTTTTTCCTCCACTTAGCATTTCAGCTCAGTATTAAGGTGATCACTCCTGATAAACGCAAAACCTATCAGTGCATTATTGTGTCTAAGCACCCTATGGAATATCTAAGATACAGCAGCCCAATATCCCTTTATTTTTGCAAACCTGCAGGCATGGCGGCAATGGCTTGACCATTCTCATGGGTTTTTTTTTCAAAATAAAACAAACTTGATATTTTCTGAACTGAAAACTAAAGCAAAGGATTTCTTGCCTCCTCAGAAATCTCTTTGTAAAAAAGTCCTCTGATGCTTAATCTCAAAAATACGGGTCTCTCTTTCATTGATATTTAGGTTAGAAGGGACTGTTAAGATCTTATTGTTTGAACTCCTACATAATAGAGGATGGAGAATTTCAGCAAAGTCCATGACTAATTTAAATTTTTTGCAGCGTTGGGTCCCTGCAATGCACCGAGCCCTCGCTTCCCCCTGCTGAGGGGGTTGCTGCTGAATGCAAGCGAGCTGGAGCGGAGCCTTAGAGAAGAGAACAGTTCCTGGAGCCCCACCACCATTTGTCAGGTAGAACCTGGTATTTTACACCGTATCATCTTTGAAAATGATAAACCAGAAGATGTGTAAACAGTGTTTTAACAAGAATAAAATCCATAATTCAGGACAGCAGGGAAAGTACCTGGTTTCATGCTTCGTTTCCGTTTTTAAACGTAGAAGAGGCTCAGAGAAGCATCTGTTGAGCTTCTGAATGGGTTTGGATCAGCTGCAAGTGCCCGTTTGCCAAAAGCAAGTCCAATTCAGACATGAAATCAGGCAAATCTCAGTGATGCTGGGTCAGTTCCACATTTACATCCCAAACTGACAGCAGGTGTGGATTGGTGGCAAATGTATCTGACAAAAAAAAGCAGAAGCTTCGCACGTCCTTCACAACATGAGATTCCTAAACATCAGACAGTTGCAAAAAGGATGTACCTAACTATTTGGGGTTTCACTTTTGTTTTTCTTTCTACTGCATTTATGGAAAAGGAAGGTCAGACGAGATGAAGAGTTGCAAGTGGGTAGAAATATTGTTGCTCCATTAATAGTTTCAATCCAGTAAGGTAAGTACATGTAAAACTTAAGACTCACCGAGTTAGAGCTTGAGGGCCACCACAAAGTCAGTGAAAACTCCAGAGGGCAAATCAGAATTTTTGGAGTGCCACTGACTGTATAGAAGAAATGCCTTCATTTGGTTGGTGTGAAGAGCCTCCTGGAAAAAAAATAAAATTACTTTTAGGACAGAAATAACAAACAGTGTCCATCTTGCTCTCAGCTCAGCTGTGAGATTTTGCTCTCCTCAGTGGGGTGCAATCTTTACTTCTGTGGTGGCTATCTGATGAAGGAAAAGAGTGGTAAGTCTGGAATCACTTCTAATCTGCCATAGCCAGCATGGATCAGCCAGACCTGGCAAAAGCCAAGTTCTTCATCATCCCCCAGGGACTAATAAGTGGACACCCACCTGCAGCACCTGCCACCACCCACACAGACATCCCCAGAGCATAGGCATGGTCACAGGTCTCAAATCTGAAGGGAACCGCTGCAAGTACCAGCCCAAGGCACACTAACAAAAGGGCCGGCAGGAAACAGCCATTGCTGCTGTTCCTTCCTGCCAGCATGAGCATCACGAGAAACAGGACACTTGTGGACACGGGGTGACACTGAGAAAGGCAACACCACAAGTATCGTTTTCAGAAATGCACAAGCCCTGCAGTGTGCACCAGCGCTGTCACAGGCACAGAGGTGGCCCAACACCTCCAAGGGGGATGGCACAGCCTTAGTATCAGCTCCAGAAAATCAGCAGAGTCACGCTGCCCCTGCGCTCACCATCCCATCTCGCCAGGGCTCCTCAGCGGAGGCATACAGCGCATGGGTGCAACCACAGCTTCGGAGCTGCTTTGGTCTCTGCTGTCCGCCCTGCTGCTGAGGCAGAGTTGTCTTGCGGAGCCTTACAAGGTGTCTCGGCCCAACACTTCCCACGGCTTCTCTTCCCAGGGTGGCAAGTGTTTGCAGATCCATAACATTTGCCTTTACCCAAAGTGACAGCAATACTTTTGAAACAGGATTTAAGCTCCTTTAAGACTCTCATCCCAATACACAGTTATGCTAAATCTCTCTGCCCATGCACATAACACATAAACAGCACTAGCAAATCCTAAAACAAGTGCAGACGCTTTATAATTTAAATTAATCGGGAAGCCACTTCATAGAGCAAGAAAAATGTGAATTGGTCTGCTCGGACAAATTGGAACTTCCAACCTTGGAAAAGCAGTGCACAGGTTAAAAAAGAAGTTCATGTCTAGTTAAAAAAACCTAAATAATAATAAAAAAGACAATCCACCTAAGCTCGGTGAAAAGTTTCTCAAAAGAATTGTGGAGGCTTTCCCTTGTCGATGAGCCAGACGCAACAGCGCACCCTTTAAAGCCTCTGCCCATCGCCTTGCAAGCTTGCTTAGATGATTTTCTTGTGCTCTCGTTTGGAGCACGTGCCAGGATTAGCGTGGGTGTCACGCCTAAATCTTTGCGGTCCTCAGCAGACCTCCCCAGCCGGCAGCACTGCGGTGGCAGGGTAGATTTCCTACTGTAGGATGGTGGGAAATGCCAAAAGGCACAGGACAGTGGGAAATGCCAAAAGGAAAGGATCTGGCCTTGTTGGCAGTGTTGGTGTTGACAGCGAGTCACCCAGCTGCCTCTGCTGAAAATTAGTCTCTGTCTCTCCAGCCCTGATGAATATTGATGAACTTCACAGCATCAAAAGAAGCAAAGGCAGGACAGCTGTTTGAGGGGACAAACACTTCAGTTCTGGATTGGGGAGAAAAAAAAAAAAGACAGAGAGAGACAGATAGGGGAGTGGTTGTGATGAGCCAAGACAGTCTTCTCCCTTGTTTGTCAAAACATGATTTACTGACACACTTCCATTCACCCCGTGGCTGCCAGTGTCCACATCCTATGTCCACAAATCTCTCTTGCTAATTGGATAGGCAATATGTGGGCTGCCTCCTCTATAAAAAGCTTCTCTGAACTGGGACATTTCCCAGCTCATTTTAATAAATCATGACTGTAATTAAATTCTTTTGCTGCATATTTCTGCAATAAAATCTGTATCATTCACTTATTAGCCTTCTTTACTGTCCAGCTATCATTTTGTCTTGCTTCTGAAGCTGCCTCTCCTGCCTGGTCATTTGAAGAATGCCATTTGCTTTGAATCCCTAATCTAATTCAGCTGCTTTTCCCTTATCTTCAGAGCCCCTCCTCATTCTCTCTGTCCCAACAGCCCCACTCCTGCCTCCAGCCACTGTCCCTGCCATCAGTGACCACTTCAACTCACTCTCGATATTTCTGCTCAATAAAGGTGTCCCATGGCCTCCCGAACCACTTCCACCAGCATGCCAAGTGCATCTGAGGCTACCCCTTCCCAGTGGCCACCTACCAAAAGCACTTACTTACATAGCAAAACCCCTTTGTTAATGACATTTGTTCCTCTTTTCTTCTTTTGGGGCAGTGTCTGTGCTCCCTTATGGACTTTCACAGGGTTTAACACACCGCAAGTGCTCCTGCAAAGCAGAGTAATCATCTCCACCCAAGCAAAAGACTGTCCCAGAGCTTTGTCAGACTCTCTACAAGAAAGTGCAACTTGGAACTGCATTGCCCTCAGGGCTGTCAGTCCCTGAAGGCCTCAGAGTCTTGTAGTGAGGGGACACGGAGTCCCTGAAACACTTGTGCTGGTTTTTATGAGGAAGAAGCCAAGAGATTAGGTTTGCCAAAGTTTCTCATAGCTGTGATTTCCCTTTTATGTGGGAAGAACATGGGGAGGAAGCCCTGAGCTGGACGCTCATGTTCCTTTAGGGTTTGGGGAAGGCACAAGGCTTGGAAGAGCTAGGCTGGCAGCTGGGGTACCAGCTAGCTACCTGCAGGCTACAGCCATCTCAAAGCAAATGCAACCATCTCAATAAGGGGCCAGTAACGTCAGTCACGATGGACAGGCACTGCTTTGGCTCAGCAACATTTTTCATTATTCGTTTTGCTGACTTAACTGGTCAGAAGCAAAAAATCCATGCATTTGGAAATTCTTCCAAATTTCTTCATCGGAGCTGCGGTTTCGAAGCCTCAGATGGCCAAGGGTTCCTGCTGGATCACATCTGCGAGGACACACCATGCTAGCTGCACCCCACGCCAGCTAAGCAAGGGGCAGGACGCTGGTGAACGAGGGGAGGTTCATTCAGGCCCAGACTCCATCCTGTACTGGAGACTGTGGCACAAGGCACTGAAGACAGAGCTCTTGGGAGACACCGTGGTGAACGTCCCCAGCCAGAGGTCTCAGCCTTCTGCAGCTCTTAGCTACAAATTTCAGGGTCTGGACAGAAATTAATTTTCTTTGGGGTTTGTTTTTTTTTTTTTAAACCACCAAAGTCGGAATTTCCCATGGAGAGAAAAAAAATTTCTAACCGTTTCTGGCAGCAAAGACCTTGAGGCACCCAGGCAAACTGAAGCGTAGACTTTTTAAGCAATTCACCCACTGACTATGGAAAAGGCTGTGGGTACAGTCAGAAGAACCCAGGAGCCCTAGCTTTAAGTCCCACTCAGTCATCGCAAAACTTCTCTTGGTTATCATTTTCCTAAAAGTCCTGTCAATCCTAGTGTCTGGAGGTAGTAGGACCGATCTTAGGACCTATGTTTTGGAGAAAAATGGCAAAAAAATAAATTGCAAGGAAATAAATGAACCAAGAAGCTGAATGGGATGTGGGTCAGATAAAGCGGTGTAAATATCCAGTCTTCTCCTTGCTTTGAAACAAACAGCGTTTCAAATACATGGATGCGCGAAGCAGCATCTTGTTCTGTGCTTCTTCAGAAAACTTCTTACCAACTTTTTTTTTTTTAACAGGGTCATTTTTAAAAGGCAGAGTCCTTTGTCTTGCACTGCCTCAAAAGCATAATGTAAAAAGTTTTAATGCATAAAGTTATAATGTAGAGTTGGTTTTATACTGACACTTAGTTGTTTCAGATTCAAAATAGATTGAGGTATGCCTCCTTTTTTGCATAACTCCCAGCTCAGCTTCAAATATGTTAAGTGGGAAAATTAACATTAAAATGAATCCTTAAACTGCAATTACTTGGAAGACTCAGAGCATGAAGCATTCAAATGGGTCTCTCAGTGACCCAGTTAAACTATACAGATCAGTACTGCGATTTGGCTGCAAGCATTTCAGAGACTCGGGGATGTGGAGGCTCTACCCTGCTCTCAGCTTACCTCTACTTTTGTACTGTAATGCAGTCCAGAGAAACAAACAGATCTCCAGAACACTTTTCCCTTGAATGCATTCCCATTAGGCTGTGATCTTCCTCAGGTCTTACGAGGGAACGGGAAAATACTTGAGATTGCAGGTGAGTTTTACAGAGACAGGTCAAGGTATCTTGCGATTATCGGTAATACGATGTAGGTACCATTTACGCTGGCATTGAAAATGCAACTGCTGTGCCATGTTATTATGAAGGCAAAGCATATCATATCAGATCAAAGGGAGATAAAATTTTGGTATTTTCTATTATATAAAAATGGCTTTGTTGAAAGAGGCATTGGTGAAAGTATCATCTGAATTGTAAGAACAGCTTAAATGAACTGCTTTTTTTCTATTTATTAGAAAAGGCATATTCAGAACACACCAAGCAATGGACCGAGCTAATATAAAGCATTATACTGCTGCGTTGGTATGAAATCAGAGCGTCCTTGCCCTGCAAAAGGGTAGCAGAGCACACAATCAGCGTGAAGGGCCTCGTGAAACTTTGCCCTCAGGATCTCTGAGTTGCTTGACTTCCTCCAAGAAAATTCACAGACCGTTACCAAGGAAGCAAAAGCGACAAAGCTGTCATCTTTTCCCTTCTCTGTTTTGGCTCCTTGTGAGCAATCTTACTATTTTAAGGGTAAGTGTAGGACTGAGGAAAGCTTACAGCCACTGCAACACCCCTCTCTGGGCAGGGGAACATGCGTGGGGAGGGACTCCAGGAACTCCAGCCTCAGAGCCACCAGTGACAACCAAAGGGATAACCTCATCAGCTGACAGCAACAGCAAAGCCTTGTTTCCCCGTGGATTATCTGCTAGGGGAAAAGGAGCAGGATGTATTTGGCAAACGTAGGTGTTCTCAATGCAATAACACATCATGGATGCATTCCCCTTCTTTTCATTCCTAGCTTTAGGTTTCATTTCTTTTTTTCTTCCACATTCATTGGCAGCTGCTGGGCAGGGTCTGAAGGCAGCCCAGTGCAGTAGTCACGAGCGTGACCTTTCCCGTATCGCAGCAAGGATGAGCTGCGGCTGAGATAAGCAGCCTGATGTTCTCCAGGCATCTCTGCCGCAGCTCTCCCACTGACACCATTAGGGGACTAATGCCAACACATCCCCACAGCTCCTGGTCGCACTCACCTCAAAGAGCCTGCGCTCTCCTCCCTCCGCTCAGCAAAGCAGGCTCTCACAGCACGGTTTTGAATTGCCTTTGTAAATGACAGATTGTCCAATGCAGACGAGTGCTGTGAACCAGTAACCTGCCCATGTGGGAAAGCATTCATTGCTTTCTCCTTTCATGGTAGTTTGAAGGTGCTCCCCCCTCTCCTCCTGCCATCTACACCTGGCCCTCACCACAGGGCTTTGCCCTTTCGGTTGGATCAGGGCCACACAAGCAGATAATCTGACATTTGGCATGTGTGAGGTGATGAGAGGGTTTTTCAGGGCAGCAGGGTCACGCGGCAGGGCATGGGGGCTCACTGGGAAGCTGCCAGAGCCGTTCCACAGCCCCGCTCCTTCTCAGCTACTTCTGATCCTCTCAGTAGACACGTACCACAGTCGTGTCTATTATTCCAGGGACTGGAAGACAAGCGAAGGAGTGGGAACCACTAGTGAGGGAACAGGAATGGTAACGAGGGTATTTTTTTCCCCAAAATCAATTTTGGGAATCACATAGCAATTATGGTTACAAGGCAAAAAGAACACCTCATCTGAAATGTATATTTAAGGAGCAGCCATACAATACCGTAAGGCAAAGGATCATGTCTGAAAGCTCTTATTTCTCCAAAGAGTTAACTTCTTATTCTGTAAGAAAGCCCCAATGCTGTAAATAAAAACTAAATATTAAGGTGAGAGACTCAACCTGTCTGAAGCTACCGAACACTGAACTACTGCATTCAGTGGGGGCAGGACTAGACATACAGTGCATAGTGCTAAGACATAACTAGGTGTTCACAGGCTCAGTTCAACAGTCTCTGTAACCCCCATAAGGTAGTTCAAGGCAGCAATAAGGTTCCACCTGAGTCTTCTCTTCTTAAGGCTGAACAAAACCAGCTCCCTCAGCCTTTCCTTGCGCATTACAAACTCCTGCCTCTTGACCATGTTAATGGCTGTCCACTAACGTTGCTCCAGTTTATCAATGTCCTTCCCATACATTTTGGAAGCCAGAACTAGACACGTTATGCCAGATGTGGCCTCACAAGTGCTGAATAGAGGAGAACGATCACTTTCCTTGACCCGCTGGCTGTAATGATGGTAACGTGCCCCATGTTTGGTGTGGTTGGCTCTCATTGT
The DNA here is from genome assembly GCA_008658365.1 of Alca torda. NCBI lineage: Eukaryota > Metazoa > Chordata > Aves > Charadriiformes > Alcidae > Alca > Alca torda. The sequence goes on along the minus strand of CM018076.1, from coordinate 66,120,670 downwards.
TGCAATGGCACATACTTGACTCATGTTCAGCTTGATGTCCATCAGGACTTTCAGGTCCTTTTTGATTAAGTTGATTTCTAGCTCAGTCCCCACCTTGTACATGAGGTTATTATTTCCCAGGTGCAGGACTTTGCATTTGCCTTCTTGAATTTCATAACGATTCTGTCATACAATTTCTTCAGCTTGTTCATGTCCCCCTGAATGACAGCAGCCTTGCCCTCCAGCATATCAACTACTCCCAGTATACAAAATAACTGGAAGCAACATCTTGAAAGATATGATAGCTTAATGGTACTGTGTAAACTCAGAATAGAGCAGGACTGACAGTTATGCCATATTCATCCTTCTACTGGAAAGCACCCTGTGCTGCTGTCCTTCACGGGCTACCTGATGCCCTTACTTTTGAAGATGAAACCAAAGGATGATGTGGTTTAGAGAGAAGGCTTTCAGAATTCCTCTGAGAAGATTTATCAAGGACTAGTAGAATTAAGGTGCCTTTTTATCTCTACCTCCAGTCCCAGAAATCAAAATTATTAGCATCAGTCCAAAGCATGAAGCACATCAGCTAATCTGGGAAAAAAGATGCACTTTCTTGTGACCTTAACTCAGTCATATAGGTCAGGCAGCAAAAATGAGCTGCTTAAAATAACATCTAGGCTGAGCTTCACTGCTCTTCTATATAGGCATTTGTCTACAGGAAGAAATAAAATAATCAAACAACCGAATGGCTGTATTTCCTCCTCAGAGCTGCTTATTCATTCAAATAAAAAGACAACAGCTAAGTAGCAACAAACAAGAGTTAAAGGGAAGATAATGCTGCATTCTTAGTCATGCAAAACCTCAATACCTATTGCTCAGGATGAAGGGGAAAATGGTTCCTCTCCACAAAGAACTGCTGACAGCAATATCTGCACCACCTTCTTCCTGTTTTCACTCTTTCACACACAGTGGTGGCTTTTACTTGACCCGTTTGGATTGTCTATCAGAGCACGTTGAAACACTACGCAGTAAGTCAATGCAAATCAATTCTTAAATCCATTAGAAAGAGTCAAGCGAACGCTTAGAAAAACCCAAGGAAAATTCAGAGAAACTTACCACTTAGGACAGAAACATGAGGCAGCTTCCAAGTTCAGACCTAGATGGCAGGAGGAACAACTGTGAAGACTCATCCATCTGAAGGAGCAGGTGGACGGCCTGTCCTCAGGATGGAGATTCCTGCTGGCACTGTCCATTCAATAGATGATCCTCTCCTGGGAAGAGCTGACCGCTGCACTGAGCTTCTCTAAGCCAGGAGACCAAGCCCCACTTCCCTTGATTTCAGCAGGTTTTTGGACTGATGTCCAACATAGATGTGCCTGAATTGTCCACAACAAAGAGCTGTTGGAACAACACCAGTTGAGTTAGGCTAAGCATGTTTCCTACTTACCTGCAAACTCCCCAAAAGAGGTGCTAGAAGTTGAATTTGGGGAGGTAAAATAAACTAGAAAAGAAGAACTCGGAGAAAGGGACCTTAAAGATGCCTCCTCTTTCAGCTCACACCAACGTAAAGGGCTAGAAAACCCATAGCGTGTTTATAGCACAGAGCAGAACATCAACCCCTCCCTGACCAGCTCTGAATGCCTCACTGCTAGGGGGAGTGGGGGGATTTTATGACTTCCTTGTGAAGGCTTCTGCTCTATGGAAAGATGTTTTTCAATTCACTGGCAGCACAGTATAGGTATAGGTAGGTATAGGTAGGAAAGGGAGTAAGCCAAGGACAGTAACTATGCAGTTAGAGAGAGAGGGAGAGAGACAAAGGAGGTAGGGCATGGAAGGAAAGCACTTGGCAGTTTGAAGAACAGCTTTTTCATAAAGCAAAGGGTACAGGGAAATGTTGTACCAACTAGAAAGAGAAATTGTATGTGGAAGGAGCTCTGTTTCTTAACTCAGAAAATGCCCAGCCAGTCTAAGAAGTGGGACATGTGCACCATTATCCCACACTTGCCCTTTCTTTTTCTCTCCCAGAGGATGCAGAGCTGGGGGAGAGACTCCCCATCTGGGGATGACAGCAGGAACTCCGCTCAGAGTTCTCTTGCTCAGAGTCTGCGGGCTCTGGAAGTGGAGTAGTGGTTCAGGAATGGCCACCTCTCGTTGCTGCAGCATTTTGCTGAGGCAGCCAGACATTGCCTTGAGGGGGCAACCACTCCGGATCACCCTCCTCTCTTCCCCCTTCCCGGCTTTCTCTCTCCCATCGCTGTTGAGCTGAATAGGGCAGGAAAATCCTGCCACCTTCAAAGCAAGATCACAGTTTTTCCTGAGCTCAAAACAGAGGAGGCACTTTGGATCCACAGTCTTGCTGCTATGAGAGCCATGGCAGAACTGCATCAGCTCCACGGGGTAACCTGGCCTCCACAAACAGCGGGGACAACCAACTGTGGTGCTCAGGCATCTGGGAAACGCTGCGAGCTACGTCTCAGAAGACCTTTGCACTCAGCCAAGGCAGATTTGTCTCTGCAAGAAGCAGATTCCTGACATCTGTCTCCCACTGATTTCAGGATTCAGCAGATTCCTGCCTCCCATGGCATCTCTCTGCCGTGAGAAGAAGTTACTTTCAGCTGCCTGCTCCTGAAACTGTTTCCTGCTGAGCCTGAAGCTACATCCCCTCTCCAAGGCTCCTTAGGCCAACAGCACTGTACAATGCAGGGTAGGACGGGTCAAATAATTTTGCCACTAAAAAGGCAATTTCAGTTTCCTTGAAACCCCAGGACATCTGCAAGCAGCTTCCACCAAAGAAAAAAAAAAAACCATAAACATAAATTTCAGCTTCATCAGAACAAAATTCTCTTAGAAGATCTCTACTTGCAACAGCTCTTGCCAGCAGTGAAGAAAGGAGATGCTGCCACAAACCACTTTCAGTGACCGAGTGTTTGGCAGAGTCAGCTGGGATATGGGAAATCCTCTTCCCTGAATTAGGGCTGGACCCACAGACTCCAGTGTCCTTGCTATACCCTTTAAGGCAAAGGGGGAGTTTTGGGATCTCCCTGTTTTGTGGGACTGGAGAACACTGCTGTCACAAAGCCCCATGAGCTCCTGTCCTGAGATTTAATAAACAGGAGCTGGAAGGTTTATGCTGTCTTTTGAATAATATTCAGCTGCAGGGAGTTATTCCTATGGCAGAAAATAGCCCTTCTGTTGGCGTCAGGATCAAAGCTCAAGTAGGTTTGCTTTTCTGCTTATCCTAGACCGTGTCCTCAGAATAATCTTTTTGCACATGGCCATTTCCTTGGGGTTCTTGCTTTCTTGGCTCCGCTTGCAGATAGTCTGAATATTTACCTTGTTTTCCAAAGAACATCTCTCTCTCCAGAGGGCAAGCTAACCTGCTCATTTCTTCATTTTCATTCGGTGAGCCATTAAATCCAGGGAACAGAGTCTGTGTAGTGGAAACTCACTGAAGTGCTGGCTGCTAGACCTGCCTGAAGGATATCTTTTGTCCCAGTTCAGCTCCTAGGCCCACTTTATCCTTTGGATGCAACGTGCACCATGGAAGCGCTGTTGGCTTGTTGTCCCCGCGACAGAAAAATAATCAGCCTAACCACAGAGAAATGACATATATTGGCTTGTCAGGCATTTCCCTTCCTCCACAACTCCTTTTGTTGCAAAAAGAGAGGGCCGAAATGGGAAAGCAAGCCCTTGTTTCTCTTTCACGCGCAGTGAACTTGAGCTCGCTCACCCAGCAAACCTGCAGGGACACCCGCGTGTCGTTCCCTCCGCCAGCCCAAAGCCACTGACTTTGCTCAGTCTCTGCCTGACAACCACCCAGAAGGAGCCAAAGCAAGAGGCGGAGGCTCAATAAAATAGATGTTGTGCCTCACTCTGAAATAGATACAGCAAGATGAGCTGGTGAGGAAGAAAGAGTCAATTTGTCTCAGGCCCCTGTAAAATACCGAGACTGTGTTCTCAGTAATATGATCAGATTTGGGGCTAGATGATCAGTCTTGGCAGTTCCAATACAGTCTGTCTGCCAGCACTGTAATTGTAAACACAACCAACATCTGAATATAATAATAATAATGATAAAAAGTAATGTTACCATGGCCCACACCCACTGGGACGTCTCATTTTTGCTTTGGCTTCAGGATAAAGGATGATGAGGATGTTTGGATCAACAGCTTCATTTCAGCCAGTGTTTCTGATAAGTCTGTCAGCACATTTGTCTCTGGGAAATATTAAGCACAACATAGAGCTCATTCCTAGATGATGTACAAGCAGCTTGTTTTTCTCATTTCACCACAAATCTTATTTATATATACACTGCAAATAGATGGATACCACACACACAGCGCATCTATGGGGCCTGATTTTCCAGAGTTATATTAGATTTATGACCTTGTAATTCCACAGACTTTAATGAGTTTTACCAGAATAAAGCTGGTTCCTAAAGAGAAAGGATATATTATGAACTTGCACATATTACTTGTGTATCCACGCAGAAATGCTGGTATAGGCAGAGACCCGGCACACATGACAATAGTTAAATTTGCCCTGTATTTACTCTTATAAGACCCTGATTTCAGTTGCTCTTAACTGCCAAACATTCAGTGTTCGCAGAAGTTTTCCTTCTAACGTGCTTGCCTCAGGCTAAATATTTTCAGACACTTCCAGCAAAATTAGTCCAGCCATTTTGAGGAGGAATTTAGGGAAAACCACAGTGTTTCACCAATATTAAGAAAGGCTCCGACTGCCTTATTTAAAAGCTCTTGAAGCAAGGCTTCAAAACACTGAAAGGAAGTAGTATGCTGTATCCCAGAAGTGGATGTGCTGCTGCCTTGGAAATCTGTCCGCAATCCAAGAGAGACGTGCCCAGAGCCAGCAGTTCACACTCAGCTGTTGACTTTGCACCAAGCTCCGAGTTACCCATATGTGCTTTGCACTGGCACGCGCTGTCGCGACGGGAGATCCCTGCACTCGCAGAAGCAGCAAACCCGCGGTGGATGGTTATAAAATCATCAACAAGGACCTGATCAACGCCGCAAGTGTTCTGCCACACGACCGCGCCGTGTTTGCTCTGCAGGCTTCAGCGAACGGCAGCTGGCTGGCAGAGTTGAGTGGGCCACAGAGAGAGCAGCCGGGCAATATGGCCAAGCGGCAAACTTTAGGGAAGGCCAGAAAGAAGGAATAAGAAAGCTGCCCTAAGTTAGAGTTGTGGGAGTTGTTTTGGGTTTGTTTGTTGGTTGTTTTTTTTTATTTTAAATAAACAGCTACTGACAATGCCCTGGTTAGCACTGCCAAAAAATCCCTACTATTGTCTTTGCTTAGGCAGGGCTATATTCATTTCGGCTGCTTACCCCTAAAGAAATACAGAAAATACTGTGGAACAATGTGCTTTTCTCGGTGCATGAGCAGTCTTTAGGCAACACAGAAACAGAAAAATTTAGGGTGGACCGGGCGTCTGGAATTAAAAGGTCCGACACCCTACCACAAATTTAAGCCAGGACCAAGCCAGCTTTTCTGCAATTCTCTGCTGCTGGGGATCACTGTGGCATAAAGCAGAGCAGAAGCATGCACAGATGGCACCTCTCCTTCTGTCACCTTGCTCTCAGTGATGACACCCAGATTGTGCAGGTAGAAGGAAGCGACCACCTTCACAAGTGACGGGGAGTGACGGCGGAGCTGAGACAGGAGGGATGTCCGTGTCTGCACTCTTCCACTCAGCAACTCGAATAAAAGCCTAGCTTCTTCAACTATCTTGAGAACTCCTTGGCAAAGAAGGTGGCCCACCTTCTTCTAGCAGTTGGCCATACAGCATTTCCCACACCCTGCAGCCCAGTGGTTCACAGTAAACCCACAGGGCATCCCATAGAGCAGTCTACCTTTAACTTACATTTAATTTGATGTTTAACACAACTCTGCAGACTAGCTCCTGACCACTCCACTGCGGCCACCGACAGTCGTGGGCTGCAGACCACCCTGCCAGAGCAAATAGCTCTTGAGTGCTCTCACTGCAAGCTCTTAACTCAAGTGGAGGTCTCTGCTAAATCTCAGTCTAAATAGCTCAGCCATTTTGCTGACCCCTGTGAGGGTACATATGGTTCCATATGGTGGGAAAGCTGTTTTTTTCAATTTGCTCCTAAGATCAAGTGTAGGAAAAGATATACAAACCAATGTTAAGAGAAAATTAAGGTTGCAGAATCAAGCACTTGCAAGCCAGGAACTGGCTGACAAGGTCTTAATCACATGAAAGAAAGATCTAAATAAATATGTTTTGATAGGCAAAAAATGCTCTTTGAAAGACAGGCTAGATAAATAAAAATAAAAGAATGAGTCTGCTTTGTTTGAGAACAGCTTCTTAAATCACGGTTGCCTTTCCAGACCATTTCCTTCTCTCCTCCCTAAACTCCTGCCAAATTGCAGCTAGGTTTAACATGAAGATTTCATAAAAGGTTAATCTTTGCATTTGAGAAGTAAGCAAAGTTTGGGCTTCAGAGGTGATTTTCTTAGATCATTCTGAAGAGTTATAATGGTGTAAATTGAGTACCCTAAATTTACCACACTGAAAAGCTGCAGCACTACATAATTCTTCCTGTAATTTTTCTTCCTCTATAAAGATGACATTCACCCCTGTGGTGGGTCTCCTCTAGTTAAAGGTTAGACTTATCAAGGTGAAATCTGCTTTCAGGAAAAGGAGGAAAAAAGATACCAGAACAAGTGTGTTTAGGGTTGTGCAAACAACCCCAGATTTCCCCCCACACTTCTCTCTCATCAGAGACATCCCAAATAAGTGTCACATTTGTTAAGTTTCAGCAAGGGAAAACCATTTCCCATAAACCCAAGGAAGGGTACTGGCTGTGAGACAAACAGAAACCTCCCCAGGCCAAGCTGCATCTGTTTTGGAGGACTGTAGCCAGCAATCAGTGAGCCCCGTAGCCTGCAACGGCTGAAGAAGGCTGACCAGCCAGGCCATCCCCACTGTTCATTGCCTAAGCATCAGCCCAGCATGCACCTGCTACTTGCAGCAGAGTCCACATGGGCAGCAGATGTTCTCGGGTTGGCACTCGCATCCCACTCCAAAGCGTTACATCAGCTCACGCCAGAGGAGAGGCAGGATGTTGCCGTTCCGGCTCCTCAGATGCATTGTGAGCAGTGTTGTGCTCGGGGTCCTGTTGTGAGAACAGCAATAGGGGCCTGAAGAGAGGAAAGCAAAAGTCACACTGTAGGAGATATCTTTGGAGCCCATGCTGATGACCCATCAGACCCCAGCTTACAGGGGACACTTATCAAAAGGCTTTGACTGCTGAGCAATACCAGGGAGGATAAAAAATAAATAAATACAAAAACAAAGAAAGAAATGTGGCAAAACAAACAAGAAAGTCATACGAAATCAAAATAAATTCAAACCTTTTTCCTGAGAAGAACTCATGCACACTGCAAGCCCTGCAGCTACAGTCACAGGCTTCACAGAGCCTTATCTGCAGGTCAGAACGGGCAGCTGAAGCAAACAGTCTCAAAATCTGGCTACTCTGTTCACACAGATCTTGTGGAGGAGGTGAGCAGGATTTTTAAATGCTAATCAGGTGGGAAACTTGTAGAGCAAAGGAGTACGGGAGCAGCACAGGCTGCAAAAGGCTAAACCTAAAAGGATCAAACTGTAAGACAGCCACAGCTTGAGGCAGGGATGGGAGTACAAAGGAGAGGGTGATTAGTAAAGGAGGGCTCATTTAAAATGGGAACAAGTCTTAGTCCTACCTGTCAAGGTCTGTCTTTCACCGATAGAAGCTATGCCTTTTTCTCAGGAGCATTTTTACTAGACCCCAAAAAATGCAGACATTGGTGCAGCCAAGATCATAGCTCTGGAGAAGGGCCAGCAGAGTTCAAAGCCCCTGGTTGGAAACCAAAGCAACGCCGATAAGCATTGAGGGAAAATTTATGAGGTCCTGATTGCTAAAAGCGTATGTTTGGGATATAAAAAAGTAACAATTATGCCACCCACATTGTTTATTCTTTTCTTATGTGTGGAGCTTTGGGCTAGCATGTTGAAACATAAAACAATCTGAGCACTTTTTAGATAGGATTTATAGCATTCCTGGACTGACATTTAGTATCATGGCTTGCAGTGGAGCATACTATTCAACAAGCCACCTGCCTTTATAAATGTCACTATTTGGGCTCGAACTTGATTTATGTATAACTCAAAAGAACTCCTGTTCTTTCAGTTCCTGCCTGTTTATGTGGAGGTTTCATGGCACACAACACTGAAAAAGACAATTTTTAGAAAATAAAGGTTAAAGTCTTGGGTGATCTATCTTGTTTTGAAGCAGTAGAAAGGGGCATGTGAAATTTGAATTCCAGTAAAGATGCAGGACTGCCCGCAGAATAAATTGGTCTTGGCTTGTGCAACCAAAAACCCTGTGAGAAATACAGAGAATGACCCACTCGCAGTGGAGAGCAATGGTTCACCTGGTAAAGTGGCAGGTGGCCTTAGGTTTTCCCATCTGGAGGTTCCCGAGCCTTTTACAATGCATGCGAGCTGCCCAAAGGGGCTCACTGGCTGCAGGGATTCCTCTTTGGTGCAAGTGCTGCACAGAGGTAGTCAGTAGTGATCCAGCCACATCCATGGTGGCAAACAGTGAACCAAGCATGGGATGCAGGGAGATACAGGCGTGTCAGGACTGCCATGTGCTAGAGCGTTCAGATTGCACAGTTGGACACACCACAGCACAGTCCCAGAAACCATCTCTCCAATTGCCTTCACAGTCATCAGGAGAAATGAAGGCAGCACCTGGAGGCAAACCTCTGCCCAAGAGCAGTGACAGAACCAGCACTGGTTGTATAAACCACTCTTGATTCTGGCTATATGCTCAGGCAGCTATATTAGAATCACAGAATAATTTAGACTGAAAAGGACCTCTGCAGGCCCTCTAGTCCAATGTTCTGCTCAAAGCAGGGCCAAGTAGATTAGGTGGGTCAGCGCCTTGCCCTTACTCATTAGGATGAAACACATGCTGCCACAGCTGCTCTGTTGCCTCTTTAATCACAAAGACATATTAGCTAGACGTATGCTCCAAAAACAGAACATTTGTCACCTGGCCTTAGGGTGGGGATACCGTTGGGCAGCAGAAGCCATTGGTAAATTTACTGCATAGCCTTATAACACAGTGGAGCAGAGAGAGGGCTCCATCAAACTCTCATTCCTTTGCTAATGCAAACCTAGTAATTTTCTGCTTTACAGGGAAGAAAAAGCACATATAATCATAGAATGGTTCAGGTTGGAAGGGACCTTAAAGATCACCTAGTTCCAACCCCCTGCCACGTGCAGGGACACCTCCCACTAGACCAGGCTGCTCAAAGCCCCATCCAGCCTGGCCTTGAACACTTCCAGGGATGGGGCATCCACAGCTTCCCTGGGCAACCTGTTCCAGTGCCTCACCACCCCCACAGAAAATAATTTCTTCCTAATATCCAATCTAAATCTACCCTCCTTCAGTTTGAAATGTTTCTATTCACACCAGAGACCAGGAAACTAGGAGGTGAATAAATATGTTGAGATAGTTCACAGAGCAATTGGGGGTGCTCCATGTCTCTCTCTAAAATCTCCATATGAATAATCAGGTCAGAAAACTAGTATTTTATAACAGGGACATAACAGACATTGCTATGCTTTAACGAAGCTCTCTTCCACTTAGCAGAATATGCTGGTCTGACAGAATAATTTCTTACCTGGGTTTAAACATTTTGGTGTCTGAAGGTATCTGGTATCTTTCCGCTATCACCATCAATTAAGCCTTAAATACTGTAAAGAAGAGGGAAGCTAAGCCTACACCTGTCACCTCATGCAATCAAACCTAACCAAAAATTTAGCCTCCTGGGAATGACAAATTGGTGACATACAGAATGAAAATCATCTTGATGGCTAGCTGAGCTCTGCCTGACCTGATCTTCCTAACATGCTTGCTATTAAAAAAATTTAAAAGCTACATGTACATCATTCTTGAAGATCATGGGATGAAAAATCATACATGACAGAAATCCCAAGGCACAACTTCTGGCATGTAATGGGAATCGCTCTTTGCGTTTTGTTGCAGAAGGTTTATAAGTGGTTGTACTCCACTCTTGGAGCATTTCCTCTACAGCTGACTCTTCCTATGCAGAACATATAGTCCTGCAGGCAAAGACTGGCTGATGGTACATCAATTGCAGAAATGAGTTCTGCTTGGCACAGACGAGTAGTCTCCTTTGTACTATTTGAACACATGGGAGGAATGAAGCAGACACTTCCAGAATCCTATGAATTCTAATATATAATGTAAAAATACCCCATGCTAACAATGATCCTGAGGACAAGCCAACATACTAAAAGCAATATTGTTGTAGATGGAACTTCACATCCCTCCTGCAAGCAAAGGGAACAACACATACAAAGGTAAAGCTCTTGTACATCAAGATCTGCAAAGCAACTTTGTGAATCTTACAACCAAAATTTGTCACTCTGAATAAAGGCACTCTGTCATTCCCTGAAAGAAATAAAAACAGGGCCAAATGCAAGACAAAAGTAGGAACAGGAAGAAAAATTGTCCTAGAATGCTAACAAGAGCTTTTCAGAACACTGCCAAAAGGGATGCTTGGCAGAGGTTACAGCATCAGAAATCATGTGTATCTAGGATCTTCTCTCAAATACTCCTTCCCTCGATGCTCAGTTGGCCTAGGGAATCAAGGTGATGGTGGGTATTGAGATTTCTTCTTCCTTGAGCCTGACAGGTGTACATACTCTCTCAGAAGGAGCCCATGAACACTTCAACAAAGTGAAAAATGAATCTCTCTTTATTCTAACAACGTTACATCTTTAAATGTTAGTCACCCATAGAATGGTACAGCTGAATCCAATACAATCTTCTTACGGACCCAAAGGTTGCTGGAGACCAAACCAGTGTCACACGTACATAATAAAACCTAGAGAAATGTCTTTTGCTATCAGCTTTCCTAGGAAATGCTGGACTTGAAGTAGCTCCCCAACACCACCAGAGAGATTGCATCAATTGAAATAATCACACTTTGCAAAGACCTTTTAGTACTGCAAAACTCCAAACCACAAACTGATCCAACAAGTGAGATAAGTAATATGGAAGCCTCTGTCTTTCAATGTCATCCCTGACTGTCTCTCTCCCTGCCTTATGGTTCCTGTAGCAAGTCAGGCACACGGTGAAAAAATGTTTCAAGCCAGTGGGTGGCATCCAGTATTATATGCTGGATGTGTCGTTGATAGTTTGAATATTTCAGATATTTTTAACTGCTGTAAGCAGTTCTAGGCAATCAAGTATTGTAATCAAGAGCACACAGAAGCTCAGCTATATCAGTTCAGTCAGGATTTCAAGGATTCACTTTTTGCAGCTCTGTCAGTTAATGTGCTGGGACGATACAAGCAGGTTTGCTCCCTGCTTTGGTGCAGCACAGCCATTTTCAGAACAATGATCTTCCTGAGGACTCCCTGCTCTGCTCAGCTTAGGGAATAGTTATTTCAGTAATGGTAGCTTTCTGCAAGGAAATAGGAAAGGTAGCCCTAGTTTGAGATATTCAGAATTATCTGCCGTGGTGAAAATCTCTGGGTTCCCGTGGGCCAGGAAGCCATGCTACTTGAGAAATGATGCAGAGAGACTGTAGACAGAGAAAGATTATAGAGCAGCCAACCTCTTTCAGAGCAAGCAGGGAGCCGGTAGAAAACCCGTGATTGCTGCCCGGCCGAAGGACCCTGCCCGAGCAGAAGCAGGAGGGGAAGCCAGAACCCTCCTCTGCCTTTTCAGACGGATTCAGCGCTCAGCACCGCGGACAGCGGCTTCTCAGAACCACGGACAGCGGCAGGGCCGCTCCCCAGCCTGCCCACGCATGTCCCGGCGCCCACCCGGCCCCGCTGGCAGCCGCCCTCCCTCCCCTCCAGGCAGGTGGGCTCTCTAACTGTATTCACAGCTCTGTGTTTTCTCCCCAGTCTTGTGGCCCCTCTTCCTCACTGCCATGTTTTTACCTAGACCTGCCCACAGCCTCATCTCTCCTATCTGGCTTGCCGGTACGTCCGTAAAGAGACAATACAGCTGCACTTCACATTGACGGATCATTGCGAAGAAGCTAAAATTTCATGGCAAAGCTTGAGACTTGAAGGCACAGTTGTGGTGGCTGAGTGTCTCTATAGTAGGGCTGAGTAAATAGTTTCAGGGTCAGGAAAGTACCTCTACTTTCCCCTGCAGTAACACAAAGAAAATCACTGCAGGTGGCTTTCTCAATCTTCAAAAGCCAGTATTTCCCTGTCTAAGCCTTTTCTCCTTCTCCAATATGCTTTGTCATCTTGGAAAAGGTTAAGAACATGGGGGTCACAACCCATCTCCTCGAAACCTCCAGAGATCCCTCCATTCATCTGGTTCTCCCATGCTTAGATCCTTTGTCAGCAAGATCCTCCTTCTTCTCTTGTGAATAATGAGCCACCTGCTTCCCTCAGCAAGCAGAACCTACCAGACACCTGCTGACACTTTGCAATCCAAGCAGACACTGATTTCTCATGTAGGTTCTCCTTTTATACCTTCTCCCCCCAGCCCCCACTCTATAGTTCACGATAACACAGAACTCTGTAGTTCACGCTTCAGCTTTTGGACTGCTCTGAGGAAGTGACATACCCTTGCAATTGAAGCTAACGCTACCTCAAGCAAGCTGTAGTTTCCAGAGTTAGAAATTGCATGGTAGTGGGACTCATGCCTAATGCTCATTGCTTTTTCTGCTCATTTCCTTTCAAATGCAGAGTCTAATTATGCTCTGACTGTCTGAAGCAGAGCCACTTCATTCAAGATTATTGCCATTACCACATTTCAAACAAGTCAAACACCTGCCCTCCTAATCGCCTCTGCCCAGACAGCCCTGCCAAGCTATTCTGCCACTGCTAACCCCGAATTCCCCCTGCCCATCCTACAGGAAGAGCAGCAGGACTGACTAGATAAAATCCTGAGCAATCTTCTCTGATCTCCAAGCTGACTCTGCTTTGGGCAGCAGGTTGACTAGAAACCTCCCAGGCTCTCATCTAACCTGACCTATTCTGTGGCTGTAAGCACGGATAGTAAGAGAAATTGAAAGAAAACACAGCTCTGTAACATACTCCCCCCATGGATTTCCCTTCTTTATGGGTCTACATACTGCCCTTCTTTAGGGTTTCCCCCCAATTCTAAAGGATCAGCAAATAGTCAATAGAAAGTCCAGGATCTGGGCACCACCTGCCCAGGGGCTCGCCGCATTCAGTAACTCATAATGAGAACCTTACCTGGCTTCAGGTGCCTCTGTTCAGCAGATTTCCAAGCTGTTTTTTCAAGGTCCTACAAATTTGATGTTCATAGATTATCTTTCATAGCACTCACTGATGAACTGCTGACCTGAATGCAGCCTGATAAGTTTCCTGAATGCTGTAGTATCATTTGCTTGGGTTAGAGCATCCACAGGAAGGGACAAAAATAAAAAGCACCAAAACCATCACAATAGGTGGTGCAATTAAGGCAACATAACACAGTAAAACAGAAGAAGAGCTATAGCTCAGCTCCTGGACAAGGAAAGGCTGTAATTTACCGTAGCAAGACAAAGCATACGCATCAAATTACTCATGTTTCAGAATCTCTCTTATGTACAAGCATCAGCAAAACTGACTATATACTTGCACACAATCAGCAAAGAAGAAGTGGAGAATTTTCTTCTTTAATTACTGTAGGTTATAATCCTCCCGACTGTTTCTCTTTCCCCTCCAAATAAACCCACCAGGGGTGTACTCACATTAGCAGAATTACCCACCCAACCCAGATAGTTTCATTTCCCTGAGCTCGCTTCATAAGAAGAGAAGGAAATAGACTTTGCCAAACAGCGATTTAGAGCATCCAATAGCTTAGAAACACAACTCAGGTTTTCCCCCACTCTCCTAAAAAAGCCTAACAAGATATGCCTCCTAACCCAAATTAGGTGTTTAAAATCAGGTGGTGTGCTTATTTTTTTCCTTATCTCCCCATTAGCACTACACATACTAGTATTCACCTGTGTGTCTTTAAAGGTCATATCCACAGCTGGTATCTCCCCCCCCCCCGCCATTTTTCTTCAACTAAAAAGGGGATATTATAAAAAAACAGTAAGAAAATGTTACTCTACAAAATTATATTGTGAAACAGAAGACATCCAGTAAAGAATGAAATGCTTCCCAGTGCTTTAATACAGCTTTGGAAATTCATTAGATTATGAACTGTTAATGTCCTGTTAGGCAATCTCCTGCAGCAGAATAAATCTTGGACTTCCACCCCATAATGCAAGTGACCTTGGATTAAAGCCACAAAGATGGCAACAAAATAAACTAGTACATGTCCTTTGACATTAAGTAGCCAGTGGGTTTTTTTTTCCTGCAGCAGTACTGTCGTAAAGTAAAATCTGGAGTTAAAAGTCAACTACAACTCCATACCCAAATGAAAAGAAAATTAAACCTTCACCCACCCCTAAAATCGGGAACAAAGCAAGAATATGAAGCTATAAACTGAGTATTTACAGTTTATAAACAAAGCAATACTCTCTTTTTCTTGTCGCAGTTAACCTTGGATTTTTTTGCCTCATGTTTTCTGTATCTTCCCCAACCTGCTGTACAGTTACAGAATTTCATTCAATCAGGATTTGGGCCCTGATTCAGTAATTGGGCCCTGAAATGGTGAAAAAAAATGCTCAAAAATATATTTCACACAATACTGCATCTAAAGAAAGAAACAGAATAGTAAGAGAATATCATGATTAATAATCCATGCTTTGTGGGAAGATCTATCTGGAATCACTCCACCGTTCTTCCTAATTCAGCAGACCACAGCCACAAACCCCCAAGAGGTGCACATGCGAGAGGAAGACAGACGAATCCAGAATCACAATGAAGTGGGAACATTTCTTTGTTTACAAAAAGCAGAAGCCGAAGATCTAAGGCGAGATCCTGACACCCTGGAAGATCGCTGCATCCTAAAGCTATAGAACGGGCAGCAAAGCGAGAGGGTGACAAAGCCTAACCAGAGCAGACAGGAGACGAACACAAGTGCTCTCCCCCACCCTTGTGTGACAGGCAGCCAGGCACGATTCGCAACCACAGACAGCTGCTACTTCAGCCACGCAGTGGCAGTGGTTTTTCAGTATGTGGATTTTATTAGAAGAATATCAATCACGAAGTAATAGGAAATCCCATTAAACAATCAAATGCGCCTTCACAACCGTTAGGAAGAAGCAACCACAAGAATTGAGGCAGCCTAAGTCTGTGCAGGATTTTCCCTTCTTGACAGAACGACCTTTGGCAGCCAGGAGAGTCCTTTACATCCTCCAGCCTGGTGGCTCAGACAGCCCTGGGTTCGGCAATCAGCTGTACATAGAAATTGGAAGAGCACAATGGGAAAGTATTAACAACCTCCTTACGTCAGTCCTACCTTCATGAGATCAGTAAGCCTTTTGATTGACAATACAATGGGATAAATATTCTGTAATTGAACATCAGGAGAAGTAACTCTTCCTCGGAGGAATTTCCATGTTTGCTCTTCCACTGGAATCAGTGCTCAGGGGACTTCTTTTGCATGGCCTCTCTCTTGTTTTTCCCCCCACAATGATGCAGACAGACCCTGTCAGTCTTTCTTCAAAACAGTAATATAAATAGAGAAATTGAGCTAATCATGCTGTTCACCCTAACTGAGTTGATTCCTGTTTGTCAGAATTCAACAACTATGATCCTTGTTGTAGTGAGGAACTAGACTCCATATATCTGTAATCTTGCATCACGCCAACACATTTCTGAGTGGTCTATATATAGCAATGGAGGGTGATAGCTGGTTCTGTTCAGTGCACATTCAAATGCATTGTTCTCCGATTACTCTTGTTGCCGTTTTGTTTAACCTCCTGCATCCTCTGGAAATATACTTATGGCAGGAGGAAAACACGGCGCAGCGTATGCTTTCTCCACACAGACTCTTCCAGAGCACAAGCCACAACTGCTCCTGAGGTCCAAGTGTTCAGCCCCACAGCTGCGGTCAAATCCCTGCACAAAGGTGCGGCCATTTCGGTCCATTATCGCACCTTGCACAACAACCTGTCAAGACAGTCAGGTGCAAGGCAAGGTATGTTGTGCTAAAAAGGACAGTACGGATTATTTATACTTAATAGAGTAGGGAGACTTTGAAGCTGCCTAAGGCAGCCTTACATGTTGCAGTTGCATACTCTGCTTTACAAGGCGCTGAGAGCCAGAAGGCCAATATCTTTAATAAAAGAGAAAACATCCATTATCATACACTGATATGACCTTTCCAGGTTCTCTCTATATATTTTACTCTGAATCTCATTTATATGACTAGGGAGAGTTTTCCTGATGTGCACACAAATTCATGTAGCTTGAGCTCTGCCAGAAAAAACACAAATTCAGTAGGAAACTGCATGGGATTGGTTGAAGTCCCAGTGATTTAATGAAACAGGTAATTAAATTATTTAAATTATTCATTTATCATACCCGATAAAAAGAGAAAGCAAACACTGATCATCTTTTCACCACCACTGGGGACCAACCAAAGGAAATTATCATATTAAGAAATTTGGGAGTTAGAATTCAGCTTAAGAATGTGATTCCAGCTAAAAGATCAATGCTTTGTCAGAGGGCAGGAGGCGGCATAGGAGCTGTGTATTTACTTCGGTAAAAACTACACTCTCTAGAGCCTGTTAAAAGTGGGAATCACAACCTCCAACTCCACAACCGATCCAGCATGTTTGTTAATACCTGCAGAGAGGCTATAAGCTTCCCAACACCCCAATACACAGAACAGATGATATCGCAAGTCACCTGGAGTTCTGCTCCCGCGTCATCAGGTTCACCTCAAAGCCTCAAGAGGAATGAGCACTCCGGATGACAATCATCACCTATCCGAGAACCATTTTTCTACAGGAGAGTTCATCCTACCAAACAACCCACACAAGATACAGTTAAACAATGTCACTGTTAGACATATTAAAACTGCAGCTGAATAGGGGAACTCGCTGTTACTAAGCAATTTCATAAATTAAGCATGTTCTGGCAGAGTTCCTCTGGAAGGTATCAGCAGTGATCCAAACACTAGGACCTAGCAAATTTCTTGGTTGAAATCCTGCCTCCATTAGAGCCAATGGCAAAACTCCCAGGCACTTCTACAGAGCCAGAATTTTAATTTCTCATGCCAGATGCAACACACTGCTATGGCTTTGGGCAAACTACACTAACTCAACCTCCCCCATTATAAAAATGGGCCACTAACCACTGGTCTTGGAGATACTGTGGAGGATTCACAGAAGTGGCCCAAACAGGAAAGGGCAAGCATTATCAATCAGTGCAATTTGGCAAACAGGCTACTTCAGCAACTCACCGTCAGGAACGCTGATCCACTGATACAAGTCGAAATTGATCCACTGATACAAATACCAGGCTGCAGTTTCAGCAGGATTAATCTCTTGTCCTGTGGAGGCCTGGCAAAACTATCTTCTGTATGAACTCCATACACAGAAGACTGGCCCAAGCTCTGGTGCAATGCCCTCTCTCAGGACTGCAAGATGACTATCTTCACTATTTTGATATTTTGAGAATTGTATTTGGATGATCCGTAATGATCTTGTCTACATCAAACATCATCTATGTTCTTTTGCAGGCAAAGCATGCACGTGAGCCGTTGCCTTCACAAGTCTGAGATTAACAAACCCACACTGCTACACAAATGCACATATTAACTCTGGATAACGCACACATTTGTTTAAAATTAATTCTGGGGCGTTCTTGCAAATAAGTTTTATGGCTGTATGAAGAGAGGCTATAAAATGAGATTGGTCTTCTTGGTAGGTGGCATGTTACATTTTCTTAAGAAATATTATTCCTCCCATATAAATGCACAACAGATGTAACATTCGACCTAAGCAATAAGATTTATGACTATTTATAAAGCAAATTCAGCACAGCTTAAGAGAACACTGTACAGAATTCTTTAAGCTAGGAAGAGGTTCTTCTTGTCACCGATGCATGTTTTCCATTTGTCAATTCTTGCCCCCAAAGCCAACACAGAGTTTAGTATTTTAGGCTTCTTACAAAGGTGATGATCCTGCAACTCCATCTGCTAGCATAGCACATAGTAGTCTCCTTCTTGTCACTGCAGGCATGGGCTCATATCTTTGCTTTTAGTATCAAAAGAAATCTGCATGGCCTCTTTGGTCTCTTTTTGAGCCCGAAAACATTTCAGGTGATTTACAATAAGCATACTACTGATAGCACATCCCATCAAAAGCTATTTCACACATTGTTTGGCAATTACAGCTGTGATCAAAGAATGGAGTCTCACTTATATTGTCTTGTACTCATTTCTTTACCTCATGCACTTTTGTGTAAATATTTATTGTTTCATGTTTTCTTCAGAGGCCATAGTTCTTCCGTTTTCTAAAAATAACCTGCTTATGCATAGTCTTCTCTTTTCAAAGCACTGTTCTTCTTTCTTTTGTTGAGTTCATTTCTGTGCATACAAAGAAAGTAGTGAAAGAGGGATATGTGCAACTTTGCTAACAAACATGTTGAAAATATCTAAAAATGAGGAACAATTGTTGGATAAACACCTTAAATGGTAAACAGTCCTATGAAAAATCAATAGGCCTACATGTCATGTAGTAATTTTGTATTTTGTGTAAGGGCAAGAGACCTGAAAATTAAAACATACCTGGACACCATACTAAAACCTCATTTCAAGAAAACACTCATTTTTGTTGCTCAACAGCTTCAAGTACCAAGTCATTTTTCAGTTTTTGCATTTCACTTCATCTAAGGTAATCCTGGGTGGCCCAGCAGGCAGCCCCTGACCAACACTCTCCGTTCATCTCAGGTGAATCCTGGAGCTGACACTGTTGCATTCACATTGGGGAAATCAATGCATCTGAAAGTTCACCTCCTACCCCACCATGCACTTAGCCTAGCACTTAAAATGGGGAACCTCTATACAGACTATGAAGAGAATCCCAGCATTAATATACTGCTTTCACCTCGTTTTTCCGATACGGGTAACAACCAGCTTGTAACCAAATTGCTTTCTGATCCTGAGTTCAAAGCACCGCACAAAATTTGGGTCTGCCTGAGAAGTCAAGCACATTCTCTTCCTGGAGAAAGGCACAGGACAAAGTTCTTGGACACTCCTCTAGAAGATCCAGGCAAAATCTGGATCACTGCAGATCTGAGATCATATCAAACACATGACCTAAATTTAAATGGATGTCTTCCTGATTCCTACATCATTACAGTTATAAATGCCTGCATGTTCTCTTTGAACTGCTCTTCCCCAAAAGTCATTAGGCAGGGAGTGCTTGGTCAGTTAGCTCCCTAGCTATACAGCACTTTAAGCAGCCCTTTGGTAGAAGGTATGCTGAGAGCCTTTAAGAAAGGCTGTAATCCCACTGAGCGTCTCCTGTTGGCGATCGCATATCAGCCAGGGCAAGAGGTTCCTTGACTTTTTAAAGGGATGCATCTGTTCCTGCCAGAGAAAAATCACATTTAGTCTTTTACCTTTCATTAATGCTGTCAGATTCCAGGTACTGACATCCATACAGATGTTGCATATTCGATTTAAAAGTATCTGATTGTATTTGCAGTGAATATTACGATTAGATCCACAGGCCAGGGAAGTTTCTATCTGTCTAGTGCACAACCACTGATTTAGTTCTCTTTCGTTTTACACTGGTTTTGTCTGGCTTGTACAAAAGAAACAGCAGTGGAAGACATGTCAAAAGCAAGCAGCTTGGCCTGTTCATACATCCCCTTTATGATACAGCTTTATGCTAAGGCTTTCTAGTATCTGCAATAGTGTCCGGCACACCAGGAACATCCACTTCTACTCTATCATATCCATTTTGGGTAAGATTTGACATTCAAGAGACAAGAGGGCTATTTGCTCTCATAACGTCAAGAAGTTCTTAGCCATACCTGCTGTAATATGCTTTGCTGCAATGAGGGAAACATGATTGTCTGTCCACCTGCAAAGATACAGAGTGTCTTGGACTTGAAGAATCTCCTCAGTCAGAGGCAGAGATCCTTGAGGAACTGACCACCAGACTGTCAAACATTATCAAAAGACTGACAAGGGCATATCTCAGAACTGGGACTGGGAACTCCATTACATAGTGTATTTTTGTCTATCCTTTGAGCAAATTTCAGTACAAGGTGTGGGGATTTCAACGTCCCCATATTAAGAGGTAAATTACAGAAAGATTCCTCTCAAACCGCAGACACAAGTGAGGGGCTTTTGTAGTTCTGTATCATCTGCATACATCAAACAAGAAACTGTTCTACAGATACAAATGCAGTGGATAGATTGCATTGCTTCAAGAACAACAGGATTTTTAAAAAAATATCCCCTGAAATATCTGGTAACATAGTGGTTGGCAAAGGGAAGGAAAGGAGGGAAGAAAAAAGGCTTCTGGAAGTATTCTGGAAACAAAAGACAGTTAATCATTCACGTTGTGTACAATTCCTTTGGCTCACAAAAGTCTCAAGACAGACTCCTGCTTTATAGTAAAAAAAAAAAAGTAATAAATTAAAATCCTCTACTGTCCTACCTTCTCTCTTCTAAAATGTATGATGGAATCCAGAGTCACGAACTGCCTGGACTTCATAGGCAAGGGCATGTCCTAAAGCGGTTTATTTCATGTCTCCCTGACACACTGCAGGCAGCCTTTCCCCTTTAAGCGAAGAATCTCACAGTATAATTTTGTGTAACATTCTTTACATATTTCGACTTACACTCCCAATGCACGTTTGTTTCAATCAGACTGTGCACACGTAGGTTTTTTGGGAGATCTGCTGGGTTTTTCGGGTTTTTTTTAGCTTTTTCTTTAGCTTGATATTCTGCACTCTTTCTGAAGCTGGCCATTTTGATTAAAGATTTTGCTTTGTTACGAAAGCAAACCAAGTACTTCAACTTTGAAAGAGAGAGAGCAAAAAGAAGCAGCCAAAACAAGTGGTAATTCTTATTTTCCTTTTAAGAGTGACAAAACAGCATATGCAATTCAATACCCAAGATCAGTTAATTATATCTGAAACAGCAGCTTATCATGTAAGTTAACATTTGCTATGATTATAACCTATACAATGGTAATTTCCTATGTAAAGCCCCCCTGGTGCCCACATGAGTCACCTTCACACTTTGGGAACATGGGCATGGGGCAACACAGGTCACCGGTTATCAGCCTCTGTTTTATTTTACGATACATTCATGATTCTCTGTAATTCCAACAGCAAATACATCATGCTTGGTTGGCCGATGCTGGTATCTGATATTCCATGATTACCTTGGCTTCAAAGTGAGACAGTAATGCACATTTGTGTTACTCTCCCTTTAATGCAGTACAAAGCTGGACACAGCTCAGAAAGAAATCCCTAAAATCCATTACCTATTTATGATCATGTACAAACGGATATTTATCATGTTAAAAGAGAACCATATGCTAAAGTGGAGGCTAGAGCCCAATACATCTTTTTGGATGAAATCCCTTTTCAAAAAAAGGAATAAAATAATTAACATTTGCTTTTGCCAGTAGAAACATTTGCTCATGAATCTCCTGGGAAGGTAAGGGCATTTAACCTTATTACATGTCATCCCTTCAGACGTCTCTGACCCCCACTGCAAAATAGACAACAAAGATTCCCAACTCCACGCTGCTGATTAAACCCCTTGTAAGAAACATCTGGATGAAATTTTCTTGGCAGTTGATTTGAAAAGTATACAAGAAGTACAAGAAGCAGAACTAGGGAGCAGCCATAGTTCAGCTGAGTCACACAAAGATGATGCTATGTAAATGCAGATTTTTCCTTGAACGCATTAACTCTTAAATATTAGTTTGTGACTGTGCAAGTGACCTCATTAGCAGAAGGAAAATAAATCCCTCTTCTACTCTGCATGCCAGTGTAGAGAAGGCAAATGGACTTTGAAAGAAACCCAACTGGACAATATCAATTTTTAAAATAAAATAATAAAGGGCTTGAACAGCTTACCTGCCTAATACTTAACTTTAATTGTCAGGTAAGAGAGAAGTTGTCAGCCTTAACTTCCAAAAAAACATTTCTTAAATTTAATTTCAAAGCTTCTATGGTTTCTCAGAAACTCATCAAAAAGCTGGAAGTAATGTCTTCCTACCATCTCAGTCAATACACCCCCAGGCCTAAATTAGCAAAAGTGACCTATAATTTTCATGGCTTGACATTCAAAAAAAAGGATGTCCCTGTGCTCTGCTGCTTAAGCTTAAAAAGCCTGTCCAGTGCAGCTTAATATATTGTTCCCTTTTGGAAATACAGACCCTGGAACTCTCACAGTTTTCCGTATGTACAACAGATCTAGAAGTCAGAAATTTTCACTGTTGCTATTAAGTGAGTAGCAGCAGCAAAAAATCTACACAAACCAGGCCAACTTTACATTGCAGCTGCTATGCGTGGAAAAAAAAAATCAAAAGAAGCAGCAACAGGGAACAGCACCAGAGAGAATGTGACACAAAGGTGCAGGAAAAAGAAAAGCAGTGGGGAACCTTCTGCCCCACAGCTGCCAGGCTGAGAAAATTCCAGGGGATGGGGCAAGGAACGGGCAGAGACACTTTGGCCTTTTCCAGAAGCCAAGGCGTAAAGCGCTTCAGATTTATCTGACTGAATTATAATTACTCTGACATATAAAAAAAGTTAAAGTGTTAGTACAGTTCAGAGCCAGCAATCTGTAATTTGCTATAGTTGTTGAAAATTTGATGGGGTATGGGAATGGCTTTGACTTCTCAGTTGGGGCACTGATCTAAAGAAATACATATGTGCTTAAAACTGATTGGTAAATATTTTTAAGTCATAAAGAAATTAACACGTAGAGACAAAATCTGATCTAAACATTTTATCTCCAATCCAAACTTCACATTCTAAAGCACCACTGCTTATTTTGGCTACACCACTGTGATTCCAATAGATCTAAAGGAGGGGCGCCTATTCAAATTAGTACCGCTATCAGTTTCTCACTAAATGAACATATACACAAACACTTTCTTACATGTGTTTCAACTTACGAGAAACCACGCTTTGAAATTTAGAAAAAATCTGGCAGATAATGAAATTTCAGAATGGAACAAGAACAGCCAAATGGATTGCAGACCAGAAATTCCATCACAGAACTGTAAGAATAAGAAGAACTAAGTTTAGAGCTGTTTTTCTTCTATCAAGATAAAATATTGTAAATATTTTGTACCACATTATTCAGTACTACCACTGGAATGGTAATGAATGAATAAAACCAGAAAAGAGGTTTAAAAAATCCCAAGTAAAATCCAATATTCATCAAAAATACTGGAAATAAAAAGTTGTCATGTAGAACATCTACATGCAAGGGCCACACTGTTTGTCCAGGCAGGAGGTAGTATCAGTGTAGATTTAGGGTAGCCACCTGCCACACATTCCATTGTAACTCAAGTGAGTTGATTTTATAGCTAGGGGAAATAGTTTAAGACTAAGTGCATCAAGGGAAAATCTGCAATTTTATTAAGAATCTTTGATGTAACCAGTGTATGCATTGCAACTCCAACAGACACCTCCCTCTACACATTTGGTCTGCACCAAATAGGGAAGATGAGATAATATTTAGAATCCTGCAATGTGTATGCAACCAACAAACAACTAAACCAAGTAGGAAAAAGCAGGTGACAGGAAAACATGGAACCAAGGCTTACAGTGTATCAAGAAATGTCCTTACACTTAAAAAATTATAATGCACTCCAAAATCCACTTGTTCAGGCAATCCATGTACAACAGAAGGCACTGTTATCCATATGAATCTATCAATTCTGCACAGCAAAAACCTGAGAAGTGCAACTCAATCAGATGCAGCCTGGCCCCTCCCAGTCATTCAGGTTCCTCAAGGACAAATGTTTCCTTTCAGTCCATCAAATTAAAAAAACACCACAAGAATTTGTACATTACAGTAGCTGGTTAGAAAGAGCATTCTGGTGGGGGAAGCACACTGCTATTTTTCAGAAAACCATCAGCAGCATTAAATTACTCTCCCCTATCTCTCAGAAGTCACGATGATGTCAAGAAAATGTAATGATGAGACCCTTCCCAATGACCTTTGTAGTTGATCCTTCAGTTGCCACCAGGAGTACTTCCAGCAGAGTTAAAGGCTGTGATCAGTCCTTTGTTGTCAAACATGTAGCCACTTTCTTGGACTATTGTCTTAAGTCCCTAGAATTCAAAGGGGGGAAAGCATATGAAAAAGTCTATAGAGAACTCTTTTGCCAGAGACAAAACAGCTCAGCTAAGAATGCAAAGTTGTGGAAAAAATACTTAGTTGAGTCAAAATTTCATTCCTTAAATGCAGTGACAGTAATAAATTACACCCAGATTTTCTCTAAGTGCATAAACACACACACCTCTACAACAGAGCTGAGAAATTAATCCTCTGCAGAATCCATTTGTTACACTATCCTGCGTGCTTTTTGATTAAATCTGAATTTATTTTCCATGATGAAAGCTTTCTAAACATCTAAAACCTTACACTGACTGTGAAGGCAACGTTAGCAGTTAAAAAGTTACAGAACTGTTAAAGGCATAATAATCTATAGTAATCTTCATCAAATGCCTGGCTGACAGCTAGACAGTACCTTAATTTGCTCTTCATTCCAAATGTCAGATTGTGCAAAACTAGTTCACACCCTGTTCAAACAGCAGCACATGTCAATGAGAAGGCAATTAATTAGAAGCAACAGTAATCTCTCTGAATAACACACAATTCCAGGCAAGGGATAATATAAGTGCAATATCTTACTCATGCTTCTCAGGAAATGTTAATTAGCACAGAGATTTATTCTCTCTACTGTTACAGATCAGATGCAGTTCCAACATCCCTGCAACAGATAAAATGGCCCCAGAGAAGTGACTCACCTGCAGCATTTCGCCGGTGTTCTGCTAATGTATGAATTTCCTGCAGCTGTTTCTTCTGATCCTCACTCAACAGTGCTGTCAGCGAATGGTACCAGGCTGCATCTCGGCTCTGCACCGCTGTCAGAACAGGAACGGATGAAAAGTGGTTATCAGGTTACCTTGCAACTTAATTTCAGAAGAACAAAATGAAATACATGGAATCCCTGGTTGGTTTTAAACAGAACTTGCACTGCAAAACAGGTTCATATTCCTGTTAGTCTTCTTAGCACAGAATCCCACTGTAATAGAGGCAATTCATCTCGGGGAACTTAATTACATCCTCTGCCTTCTGAAACAGAAAGTTAACCATGTGGCCATTATTCATGGACAATGATAAAGTGGATCTTCTCATTAAAACTTGTATCAAACTAAAAGCAACAGGATTAGTCAAACAGGAAAGGGAGAAAATAATTTCTCCATCATAATTTTAACATCTAGGAAGTGACAAATATTTCTATATACAGGAGTCCCTCTAGTGACTGAGTCCCACTAATTTAGGTTGTGATTTAAAAGTTCTGAAAGACAACATGAAGAAAATTAATCTCTGGCTGTATTTGCTACCATTTGTTTTTTTGCAGTACTTGTAAGCCAAAAAATCTTAGGATTAACATTAGAGAGAAAGATCACATTTTCCAGTTTCAATAATCTAATTTATTACTTGTAACAAAGGAAAGGGCTTTTCCCGGTGACGATCATAAACATCTCCAAACGGTTTCATCATATCATTTTGCCAAGTAGCAAATACATACCTAAAAGTGCTTGTGTAAAAAACTGGTATTCATCAACACCATTTTCAAGGTCAATAGGTGTGCTGAACCCTTCAAGGGCAGTCTCTTCCAGTGCTTCTTCATCCCAGTCATCATCATCATCTTCTTCATCCTCTTCCTCACCACCTCCACCACCATCACCTCCTCCTCCATTATGTTTCTCTTGCACTGCCAGGCTCAATTCATTTGTCTCCTCCTCATCACTCGGTATCTCTTCTGCAAAATCATTGATGTGTTTTGTAAAACAAGGTTTAAAAAGTATAAGAAAACAATGAATTAGGAATGAAGAACAATTAATAAATCTATGTTTTGGCTGGAAAGGGGAGTATCTGTTAACACCCTTCCCCCAAAATCTTAGAAGAATTGGAAAAATGAGGCTGTTAAAATGTTTCCTACATTCAAGATCGGTTCAACTTTTGTTTCTAAGCACACCTGGGGAACGTGAAACTGCTGCCTTTTTTCTTTCTTCATTTATGCAGTCATTGTGCGATTATAAGATCCAAAAATTTTGAGGAAACGTGTCTTTGACAAAGCGCTCCATCACTGTGCTTTTTAGATTACGAACAAATAGAGACTTCCCAAATTGACACAAAACAAAGAGAAAAGCAGATGTAGACCACACGTCTGCCTGCCGTTCTTCAGAGTGCTCCTTTATTTGACTAAAGTTAAAATAGCATCTTTCGCTTAGCTTTACTTTCTGTTCTGCTTATGGAACAACTATTACATCTTGAACTAAATGTAACTCCAACATGCAATTCTAAACACTGCTATTTCTTACTGAAGGAAAAGTATTTCCGACTTACAATCAAGATAAAAAAAATCTCCCTCCAATTTCAAACCTTCAGCTCTTCCTGTGTTAAGAGTTTAGAAAGAATAAACATGACTATATCTGCAACAAGCAGGGACTGAATGAAAGGAAAGAGATTTTGAAAACTACTGTGCTGTTTCCATACTGTAATCCTTGAGAAGAATTCTGTAATTCCATTACAGAACAATCATGTGTGAAATTTGAGTGGATTACATAATCTGCTTACATCCAATCTAATTTTCAGACCTCAAACTATCTCTCTCCTGTTCCAAGTCAAATACAGCCACACTAAACTGCCTGCACTGCTGTGTAAAATTCACTCCCCACAATTCCCTCCACAAGGTATTCTTTGATGTTTTTTCTCTTCTGGCAGACACAGCAGTAAGAGGTCTGTCTACTCCAGGAACCTCAGCTGTCTCAAACTCACACGTCGCAAATCACTTTCCATTTGGGCAAAGAAGACTTGCTAGGATTTCCTCTAAAGTTCAAGCAAACAAGTCTTTCAAACAGTTGAGTACTAGGAACAGCTTCTTTCCAGGAATCACGAATATAACCAGTGCAGTCCTGGCAACCTCCTGCTGCCTATGTGAGAAGACAAAGCACATTCCAACCCAGAAGAGTGGACTTGCAAGTTTTATTGTTACTCTTAAACCAATACAACCCTTTCACAAAGTGTTAGCTGTTATACATTGAAACATTTTGATTATATTTTGGGAAGAAATATCAATTCCTAAGATGATCTTTCAAACACCCAGTAAGCTGAGCTATTTCCAGCAGATTAATGAGTTTTAAGAATGAACCGCAATTTCTTACCCCCTCTAAATTAAATCCAGACAAAATCCACAACGTGAAAAGGGGAGACACTTTACCATTATCTTCTGCAACGTGTTTTTCACGTTTAGCATGATCCTCATGTTCTGTGAGTTCTCGTGAGGTGCGAACTTGTTTTAAGCCCAGGAAGAGGAGGAGGATTGAAGGGACAATCTGGGCAGCCACAGCATCCACTGTAGGCGGTCGATTCTGCAATTCCATTAGGATGCTCAGTCCTATTATACACATCTTTCTGTCATGGCGTCTGAAACAACACACACTTGTTTTAGACAAAAAACAGATTTTCACTGCAAGGATATGTAGTGTCCTGGCACTTGACATGGCAGAAGACAATGTCACAGAGACTACATTCAAAGGCCATGTTCGAAGCTCCTAAACATGTTATTTCCTTTGTTCTGAATGCAAGTTCCCCACTGGAAAGGACTTGTCCAATAACAATTAAATACCTTTAGAGCACAGGTCAAATTCATGGAACTGTTTCTGATTACGGAATGCAAAGTTTGTAATGCTAAATAAATACTGTTTAATAATTATGTAGAATATCTTGTCTTTAATAAAGCATTTGATACAGATTATCATCATTAAATAGGATGGAAAATTAATTTGCCTTGGCTTCAATAGCAGTACTGTTGCAGGGATTGAAATCAGCAAAAAGACTATTAGTGAAGAGTAATGATAAGCAGGAATGCACTGAATTGCAGGGTGCATTTATGGAGTGCCACGAGGCAAGCTGTATTTAAACATGTTTATTAAGAGTCCATCAGAATGGCTGTATTACACACGCAATTTCCGACACTAACTTGAGACACAGTGCTAACTCCAGTGAAAGCAGGGAAATAATTCCACTGTATCAAGAATAACTGGCAGTACATTCAAACAGGGAACTTGCAAATGAGTAGATCTCCAGTAAAACAAACAAACTATACATAATTCAAGGGAAAGAAAATAATGAAATTAGTAGCAGAAAGGTTTTTATGTGACCATGGCCAGGAAACTAGCTAGGAGCCTACGCTCTTAAAAATAAGAATTGATTTTCACTTCCAGAAAGAGAAGTTATTTGCAAACAAGACTGGGAAAAATTCTCTAACTGCCTCTGCAGTTACTCTTTGGTTCTCCTTTACTGGAAACACCAGTAGTTTTCAACGCTTCTCTAACATTATGGTATTTTTCTATTAAGGGCTTGAGAGGAGCTTGTTTTGTTTGAACTATTCAATCTGATGCTGACCACTTCTGTGCAAGCCTTCTGCAGGACAAGTAGTTCCAGCGAAAAGTTTCAGTAAGACCTACAGAAACCAAGCAAACCCCCAGAGCTGAAAGAAAATGGCCATCCTCCAGACTCTCAGTAGATACTTCCAATACTGAATCAGTTTTACTTTGAAATGAAGCGGATAAAAATGGAGAGAGAAGAAAACAATGAGATGTGCACCACAGACTGCAATAAAGCTTACAGGGGAACAGCCAGCAGCTCAATCCACCACTTCAAAAATTGCTGCAGAAGTACAATTTTAAAAGTACTTACAATTTCATTACCAAAGATGCCATACAATATGCTACTGAACTATGATATTCTTTAAGTAATATAAGTGACCATGTATTAGAGATTTCTGAACTTTATATGTGCTTAAACAAGGCTGGGGATCTGGAGGGATTTCATTACACCTCCCACGTTGTTCATCTTATTAGGGCTTAGTGAAGTGATTCCATTCTCAGAGTAGTTGACAACAACAATAAATTATATACGACCACGCGTAACATTATGATCACAGAAGACCTTCCAAGAAAAACAAAGTCACCTAGCATATCAAATGACACACTTTGTCATGTTGGGTTGGCTGCTCCATTACATGTGTTGAAAAATGTACCAAAATGCAAGTAGGCAAAGAGTGTCCTTCCATCACTGCTCACTGCAATACTTCAGAAGGAATGGGGCACAACAGAGGACATATAAACCAATCAAAGAAACCGAGCGAGGGGAGCAGGGTCTGCTTTCACAATTAAAAAAAAAAAAATTAAATCCCTTACTCCTGCCAGTTTATCTATGTTGAAAACAAGCTCATCACCATTTGCTCTCATGCCAACACTGTGAAGACCAAAATCCAAGCTAAAGATGATGCTACCTATGAATGAAGCATAGCTTCACAGTTGTCCTTACTGCAAGTACAAAAGGAAAGAACTTTCTCTACCTCCCCTCCCTGCCAGGACCTTAATCCAAGTTTGACCAAAGCTCTGTAATCTATGCACAAGACTTCTCTCCCGCATCTTGACATGAAAGCCATGAAATTTCTTCAAGTCCCAAATGTATAACGAAGCAATTTCAGTGTACATCCACCAGAGTAGTTAACGACACTTGGCACTACCTTTTATAATACATTTGAAAAAGCCACCGTTACACAATGCCAATTGCAAAATGCAACACAGTAAAAAGTAAAAAAATCTCTAGTAATTAGTGGCTTAGCTTCATACTAAACTACCTTCCCGGACAGCAAGCAAAAGTGCAAGAATCAAGCATTGCTGTTTAAAGGGAGTCATCATTAGGAAGCAGCCCAAATGGCCAAAAATATTTGTCATGCTCCATTTTCAAGCTTCTAAACAGAGAACTTGTAAGAACGAACACATGTCTTCAGAATATGCATGTTATTAGAAGACTCAGCAGGACAGCAGAAATCCAGGCATCAAGCCATCTTTAATGAACCTCAGCCAGGAGACTTGTTTCTTCCACCTGCCAGCGGAGACAAACAGCAGGACAAGCATCCGCCCTGGCTGAAGTTCAGCATTCTATTACGCCCCAGATGTATCAAGTACCCACAAGACTGAACAAGCAAAACAGAGTTTTATGTCATTTACATATTTTTGTAATGGCAGATAACGGTTTGAGGACTATTCCTTTGCGTTCAAAAGGCTCATTATTTCAGCACCCTTCCATCTGCATGAGGGAGCCTGGATAAAACTCCCCTTTGTGCTTTGTCCTTGGAGATCCATACTTATTTGCTCAGCAGCACAGAACGGTCCTCCCTAACAATCACAGACTCTGCTTGCTCCCTCAATGGTGTATCAAGCCTGGAGTGCTAAACACGCAACACATGGCAGTGCAGTGCATAACTCCCAGGCAAGTCTATTTTTAACAAGCTGTGTGTGGTCTTCATAATCTGCAGGACCTTTTCTTGCTAATACACTTCCTTCCAATACAGGACAAAAAGATCTAAGAATCTTCTGTATTTTAAACTGAGCTGAAAGGATTTCAAAGGGAAATCACAAAGCCTTTCCTTTACTGGGTTGCTACACTCCTTTATGTGAGGATCAAGTTGCTTTCTATTACATCAGTGCAGTAACTGGACAAACTGCAAATAATTAGCCATTTCCTTCTAGTTGTAAAGTTGGAACTGACCCAATTTTCCTACATAAGATTGGGATTTTATATACAATTCTGACAAAACTAGAATTTCTAACTATTTAAACTCCTATCAAATAAATCCCCCTAGCTTACAGAAAAAAAAAATAAATCACTCAGGGTTTTTTAAGCAAGTCAGATTTTCCTTTCACCCTAGTTTCCACAGAAGAAATTTTAGTGTAAGAGTAAGCGTAAGTCATGCAGAAGTCTCACTCAAATTTCAGGCTGTCAGGGAAAAGGTGGAAAGCAGTAAGGAACAAATGTTTCTACAAACGGATTTTCAGTCTCTTGCTCTTACTCAATTTGAAGTTATTGTAGAAAACATTTAGCAATAAATAAATACCATATACTGCGGTACATAGGCATTATGGGCACACATGCATAGATACGTAATATCCACAATGACATACCGGATTTATGCACAGTCTTACACTGAGTTCTGAGCTATCCTTGCCTGGGTAATTTTTAACATTCCAAATTTCTAATCAGTTTTAAATAGTTTCCATGTTTTTAATAACATGGAAGAGCAGTTACTTATCTTACCATAACTGCTTTTCCCCCTGAAGATGTATTATTCCCATGGATTCCACCTCATTTGTTCACAGGTGCTGCTCAAGAAATACTGCATTCTTTTGGCAAATGTGGTTGACTCCAGCCTGAGAGCACGCAGATGTACACAACCCTGCACACTGCTGGCAGAGCAGGATCTATGGATACTAGGACTTCACAGGAGCAGAAGGAAGACAGAGGGGTGTGAGATTTACGTGCAGAAAGCATCTTGAAGAGTCACTGTTACCAGTAAGTCACAGTTTTCCTGCATGGCTGACAAGGAAATGGCAGTAAGATTCACCTGGTCCTTCACACCTGGAGGTGGATCTACTTTGATCTTCTCCAGTTTCTCTAGGATCTGTGAGTCTTCCAACTGATTTGAATTTAAGCCTAAAACTGCCTCTTGATGGAAAGCAATCTAACTGTAAACCAGTGCAGCAGTGAATGATGGCTGGTGAGAAAAAGGACTGTTCAAATTAGAGTGCCTGCGCCTGTCTTCACTGATGAAGTCTGCACAGGTGGACCCAAGGAAGGGTTCAAGAAAGCCAGATTTTGTTTGCATTTCTGTCTTTTCCTGTTCAGTTAGGCCTCTGAATATCTGGCTGCTTTTCAGATGATGATCCTTACTACCCTTACTAAAACAAACGGTCTTCTAGAGGCAGTGCTATCCTGAGGGAAAGGAAGTCCCTTGCATCACATCACAGTGCCTGACAAGCAGTACTACAGCAAAACCCCTACACCTGGAAGCCACATACTGAGGAGACAGCACTGAAGGAAAAGTGGGGTTTGGATTTAAGCAATATTACAGATATTTATTTCACTGCTGGTAGCACCAGATCAAAGAGATACATTTTAATTTCCTGTTGCCGTTCAAGTGCAGAGTCTGAGCAGAATCCAGCATCATGATCTCCGTGTTTCATTTTCATAGGCTTTGTCAACTTTTGTCTCGGCTCTGAAGAAGAATTTAGTTGAACAGTAGTTGCAGTAGCCGATGCTTTTTGAAAAGCAGCACAAAAGAACTGGAAGTTAAGCTGTACCTCACAGGAGTACCTGAGATTGGAGCCTAGTCAGATCTGTAGCAATTTTCCCCTCTGGATCTAAACAGTTTCTCACTGAATGCTCCAGGACTAACTGTTTAAAACTATAAATCTCTTTCATTTTTTATTTCTTTTAAAAAAGGAATGACAAGCTTAGCACCTATAGGGAATATCTTCTTTCATACTGTCTCTGTATGCATTCAGCATTTGATATGCAAAAGAAAACATGACAGCACAAAGAGCTGAGTCGCAAGAACTTTGCTTCAGCCATAAAGAAAATCAGTACACGGAAATCCTAAAACTTCTTGCTTTTTTCTAAAGTTGGTAGATATAAAAATAATTTAGTAATTAACAATAATATTCCCACAAGGTGTGGGAGAGGTAGGCTTAAAGGTGCCCTTTTTCAGTCACTGGCACTCCAAAAGAAAAGGGAACATTTGCCTTCTTTGTCACTGACTCAACTAACCCCTCTAATTGATAAGATACGTATTTATGTTAAGATACAGAACATACTATAGACATTTCATACACAGCAGGCAGAAGAAGTCAGAATGCTTGTGCTAATATGAACTGTCCATTTTTGTCACAAAGAATAAGAGATTTTTTTCCCCACCCTTTTTATCCGTTTAATTTAGTACTTTCAAATTTTTTTTCTTCAAGGAGAGACTGCTATGGTAATACCTTCAAACACAGACACAAACACAGAATCTGCACAAAGCCTGTATACACCAAAGCAGGCCATTTCTCTTGTACCTCCGAGTGCTTTTCACTCTAGTAAAACAGACAGAATTAACTTGCAGACATGAAATAAAGTAGTCTATGCTGCAATTCTACAAACTGCTGCACTTTCATCCTCATCCCACTAAATTGTGCTTAGGACAGAGGAGGGAGGAAAACAATCTTTACCGTGTACATTTGGTATGTGTTTTAAAAATACTGCAAAGTATCCTGAGAGCAAAACCTGCACATGCCAGTTGGTCATTGATTGACTGAGAGTCAGTATTTTATTACAGATAAGAAAAAGGTAATGCAGTGCTATAATGCACCATGCAGTTCTAAATTCAAGATGGACACTGAGGCAGTAACGCAGCTGTACCATGGATGAACTGTTTAAAACTATAAATCTCTTTCATTTTTTATTTCTTTTAAAAAAGGAATGACAAGATGGCATATAACTCTGTTCGAGACAGATTAACACAAATAAGAATTGGTATGGAAAAAAGCTATTTGGACAACTAGGGAGTGGAGAAACCATCTTAAAAGAAGGCCCCTAGAGACTTGTTTAGAATTGGAAAGACAAGACTGAACCAATAAAAAACACATAGGAAAAGAATAACAACCTAAAATAAGGTATGCATCTATGGGTCAGAAGCTGCCTGTCTTGGCCCCTGTTCATTCATAGCACGACTCTTAAGATGCTGACACTTCGTGTGTCGGCATGGGCTATGCACAGAGATGTTCTAAGCCTACCTGTACAACTACAGTCCAATGTCAGCCTCCAGTGACAAAATCTAACTCGTAGCAGGAAGGTGAGAGGTAGCTGTTAACTACATCTGACTGTCTGCTTTGCTCTTAAGTGGATTTGAATCTCACAGTCAGACACGACATCTCAGCTGAGGGGCAAGCACTGTTAGTCACTGGACTTCACATCTGCCCAGCATCAACTGCCTGCTTAGCTATGTGATGACAGGCTTTGCCCACCTTCATTTATTTTACAAATGTTCAGCTCCTGCCCAAGTGCACACTACTGCAGTGTACACACATGTTCAAGGGAGGTCAGAATAAAGTTTAAGGAAGTTTAAGGAAGTTTAGAAATATGCTAAATAGTCAGTACGTCAGTTGCATAATGATAAATATGCAAAGTTGATCCTGAACAACTCACAGGGATTAAAATCAGAATGTGGATTCATTGGACAGAAAAATGTTTTTTTCACATCAAATGGATCAGTTAAAAATACTTTATAAAATACAGAACAGAAAATATGTATACACTGTGTTTCAGAAAAAAAAAAAGTTAACATCTCGCTGAAATGCTGCTGGTCAGCTCTGAACATTAGCCTCGAGGCATGTTGGACCATCTCTTGGAGAAGCACATAGTTTGTGATTAAGTAACTTAAAAGAATTCTGAAAATTTTTATGTATTTTACCCTTGTATCCTCACAACACAGAAAGTTCAGCATGTAGCTCAACAGACCCAGAAAAGCTACACAGATCCAGGTCACCTTCACTGGCATCATAGCAATTAGGCTTGGTGTGGATTACTGTTATTTAGACTAACCAAGGAATGAGAACTCTCTCATCAACACAACTAGAGATACAAACAGACGTCAAAACCATGGACTTTTAAAAAATAAAACCACAATACTTGCCCAAGAAAACAGTCCGTGTCATTCATCCACTGGTTTATGAACTGTGCAGTGACGGGCGCAGGATTGTGTGGAAATCTCATGTTCTCTAAGGTGTGCAGAAGCAGGTCAGGATTGTAGTAGAGTGCAGCTATGGCAACCTGAAGACACATGGTACGAAGCTCACTTGTTTTAACTCCTCTAGTTAACCGTTCCAGAACAGCCTCCACAAAGAGTGGAATACACTGGGCATACAAAGGAGAAGAGAAAAAAACAACCACTAAACAAAAACCCAGGCATTATACACGTTGACAGATTACACAGAAGTTCAAAATACTTTTATCAAAATTGATCTCCAGAGTTAACTGAAGTCCAGGTATAACCTAGGAATGCACAGAAGTTCAAAATACTTTTATCAAAATTGATCTCCAGAGTTAACTGAAGTCCAGGTATAACATAGGAATGCATTCTATTCACTTCCTAGTATAAAAGCCTTTTAAGCCTCTGATTACATTCTTATAAATCTTCCCCAAAACAGCTATTCTCTGAACTGAAAATTGCCAGTGTTATTCTCAGCATGGAGGAGAATATTTAGGGCCATTTGCTGGAATTTGTTCTAGCGTGTATAAAAGGTTTAGAAAAGAACTCAAAGACATTCTCATCTTTGATTAAAGATATCCAACGTTTTCAAAACTAACAGGCATTAAAAAAGAAATTACCTAAATCTGCAAGAAGTTTTTCCTAATAAAACTAAAGTGATGTTGAATTTCTTATAAAAGTTTGAAATGAGTGAGTTTATTCAGACAAAAGCAAGTACGTGCAAATTTCTACACAGCAAAATAAACACTACATATATTTCAATGTGCAGGTTTATGCTTTATAATAATTTGGGAACCATTATGAATGTTTTAGTTTATAAATTTCAGTTCAGTGTGCAACCATTTCAATTCACAGAGTTGTGCAGCTCAGTTAATCCTTCAGCCACATACTCACTTCAATGCAAACACACAGAATTCACTTTAATCCCTTCCAGATTTCTTTTAAAAATAAATCTTTCGCGGAACCTTTTATGTTCATTTACTTCATTAGTGAAGTTATATTGCTTTCAGTGAAATTAACTGAAAATTTATCACTGAAGTCCATGGATTGCACTGTGGCAACATCAAACATGATAGGTAAAAGTAATTTAGGCTGGACTGTCATGTAAAACATGAGACCAGAATTTAGCCCTTAATAGGAAAAGGACTACTATCTAAAAGTGTGTTCTAAGAAACTTTGGAAAATTGTGATTATGTTTTTCCCAACAATCACAATCCAGCCGCGCTAGAAATTCTTAATTTCTAAATGCACTGAGTAATAATTTAAAATATTAAAAAGGACCAAGTTCATATTGCTTGGAGAAACAATTTCAGTAGTTGGATACGTATAGTTAACCTCTCAGCTGCAACAGTTTTAAGAATGTGCGTTTGTACCAATGAGGAAATCTTATTAGGAAAAAAGCAAAAAAAAAAAAAAGACAATTCTGTACATCATACTATATCCTTACCGTTCAGTCTATATGCATTTTCTGGTCATGCCCACTAATCTCTCATCTCAAAAAAAACCCGAAACAACCAACCAACCAAAAAAACCCCACACACACCCAACCTTACGAACTCTCCTGTGCCATTTACTTCTTTCTGTATTTCTCCCCATTTCTACTTTTCACTTTTCCCTCAAACTCTCTAATTCCAACCACTTCTCTCAGGAATCATACACGTATCATTGGAAGCCAGTAAAAGAGGAAAACCTGTTCAATATATATCACACTGGTCAATACCCCGTCCTTTGCAT
Source organism: Alca torda (assembly GCA_008658365.1). Lineage (NCBI taxonomy): Eukaryota > Metazoa > Chordata > Aves > Charadriiformes > Alcidae > Alca > Alca torda. The sequence continues at coordinate 66,084,136 of CM018076.1, read as the reverse complement.
TGAAGAACAATTACTTCTAGGAGTTGGCTGCATGGCACTCTGCATCTTCTCGTAAGTCTCCTGTTAATACCTAATAACCGGAATGACAATTTAGTTTATCGGTATTAACCACTGACAACTTTGAAAGCAAGTGCTCCTGTATATGCATACATCAAAAAATCTGGTATATACATATCTATTCATGCTATATTTTGTGAGGAAACAAGACACATAAAAAATCATCTCTACAGGACATAAACCAGGACAAGAAGCTAAAGATGATTTTAAAAATTTAGAAGAAATTGCTACAGTTCTTATGAATGTTAGTCTTCTTTATATGTCATTGCTTTCCCTTTTTTAAAGGAAATGTTACTTATAAGAATCATCGATGTTTTCCACATGCTGTTTCTGTTTCATGACTTCAATTCTAATAGACACTGGCAGATTAACAGCCCAGCAAAGTGAAGTCCTATCTCTAGGCTAGTTTTCTGATTAAAAACAAGATGTATGCAATCACTCTATGTATATGTGCATACATGTGAAACTGACTGCTTCTTCTCAGTATGTTTCAACCCTATGGTCAGTGTCAATCAAACCTGACAAAGAATCAGAATTCTCAAACACATTCAATCTCTCTAACTTTCCTAAAAATAAGCAGGTAACTAGATGCCACTCTATAATGCCCAAAATCAGAGAAAGGCTGCAGTGTGATCTCATACTTTATTATACACGAGAGAATCAGCATAAAAGAGAAACATTATAAATGTAGGAAGAACTTCAAATGAGTTCGCACCTTAGCTGACAACTACAGAATGCAATCACAAGATACACAGCCCAAGGAAATCAGGTTTCATTAATTCCTCTACTTACCAAAATAGCCTGCTCATAGAAGAGAGTCAAGAGGAACAGCAACTTTCTCCCACACAAATTCGTGCATGTAATTTTTTAAAAAGCATGTCACTTAAAAACTGTGAAGGTGCTATGTATACTCGGAACTGAGCTGAGACCAAATTTCATTTCCTTCTGAAATGACCAGCCACCACCTGGCATGTTCAGGTCACTCCGCCAACATGATTGTTAAGTAACAGTGATAAGCATTAACAATAATAAGCCTTACCTCTTTACACATAGCATAAATGATTTCTAAATGCTTTGGGTTAGACAGTAAAGTATCAGTGTCAATGGTCACATAATTATGCAAGAGAGGCATCATTTCTGCAGAAGAGGGAGAGCAAAAGAGAAAAAAATTACAAACCAATCCATGCAAGTGCTAATGAGTGACGCTGTAGTCCTATAATGGAATTCGTTAGCTCAGATTCTTGGATATGGTTGGAAATTCAAACTCTGCAGAAGTCTATTCTAGCAGAATTCTTCATAAAGTGCATCATGCAGGTTGCATTCTCAGAAGAGTAAATAGAACAGGACTACATTTTAATTAATTCATTTTGTAATTTCACATTAACTTGGTATATTTCAGCTTTCTTTGAGTTCAGGACCTCCTACAATAACTGATCACACTGACAGATTTGAACATGCTTCTCCTACTTAAATATGCTCCTGTTACACTCCCACACTAAACAGACGGTCAGGGCATGACTCAAATACATGATCATTTTAAACCAAGACACTAAATGCAAGCGACCCTTATTAAGGTGGGTTTTATTGATGAATTCCCAAACAGTGGAAACATCAACAGAATAGAAGTGATCATACCTGCAAAGCACCCATACCAAACCTGCGGGAAAAACTCATATACAACACCTAAAAGCTGCCACATTTGAGGTGAAATCATCTGGCATGTCAAGCTGTAGGCCAAGGAGAGAATGTCTTCGTAAAACTCTGGAAAGGAGAAACAACTTGAAGTAGGGTGCTTTAAAAAATAAATTTAGCTTGCAAATACCTTGAAATTTGAAACCAGCCCCAAGTTATATGACAACCAGGAGACAGCAATTAGTAACAAAATCAATATGTAGTACAATAATACAAATTGGAAAAAACTCTTTTAGAATGCCCTTACATTAGCTATAGTTACAACAATATGCACAGTTTTTCATTATAAATACACACTAGAAAAATATATTACCAGCACATCAAAGACATTGTGTCTAAGCAATGTACTGCAAAATATTTTTATTTTCCCAACCCTTGTTTTCATTTAAAGGTCTTATCACAAAACTGTGTAGCTCTTTAGTTCAGGTTACTGATAAAGCAGTAATTTAATTACAGACCATGTCCATAAAATACTAATGTAATTGCAGACATTGTCCTTTAACACGGCTAGCTAGAACTATAATCAGAATTGCATCTTCAGCTTTTGAGTCTGACCTTCAAAACACAATAACCAGCCTGACTAACGTACAAGAGGAGATAAGGAAAAACAAATCATAACTGAAAACTAATGTCTTTTTTTCTTTAAAGCAGCACACAAAAAAAAGATTCATTTCTGTCCAGGAGGACAGTGTGGTTTGCACTAATTAATTTAAGAATTTTTTTTAATGTAAAAACATGTAAATGTTTTTCTAAAAACTATCTCTAAAACATACCTATAACGCGTTTCTGCATAACGAGGCCTATGATCTGTAAACAAATGCTCTCGAGCTGTTGAGTTATCTGAAATAAAAATATAAAGCAGTTTATTTTAAAACTCAGAAATACAATAATTAATCAATGTCTTTGACTAATTCAGTTTAAGAAGTTCTTCAAAGCAAAAAGGCTTTTATCAATTTTTAAATGCTGCATTAACAATCACAATATTATGAAGTAAGGTCTTACTGATGTAAATACTCAAATTCTCACTAAGCAGTTTTGCTTTAAAACTTGTCACTTACAGCATTTTTTTTATTTTATAAAAAAAATCTTATTTTGTGATTATTCTACACATCCTTCCAAAAACTGTATCTGCTGTCCTGTCTGGATATAAAGCACCATTGTACTCAAAGTGTTTGCAATAAAGCCTCTGTCCAAATCTTGAAGTAGAATGCGTTAAAAGCAAGAAAAGAAGAGATGCTTTTCCTGAGGTCTACAGCGAGCTTCCCCGAATAGGCTCAGCAAGAGGAACCATGCAGAAATTGGGAGCATACACTGTGCTGAAATCACGGATTCAGCCTTGCCATGTTGGACACAGAGACTATGAATTAAACTCAATTACAAGGAGAACTATATGGCCACATTAAGTCTAATTAAAACTAGTAATACAGACATTTGATGTTATACCCAGGTATTACCACAGGTCCTTCATTACAGACATAATCTTGGAGGATGTCAGGCTTTCCTGGGCTTGTTCTAGTGAACGGATCAAGTATGTGACCACAGATTGATGCACTTATCTTCAGACACCTGACTCAGAAGCAATCATCCCTTAAACTCCCTCCATACTTAAAGGTGAATTTCTAAGGTTTGGTTTTTTTTTTTTGGAAAGGAAATTTCTAAGGGGTTTTCAGCCTCATATATAATTTGTATATCATTTCATATCACCTCTAATATGATTAAAGATCCTGAGATGAAGGGCACTCTGCACAATATTTTAGTTTGTGCTTCACAAAACAGAAAATCAAGCTGCTAAATTGATACCAAAAATATCCCAACTCTAAATGTTTTCCTAGGCTAAAACTTGAAGATCCACTTCAGGTTATCATTTGTGATGCTCAGCTTAGCTACAAAATTTCATTTAGCTTTCAAAGATGCAAGGGGTTCTTGTAAAGGAATGAAAATGTTTTGAAATCCAAAGGAACACAATGGTCTTGATGAGAAAATATTAGTATTTTAATTAATGTATTTTTAAATTATAACTACATAGCTTCATGCACAGTGGAAACTTCTCACTATAAATCAAGGAAGCAAAACAATCTAGGAGAAAGCACTTTTATGCCAACAGAGCTTAAGTTACTGACTGACTTTGCCTCTTTGGTCATCACTTAACTCCTTCCTACCTCAGTCAGCCCAGGTGGTATGAGCAGAAAGAATCTCTTTCTCTCTGAATATGTGAAATGTAACTTAAATTGCACCACAACTGCTAGACAAGTCCTAGGAATTCTATCCAAGAAACTGATGGGTAACAAACAAAATATGAGTTACTGTTGTAAAAAAATGAGCCTTATGCAAAATTTTTCTCCCTAAAATCTATTTTAACAGTCTATATACAATTATCGAATTAAGTGCTTAACAGAATAAGAGCTAAGGATTTTACCCTCAGGATATAAATTCCCTCGAAGTCGAGAGCTAAACAATTAAGAAATCACAAAAGTAACGGGGGCTTTAAATTCAAATTTGTCAGAGATCACTTGGTACTAATTCACCATCCTGCTATAGTAAATGCACAGTCATGTCAGCTCAAGCGATGCACCAGACATAGAAGTGCTTGTTGTCATGAATGAAAGGCACGAGGGAAAACAGCAGGAGAAAAGACATATAAAAGAAAATCTCACCTCCTTGTGATCTTCCACAACTGTCAGGATAGTGTCAATTGTGTGCAAGATGTCCGTGGCCATAGCTCCTTTGTCTTGGTCTTCGTCTTGTTCGTCATTCTGAATTATTTTACCAAATATTTCAGCCTATGAAAAAAAACAAGTAACTGACATTCAAGAGTAAACTCACATTTCTAATTTGTCATGCAAAACCAAGACAGTCAATGCAACAGCAGCAATGCCTTATCTATAACAGCTGTCAGCGCTGAAAAATACGCTCCTTACTTTTGAAAGCGGAATACAGAAAATTGAAAACTCCTGGTTTTTTGAGGAATCTGGCTACCATAAGTCATGTTGAAATGTTAAATAGTTAGAGCTTGCTCTTTAAAACCAGTGACAAATTCAGTATCTTTGAAAAACCTATAGGTTTTAAAGATGCTGCACACAGAAAAAATATTATTGTGAATACTATATGTGGACCTTTATAAAGGTTATTTTAAATGGTGTGCATGTCAAACAAAGTTCATTAAAGTTTACTGAACTAGGCATGTGCTTCTGACTAGACTGTTACTTACTACTGTCTCTTACCAGGTGTTGAGTCATGTCAACGGCGATGGTAGCTACTTCCTGACTGTACTCACAGATCATCTTCTGGATTACATTAGTAAGATCATCATTTTCGGCTCTCTAACAACGTGCAAGAGCTCTTGCATAACTGGCCTTACATAAGGCTTCACCATATTCCTTGGCTAAAAAAAAAAAAATAATTGAAAATTAGGTGAAACCAATTATCCATAAACACAATTATACCATACCTCAAAACTACTAGTAACTGACTACTCTTGAACAAAGTAATTTTTTAAAGTTTAACTTGTTAAAAAAAAAAAACCCACTAAAAAAACAACCAAAAAAATCTACCCAAGGTACTTTTGTAGCCCATAACTAGTAGACTAACAAAGTAAATAAATTGTACATTTACGGCATTCAACACTGAAATGCCATCTACAATGAAAAAATCGACCGTTCTGGGGGACACATGCCCTCATACATAGGCAGCATTCATTCTTAAACATACACACTATTTTACTTCACTGAAGAAAAACAAAGACAGCTGCTGTTTACTTTATTAAAGGAAATATGTTGATTCTAACTTCTTTTGTGCAGAGACCTGTGGTAAAAACTTGAAGTCAGAATTCTGGGATGTACACAGTAACTGATGAGCAAGTGACACTCTCTAAACATGATGAGCTGTTTTGAAATGTATGTCTTTAAATGGTAGAAGTGTTTAGATAAATCTGCACCAACCTCCTCGTCTACCAAAAAAAAAAAAGCAGCAGTGTACACAACTGATGAATCACTGTAGCATACCTTGCTCTTGGTTGCTTATTAACATCTGAAGAGCTATGGCTGCTTCTACTTTGACAGGCATTTCCTTATCATCAATCAGGCTCTTCTTCGCCAACTCTACCGCATTCCTCAAGTTTAGCTCATTGTGAAATTTCAAAGCACTGAATGAATGAAGTACCCAACAGGACTGCATGACAAAAAGAAAAGCAAGTTACGGACTATCGCAATTTTTTAGCATTTTTTTAACTGATTCAAAACCAATGCTAACTACCTCTATGTTTCCATGTATTGCTTTTTTTTTTTAATTATGGTGTATTCATACAGTAACATGTAACATAGTTTTTTGCACTTGAGCAGTTCTTTATTTTCCTTTCACAAATTCCAATAAATTCAGTATGCACATAATTGGCAGTCATAGTTTTGGTCCTTCTGGGGGAAAAAAATCAGAACAGAAATTAAAGAAAATTAACTGTTTGTTATGACTGATATGGGCAGTCCAGGATTTTCTTCAAGCTACACTTAAACTGACATTATCTACTCTGTGAAAATCCTACCTATTCTTCACAGCCATCCAACCGCTCTAGTTATTGAGATCTGCTAACGAAAACTGGTCACCAAAAGGGCCACGACCACTGCTCAAATTCTCCAGTCTGATCAAAGAGGTAAACAATAATATGACACAGACTTTCCACCAATTCATTTAACTGACAAATGATTTTTTCAGCCAACATGCTGAAAAATTACTGCACAGGGTGGTTATTTGAATTTTGCTATGTATTGCTTTATTTCTTTCATTGACGTTCAGATGAAGTGAAACTTCGAAGGAAAGAATCATGGCAAACACTGAAATTGGTATAACTGGTGAACTTACTCTAGCCCTGAGGTACCCCAGGTTAGACATGAACAACGGAAAGACATGATTCTGTAATGTCAGCTCCATTTGATCCTTGAAGGACACTCTTCTGTTGGTGTAAACAGAAATTAATTTTGGAGACCGTTCATTTTACATACTTCATTCTAGCCAGTTATTCATTTCAACTATCACCATGAGAAATGCAATGATTTGTCTATGTAATAAAGCTATTCTCTCATGAAGAGATCTGGATCTTGTACCTTAAACTGAACAAACCTCATAAGCATAGCAAGTTCAATGCCAGATAAGTGAAAGAACTGTACACGTAGCATTCAATTCTACATTACTCATTACAATACTGTAAACTGGAATTTTCATTTTCTTTAAGGCAATTGATTCCAGCTGATTTTTCTTAAAAATAAATTAGGATAAATAACGTAGTACCTCCATTCTTCCCACAAAGAAGTACACACATAGCTGAAGATAAATATAAGCTTAGTATGAAACAGATCAGTTTCAAATGAGCTACTGTTACTATAAGCATCAAAACTAATTACACACTATAATAATAACTCACATCTTTTTTTCATGTTTATTTAATGGACTAAGATAATTCCTTTGTGACAGAAATCTCCTTGGCTGGAGAAGGATATTTGATGAAAATTATCCTTCGTTATTCCAACCTGGCAAATCCCAAGATATTCACAGGAAGTCAGGACCATCAACATGGAGACTTGTGACTTTCCTAGCACCTATAGTCCCAGGACACTAGAAAAGATATATGCTGGGGACCGTGTTACCATCGAAAGGAATGATTTCAGTGGCTTAGAGAGGAAAAGGTGTGAAAGAGGACATTCAATACGAATGTATCGTAGGTGATCACACTTCTGCTTCACCAAGGCATACATCATTTTTCCTCACACCGATTCCCAAACCTTCAGAGAGGCAGGATGAAGAACTGAGCAGAGAAAAACACAGAGAAGGGAAAAGAATTTTCCCTTGTGCACACAGGTCAGAGGTTTGCATGCATTAAACCGGAGCCACTGTGGAGAGCCAGGTGGGTAAGGCAGGGTCATTGTGTTTACGAGCTCCTTACAGTCTGTACCTCAGTCAGCTCACGGCCAGAAAGCACTTACAAATCGAGTATTTTACGCAGAAAGTTCATGGAATTTTTCAGTCTGCCAAACCCCAAACACAGGAAATTTAGAATTGAGAGGAGGTCTGCAGTGTTTGGGGATTATTACTCTTTATAAAGCACATTACAGCCCCATGTTTTCAAGACTGAAAATTTCAAATGGGAGCAGTATACTAGCATAAACTCCTTTTTTTTTTCCACAGGACAGAGATAAATGGGTTTAGAAGCCCACAGTCAATATGAAAGGCTCCTCACAACACGCACAATGTCCTCCTCTTTCACCGCTATACTCCAGCACAAGGGAGGGCATTTATAATGCAACCTAATCTGCAAAAATTCTGCAAAAGTTACTGATGCTTCAGGATTTAGGTCAGATCAGGGATTGGTACATTGGTCAAAAATAAATGTTAGGAACATTGATAAGATGTGCCTTGTAACATGAAGACACATCCTGCACAGAGAGAGACAACTTGCATAAATAAAATAAATCCCTTTAAAAAGGAAGCCTCCAGCACCAGGCCGCCATTCTCATGCTAAAAATGATAACCTTTTGGCAGTTACTTTTGACATGGAGACAGGGTGTATGTTGGACTCCATTATCTAGAAAAGCATAAGGGAAACTGTAATGAAGATTACATTACAGAGCAACAGTGGGGATTAAACGCGTATTCAAATTCCAGAAAAATACTCAGAATTCTGAAGATACTGTCTATAAAGAATGGAGGAAGGATAGAAACTCTGTGCTCTTTGCAGTTATTTTCAAAGCTCCCAACTGGCTGATGAAACAAGACTTACAGCCACACATTGTAGGGTAAGAAAGCTGGAAAGCTAGACAAAAATTCCTGCAAGATGTTAAGTAAACATTTTCCTGGAACCAGAAGCAGCCCACAATAGTACAGGCTGTTGGGGAGTTTGCTAAAGAATCATAGGCAATGCTATTGATGGAATGTTTATTGATGGCATGTTTGCTTTTTCTAACGCCCTTCCATTTTATTAGTAAAGCAGGAGAGGACCAAGGGACTGTTCTGTAGCAAACAAACAGAGCTTTGGAGAAACTTCAGAAGAAAAATCTGCAAATCAATGGGAATATAAAAAACAGGAAAGAATGTTAATGTTTTTACAGAAACAAACCCTCAGATTCTTATCCCACAGTGCAATCTCTCTACAGACTTTATAAATACGGGTAAGGGCTAGCCATACTAAGACTTTTTTATTGGCAATGGCAGTTGATATTAAGAATTACAAACCTTTTTCACTTCTTTACCCACTTACTTTCAGTAAAATATCTGCGAGGGATCCTATAACATGCAAAGCTCCATCTTTTTTCCTTGGATCAATGTTTGGCTCTGTCAGAATCTCATAGCAATATGCCATCATTTTGGCAATACCTATGCAAGACAGAAAACAATCTCCTTTTGTCAGATTATTTTAATAGTATTGTTTAAGTCAAAATATTCACATGACATTTTTAAGTACAAATTTTATCTTGGTCAAGCAACTGTGAGGTACTACATGTAGCATCTTTCCATAGTTAAAATATAGAAGGTTCCTTTTTCAATTTTTCAGCCAAACTCATCAAAATTAAATTAATCTCCTTGAAATTTCACATTAGTAATAGTAAATAAGGTATTTTTTGTTGTCTTGAGGCAAATCAAAAAAGGTGACGAAGAGGCAAGAGGCTCAAACAGTACCTCACCCATTTTTTTTCCCCCATAAGTTCTCTTCTGGCTTGTCTCACACATCTATAAATACATACATGTGCGTACATATATGTATGAACATATACATATTCAAGAACAGCTTGGACTAAAACCTCATAAACTTATAGTAATCTAATGATTTTGGCAGTAACTTCTAAAGTTGACTAGACTTAGAAAAGGTTTCTTGGCAAAACCAATTGTTTAATGCCATTTCCACACCCGATATGTGCTTTTCAGATATTATGACGTTTTGATGGTCTCAGTACAAATTATGAAAATGAGGAGGTCAGCAGGCAAGGGCTGTTTTGACAGTAAAGAAGTAGAAAGGTCATTGGCTATTCCACCTGACATAAAGACTGTGCCCTGCTCTGAAAATCCATCTGGAAATGGAGCTCCATATTTACTGGATGTTAAAATGGTACCCAGTAAAAGCTCGTAGTTCTAGCAAACTGACGTGCTTTCTAGGGCTTGGTTGGGTGCTTTTGCACAGATCAGTGGAAATATAGAAAGATCTACAGAAAAGTTATGTCCTCATTTAAAGAGCAGCTGTATGAAATTGGTTTTATTCCCGCTAATTTCATTGCTGTCAACAGGATTTAAATAGCATCAGTGAAAATTAATAAGGATCAGGTTCACTTTTCCCCCTACTGCTACAGTTTGGGAAGCTCAGAACAGCATGACAGAGGCTGTTTGTAAACTTGGGAAAAAGTACACCTATTACAACTCAGTTCGTATCCGGCAGGTTAATTTTAAACCTGCAAGAGGAATCCCCTTATCTATTTATTTATACATAAACAGATAATTTAATACTCCCAAAATTCACAGTGCACAGCCAGGAAAGCGTTTGTGATTATGTATTAGCAAGTAGATTTTTCAAGACTAGCTTCCTGTAGCATCTTCAAATTTAAGGGAAAATGACATTATTAAGGAAACTTCAAATCATTAAAGACCACTGTTTCCATACCTCTTTTCTCTTCTTCGCAGCAGTATAAAGGAGATTCTGTGCTGCTGTTGTAGTGCATGCATAATCCTCAAATACATCTAGCAAATTAAAAAAAAAAAGGCAAAAAAAAATATTTCTTTTTCTGAATGACATAATAATAAAATTTTTTATAAACCATCCTGTTTGTGGGATATCACAAAATCAGGAATCAGGGTGAATATGTAACTTCAAAACTACTGACATGACTGGCTTCACGTTGTGGTTAGAGTCAGACCCAAGCTTACGTCACATAGCTTATGAAAGCATTTACTTCATGCCTTCCAAATCTACTGACCACTCATCATTCCCTTTACTAGGAATGCGTTATTTATTCGTTAATTCTTTTGAGACCATGTATTTAAGGGATGAAAAATCCTAGCTTTTTTTTTAAATTAAAACCACTCTAGGAAGAACAACAATGTATTCCAGTACCATCTGTATACCATATGTACACAATTTTGGTTTGATTTTATTAAAACCTCATGGGAAACTTTTCGTACGTAAAAATTACTTGGACCTGGGGTAGTTTTAAATCTGTTGGAAGCTGAAGCTTTTTAGCTTCATTCATTACAAGTAAACCTCCTTTAATCATATTGAAAATATAATTTATATATTGAGAAAAAAAAACCTCTGTGCTGCCAAACATGTTCTAATCCAAACATACCTACACAAATTGAATGACATAAAAAGATCTAAAAAGGTAATCTTAAAATGTGGTTAAAATTACACGCTAACTTTTCCTGAGAACTTGAAGATAAAACATGATTAAGAAATACTACCAGACTACTGAAATTCTTGTTCCAAACCCAAATGTGCCTCACTAAACTTCAACTTAATGTACTTTCCTGCTTGTTTTTGTTTGGTTTTTTTTTTTTTTTTTTTTTTTACTTTCAACTATACAATCTAAATCTGTATTTAACTGTCTCAGCTACATATAAAAATAGGATTCACTCCTTACACAGGAAGAACTGGATTCATTTACCAAAAATCAGCAATGTATTTGTATGCCAGTGATCAACACTATATCGTGATTAATTTTTTGCATAACAACTCTCCAAGTTTTTTAAATTATTCTATGAAATTTTAAATTCTGTTTTCACATATGCTAATCCCAAATCAACTAATTAAAATTCCCATATGTTACATATCTCTGTGGGGCCCACCCTTACTGGAGTTTTCCAGCAAATTTGCTGTATTTTTTGAGTACCTTTTGAAAGAATACATATATCTAATTATCTTACAGTTTAGTAATAATAATTGGAAAAAATAATGCTGAAGACATTAGCAATTTTCAATAGGGAAAGAGCAAGTCAGGCCTCTTCTGGTCAAAGTGAGAGCTGCAAGAACTTGCAGACATCTGCAATTCGGGACTCTGAAACTGGCCTTAAAAAGTGAGCAAGCCAGTCTATTGGTCTGCACTGAGCATGTGTGAAGTATAAGAAAACGTTAAGAGAATCATTTAGTTTAAAGCTACCAACCAAATGGCCAAAACTCACTTGATCTGCCTTCTTCTTTTAGCTACAGAATGTGAGATTTAAGAAAACAGATTTTCTCTTCCTATTGTTCAGGACAACTGGTGAAGACAGAGACATTACAGTGGCCATGCTGTTAATTGAGGACACAGTGTACAGTTATGATGAAAGCAGAAAATAAATGCTAAACACAAACATTTACAAATTTCATGCGGATATATTCATATGGATCCTCTTGCCAGAGCTCTTCATCCTCATCTTTGTAGCACATTAGAGGGAATATCACTCTTCTGTATACTCTAATATCAGGGAAGTCAAATACACGTAAGTAACACATAAATCAAATCCCTCCACTATGCACAATTTACTAGGACCTACTTTCTCTGAACAGTAAAATCTTTTAACCAGTGCTCTTTTATTGGCTAACAGAAATAAACTTACAATATTATACTTTCCTTTTGCAACAGTCCCAGACAGCAGTAATTATTTAATCTAACTTTATATTAATACAGTACCATGCACAAAAATACTTCAGGATGTAGCCTGCATTCTGCAGGAAGAATCTCACCAATCCAACACTTAACATGAGAATGCATTTCAAAGTCCTTCTTAACACTCATGGGATTAACTGACTACACAGGGGAGCTTATGATATGCAAAACTAAGAGCATGAAAATCACTTTTCACTTTTTCGTAGTTCACTTCTAAACATGTCCTTGAAACAGAGTTCAGTTCCTTATAGTTCATGTTGGTCTTGACCACTATCTTTGCACAACTAATTACGAATTTCCAAATCTATAGACAATTCTGAACACTAGCAACTAATAAAGCCAGAATATGGCAGATTTAAAAAATAAAATAAAGAACTTACTACGGAACAGAATCTTAACTGAGTTAAACAATATCTGTAATAAAAGGTATTTTATACTACTGAAAAAAAACCCAAACCACATTTCTGTAGAAATGCTGTTTTCTGCCCAGATCCATTGCTGCATGAAAGATTCATGAAACCTTCTTTAAAACTGCAAAACTGCTGGGGATTTGGGGGTTTTTTTCATCACTCTGATGACATGCAGTTTCTATGACTGGGTTTTTATACACTGACCTTCATGTGTGGCTTCATTTGCTTCCATGTTACAGAGTGAATAACCCCTTGGTCAGATAATTTAACGTTAGCTGAAGAACACGTGGTGCAACATGTCTTTTTGCCTGTATTGGTCTAAGATTCTCAAGAGAACCTAAAGAAATGAAAAAGTGGTATTTTTAAATGAAGACTGAAAATTCTCTCTCACACGCAGACATGCAGTGCATCTCTTCAGTGAACGTACATGGACAGATTAATTAGTTTTACAGTAGAGGTTCTAGTGCTAGTAATCACTGTAATGCCCTTTGATCCAAAAATCAGAAATCATTTAAACATTAAGGAGCTAATCCTGCTAGCATTTATGTACATGTTTGCCTTTACTACTAGCCCCACCATGTGATCACTTGCTATTGTAAACCAAGATACACTTCAATATTCACAGGCTGACAGTTTACACAGGCCTCAGCAAATATTAGGAACAGATAAGGAAAAGGCACAGTGAGATTTTTTCAAACTGGTTGGCTTCTAAATCCCTTAGTGGCATCTGTGTTCATTTTTTAAGGACAGGCCCCTAAAGAAGACAAATTACTTTGGAAGAACAGTGATAAGAATAGAAATTCTAAACTAGAAAAGAAAAATAGGTTAGCACCTAAATCTGTGAATCAGAAGAGATGCAAAACCCTTAACTTCAATTACCTGTTGTAACCATCAGATAGTATCACCTAGCATGCTATCACAAACTCTATCACACAATGTTTCCTTAATATAAAGGCTAGCTCTACTAAGAGGAACCTACCGTATAAAGCATTAATCTGCACTAATGGCAGATGAACTATAAGTGTTAATAAGTGTAAAGAACTGGAATGTATCTGAATAACAATAAGAAAGACCATTGCAAGGTTATACCAAAATATTGAGTCTTATATTTGCAGAAGGACAATTCTGCTTCATAATTCTTCACAACACTATAATAATTTTGTTTTGAACATAACTCCTCCTTAGGAGTACTAAGTCTGACCTCAAGTCTTTTATACGATAGGCTCCTTGGGGCAAGAATTGCCTATATCTCACATAGACTCTAGCATGATGTCAGCACTTGACAACTGATGAATAAGTAATGAAGGCTTAGCAATATAATATTCACAATAGAATTCTTACTAACTCTGCAAGGAAACGTGACAAATCAGCGTTTAAGAGCCAGAAATGGAAGAATTGTGCAGATTGTCCAGTCATTGTCTTGAAAGCTAAACTGCTCCCTCTACTACATAGCCTAATCTCTTAACAGATAAACTTTAAGTATTCAAATGGCAACAGCCCATGGAAGTCTATTTTTCCACTCAGGAGCTAAACATTGCAAGGAGTTTAGAATAGATATTAGACTGTTTACTTCCCTTTTCATTTAATGCTTACAGCCTTACCTTCCTCTCTTTAGTTCTTAACTTTTACATATTTATACTGAATTAACACACAGATGGATAAACTATTCTGTTGTCAAACTGGCTGGAGAAAAGTAGTTTTGTTTTGCAGACAATCCTGGTATTTTGAAACCTAGTTTAAATTTGACGTGAAGTGACAACAACAGCCTGGCACCCTCCATCAAAGACACTGGAAATTTAAACTGTAAGAAGCCTGCAGATGCCATGTCAGGGATATGTCACCTGACAGCATGCTGAGGAGCCACATATTCTGGAAATAGACATTATCCAAACACTTGTCACTTGAAAAACAGCATTCCCAGGTGTTTTTCAAGATTTACAGACCAAATGCAATCAAGAGCCCCGGAATTATGAGCAGGAGAACATACTGCATTCTCCTGGCTTCTTAGGAGCTGTTTGCAATATGTAACCCAAAGCCTGGACAATCAAGAGCTTTGGTTGAGCCAAAAGCCTGGGAACTACCACTCCTAGTCATCTAGTATATGGTGGGATGAATGAGAAACAGGACGAGCTCTGCCAAAAATATCTGAGCTTGGGAGCCAGCACTCTCAGTGCTTCAGGCACCCAATTGCTATAGCCATTCCACCAAACCAGGGAGATGCTGGAAACCTGGAAGCCCATGTTCTCAGAGGCTCACAGCTGAGCTGGCAGAAAACACAGAAAACTCTGATAGGATCTACCTCTTCTACGTGACTTTATCAGAACTGAACTGTCTCCACAACACCATGTTATTTGCAAATAATTAGAATTCCCCAACAAAAATAATTTCCTTGCAAACTGTCAATTTATGCTGTATTTTCATAAAAACGCTTTCTAGGTATAAAACAACTTTTATTGCTGTTCTCCAGACACCTTCTAATTTGCTTGTATCTTCCTGAAATAAAACAATATCATTGGATTAACTGCGCCTAAGTTGTTTGCAGCAAAAGCACTTACTAAAGATTGAGCTGAAAATACACCCTTCTATGACATGAGGCCTCTGCATCAATAGTTTTTTTTCTCTCAGCTATACCTAGAACCTTTATACATTATGATAATACCATGTTATCAGCACTCATCTTTTCTGAGAATTTTCCCTCAGGGGTTTTTTTGAATTGCTGAAAATTTGTGTTATTATACTTCAGTTGTATGGCAATAAGTTCTAAAGAACTTCTCAATCACTATAAGGAAAATCTGTCTGACTCTGTTAATTTTTCTTTAATGAATGAACTTCAATATGAGCACACTGTTGAAACAATACATTTGTTCAGCCAAAATCATCTAATTCAGAACCAAAATTAACTGTACTTACCTCTTGTATGCCCACAGCATAGGTTTTTAAAAAAAACTCTGAGAACTGAAGTATTCTTTAGTTACATTTCCAGGACTTCCATACCTTTAAAAAGAAGAGGATGCACAGATTACACTGTGAGAACTCTGACACGTCAGGAAAACACAGAACTTTCTAAAACACAAAGGACCCTGAGTAGTCACCCATCCCCAAAGGAATCCTTTCCCCTAAGTTCCTTCTAAGTCATTATTTCCCATATAATGCCCACTTCTCTTTTCGTTTCTTAGATTCTCATAAGGTACAATACTAGAGACAAGCAAATATAGCCGCCTTTTTGTCACAGCTCTGTAACTTCCATGGTTATGGATTTCTTTCCAACTCTTCCCCTGCTTTATATTTGAGAATATAAGCACTTGTAGCTGGATATAGTACAATAACCAAAAAAAGTGGGGAAAAAAAGTTCTTTTCCTGTGGGCCTAGTTTCTTATCATCGTAGAGAGTCAAAATCATTTCACTAAGAGCTCAGACCAGTGCTGTGCCAGGCAAGGCAGAGGACAGCAGCAGGAACACCTCTTGGTGACCATGAGCTGTTAAATCGACTAAACTGTCTTGCCTAATTGCACCTGAAGTAATGTTACAAATTTGTAACCCAATTTAGTTTTAATCAGTTTGTTAGTTTGTTACCGTTTAAAAAATACGAGCTACAATATGCAATGCCCACTTCTTGCATTTCCACCACACCAGCTCCGGTCTATCATCTTCATCAATTTGCAAAGTCTCCTATAAATAAATACATTTATTTTAAATTAGCTGTGTGTATTGTTGAGAGAAATGATGCTTTAATCATTTCTTGCTGAGTAAACTAATACAAATTCACATCGACTAAGCTTAGGTTCTGTTAACAGTTATATAACATTAAGGAACTTTCAAATATCTTAATCAGTCAATATAACTGCATAGGTGAAATACTTGTACAATGCCTGTACTTTAATTTTTCAAAATTATGCATATTTTAAAAATGGAAACTCTCACATATAATTGACTAAACAGTGGCGTGCAACTGGCCTTAAAATAATGAATGATACTAACTCCTCTAAATATATCACCCTAACCATATGCTAATGCAAAAGCTAGTTAAAACAATGTTAAGGTGTGAAATAAATTTCTAAAGAACTTAGGAACGCCAGTTAATGTTGTACACACACAAACAAGAATTTAATTCCTATTTTTATTGTTCAAGAAATATAAGGCCAGATGAAAGAAAAAGGGGAACAGAGACAAATGATGGTTTGTGAGGAGCTTTTTGGTTCTGTTTGAGAGATCTGGCTAAAATATTTTGGAAACTTCCAACATATCCCAAATTGGAATTTACCATGGTGTCAATTAAATTCTGACAGCTCACATGATCTTCTACGCTTCTGTCAGAAACACCACTTATTCCAAAGACAAGAATCTTAATAGAATCTTAAAAAAAAAGAACACTTAGAAAACCTTCACATTGACTGCCTCCTCAAATGCCAAGACACAGGCATCAGAGTTCTTTACAAAACTAAAACTTACAGGAGGTACATTTCTATCATGATAGTACGGAAGAACTCATACCACTGGAGTCATAGTCTGGTTATTCAGCAATGGAGCGGCAACACATACTGCAATAAAAAACACAGTCATGAAATACTAATTTTCTCTGAGAAAGTTCGAAGATGTTTCTACAGTAGTTACATTCTGAGGAAGATGAGGTTTTAAGTAAAATCAAAACTAATTAGGTTAGATATCAATACTGCTCTAATTGCATCCTTCTTGGCACAATTTACAGAGGATTTTGGAGCAGGCACTATTTGAGGAAAGCTCCTTGGTCTGAGAACTTGGTAATTCTTTTAATTTTTTCCTCATTCTTCACAATAGCCCAGATGACTTTTAGGGACCACGGCAGTAGCTATACTACAGGGCTTGGCTAAACCAATAGCATTTTAGTAAGTGAAATGTACTCCTAATTACTACTTAGCTACTTAGTAAATCTTACTTCTCTAAAAAATCCAAAGCAAAGTGACAATATTCAGGTAAGCTATTGAAAAGTGAAATAGGATCTCAGGACCTTTTTAATCCTCCCCACACCTAATAACCAACTATTTTAGCTTTTTAACCCCCAGTAAGAATTTTCAGGCTGCCCCTTTTGCAGATCTTGTTTTGTTTCTCATTCTCTAGAAGTACTTCCTCACCAAACTCATCCCTGCAAAGCCAAACTCATCTCTGTAAAACACGGCCTCCATAACTAATTCTGCCAGATCTTCAGAAGATAATGAGAAATGCCGCCTACTGAAGTGCACTATTTGACAATTATACTACAATATGCACTACTGACACTTTCAGACGCCAACCAGCACAGTCGAGATACCTATACAGTTTATATTAGGTTATGCGTGACTTGATAAAAATAGGAACAGTTCTCCAGTAAGCTTACAGAGAGGATGTGAAGAAGTACCTAGGTTCATCAAAAATTTAATCTGGGGGATCACGTGACCAGTTTTTAAGGTAGAAAAATCTATAAAGATCATATTTTTGTAAAAGCTGTTTATGACTTTTCCCATCCAATTGGTATTCTTTTTCAATCACACACGAGTGTACTGAAGGGCGTAATTGTGCCCAACAAAGCAAAAGTTTCAGTTTTCCTCTACACAGATGCCAACCTGAACAAAAGCATAGAAGATTTTTAAGATTTGTTTCTGAAGCAGTACAGAGTAATGGGAGTTATCAGGCAGAAGCTGGATCATCTGCTGCTGAATCCGAGGCAAAAATATTTGCATTGCTGCTATGAGAGGACCTTGTTCCTCTGCTTTTCTGCATCTGCAAGGAAACAAAAATGTTGGTCCAGGATCTACACACTGGAGATTCTAATGCCTATTCCTCACCAGCAATTTAATTTCTGTACCCTAAAAAAAAATTAATTAATATCCAACACTCACTCATTTACTCTCCCCTTCTCTAGCCCCCATCTCAACAATTTGTGCAAATTCTCCGACTAGGAAAAACAAGTGTTACCTTATATAAATGCTGTTATTGGGAAGAAGAACTAATGTTCTTTACTACTGAATTGTCAGCTCAGAGGAGCAGGCACTTGAATTTTTCTGACACTCGTATCAATGCCAAACCCAAGTTGGGTGCTGAAGAAACAGGAGTCAATAGCAATTGAAAGGGAAAGACCATTCCTTTGTTCTGAAAAGATTTTCTCTGTTTACATTTCTTTTACATACGTTTCTAAAAGCAAATAATTAAAAATAAAATATGAGTGAGAGAGCACTCTACACTTCTCCTAATTTACACTTCTGGATTTAGACTATCAGGAGGATGGTACAGGTAACAATATGCAATAGGAGTATATGACAACGACAGTACTGTATCATGGCATAGAAGTAGAAAATAATTTGCATTCATATATGCAGAATTTGGTGAATCTCCAACCAAAAGAAGTTATAAACATTTAAGAAATTTTTCACAGATGGGTTAAATCAGATCAAAAAGTACAAAGTCTCAAGAAAAAATGTCAGTAAATTCATACAGATTATTGCTGACATCTCTGCTTTCAATTCACTGAAGATATAAAGAAGATTAATAGTTTTCACTTATTTGCAGGAAAGGAAGCATAGATAATTATTAATTCCCCTTTTCTATCTGAATTCCTTGTAGAACTGCCAGTGCTTTTAAGGATGTCATTCTCAGTAATCAGCTGGGACTAAAGTACTGATTCCTCATCTACCGATGGACATCAACTTACTCGTAATTCTTCACCAGCTCTACAGGCACAGGAGGCTCCCAAGCCAACTCCCACTATTCTGAGACTGCAAGTAGTAGCCTATCTTGTCTACCACGGCTGTCCAATGGCCAGGACAGTCATATGTAATGATAGCATGGAGGCACCTTGCCAGCTGGGCTCTACAGCAGAAGGGAAAAAGAAATACATTATAAGTAAATAAGATCATGGTTTAGTGTTTAAAGGATAGATCCCACATCTTGGTTTATTGGCACAAATATACATATACCTAACTATTATACATATTTTAACAGCACTGAAAGAGTTCTGGGAAGTAGCAGAGGAAAAGCAAGAAAAAAAAAATCCCAGGGGATTTAACTTTAAGAAGAAATTAATTTCAGAACATTTTAGCTGCTTTTCTCCCTTCCTCTTCCCTCTCTATACCCACCAGGCAATACTTGAAAACAATTAATTGCTCAATGAAACCAGCTAGCTTTGTACTTTGAAAATGAATGTTTATACTTCTACATGCTTATGAGGCTGAAAGCAACCACAAAACACAATTTGTACATTTTTATTAAAAAATATTGGCTTGTGTTATGATCCAAGCCAGAGTTCCCTCATGAAATTACAGGATCTTCTAGAACACCACTTCTCAACCTCTGAAGCATATGGCAGAGACAATTAGGTAAAAACACATTTTACTATTCCCCTCCCTCCACACGCTTTTAGGTGCCACTCACAACAGTGAGGCAACAGAAGTTTGTTAATTGACTAAAGTAAGGTGTGACTAAAAAAAGCTGAGCGGCACTGAACTGGAAGCTGTAAATAAATACTCTTGGCTCTGCTAAGGAATGATTAAAAAAAAAAAGTCCACAGAAAATATTGGTTCTTCTATATTTAGTTTTTCTTGGGTATCCTCTTGCAGTCCTTTACACAAGTAGCCACTATTACAGAGCAGTTCAATAAGGGGCCCTTCACCTACCAGTCCTTTTAGCTTTGTACAAACTTACCTTGTCCCTCAAGCCTTTGGAGTTTGTGCTCATTGCTGATTTGGTTCCACCTCCCCCCTTATTCTCACAAGTAAACAGTGAAAAATATCAGTATTACAGCATCAGACTAGTTCCAGTAAAGTTTCTTTGACTTTTTTAGCCTCTGAGAAATCTACAAGTTTAGCCATTATTTAGAAACCCTCTACTTTATTCCAGGTGATTGTCCCGGGGTTTTCAACAATCCTTTTAGATGTAGATTTTGCAAAAAAAAACAAAAACAAAAACTCCTCGACTTTCCATTATTTTGTGTTCTTTTGTATAAACTTAGCCTTGGCATTTATGACATAATGGCAGGGGAAACCACATGCCTTTATTACATTATCACAGAAACAACACGAGCTTCCTTACCTTGTAGCACAACCTTGGCAAGGAGCAACTACTTCTTTCAGTGGGGATTCTAGACATCTGTGTCAGAGCATGCTAGAAAAGCTGAACTGGAAACGATGTTTTAGTTCATTTTCCTGTCTCAGTGCAGGATCTAAGCAGTCCCAGCAGGTATTTGTCTAATCTATTCGTAAAGACCTCTAGTGACAGCAATGCTATAGCAGCCTAATGCGTTCTGGTGTTTCATTATTCTTTTAAAGTGCTTTCTCTAATCCTAATTTCAATCCATAGACAAGCACTCCTCCTCCAGATAGGACTACTGACAAAAAAAGACACCTTTGGGCACCTAGCTGGTGGAGAGGAGGAGGAGAGAACAGGAAGATTTTCTTCTGTTTTGCAAAGATGAACATCTATACACTACAGCCTAATCCCATCCTATCAGCTTCACTTTAATTAGAGTGGTGAACAATCATAGACTGTAGTATGTCTGTGAATCTTAACTATTCTTCCAGCAAAAGAAGAGAACAGCATTTTTTCATTCTTTTAACATCCTAAAACCAAGAATGCTAGCACACATTTAAATACTAGGATTACATATAAAAAATTGCAAAAGTAATTGAGAAAAGGGCTACTAGGAAAAAAAAAAAAAAAAAGGTCTTGGGCAGTATTTCTCTGAATGGGTAATTCCGTACTGCAGCTAGCCCTCTACACTATCTGCTCTGAATCAGCCAAATAGGCAGGCTGTCACTACAGCAAGTGTTAGAAGACACTTTAAACTACACTGTAAGAGGACAAATCACATCACAGAGCTCTTAGCCAGGTTAATACATTTCTGAAAACAAGTGCAAATAAATATGGTAAAATTTACATTTTCAAATGCAATTTTCAAATGTTACATTTCGAAAGAAGTACTTGCTTCATCTCCCAAGAAACTGAGATTCTCACATTAACTACATCCTGACTACCAGTCTGAAAATTGGGCTACAGAAATATCTCTACACAATATAAGGTACCTCAGTAAGTCAGGAGAACGAATTATTCCTTCTACAATGTTATCACGAATCTGCTGACGATCATTTTCATGAATGTTGAATGGAAATACTACTTCTCCAGGACGTGGTTCACGGTCCGCCCAGTACCATCCCACCATGTTCTTCAGGTAAATGGCAGCTAAGTACAAACATTGGGGAAATAATAATTTAATTCTAACACATCTCCACATTACTCTGTGCTCAACCCATAGTACAGCTGAAAGTAGAACAAAGAGTTGAAAGGACGACTGAAAACCACTGCAGGAGTTCTTGACAATTATAGACACTAAGCACAGCTGAGTCAGAAAACCAATTTTTTTATGATTCCACGCAAGATCCAGCTCAAGTGCCTGGTCCTGAACATAACAGGACAGTATTTCAATCAGCTTCTATTGGAGTACATTCTTTATTACAGTAGTCTTCCACATGGACATAATATTCCCACCGTTCAAACAAGCAAACAAAAATCCATTTATCTGCATTTTTACTCATCCCTAAAACAACTACTCAAGCTCAATAAGTGAAGGTTTGGAAGGCTCGTGTAAACAAATCACTGTGCACGCAGATGGGACACTCTGCCTGGGGAAATGCCCAGTATAAAAC
The DNA here is from genome assembly GCA_008658365.1 of Alca torda. NCBI lineage: Eukaryota > Metazoa > Chordata > Aves > Charadriiformes > Alcidae > Alca > Alca torda. The sequence continues at coordinate 66,061,717 of CM018076.1, read as the reverse complement.
TGGCACATGGCCTACCTTCTATTCAGACAGAAATGTTTGTTGTGCATTCCCTAAGCTTTATCTCACTATTAGGATTTCCCATAATCCCTTAGAGTTTTTCCCTTCTGTCTCACATGCGAAAACACAAAAAATAAAGTTAAACTTCAACTGAAAGTAAAGCAGCATTTATGCCTCAGTACTAAAATGCCTGTAGGCATTCTTTAGGAAATATAGGAAATATGGTGTAAGACATTCTTAATAAACTCTTATCCCTGTACTATTTGGGTTGATTACTAGCTAGGAGTTTGAAGTATAAATAAGATATCCTTGGGTGCAATCATTTTTCTTGGTGAAGACAAATTACAAAGTATGAAAACAAGCTGTTTGTAAAAGATTTCACAGGAGCAGGAGGAAAAACAGTTCTTTGTTTATCATGTGCCAGAATATTCAAACAAGAAACAGGTCCAGAAAGACCAGCCCAAGACTTTAATTTTCTTTGTCCATAGATTTGTTGTTACAGAAATTTCCCAGGGGAATCTGTTGACTTACATATGTAATTTATATGTGCTTTTCTATTTTATATGTGTACTTTGTAAAAAATAAAAAAAATAAACAGAAATTTAAAAAATCATGTTCTATACACTTGGGCTTTTTTTTCCCCTGAACGATACTGAAATGAGAGATTAATTTATAAAAATAGCCTGATGTAGTCTAGATTAAGAATCAAACTTTACTACAGAATGGTTTAACAATGCCATTCAAAGTTGGATTATCTTTGAAAAAATAAACGCCAGCATGACAAACAGCATATGTCAGCATGCACTCAGCGGATTAACAGGATCTGTACAAAAAACCCAACAGTGCTTCTATGGGAAATGCTGTTCCATAGGATAAAAACAGAGCTGTGAACGAAACAATATTGTCATGGTTTAACCCCAGCCAACAACTAGGACCACGCAGCTGCTCGCTTACTCCCCGCCTCCCCCTCCAGTAGGGTAGGGAGAAGAGAGAGAAAAGGAGAGGAAGGGAAAAAACCTCATGTGTTGAGATAAAGACAGTTTAACAGAACAGTAGCAGAAGAAGAAAATAACAACAACAATAATAATAATGGTAAAAGAATATACAAATTAAAGCGATACAACACAAGTTGCTCTCACTACCCAATAATCGGTTGCCCAGCCCATCCCGAGCAGCGATCATGGATCCCTGCCCCCCAGCCAATCCTCATTTATATACTAAGCATGACATCTGTGGTCTGGAATACTCCTTTGGCCAGCTTGTCCCGTCTGTGGTGCCTCTCAGCTTCTATGGGAAGCTGAAAAAGTCCTTGACCAATGTAAACATTACTGAGCAACAACTGAAACAGTATGTGTTATTGACGTTCTTCCCATATTAAATCCAAAACACAGCAGCTGCTAGAAAGAAAATTAACTCTATCATCTCAGCTGCAACCAGGATAAGTATTCATCAATTTCTTGAAAAAGCTGAATATTTTCTGTATCTGTCAAAAATATTGTATAGGAGTAGCTAAAATAGATTATGAATATTTAGAACCTGATCTTACACAAATGTATACCGTAAAGTCAACTACATCACCATACCTGAACTTACACACAGTTGGGCAATCTTCTTAGACACACTGAGACTATAAATGTATAACTTATCAGTGATGTGACCTTCCTTCATATCTACTTTTGTGGGTGGACATCATAGATACTGACTAAGCATATGTGGCTACCCTTGACCTAGGGAACTATGGGTTTTTTTCATTTTTCCAAAACTTCCATTTTTCCAGGAAAAGTGATGCAAATAGAGAAACGTATTCACATGAGACTCAATTTTATTTTTTTTTTAAATTCCCATTTGTCTTGGCATCACTACTTCATGACCACCAGGAGAATGAAAGAATACCTAAGGCTCCCTGGGTACACAGTTTTAAGCAGAAGTCATTCTCTTTTCATATCAGTATCACAGCAATCCAGTAGGGATCACTACAAACACAGAGAAGCCAAAGGACTCTACCCTATATGCACGATTTTATCTGATCCTCTTGTAGGGAAGAAATGGCAAAGATAGATCCTTTTCCACATTCAGAACACACATGAACCTACTTACATTGCAACAGTTCAATACTCTGTTGAAATAACAAAGAGACTGAATTTCTACTGAAAGAAAATGAAATGAGGAATTTATCTCACCTGCTTGACGCACTGGAAATTCAACTTCATCTGATACTATGATTTGCAGTAGAGTTGGAGCAAAATTGATGATCTTATAGGACTGAAACACATATAAAACACAGTTAGAAAATCACTGTTTAAAAAAGACCGTATTACCAAAAGCTGAATAAGAAATAAAAAATAAGGATTTTGCAGTGTTCTTTGACTCTCCTCATGAAGTATGAAAGTTTTTAGCACTTGAATTTATCCACATCTGCAGCAATCCAAATAATTACTTGTAAAAGCTGAGCGTATGATTGCACATGGATGGAATAAGTATTGTGACAATGCTCTCTATTAGAGATTAGTGATAACATATATTTAAAAATTCTGAGACTGCACTGAGAAACCACTACAGACCTGTCTTTGAATTATTTAACTTAGCCTCGTAAGTCAAATGGATATTGACATGCTTCATCAATACCTACCACTTATTTGCAAAATAGATTCTGGTATAATAGCAATACTGGATTTTGAAGAGATTAAATAAACCATTTAAAATTATTTTCAACTGTAAACAGCATCTGCATTTGCCGTATATTATACAGCTATCTTTTAACAAACTAGATGTATAGTGCACCTTAGCAGAAAAAAAACAACTGGGGAAACACAGCAGAATAACCATTTTTAATTTAAATCAAGCATAGACAGATAACATTTCAAAACCCACAGTCTTCCTGGGAACTTTTCAAACATTACATCAGCCATGCAGCTGAAAAATTTCAAAGAGAAAACAATGCTCACTGAACTTCTGAGCAAAGCATGCCAGATTTAAAAGACGTGAAAATCTGATAGCATTATACTGCTGTCATTCAACTGGGGTCCTCCAACACGAAGAATCGCTGACTTAGCATGGTGCAGTTACGACTAAGCCTTGGCAACATCAGTAGTTACTAGAAGGTCAGATCTTTCATCCATGTGCTTTACATTCAAAGAGAGATGTTTCTTAGGGCTAGATGGCAGAAGCTTTCTTTACTTCACCTTTTACAGTATTTCTTTCCAATTAGACTATGCCTGGGAGTTCTGTGGTTGTTTCCAGAGCTGTGCTTTAAGTATACTGCATCTTCCATAAACCTTGCCTCATTCGAAAGCTGTGAAATAAGAGGTAGGTTTTGCTCTTCATGTACCCAGTTCCTTGATCTAACATTTCCGTAATGAGGTAAAATTACATCGCTTTCATGATGCCTAAGTGTAACAGCTGCAACACAACACTATCATTCAATAATTTTACCAGATCACTTAACTTTCTGGCCCTCGTTTTACTCATTATAATGATTTTGTAATTCTAACCTACGTTGTGCTCAGAGACTCATTTGATGTTTATAGAGTAATCTGAGATCTCAGATAAAAGCAGTAATGGCAAATCAAAAGCATGTTTTCCTGCGACTCCCTTCTCTAAAAAACTTTAATTATCCATAAGAAATGCTCCAAATAAAGTAAAAGCTGTAACAGACAGCACAGGAACTCCATTTATCTATGGACACGTTGAAATACCAGCTTTCAATGTCAGCTGGTTGAAGTGTACTGGATTCCAAAGATCACCTCTTAATCGAGTATCCTGGAGTCCAAAGTTTGTCCTTTAGTCACTACTGGACAGAATCTGTACAATATTGGTGGGTTCTGACAGGGGCTGCAGTAGCCTCCAGCACCCAACACCCAACTTCCAGGGAGATAAGGAAAGCACATTTAGGGTGGATACATTGATAACATCATAAATTCTTTCCCTTTCTCTGAGCAAATAGCTTTTACTGAATCTACATTAAAGTCACCACTACTCCAGGAAGCTTTATCAGTACCACTTGTGCTGGCCTACAACTGCTGTCCCTGAAGTTTTGCCAGGATGTACACAAATATGGTTATTTGGCCTGCGCAGCAAATCCTCTCAGCAAGCGCCTGCAGTGACAAAAGACATGTTACGCAGAAGGTACGCACAGTGTCTCAGAGGGGGCCCCATCCCTACCAGCACACCGCTATGAGGGTTTCTTTAGACTTTACATCCCGACACCCCTCAAGAGATCACAGGGACACAGCATCAAGCTCCCACTAAATTCTTCTACTCCGCGCTACTGTCATTAGCATAATTCACATTTTTATATAGCTTCGTTTTCTACGCATTATCAGAAACACAAATGCTGTAGAGATCAAAAGAGATTGCGTGCCCATTTTAGAAACAAGACACCCGATTCCATTGTAGTTGTGAAGCTCAAATACCATCCTGCTCACTTGTGCAGCAGCAAACCCCGTCAGGAAAACCACACGCCGCTTGCAATTTTTTGGAACAGAGGACTTTCTAAAAAGCTGCATGCAGCAACATTCTTTCTATAGCAGCACATTCTCGTTGGTTTAGTTGTCACACTAACTGTGATCTGAGGGTGTATCCTTTCCCTGCCTTGCTCGGGAAACCATACAACAGGCACCTGGACACTAGTGAGTAAAGTGCAGAGCAATTGTCAGGTATCCACTGTGTAAATGGAAAGAGACAAGGAAGAGACCTCGGAGCTGGATGAATTCATTTGTATCGTTACAGCCGCACCTGAACTTTTACAAAGGGAGAGCAGGAATACCATCAGTTCAACGGAAGGAATGGAAAGCTAGCTGCCGATTTTGAAGAGCCGTGCCCAGGAGCCACAGGGAGGCACCAGATGGCTGAAAAAAGACCTTCAGCGCAACTCCCATAACACAGCACACCGCTTTGTGCAGTTTGCGAATAATCACATTGCCTTGAATTCCCACTGTTGTGATTTGGTAAAACTTTCTATGGAGGTGCCAATCAATGGGGACATATGTTTATTTTGAAGGAGAAAGTAAAAGTTTTGAAAAATAAACTTTCACTGGGTACTTACAAAGATTATTTTAAAGCTGTGTAAAACACATACTGACTGCTCTTGCATGAATCACAGATCAGAACATTTATGCTAAAAAAAAAAATATTTAATTTCCATTGGGATCAAGAGGATGGGATACAGAATGTGTAAGGCTAGCAGCTAAGCCGGGAGAGGCATACAGCACTGGTAGGATACAATTGGGTAAATTTACAGCAGTGACCAAGGAGATGCCTATGTCCCCACAGATCATGTTCCATCTGTGCCCACTGTCTCAGGAGAACTGTGCACTGTGCACAGCTTCCTGCAGTTGGTCCTTTCACACCTTTGGCCTAACATGCATTGTTCCCTGCCTCAGCATCACAGCTCCACTCTTCAAAACGTCAGAGAACACATCATTTTTTTTGCCTGTTTCCTTTTCCATTTGGTTGGGCATAGAACAGATGATACCCAAGAAAGCCTAAGATGGGCCACTGAAAAACAGCAAGGTGAACATCGTCACGTGTAAAGGACTACAACACAAGGAGACATAAGCAGGAAAAATACATAAAAATTTCCCCAGATGGATCCTACTGAAGCAAATACTTTTCATGTCTAACATTCAGATTTGGCTCCCAGGTTATGATGCATTATATACTACTAAACTCATTTCAGTAAGCATTATTCTTGTGTCTTGTTTGCTGTTGCATTTAAAGCCCACAGCGAGCAACTGCTCCATAGTCACACCTGTCAGTAAGCTTCCCATTGCTCTGACGGCAACCACAGTGGCTGAGTGCAGAACGGCACTGGAAGGTGTTTTTATCCCTGCAGAACAACAACGGGATGATCTAGGGCAATGGATATAGAAAACTGGAGCCTTCCCTCAGGTTCTGAAAGTGGAGCCACGACTATCCCTTCTCCACCAGTGATACATACCTCTTTCTCTGTACCTCTGAATCCAAGTACGGCATGTAAAAATTGCTGAAAAACCAAGGCACTGCATCTTTCTTTGCAAAGACAAATACACAGAAGAAATTTGTACCTTGAATACATATGAAGTTACCTGTTTACAAAGATTATTTTAAGGCTTACATACATCTGATATGAATGCTTAACAATCTGGTTTACTGAGCTTTATTTTCTGTTTGCTGTGCACTGAAAATGTGTTACTTAGAAATCCCATCAGTATTTGTCACACTCAGGAATATTTTTGCAGTTCTTAATACTATTCTCTCTCATTTTTTACACTGTCAGTCACAGACAGTTGTTAAAACAAACTAGAACTTCAAAAGACACTTTCTTCTTTCCCTGTCTACACGCAAAGGTATTGTTTGGGGAGGGGAAAACACACAGTGTTTTCATACACAGTGAAAACAAGCATGTGTAAGAACCTACCTGAGCTTCTTTCCTTTATGGGTTCTGCTGCCAAATTCCCTCAGTCTCAAGCAAAGTCTGCTTTCCACAGAACTTCTAATCACGCAACTTCGTCATCAAATTGCTCTTCAATACAAATACCTGAGATTCCTTCCTCTAGGTAACAAGAGGTCTTCATTGTCACTTTCAGAGTCGCCTTAGGATCCCTGTCCACTGTGGCAGCCACCTCAACAAAGATATGGAAGCCCAACTTTATTCTGGACTCTTCTGCTTTTGGGCAGTCTTCTCACACTTCTTACTCTTCTCCCAGCACTGCTGCTCAGTTCCCGTCAAAGCCAAATTCTGCAACTCCTTCTCAATATTTAAACAAACATCTATATTTCTGCAATTGTGTTCTTATTTTCTCCTTTGTTACAGGCCAAAGAAATGTATTACAGCAAGCTGAGCCAATGAAGATTAATGCATAAAAACTGTATGGTAATCCCATCTGAATTGGAATCAGAGATGACCTTGTACGTTCACACAATCAGACAGTACATTCCACAGCAGTCCAAGAACTGGCACATGAAAGCAGTATTTAGCCATTAAAAAAAAAATAAATAAAAAAATTTAAAACTAGCAAAAGTCCCTGAAGTCCATGAGACAGATCTAACAAGAGTAACAGCCTAGAACAGATATCAAAGAAAAGTGCCCAGAAATTGAGTATCTTTATTGATATAATTGACTGTTCTAAGAAGTAAAGTGTGATTGATAAACATAAAGTGCACACCGATTATGATGTGACAGAGCTGAAGAAAAAAAGGGGGGGAGTGCACACGATACAAGAAAAGAAAAAGAGGGAGATGGAAAGATTTGTACACTTAGAAAATCAACAGGCTAACAGGGAAATTACAACAGTTACATGATAGAGGTTACTGACTTGGCAGGAAATTACTGCTTTAGTTTCAAGAATCACATTTCAGACAAATCCCGCACTTACATTTGTGTTCAGGTCACTGACAGAAGCAAAGTTTGTTGATGACTCAAAAGCAGCACGCATCATCCAAGCAGAAAGATCAAAAAAATGCTACTAAGAACTGAATGATCTTTAGAACTGCACCAACAAAAATGGAGTGGGGTAATAGGACAAAGTAGATGGTCATACACTCAAAGATAATAGGAATTTCTCCTAAAAACTTGAGGTTTCTTAGTGAGGAACAACCATAGGATAAAAGGACCTCGGTATATTAAGTGATAAGAAATAGGTACACATTGGACATGAAGAAGATAGCTGTAATTTTAGGATGTATCAAATGAGGTATTAGGGGCATTGAGCATGAGACTTCCTCGAATGCTGCAAACACAAATGACCAGATTACACAAGAAAGATTAATCCAAATGGCAACAAGTATGGAGGAGAGCTGTGCTCTACTACTATTAGATTTCATAAATGCAGTTTTATGATATGGCAAAGGAAATACAGCCTGTTGAGGCTAGGAAAACAGGCTGGTAGGGATCAGCCGCGGACAAATATGTCAGAGCAGGTATACCAAGAAACCTATTCTAGCTAAGAAGTAAGATTGGCACAAATGGATATAAATGGAGCATAAATTAATTTAGGCTGAAAACCAACACTTGTTTCTAGCTGCAGGAGGAAGAAAATCCACAAAGAGCCTTCCAATAGATATAATAAGGGGGAAAAAAAAGGAAGCTTGATTCCATTTCTGAATGCAGTTAGATGATAACCCAGAAGGCAGACAGCAACTTCATTGATTTAGCTCTATCTTTACACAAGTGCAGGAACATACTGAAGAAAAAGAGGCATTTTCAAACATGCTGGGACTTTTTACAGGTAGGCAAGCTTTCATTCATTTTAACTCCATTCCCCACACTCCCTACTGTAAGCAAACTATGGAGTCAGGACTATTATGATGCTGTTCTAAAGGATTCTCTGTATTGGTAAAAGCAATGCGGTGCCTACAGAGAGGTGCTATATTGGGGGACTAGTAGGATTTATATTCTCTGGGAAGCTCCTGTCACTACCTGGATTCAAACTTGAAAACCAACGTACACTGCAGATGAGGATAACACAACAGAAGTTTTACCTCAATACCCATTAGTGTGTCTCAGGAGCAGCACCAGTTTAACTAGCACATAGAATAATGGTGACCCCTGTTCTGTTTGGCCAAATGTTGTATTTCCACTTCAAGTACTTATTGTTGGAGGGTTTTCTGTTTGGTTGGTGGATCGGTTCCTTTGCTAGGGCAAGATAAAAGCTAGAACAGCATCTGGATTCCAGTACTTGCAGGAGCACAGTTACATGTCAACACTATCATTAGATACACGGCGTCTGACAAGTTGCTTTGAAGTCTCGCTTCAAAAGCATTAAAAAGCTTCAAGATGTCAAAGGCCCACGTTCAGCGACATTCCTCAGGAGCACTTTTGTTCCACTCATCCAAAAAGTCACGTCAAACTACCAACACTGCATCAGTACATTATATCACATACATTGTGCTTCATTTAGTAACAGGAAGCCTACACAATAACAGGTATGTCTTAATTTCAAGATTCACTCTTTATAATAGTTAGAAAATGCATCAGCTATTTTAAATAAAAATCTGTATCTCAACCTATGCTCAATAAATACACTTGCAATCTTGAAACTAAAACCCAGGTCTTTCACACAAATTGCTTTATCCATCACTTGAACTTAAAACATGTCACCAGTGTCAGTCTTAAAACACTTTTAAAACTTCTCCTGAGCCTTGCAGTGCTTGTTGGTGATGTTAAAATGACAGTGTTAGGAGCAGGACCCAGGAATCCAGACAGCTGCCTCTTTGTTGTGAGCCTGCCAAACATGCAGCAGTTTATTATTGTAGTTTTGATTCTCGTGCAACAGGCTGCTGACAAATATTTATACTTTCCCTCTCAGTCCTTAATAGCAAGGATGAAAATAGGTACTGATGAATTTTTAAAGTAACTATGCCAAACAAAGAAAAAAAGTCTTGCATTTTCATCTAGCTATCCGCAAGAGCATTCTCAACATCCAGCACTTAATCCACCGATTTACTACAGGAACTTGCCAACTGCTAAAGCAAGGATTAGCTACAGCTAATTCAGAAGGAGTTTTAAGGTGCCTAAATAGAAAATCAAGCCAGAGTAGCAGTCCTGAAGTAGCAGCAATTCCTGACAGCCAATTCTCACTGACCGTTTTGTTAACACACCAATGCAGTCGAAAAAATCCAAGTCCTCCAACAGAACTGATCAAATATTCCATCGCATTGTAGAGGTTAAAGTTTTATTTATGCCGCACAAAGAAACTTTCACTTTTTTCAAACGTCCAAATTGAGACTGTGGTCACCGTGTTGATTCAGTGCATGCTGGCGCTACGTTAACCGTGGGATGCCGTGACAAATGCTACCCACAAAAATCCAATGTGCCTTTCCCAAAGTTTTACTTGGCGTTCTGCTGGACAGGACAAAATCAGTCCCCGAGAGTCACTGCTGTCTGTCATCTGTGAGAGCAAGGGAGAGCGACCTGGGCAGCGCGGAGCCCAGTGTCGTGCCTTCCAGCACCCAGCACCCAACTCGGGCCACACCGAGGATGAGATCGGCCGCACTTCGCCCCGCTGCGCCCTGCTCCCCGGGTCACAGCACTCAGGACAACACTGACTGCAGGCGGCGAACCCGCCCAGCCAACGGGCACCCACGCACCGGGGGCCACCTACGGGCCGGGGGCCACCAGGCACCCACGGACTGGGGACCACCTACGGACCAGGGGCCACCTAGGGACAGGGGACAAGGGCCACCTACGGCCCGGGGGCCGCCGTGCACTCACGGACGGGGGGCCGCCGGGGCGGCGCTCCTCGCCCGGAGGGAAGCTCCGGGAGCCGGCAGCCCTGGCAGCGGCAGACCCCGCCCCGGGGGTCCCGGTAGCCGGAACGGGGCGGGCTTGCCGCCCGCCCGCCAGGCCTCCCCCGCCCGCCGCTGCGGCCGAACGGCCGCTGACAGGCGGCTCCGGTGGGGGATGCCGCCGCCGGCCTAGCCCGGCTTTCCGCTGTAGCCGCCCCACGGCCCCTCGCTGCGGAGCGGAGCCGGGCGGTCCGGGGCGGAGGAGGGGGGGCGGCGGCGGCCCCCCCGCCCCTGCCGGCGGGTCCGGTCGACCCCGTGCCGGGCGGCGGCCGGGTCTGAGGCGCGCCGGGGGGGCGGGGGCGGGGCTGAGGCGCCGTTGAATGCCCGCTCACCTGATCGAGCTCGTTCTCGGCGGCGATGCGCAGGTTGGGGTCGATGGTGCCCCGCAGGGCCTGGATGATCCTGTTGGGGTCCATCTTGCCCCCTCCCGCGCCGCCGGGCAGCGCTCCCCCGGGGGCTGCGGGAGGAAGAGGAGCCGCCGCCGCCGCTCGCGCCGCCGCCCCCCCCCGGGCCACAATCGCAGGCACGCGCGCCCCACCCCCTCCGGTTCCTCTCCGGAGCCATTCACCGGTTTGCGACAGCTGTGTATCGGGAAGCGGGGCACTGCTTTACGGCCGGCTGCGCGCAGAGGTCGGCGAGAGGCGGGCGCCATATTGTTGTACGGATAAAAAAAAAAAAAAGTCCTCCGGGACGGCTCGCCCGGTGGTCGAGGTTAGGGAGCGGTTTCCCGGACGGAGCTCCCGTGGGGGCGGCCGTGTCGCGGTACGGAACGCGGGCGGTGGGGCCCGCCGCGCCCCGCTCCCTCAGGGAGAAGGCGGCCGGGAAAGGGGACGCTGCTGCCGCCACGGTGCGTGTGGGGCTGCTGGCTCCTCTGCCGCATCCAGCGGCGCCTGCCCCGTTCACCTTCCCTGGAGACGCCGACAGGGGACGCGGCGGACAGCAAAGCGTCGCTGTCATGGCGATGGAGGGGGCGGAGGGCCCGGCTGCACAGGGCCCCGGCAGGGAGCGGGCCCTGGCGGCGAGGGGACGGGGAGGCCGGGCCCACCGGTTCAGGCTGTCGCTGCTGCGGGGGTGCTGAGGTGCCGCCCACCGCCCTTCGGTGGCCTCTGCGGGTACCTCACCTCTCTGTGCCAGCGCGGACTTTCACTGCCCTTAAATATATATATATTTATATTTGTCTATCCCCTATATTCCCTTCTTAATAGCTTATTCCTTCTGGTAGTAGTTTTCCAGCTCGAGTGCCAGGCCTGGTTGCTCGGTATTTGCTACCACATGAGCTGGTGGCACAAGAATTAAAGTGAGAACGCCAAAACTGAACAGTGGCGAGGTCAGTGAGAACCGACGCTATCCACAAGGCTATCCAGGGACCTAAGGTATGTGCTGCCGCACGAGACAGGCTCGTAGCTGCAGGAAGGGAGAAACTTGCTGCAGGCAGCTTCCTAAAACATGTAGTTGGGGCACTTCCTACTATGCTTCTGGTGCTTGTCCTCATCGTTTTGTAGATCAGTAGACCCTGAAAATGGTTTGCTTATCTTGATAGTGTTTGCATGTGACAGTGGGCTGAAGATGCATTCCACTCAGTTTGTCAGAAATACACAAACGCCACTTCTAACTGCAAGCATTTACGCCACTATGATTCTCCTCCTCTGTCCAGTTTTTCCCCTTAAATCCTAGAACATGCAGGTGAACCAAAGGAAGATTAAAACATCTGTTATGGGTTGAGAAACCCACAACAATTTATTGTCATTTAGAAAATTATTCTATCACCCAATGACTCCTCCCCACCAGGAAGGGGAATCGGGGGGAAAAAACAAGGAAACACGAGGGTTGAAATATTAAGAGATTGAATAGGGTAAGACTAAATAATTAACATTAATAATGGTAAAGAACCAGTATTGATCCCAATACCAATATAAAATCTACAAGAATTATACTCAGACAGTTCTATCAGTAGGAAGCCGTGCACTCCCAGCAGTGGACAGCAAATGTCGGACACTGCAAACACAACGGCTTCAGGAGGAAGGGAAGGGCTCAGGGGTCCGGCATCGGGGCAAGGAGTTCTCTGGAAAGCCACCATCAAGGGGGAGAGAGAGCACACTATGCAGCAAACTTTCTAATTTATCTTGAATGTGTCATTCACGGTATGAAATAATCCTGTTGGCCAGCCTGGGTCGAGTGCCCGGGTCTCGCTCCACATCCCTGCACCTGGCGAGCTCGAAAACACCGAGACCTTGAATCCCAGATAGCCTAGCTGTCTATAAAGTAAATATTTTTACAAATTCAGATACTGGAGTCTTCAAAAGCACAGTTTTCCCAAGCATTAGACGAGAAATTAATCCTATGTCACTCAAACCAGGACAACATCCGTGCAGGTATAAGATAACTACCAAAGGCGCAGTTCACAGACCAACAGCAAGCCAGAAAAACCTCATGTCTAATATGATCTTCGTGAGCCAAATCCTTCGGTTACTTCTGCAGGTGATGTTTTACATAACATTTACAAACCAGAGACGTGTTATTAACTGGTAGAAATAACACAAAGACTGTTTGCTGTGTTTTGGAAGAGTCAAACACAAGGGCAATTACAAGATGCTACTGTTATATAGACGCCTTAAGAACACAATTGGACAGTATGTCATCTGTTCATTGTAATTACAGTATAAAATGTAATTTCTCATTACTGCTCCTCAATTAAGAAAACAGCAGTACTTCCCTCATCTTAAATATTATGTGACCTATAGTGAAGAATATTCTTCTTAACAATGGTGAATGTGCAGGAGTGCCGTTTATGGCAGGGATACCCTTCTCTTGCCGAGGGGACTATATGGTAATGCTTGCCGCAACATCTTTACTGTCACTAAATAACTGAAGTTCCTAAATTGCTTCCAAGGAAAATGTTAAAACATCTAATACTAGAATGATAAAAGAAGAATCTAGCTGTAAAAATGAATTACACCTACCCAGCGTCCGGAGATTGTGCGCTTTGTGGTTTTCATCACTTTTTGCGGTGGTGCAGAACAGCTCATCGTTGTCGCTCAAGAACTGCCTTTCTGTTCTCCAGTGATGCAGCTCTGCAGCATCTAGCAAGAAATTGTAGGTACTTTCACTCATCTTTTAATTTCTTCTTAGAAGCAGGGGAAAGTATGTCTGGTAATCATAAAATATTAAAAAAAGCACACCAACGTGAGTGTAAAAAGTATTTATTGTTAACTATGGTAATTTGTCATTTTGCCATTTTGGTTAAGACAGTAAATAAGACTAGTGCAGTGAAAACTGCCCATTTTAAAGATCTTGAATCATGCATCATACTAAAACCAAATTACTTTAAAGGATTTTTATCTCTACTTCCTTTTCCAAAATTAGAATGTTATGGACAGTTGAAAAGCATTTTTGTTTTATTCCATTTCTGTGTATTCATCTGCAATACAAGATCATAAAAGTTATGAAACTGATTCACTGAAGGACTTGAGTCATGTGAAGCTGATGTAAAAGATATCAATAAAGAGCAAAATATGCTTAAAGGCTATTTTAACATCTTCCTAAAATGTTTTTCAGAATGTTATTGCACTTACCACTGGTATTTAAAACAGCACTTTTAACACACAACATTTGCTACAAAACAAAGTGGAAAAAAATTTTACACCTAAGATTTTCCTTTCAGGACCCACTTTTTGTGCACACAACAGCCATCAAGGAAGCAATGCCAGCAAGTATCTAAATCAAGTAACATCCGTTTCAATAATGCTTATTTCCTTTGTAATATATCAGCAGTGATTTAGTCCTGGAAGTATTGTTGCAAGCATTTTAGTCCACCTATGTGCTGCGTTTGACGTTTGCCTGACATTTCTTTCTGTAAAACACGAACCTCCATAGATACCAGTGGCTATGTTATTCTAAAAATAAGTTTAATCATTAACTGAAATATTTTTATGTAACTTCAGAAACTTCAGATTGAAAGTACTTACAAGCCAGAACTCATATGCCTTTTTGTTGGAGCAAAGAGTCTGTTAATATTTCAGGCTTCATCTACTTCAAATTAATGGATCTGGAACTGAATTAGAGTAAAAAAAAAAAAATCTGGTCTGTTACTCTGCAAAGTAAAGAATCCGAGGTAAAACTCTGAAATTTTCTTCTCGGCTATCTAACATGCTGCTGAGAGAAGACCCAATGTGAAAAGGACAAGTGTTATACAAAGAAACTAAAAACCAAGTAAATGAAACGCAAGTTGCAGCAGCCTGCAAGTACAGAAAAAAAGGAGACGGGAAAAAAAGGGAAGTGGGGAGATAAGGGAAAGCAAACGGTTTATTTTTTTTTTAAAAAGCTCCAAAACTCTGCAGGGGCACCGTAGCAACAGTTTTATGAAGTATTTAGGACAAGCAATTGTATTTTGAAACTCAGTTGCTGGAACCAAGGGTTTTTAAAACAATGTAAGTTTGACCTCAGTGAATACAGACCAAGTTCCTGACAAAGTCGCTGTCAACGTGATTAAGTTCAAGAACTTTGGGAGGCGGAGAAAAGCTAGAAAAGCCTTACGTATTGCAGGTTACTTAGAATTAGTGCTTTGACTTTGGGTTGCTTTGAAACGTGGGTAGCGTTTTAGCTGAGCGCTGCGCGTAGCTCACTTTCTGGTGGCACAGAACGGCTGCTACGTTATCGCGCCAGCCAAGTTCCTCCTCCTTCGCCCGGCTCGTTGTGCTGCTGAGCGCAACATCGTGTGCTCTGGGGTATCCCTGTGATCTGATGCGGTCAGGGGGACCGGCTGCATCCCCTCCCAGTTTCTTGTGCACGCCCGGCCTGCTCGCTGGTGGGGCAGCGAGAGAAACAGAGGTGGCCTTGGTGCTGTGTGAGCCCTGCTCAGCAGTAGCCAAAGCATCCCTGTGTTATCAATAAGTGTTTTGGTCACAAATCCAAAACACAGCGCCACAGCAGCTACTCTGACAAAAATTAACCCTGTCCCAGTCAAAACCGGTGCGCCCTTCCGTCTCCATGTGTTTCACTGAACTCACAAAAGGAAACATGGAAATTCACTCCCTCCAAATCAAAACCTTGAGTTAGTTCCTTACCCTTACAGTTTATCTTCAGCAGGCTGCACAAGATACCTAAACTGGAGAGAATTTAGGTGGTATCCCATTTGCACAGCAAAGACAGCAGTGGGAAGTTACCAGAACTATGATGCCCCTTTTTTACATTTTATTTATACCCGATTATCATCCTTATATAGTTCTAGGACGTTGTTGCCTAGTGCAACAATTCAAGCAACTTCATTTAACAACTACGTAAGAAAAAGGTATTGGAAGACACAGCATTTACACGAAGTCGATACCGGTGTTACCTCAGATGTTTGCAAGGTGCGAAATTCACCTGTTCAATGCTTCACCCAGAAGGAGAATGCAGATCTAGGTCTACAGTCTGGACACACCAAGGCAGGCTAAAACTGTGCCAGTTGGTAAATAATGCACTGAAATACTCTGAAGTGCTTTGAGGAGCTTTCAAAACAAGCATTAATCTAGAAACATAAAGAATGAGGATCGAGGTATTAATATCCTAGTGTTTATCATTATGGGAAATCATATGAGGTCATATTTCTAGGTATTTCGAAGATTAGAATAGCAATTTTGTACCAGTGGATTTTGGCCAGCTGTTGGTGTGAAAAGCAGGTGTTTTGCTTGGTCTTTTGTAGTACTATTTTAAAAAAGTGTAGCCTTATCATAGAATACTTCGGGTTGTAAGGGACCTTTAAAGGTCATCTAGTCCAACCCTCTTGCAATGAGCAGGGACATCTACTAGATCAGGTTGCTCAGAGCCCCGTCCAACCTGACCTTGAATGTTTCCAGGGTTGGAGCATCTACCACCTCTCTGGGCAACCTGGTCCAGTGTTTCACCACCCTCATGGTAAAAAATTTCTTCCGTATCTCTAGTCTAAATGTACCCTCTTTTAATTTAAAACCATTAACCCTTGTCCTATCGCAACAGGCCCTGCTAAAAAGTCTGTCCCCACCTTTCTTGTAAGCCCCCTTTAAGTACTGGAAGGCCGCTATAAGGTCTCCCCGGAGCCTTCTTTTCTCTGGGCTGAATAACCCCAACTCTCTCAATCTGTCCTCATAAGAGAGGTGCTCCAGCCCTCTGTGTCCCTCCTCTGGACCTGCTCCAACAGGTCCATGTCTTTCCTGTGCTGAGGGCTCCAGAGCTAGATACAGTATTCCAGGTGAGCTCTCACCTAAGGGGCAGAATAACCTCCCTCAACCTGCTGGCCACGCTTCTTTTGATGCGCCCTAGGACACCGTTGGCCTTCTGGGACATTGTCAGCTCACATCCAGCTTTTCATCCCCCAGTACACCCAAATCCTTCTTCTCAGGGCTGTTCTCAAACCCTTCATCCCCCAGCCATATTGATACTGGTGGTTGTGTTGAGCCAGGTGCAGAACCTTGCATTTGGCCTTGTTGACCCTTGTGAGGTTCACACAGGCCCACTTCTTGAGCTTGTCCAGGTCCCTCTGTATGGCATCCCGTCCCTCAGACACGTCAACTGCACCACTCAGCTTGGTGTCAGCTGCAAACTTGCTGAGGGTGCAATCGATCCCATTCTCTATGTCACTGATGAAGATATTAAACAGTACTGGTCCCAGTACGGACCCCTGAGGGACACCACTTGTCACCCATCTCCAGCTGGACATTTAGCCATTGAGCACCACCCTCTGGATGTGACCATCTAACCTACTCCTCTTCCACCGAACAGCCCACCCATCAAATACATACCTCTCCAGTTTAGAGAGAAGGATGTTGTGGGGGACTGTGTCAAAGGCCTTATGGAACTCCAGATAGACGACATCCATAGCTCTTCCCTTGTCCACTGACGTAGTCACTCCACCATAGAAGGCCACTAGGTTGGTCAGGCAGGACTTGCCCTTGGGGAAGCCATGCTGGCTCTCTCTAATCGCCTCCCTCTCCTCCATCCTTAGCATAGCTTCTAGGAGGATCTGTTCCATGATCTTCCCAGGCACAGAGGTAAGGCTGGCAGGTCAGTAGCTCCCAGGCTTCTCCTTTCTACCTTTTTTCCAGTCACCAGGGATTTTACCTGACTGCCATGACTTTTCAAATATCATGGAGAGCAGCTTGGCAACTACATCAGCCAGTTATCTCAGGACTCTGGGATGTGTCTCATCAGGTTCCATGGACTTCTGTATGTTCAGGTTCCTCAGGTGGTCACAAACCAGATCTCTTACAGCACGAGGGTCTTTCCTCCCCCAGTCCCTTCCTTGTGGTCCATCCACTCCAGAGGTGTGGGAAGAGAGGTTGCCAGTGAAGACTGAGGCAAAAAAGTTGTTGAGTACCTCAGCCTTCTCCTCATCCATTGTTACCAGTTTGCCAGTCTTGCTTATCGGGGGCAGGGGGGGATGCTTTATTGACCTTCCTTTTCTGGCTGACATACCTGTAGAACCCCTTCTTAATATTCTTTGTATCCCTTGCCAAGTTTAGCTCCAGCTGCGCCTTGCCCTTAACCTTTTGAGGCATATCTATTCTGAGAACTTTATGACAGTACCTGTTCCTTTGTACTTACATTCCTTTCTGTAACAGAGGTTGGCTAGAGCTGTGTTCACAGATCCAACTAGACACACGGTAGTGAAAGCCAATAGTTTTAGCTAAGGAGGCACTACATGAGAACGCTATAGGATAAAATTGATCATATGTTCATTTACCATATGGAAAAAAATTGTCTGAGTTGTATTTTTTTTAAAATAACAACTATCAGGGGAAAACCAAACATTTTATTTTAAATTGGCTGGTATTGTAGAGGTGATTCCAATTCAGTCTGATAAAGCTCACAAAAGCATGAAGTTCTTTTAAAGCCATCCATTGTATGATTTACAGTCAAGTTTGCTATCAACAACTAGCATAACGATTAGAATTCATGCTTCATCATATCTTCACACTTCTTGCTGTGACAGTGTAGTCCTTTAGTTAGGAATTTAAAAATCCATCTTATAGAGATGGAAAACCAGCTCTGAAAGCAAGATGCTTACCTCAGATATCTTAAACGTATGCAAGCCAGAGATACATGGAAGCTCTGCTAGATCTACCAGCAAGACAGAAGTCTCAAACAAACGGGTCCACGAAGCAGTTGTCCAGGCTTGACTGAACTGTAGCATTAGAAAGCAGCTTGCGCTTCACGTATTCACAGTGATCACACATGGCTGAGATTGCCAAAGGCCGAGGTTATTAGCAATGTTAGAAGTACTGGTAACTAAGAAATCCGTCACACAAGAACATATAATAAAATTAATAGAATAAGCTGCATACTAAATGGAAAGGCCTATACTACGGCACTCTGAAGCACAAGGGATACCCTGCTGCTATACACAGAACAGGGCTCGTTTGTTTACTAGTCCCTCTGCAGACAGCATGGGAGAGGAGTGACTGGGTCAGTGCTCTAGATGTCTAAGAAAAAAAATAATAAGTAAAAAAAAAAAATCTAGAGTTGCAGGTCTGTTAGAAAAGCAACGGAGTTCATTTGCCCACAGCTGCAAAGCTACTGCAAGCTGAAAATTATCTTAGCACTTAGGCCTATCTGTCATATTAGTACACAAGGAGAATTAACAGCTTGAGAAAATTACTAGTTAAACTCGTGCCAATTAGCCTCTGTTGAGAGGGTTCTAGAAATAAGCATCTTTAATGGCTAAAGTCAGAATTAGTATGTTTAAAAACACTAAACATAGGCTTAGTATTCGTGGTTAAGGCTTACCAATTTTGTTTGTAGTGGTAAAAAACTAGGTTCCCTAAAGCTTTACCCCAATCTTCTCATCTCAGAAGTTGCCAAAGGAATTAAACCAGGACTTGAAGTATAATCACCCTCTAAAAATCTGTATGAAAAAGAAATCTAAGCTTGGAATAAAGCAAAGATCTTTATGCCAGTAGCTTTATGGAGGCACGCCAGACAACTTGTTTTGGCATCTGCACGGTAGCGGGGGAGAACTGTTTAAAGTTGAAAGTTCTGAAACCAGTCACCAAGAAACAGCAGCTTTATATCAGGTCTGAAGTACATTCCATTTAGATTTTTACTTTCACTTAAGTAACCGTTAGCTGAACTGCTTTTATTTTGCCCGCTCCTGGTTTATCCTTAAACATACCAGTCAGGCTTTTCCACTAGCTGCCGTAGTACACTGATAAAATAGTTCCTACTGCTAAAAAAACCCAACCAGCTACTCAAGGTTTTAAAAGTAGAAAGAGCCAATGACCTACAGTCTTCTTACTAGTTCAGACTTTCATTTTAAACATTGAAACGCTGTACAATATTTGGCATGCTGCAGCTTACACAAGGACATATGTCATAGCTCTTCAGCCCTTAGGCCACAAGAACTTGCTGAAGATGGGTCACATAGCCCTTTAGCTGTAAGAAAGGAATTTCATAAACGCTTCCCAGCATTTGTATTCAGGTTTGGTTTAAAACACAAGCACCGGGCTTCAACTACAACTACCAAGTTCCTCAGCAATTCTCTGAAAGGAAGAGATATTGGCATTACAAGCCAATTCCAGCCTCAAGGGGGAGGGAAGCCATACGTGTTTGCACTATGCAAGGGTCAGTTTTAACTTCAAAACGGATTACAACTGAATGAGATCTGCACAACAAACAGCGTCAGGAAGCCCTCCAGTGACTGGTTTGAGGTTTAAGAATTTCAGCGAACTACACCACTACCGAAGGAAAGTCAATGTGACAGTGTTCTTCCCCCCTCCCCAACCCAACTTTTACCTCCCATAACCCTGTTCAAGTAATAACCACCAGCAGCAGTCATAATGGGTACGTCTGGTCACGATGGCTGCATCCAGTTCAAAGTGGATTTGGGGGAAAGCAGATAACACAATAACCAAGGGCTAACTTGACCAATGTGCCCACGTAACCACAGTAATGGTAATCAAGCCAAATTTGGACGAAACTAACATCTGTGGTCAGTATGCAAATATGACTATAAGTCAATCATTTTACCCCCGTCAATAGCGAACAGCCCATTGAGCTCTCCTGCCGCACCTAGACTCCTCTCTGAGGAGTTTAGAAAACAAAGAGGTCCCCTCTGAACATCATTACTCAACAGGAGGCTCTCCCCGACAGTTTTGTCCGACTGTCCTCTCTGCAGTAAATAACCAAGCGTACCTTGCCATCAAGCCATGTTAAACCACTGTCACATATACTATCAAACTTTGTTAAACCTCTTGGAGTGAAGTGCATCACTCCTTTGGCAACAGTGACAAAGCTAGATTTTGACAGGATATGCATTTAAAATTAGTAGTCCTAATCAAGTATTTAGCATTTCACTTCTGATTTCTTGCGCTTTCAGTTAAAAATCAGGTACGTAACTAGATCTTGAATTCATTTTGATCAAGGGAACACTCTGGAGAATGGCATCAATCAAGAACTAAACAAGTCATCCCATTTAAACTATACAATTTACCCTGAATTATTGTCATTTGAAGACCAGTTCTATGTACTAACATGCATGTACACCCCACATCAGGAATAAAGCTCAGTTTGATATATTTTAAAAATAAAGACTACTGGCAAGATTAATACTAAAATGCATATTAACTTGTTTTATTGAGGCACAACAAGGCATTGTGAATAGCCCATACTTGAGGCAATCAATAGTGTAGTAAGCTGGACATTAACACAGTTTAGGGTAAGTGCAAACAATATACATTCACAGCTTTATTAGCAAGGCTACATCACAACTGATAAAGTGCCAAATTAGTGCTGATTCAGTACCCCAACTCCATGATTTCACCTTGCACAACAGGACCATCATTTCCCCCAATAATGGAACCACATACCTTCTATAAAGTCAGTAGTAAGTGCGAAGCTAGTCCCACCCCCCTCCACCAAGGTGTTTGGAGCAGCTCTTTTGTAAACATCACACTGGATTTTAGTCCTGATAAAGGAGGTATCCCGAAAAGGTGGAGTATTTCCAGCTGCTTCCATAGATGGCTCCCCGATGCAAACGCAACCAGATCTGATCTCCCTGGAACAGCTGCAGGACTGCATGATTACTAGCTGTTTCATGATCAGGAGCCCCATCGTTTGCATATGCTGACACTAGAACCTCTTCATTCTTCATAAGATTCACATACAGGGGAACATTTACAGCCAGTTTCAGCATGTGGAAGATGAAGACATATGTACCATTCACTGGACAGTTGAACCTACCAAGCTGGATATCAAAAGTTTCTCCAAGGTTGTTCAGCAACAGATCAAACACAATTGGCTGGTCTAGAGTTCCAGGGGCCAAGTTAGATGTTCTAGCAGCAGAGAAGGCAACTCTCATCTGCTGTGGGAGGGGGTAGACGTGCACTGGTAGTATGGTGGCAGCTTGGCTTGTCACTGGCATATCAACAGGGGTGATGCTGCGGGAGTCCCCCTGTCCAGAGTCCCCACTGTTAAAGGTTTCATTGTCTCGTTCTGGGCTGCTCACCTGAGAGGAATCACTCCACCCTGCTGTTAAAGATCATTAGCAATGATAAGTAAGTATTATAGCAGAAGGAAACCTTTAAACCTGTGGGCATAGTCTTAAGCAGCAAGTGTATGGACTTTCCAACAGATTTGCCTTTCAACTAGAGGAAGTTGTCAGAGGACCCCAGTGAGAATAGAACTTTGAAACTGGTCTACATGCATCACACCTGCAGCATTCAGCAGGACAGACCATAATTTAACTATGAACAATGACACTTCATACTTTTAAGTAGGAGAGCGCACTAGCTTTGAATAGTTTTAGCTTTAGTGTTTGCCACATACATATATTACCATAAAAAAAAGCATATGCTAGCTTCTGAGTGGAGATAAATTATAATTTCTGCAAAATTTAGCAGGATTACCAAGAACCAAGTAGTCATTTAGTCACCTTCAGGACCTGAATTTGCACTTCAAGTTACCTCAACACTGTTCTTCTAGAGCTGCATTCTTAGTAGGTCATATCAACTTATGATGCTAGAATACTAAGTTTGAAGAACAAGAATTGCTTTTAAGCTTTGGGCATCCCATTCCCCAAAATGAAGCTGTAATCTTTTCAAATATCCAAGTTAAAAGGGTCTAGAATGAAAACATTAATAGATCTAAGAATTTTAAAGCAGTCACCCTCAAGTTTCAAGCCGCTGTTATTTCTACTAGAAAGGAACGCCTCAAGATATTAAATAAAACTAAGTAAACTTGCTATTGATATCTCATATTTCTTCTAATACTCTGCTGAAGTATATTCTGAGTCCTCCCTGATTGAGATATGAACCTGCTTTATCCTAAAACAGTTTCCATGATGTGTCATAATTTCCCTTTATTCTTTGAAGTAGTGATCTATAGTTATTCATCTTGCTTTTCACCTGCAAGTTCAGCTTTCTCTATCACATTTTCCAGGATTAAATCACCTTGTTTACAATTTTTCCAAATACATGCTATTTATGCTTGGGTTGAAACAACTAGTCTTGTTTATTTCTTTAGGTTTTTGTACTCTAGCATGGAAGTACAGAGTGAACCTGTATTCCCAAACACATTATTTTTCATAGAAAAAGTTATCTTACAAAGCCTCTGTGATCTGATAGCTCACTCAGAATCAAGTGAGACTATACAATTAAGGGGATGAAGCCAAAGGCAATATGGGAGCCACCCTGTGTGTATTTCCTGGTCAGCTTATTTGTGAAGAAATTTCAGTAAGGTACCATCATGTCAGAACTTTGACATGTGAAGACACCAAATTGAAAGGTGAAATTAGATCTACTGCTGTGCAATGCCGACTCTCCAAGAACAGTACTTAAGCTTTTGTCTATCTTAATTTATACCAAGTTCGATCTGCTTGACCAGTGAGAGAACACTTTCTCACTATTCACAATAACACTCCAGCATCTGCTACACCCAAGCACATACATGGACCTCTGGGAACCTGAAGTTAGCCTTACCTCTTGAATTTGCTCGAGGACCACTAGTTATCCCACCTCGCTTATAGCACTGCTGGTAATTAACATCCTAAAAAGAACAGAAGTATTAGTAAGGTTGGACAGGGCTCTCTCTGAGCAACCTGATTTAGTTGAAGATGTCCATGCTCATTGCAGGAGAGGATGGACTAGGTGACCTTTTAAGGTCCTTTCCAACCCAAACTAGTCTACAATTCTGAGATTGTTATGAGTGAATCTGAAAACAAACAGGCTACCAAATACAGTTATTGTTTCATTTGCACAATTAATTCAATCTCTAGAATAGAAAGTGATGGACTTCAGAATTAAGATGTAGACAAACAGCCTTATTTATGGAAAATTTACTTTTATAATAGCTTGTATGAAATTAAAGAGCTATTTCAATGCCAGTTCTAGCAAGTTATCTTCTGAATTAGACATTCAGTTCAGATTATTGAGCATTACCTTAAATACCAGGTCTGTTAGAAGTCTGTACAGAGGAATATATTACATTTCAAAGCTGAAGATCCTCCTTCTACCAGGAACCTTTGCTTTCTTACACAGTTTTTTTGTTGGTTTGGGTTTTTTTTTTTGCCTAACCACATTGAGTAATCCATTTAAGAATTCTTTTTTTTTTTTACACTACAGAGGCACTAAGGACTAAATTTAAAATCTATAGTAAAATGGACCCATTATGCCACATCACCTTTGCCATCTGTTTGCATTCTGTAGATTCCCTTCAGACTAATATCAGCCTGTCATACAGAAGTGTTATCTGTCTGAACTGACTTCCTATTTCAACTGCTGTCTACCATTCCAAAAAAAAAAAGTGCACCTGTTAGGACAATGAAAAGCTACAGTGCTAGAAGACTTCTCCTGTACAGTGCTCAAGAAGGCTACTGGAAACAAAGTCAGTGCTTACCCTCTGAGAATATGGCATTCCAGCATAATCTCTACCAGGGAACTGCAACTGGCCATAGTTGCCATTAGCTATTGAAGGTGATCCTCTGTAAGCATCAAAACCTGTTCAAATAAGGTTGATTATTCAATATTATTCATTGTTTGGATTACAAGTATAAGTCCAGAATACAACTAGAACTCCCTTCTGGCAGTTATCATGTCTATTACGTTATGAATTACACATCCATTCCTTATTTCAGAGCCTCACTACTCCTATAAAGAATGCACTTCATTAGCTAGTCTGAACTACTCAATGTATGGAACAAAATTACATGTTTACAAGTATTAATATCAGGCCTGTTTGATAGTAATAGGACTTCACAGAACAGCTGAAAAACTTGCTACATCTGGAGACAGGATTCAGGAGAACTGTGACATGTTTTCTTTTGCTATTACAGATGCTTAGCTATGCCTGTTATACATTTGAGTACTATAATATTTAGCATCTTTAGCTATTACACTAACCACATCCTTAACTGCTGTTAAGTTCGAACCAGATACCTTGTAGGAACATGTACCAGAAAATAAGTTACTGAGCAGTCTCAGCCCAGTACCTGAACCAACTTCTGTCACAGACTAAGTGCCCTTCCACTTCAAAGCAGAATAGGCCACAGCTATCAACAACCTTAAGTTGGTATCTGCCAAGAGTCAGCTGAAGCTTTCTTTCCATAGTACTTCAGCCAGTAGCAGAATAGCAAATCTTTCTCTTAAAACCCCTTCAATTTGTTATTAACCCAGAAGGGCTCTCCGCTACTGGAAACCTCTCCCCCATCCCAGTTTCTGCTGGTAATATTAAAAGCCAGCAGTGCTCAGCAAAGAGTATCTTGTTTTGAGCAAATACTGCAAGTGCCATCTGAAGAGAAAATACCTGCCCAGGATGTTAGCAAGACCGATGCCAAGAGAAAGAATAGAGGGGGTAAAAAGTTCAGAAGGGTAAATGAAACAGCAAGCAGAACAGTCTGTACAATTAAGTAATTTAATAACCTATTAGTGAAAGTTTCTACTTTCATAATTCAAAAGGCTATGAAGTCTCTCTGACAGTTCACCTGACACCCAAAGTACAGGGACTACAAATAACTCAGAATGAACTTGCTTAAATTCTAAAAAGGAAGACCTAATTCTCTGCACATTGCCTTTTAAAAAGTCTTGTTTTAAGAAGTTCCACATATAGAACCTAAATTTAATACCCTGTTGTGTTAAATCATGTTCTAGTGTTATTATGTTAGATTTTTTTAATTTTTTGGAGGTGGTAGTAAACACATACATACCTTTGTACCCACCAGGGGAACGATATGAATTAGCCAGTGACCTTCCACCTCTAGCAGATCCTCTGACAGACCCACGACTGTTAAGGTAAGGCTGAGGGGGTCTGGGAATAACATTAGTCTGTGCTGGATAAAAGGCAAGGCTACCATTGCTAACAGGAACAGCTCCATCCGGTTGATAATTCACTGCTTAAAACAGAAGGCATAGATGAATTCAAAGCTTTTATAACTAGCTTTTATAACTTTAGTAAGTTACTACACCTAGAAGCAAGGGCAGCATTAGTGAGTTCAGAGACCGATTAAGCTGCTCTGAATATCCTGGTTTTGTGCCCCTTCATTACTGCAAATAAATGAGGATGCTCCCCTTTGTTCTGTAGAGTTTAATGCTTGTTAAAGTATACCGTAGACAACCCAGGCTGCCAGTGTAAGCCTCTAATGCATTCAACAAGATTCAGTTGCCTAGGTCAGAACAAGTTTGCTAGCAGCATCAAGAAAATAACCAAGTGTCCTGGTTTCAGCTGGGATGGAGTTAATTTTCTTCCTAGCAGCTGCTGCGTTTTGGATTTAGCATGAGAAGAATGTCCACAGCACATATTGTTTTAGTTGTCACTAAGTAATGTTTATATTGGTCAAGGACATTTTCAGCTTCCCATAGAAGCTAAGAGGGAGCACAGACAGGACAAGCTGGCCAAAAGAATATTCCATACCAGAGATATCATGCTTAGTTTACAAGTGGGGGTTGGCCAGGGGGGCAGGGATCCACAACTGATCATCAGGTGGTGAGTGCAATTGCATTTTCTTCCTTTACTGCACTATTAGACTGTCTTTCTCTCAACCCACAATGTTTTTCCCCTCCTTTTTCTCCTTGCCCTACTGGGGCAGGTGGGGGGGGGGCAGTGGGAAGCACAGGATAGTAAACAACTGCATGGTCCTAGTTGCCAGCTGGCGTTGAACCACAACACCAAGCTAGAATAAAATCAAGTAACAACTAATTAAGATTTTTCACTTAGAACCAATACTGTTCTACTAGCAAGACCTCAGTGGTCTATCTCATAAACTAAGTCACCTCAGTGTTGACAACCTTTAAAACAATGAGACAAACTCAATCTTATCTAGATAGCAATAAGACAACTGTGGAAAGCTAGATATTTGGGTTCAGTCTCTTCAACAGACATTCCTACCACGTGTTAGTAGGCAGTTCAACCCCAAGGAACAGGTATTCAAGAATGCTTTTCACTCACAGGGTGGTTGCATGGTTAAATACAGACCTTGCAAGCATGAGTGGGTTTCCACACAACCATGCTTTATATCAATCCAGAAAGCTTAAAACTGATCCAGGGTGACAGTCTGAATCCCTTTCTGAAGTCTGTGCAGAGCCACTGCACAAGATTAATCAAGAAATTATGATGTTCCATCAAAAATCTGCGTGGAAGGTTGATCACCTGTAGTCTCTGTGATGAGAAGAGGCATTCAAGCTAAACATGGTTTCCTGACTGCTATACTTATGTTGTTCTTTAGAGCTCAATCTTCTTGTGTCTCACTTCACACAGTATCAGTTTATTTCTACCATAATTCCTATGAGGAGTCCTCTGGCAGAAATTTTAAGTGACCTTGAGTCACTTCGATACAGTCTTATAAATCCATATTCCTAGCTGTCAGCTTCCTTTCCCCTGGAGCCTGTTTCAGGCAAATTTAGGGTCTAGTCTCATTTCAAATTCTTAGTGTCAGCCATATAAATTCACCTGGTACAGTAACTGAATGTCAAGCAGGTCAGTTTTGTGTTGAATAGGTAGCTCAAGACCCCGTTTATCAGAAGTTTAGTATTCTTCGGGTTAGACACTCAGACTCAACCAGCTAATAAAGTCAGCACTGTATAAACAGAAGTAAAAGGAGGATTATCTTTTGCTGCAGAGTAGGCTGTCATCAGCTTGCATCTGCTTCATGCTAAAAGCACATGCATGAACAGTTCCTGCAGCTCAGCTGATTCCCAATACCACACTAAGTTACAGTAACTTCTGATTTGAGGCCTCCTAGTTAGGAAACTAGCCTTCCTAGTTAACAAATAAGTGACAAATTTAGGGCCTAATTAGGAAGAACATGGATCTCTGCTACAGAAAGCTACAACTTCAACATCATCAGATACAGCTGAAGTGATAAGTAGGAGTGGCAGACCCATCCTGTCAGTAACATCTAGAATGCTTGTCTCTAATATAGTAAGGTGTAACATACACATGAAAATTTTGGCTAGTACAGTCAAGATCAGCCCTGTGTTTTACAATAATTATATTGTGAGCTTTACATTCAAAGGAAAGATGACAGTCCATTCTTAAAACAAGAAAATTTTAAATTCCTAAGCGGCTCTCAGAGGATACATTTTTAGTCTTGTACCAGTAGCACAAAACACTTACCACTTTGGGTAATTCCCCTCAGCACTGAAAGTTTCTCCCAAGTTTCCTATTTAGCATTCTGCAGCTCCCAGTGCTACAGACAGCACTAGTGTCTGTTACCAAAGACCAAATTAATGCTTCCAAATGAAGTATTTCATCACTGCTTCAACTCCAAGCAAACACTTGACTGACAAGTATCACCGCATGCTTGAGTTTCCCAGTAGGTGGGAAATTATCTTTCAAGCCTGCAGGTGGCACTGTCCACACAACTAGTGTAGGAACTAGTTTGCAACAGCCTTCCGTTCTGCTAGCAGTTTTGAAACTAAGTTTATATACCATATCATCAACTAGATTAGAATTGATGTAATCCTAATGTTAACAGGTGCTACATAACAGTGGTTAATAATTTCACTGAGTTAGAAGAACCTGCATATACTCACAGCACATGTTAATGAATTGAAATACTACTATAACCTGAAGAACTTTAAAGTCTACTTGAAGTAGAGAGAGACAAGCACAGTTCTCACCTGAAGACAGAGATTCTTGTGAAAGAGAGGTTTGTTCTGCAACATGAGAAGATTGCAGCTGGCATTGAGGAGGAGTCTGTGTACTTGCTGTAGAGAAACTCTGGTTATATCCTGCTGAATATGAAGAATCCTCTTTAATTTCCTGGTCTTTACGTGGAGGCAGCGGTGCATTCACTTTAAATACCTACAACATATTTCAAGACAAGTGTTTAACACTACCAGCTAAAGTTTCTGCCTAATGCCATCATCCTGCTATACTGTGGTTTAAATCCATACACCTAGATCAGTTTCTAGAACACCTACAGTCTCTTAGAATCAAGAACATTGTATTTTAACCCAACCTTTTCCTTCTCAGTAAGCTTCTAGAGTTTACTTGTATTTATGTAGCTACTACCTAAGAAATGTAGCTATGATAAATCAAGCTATCATGCTTGATCAATAGAGTAGCTGCCATACAGTAAGCTATTTTGCTTCTGTGGGAAGTCAGCTGTTGGATTGACTCACTGAATACCTGTCCTACAGCTTTTGACCTGAAGCTGGGACAGCCTATACTGAGATGAGATATTCACATTTGGAAAGAATTTGGGTCTTTATACACATTTTGGAACCTGATGCAACTCTACTGTCCACTCAGATAAATACCATATTAGACAGCCTTCACCCCTCTGATAAATTGAGCCTCAACTTTCCTATTCTCATTTTAAGTTCCCTCAGAGTGAACATTTAGCCTAAGTCACAGAGTCCTGTAGTTCAAATTTTAATGTTACAGCCTGGGCAGTAGGGTGGTGCACAGATACTACTGTTAGTTAAATCTAATCTACCAGAGTTCAGTCACTCCAGTGACTGTATTGCTTTATAGCAAATAATCCAAAATTAACAGAACTGATGCTGTCAAGTGATAACTAGTATCAAGATCAAACAGGAAAGTAGTCTATTTTGAGTAAAAGGATCTAAATTTCATATAAAGAGCTGCCATCAGTACTGATACCGAGTCTAGAGGTGTATCTAACCATTTTCCAAGACTATAAACTGTCTGAAGACATACCAGGGCAAGACTAACTTCAGCTAGATGCAAGGAACAGCTTCACAGCTTGACAGTTCTTGTCATTTGCAGAAGCCTCTAATTACAATGGGAAATGAACACTTTTTCCAGGGTTAAGAAGCCAAGTATTTCCTTTAACTGGGAGCCAGCACAGAAACCCTTCACGATACTGAAGTATTAAGTATAAAGCTTGAACCGTTATAAAATAACACAAATTCTAGTTCTGATTTACTACATGGAGTGGTCAAAGCGATCCAAAGCAATCCTCTTTCTGAAAGAAATTTGAAGATGCTCTACAGTCAGGCTGGCAACACCTACAACCTGGACTACTTGTAGCAAGTGGTCTACTTTTTCCTACCAGTGAAGGTTACAGGTGGAATTCTAATAAGAGTACTTTGGCTACAGGTAGGATCTGCCTTTAAGCTTCCATACACACAATGGCAGCAATAGGGCGTTCAGGTATCTCTAAGGACGTGTAATCAGAGGCTTCCATTACTGTCACTGTACTATCACTATTTGGCAAGAAATCATCTGACTCCTAGCTATCTGCTGAAATCCAATGGCTGCTTTCCTGGCTGCAATGAGAATCTAAGTAGTGTAGGAAGGAAAATCCTGGACTGCACAGTTAAAGACTGCCACTGCTACAAGAGGAATTAACATCCTAGCAATTTCATGACAGGCATTTGACAGTTTGACCCCCAAATCCCAAGAGAAGTCTTGAACATTTAACATCTCTGAAAACACCACAGCATTAGTTCAAGCAAACTTTTGGTGATATCATTTTGATCAAAATGACTCGGAACAGACACTAGGTTCAGATATAATCAGAATGACTGAGACTAAGACTCCATATTTATGTCATGACAGATTACTTATCTTACAGACTGAGTCCCCAGGAAGACTCTGGATTCCTTGATCATAGCATGCTGCTATTTCTCCACTTCCATGGAAAATCACCACCTAGCAACTTAGCATAATTTAAATACCTCTGGCTTAGAAAGAACCACTTCCCTACCACCACTTGCCTTATTTATAATGTATATCAAAATTCTGTACCTCTGAGGTAGGTTCTAATTGAATCTCTTCTACAAATACAGAAAACCAAGTAGAAAAAGTCATGATTTACTCCAGACCACACCAGGATGTCATAGATGTTTTAGCCACTAATTCCTATGCTTTAAGAGGCTATTAGCTACCTTCTTCCACCAAAACCTAGTACATATGTCTCAATACCACAAGATGCAGACTCTCCAGCAAGCTGTGGGACTACACTGTGTATTTGTTAAAATAGAATCTCAAATGACGTCTTTCTAAGCTTGTTTTTGAGCAAGAACATTAAATGAAGGTTTCCAGCACCTTCTGAAGAAGGTACCAGAGGAGTAGATAAGCCCAAATACAGGGAAGGAAACACTAACAACTAAATGAAGATCCTCCCCTCTGAGTCGCTCTAAGCTTGCAATGCAGATTACTACACAGTAGCAGTGTTAGTAATGCTACAGAATATTAGTAGTGACATACGGCTTGAAAAAATAGTATCAATTTACAAGAAACAGCACTCAGTGTTTAGACCATTTCCTAGACATCTATATCAACTGCTTGTTAACAAGATAGGATAATGAGCTACACCAGTCTTTATCAAGGACACATTTTCCAGGATTCCAGTGGACTGAGTTTTACCCCACACTAAAGCAAACAGTTTAAAAAGCAGATGCATTTGTGTTTCAGAAAGCTTTTAGTCCTAACAGCTATATACTTCAGCATTCCCTCTCTCCTCTGCAGTCTATTATGTGAAATGTGTGCATAAGAACAGTTTAAGAACCATCAACTTTACCTTGTGGCACAGCTATAAGTCTGTTGATTTCAGGTCTGACTTATCCCTATTAGTTCCTTGTGGCTACTAGAATATCCCAGTATTAGATTTTGGGACTATACAGAGCAAAACCAGGATGTCTATTCTTAGACTATCTGATTTAAGTTCTGAAGGTATTGGAGAATCAGAGTTCTAATCTAGGGTTTTTAACATTAAAACCTAGTTATCCAGGTTTTAACATTAAAACAAAGTTATCTATCAAGTTCTGTGCTGTATCAAGGGGAGCCAGTTCCTCAGTATTAGGACTAAGTTATTCGCATTATTGTCAGCTTTTCTTCTATGGCCTCAAGTTGCACACTTACAGTCTGCATAGCCTGAAAGGGAGCTGCTGTTATCGTGACAGAACTGCTACTTGCTGGAGGAGACTGAAAGGTCTGCGCTGGTGTCACTGGCGACATGGAGGTGCTCGAAGTAGGCAATGGTGACTGTGGCTCACTTGGGAGCGGAATAGTTGCCTGAGGGAAGAACATATGTAATGAGAGGTCACTTGATAGTTATTCAGGCAGTAACAGAAGCAGTTAATTTGTTCTAAAGCCTAGACTGACAGAAGTCAGCAGTTTCTACAGGATGACATTTGGACATAGTAGAGCTACAAAATAGCTTTTGCTTACAATTTCAAATCTTGCTGTGCATTCTCAGCAAACAGTACTTCTATTGCAGTCTCTGCTGATTAAGTGAAATGTGCCTATGAGCTACTATACATACCACTCATTGTAATAATTTCACAATACAGAGACATTAGGTATTTTTCCCCCATCACTAAGGAAACACAGAACACCTTCTGTTCCATTTATTGGAAGACGATACTATGGCTGATATTAAAAGTGACTTCTCTTTTCCAAAGGAACTTAGGAAGTTTAAAGGGGTTGATTCCCCCCCCCCCAACTTATTTATGTTTCAGATTAGAAACAATGCTGAGCTGTCCAGACAAAGTATTAACCAGAATTAAATCTCATCTGTGCAGATGGCAAAATGAAGTATTGATTCAGAATACCAATATTTATAGGAATCAGTCAAAAGGAATGTAATGCTCTAAACACATTTTAGCAACCAATATATGTACCTTACCTGTATTTGTGAGAGCTCACCTGGGCAATTTCAATCTTTTTAGGTATCAGTGGCTCAGAAATATGTGAACTTGTCTGATACAGTGGCTGGGAAGTATATTTCTCAGTCTCTTGAGAAAGCGATGCTGATGCCTGGAAGAAGCCATACATGCACCTGCTATTACAAGTAGTATTGCAGAAAGCACAAAGTTCTACTAGAGCTATGAAATACCAGTGCATAAGTTGAAACAAGTGGATTTTGAAAGACCACAACAAACATTAAGTCCAAAGTAAGTGTACTAATCAGTCATCTTAACCAAAAGCTTCAAGCTTTAGAGATTCAGACTTAAGATTACCCTTCTTACACAACAGGTTGTACAACTAACCCTGCAAAGTCAGATACTTTTAAGAACCACAGATTGCTTCAAGTAGTTATTTGCAATGAAGTCTGTGACACACATGGTGAGACATGTCTGATGTTAAACTTCTGGTAAGCTCTGTTGAACAAGGCTTCAGAGCCAAACTTCTCTTTGCTTTTGCAAAACCTGCATGTGCTACAGTTAGGTCACGCTTGTAATGCTAAGTTTAAGAGTTGCTTTTGCTTAGATACACAGCCTAGGGCTAAAGACTGCCAGTCCCATTGTCACCATGTATACCATCACAGGTGCATCAGACAGAACTGCACATGCATACCAGGAGAGTGCACCGTCACCACATAGTGTATTCCCTGGTTGTGCTGGGACCAAACAAAGCTTATCTACTGCTTACCATGAGAAGTAGGAATGGAAAAGAAAGAGACACCACACTTCAAGCCTAAGGAACTAGACTCTGAGCACAAGCAACCCTAATCCCAAACAGTAAGTTTGCAAAAGAAGTTGGAACATTCTACCAAATCATATGTTCTACATTATAGCACAGCACAAGTCTTCTGGATGCATATTAAACAGCAAAATTATTTAATCCTTGCAGCACAAGTAGTCTTATGGAACTGTAGAAGTGAGAGAAGGTGTCAAGAACAAGGGCAAAACTGCTGATTCAAGAGGTAGAAACACTATAATATCCCTGTCAAGACTTCTATTCAACTATGTAGTATACTAAGGAGTAAATACTACATGCACAGTATACTGATAGCATGTACATCAGCAAAACATACTTTAAAAGCATGAGCATTTCTCCATTATAATCTACAAACACTGTATTAGAGACTCCAAAAGGAAAGACCCAGCTGTGTTTCTGACCACAGCAACACTTAGCAAGAGATCTTTAAGGCAGTGATATGCCTAAATTGAAACACTATTTTCAGCCCTAAATAATATTTGAATGCTAGTTGAACATTTAATTGCACATAAATACAGTTAAGAAAGGCAAGTTTGAGGTCTTGGCTGAAAAATCAGGAACTCATATTCCCAGTATTTCTTCAGTTAGTGCTTGAGAGAACACATCTCAGTCTTCAGCTTACGCAGAAGTCTGCTATTTCATGAAATATCCATCCCAACTTATGCATCCTCTATATTCTCATTAGATGAAGTATTTTACATTAACCAAAGCAAGTATTTATGCTGCTCATACGTTCCCACAAGAATACGCACCACACTTTCTAGCCTGCATTCTTCATCCCACACCCTTCCCATTTCAAGGGGCAGGCTGTTCACTTTGCATTCATGCAGTATTAGGAAGACTTTTCCAACCATCTTTAAGTATTCCAGAATGTAGGGTATACTATTGCTGTTACTTGCATTCTGTCCTTGTATGTTGTTCAAGTATAGTTATTCAGGAGAGGCCCCGCCACAGCTTTCTGTTTGGGCTGGCTATTGCACAGATCTTTAAATGCCAATGAACTCCGGGGTATAGTACCTGTGGTGCCTGTGGTGTCACCAAGTCTTCAGTTTCAGAGCCTGAAAGAGTCTGATCAGCAGATGCTAGGGAAGTATTTGAACCATGCAGTGTCACAGATGATGAAGCAGCCTTGCAAGAAGAGAAAACTGAGATAAGGTTTTGAAAGTTTATCTTAAACGTTTGGTTTCACTGAAACTCACACTCTGGGCATTTCCAAGTAAACCTCAGAATGAGGCAGGAGCAGAAGTGCTTTGACCAGTTAGTCAAAGTTTCTTAGGAATTCTCATTAGTGGTGAGGAAGCCCATTTAAAAACCAAAGTAGCAAGACAATGCAAGCACAGAAAGTGAATTTAAGGTTCACTTAACCATGGCTGCCAAAGCTTGAGACACTGTATCTCTAGCATGAGTGAGGATCTCAAAGATGAAGACATGCACTATCTAGGAAAGAAGCAGCATGTTCTCCTGTACACAACTATTAGCTATGTCTCAAATCTGTGGGTTAAATATTTAAACTATTTCAGCATGTCTTCGACATGCTGTTTTACTTCAAGAAACTTCAAACATTTGTTGCTGCTTTTTAGGCAGAAGAGCAGCCAACTTTGTCAGCATGAGTGATCTTAAACTTGCAAGCTACTAAGTTATATGAAATTTATTACAAAACTACTGACAACAAGATAAACAATTTAAGTACTAAGTCTATTCCAGTGAATAACCTCTACATCATTCTTTGGCTACAGCTCTGCTTCTTCAGTCCTAACTTCAACTTACTTGAAGGGGCTGTTGAAGAAAATCACTCTGACTTGGCAGTTTCTTTTCTTTTGAAGCTGTAAAAAAAAGAATATGTTAAGCAACATTTACTTTTAAATTCAAACACTACATATAGTTCCAGTGTACAGTTCTACTTTTTGAAAACTTTTGTTATATGAAGATGCACGCTATTTTTAGTGTGAGGACTGCAAATACATAGACTTAGCATCAGTAAGCTACACCCAAATGAAAGCTTCAGTTTTTTGTAAAAGAGGATAGGTATTCAATGATAAAAAATATTTCTATCATAATAGAGATACTTACTTTCCAGATAAAAAAAGCAATTAAGTATTTAATAAACTGGGTAATTGTGTTTTACAACCCAAGAGCCATCCAGTTTTTTTAAACACGGCCCATTGTAGAAAGTTTAATTTTTTTTAAGTGTATCTAGATAATTGCTCTTTATCCTGAGCTCATTCACATGTTTATATATTTGTCTATATATATAGACAAATTTGTTACACAGATACAGCATGTCAATTCTGCAGCTGGGTTCAGGTGCATATGCCAGTCAGTGGTTATACAAAGCATTCCATTTCCAGGCAGATGCACCAAATTAAGCCACCTCCAGCAACAACTAAGCAGGTGAGTGGCTCAAGCTGTGATTTTTTTTTTTTAATCAGACATTACTATTCTTTAGTTAGACAAGCTGTCTTCACAAGGCCTACTGATCTGCAGCCCAAGCAAGCCTTGGTAGTGTTTACAAAATCTTACATACAATTTACACTTACAGTATTACCTACCTACAGGACTACTTGCTGGAGTAACTGAAGGTGGTTGGGATGAACCAATGGCACTTGGTGAAGCTTTATCAAAATCCAGAATGGACTCCTTTTGGAGAAAGGATCATCAGTTAAGAGAAAAATTAAACTCTAGATAAAAATGAAACATTCTCAGTTGACAAGTTGCTGTTAGCTAGAGCCAGATTAATTCGTTGCAAACACGCATTGTCAGCACTGTTTTCCCTAACCCAGTAGGAACAGGAGCTTTGTGCTACAACAGCAGAGAAACATACTTGCATGAAGTTGTAAGTCCCTTGAATCTGAGTCATCAGATCCTGAAGTTTTTCCCTTCTCAATACTGGATCTTTTGGAAGAGTTGAAGTAGAGCAAAATTCTGCAGCTGGCTGATGTACAGGTTTAGGCACCTAATAAGGAGAAAAGATATTAAATCTAATACTGGAAGCAAGACACACTGCCTTATCCAACATACTTCCAGAGAAACCTATAGGTTTTAGACACCAAGGGCCAAAGAATTCTGTGCTGTTATTGGTATTTCCTGAATCAAGATTTCACTTTGTTAAAAAAAGTCAGCTTTCTCTAGCCACAACTAGTTAAGCCACCAAATTAATTAATTTCATTCTGTTTCTTACAGTCAACTGTACAGAAGACAATAAGTTGCCTGCATTTAGTGCAAAATTAGGCACCTCCATCTAAGGAAACCCACATATTTAAGTTGAAGGGCAGAACAAACTTAAAAATCAAAGCTGCATCACTCAAGATTTAAAACATACTTCCTCCCAGCAGAGCCAATGCCATAAGTACAGATCTTTTAGGATGTTGTTTCCAGACATTCTGAAAAAACTGCACCCGAGAGATACATTGCAAGTAGGTTACTCAGGATTAGACCAAAGTGCTTCCACTAACAAGCCAGATAGATACTCTCAATGCACCAACTCCTGCAGAAAGTATTACATTGAACTTTTCAAGTTTGGCATGAAAAATACACCTGTGCTCCCACATGGGAGCCTAACTTTGTAGCTAAATAAGGACTTCTGCAGGGTCTTACTGCTCCTTGATTGTTTCAGGTTGTCCATTAGAGTTCATCTGAACTGGTTCTCACTTAACTTTAGAAGAGGAAAATATTTTATCAGAGAATAGGCAAATCTAAGGTATCAGAAAATTCATGATAGTAAACTCTTTAAATAGCAGAAGCCCTGTTATTTACAGAATGACAATAATACTAAGACTGTCTAGATAGTCTAATGTCTTTTGAAAGCAATTTGGGGAAAAGGTAGGCTTGTTATAAGTATTTTTAAACCATAAGTTTTAGTGATTCTCTAAAGCTTTGCTGGTCTTATGTTTGTCTATGCAGCTAGAGGGAGGCAGATCTGAAGACACTAAGTAGTTGCATTATTTCAACTGGCCCAGACTTTGAGACACAGAGAAACATGTGAAAGCCTTTACCTTCCTACAGTACAAACATTTGTCATTCTAATAGAAGGTTACTACTTCAATATATTGTATAGCAATATAGTTGAGTATTTATATGAAGACATTAGAAGATGATATGGCAGAGGGGTATATGTGTCATGACATTTAATTGTCACACTACATTCAAAACAAATTGATGAAATGCTCTTTGTCCAATTTTAGGACAAGAAGCCAAAATGTTCTTCAACAGTTTTCTCTGAACCTTACCACTAGCATTTGCAGAGATTCCAAAAGTATGCACAAGGAAGAAGCTCGCAGGGTTTAGTGAGCTTCACAAAGAATAATCCATGTACATACATTAACTCTGGAGGACTCTATTTCTAATATCTGTGTCCCATACAGCAGGTACTTGTTGAGCTGTAAGAAGTTTTACTTTATTCTATTACTATATTTATATATTTTATATATTTATTATATAGAAGAGTGCATCTTTTTACTACTCAATCTTAATTAGAATTTCTGATGCACAAGCACAACCTTTAGCTACTGACTATGCAAGTTTATATTGCTGTATTGTTTCCAAAAATGAACAGGAACTAAAGGTCTTAAGGATCTAACTGTAGGACAAAAGATACAGTTGAATAAAGTTAAATCTCA
This sequence comes from Alca torda, assembly GCA_008658365.1. NCBI lineage: Eukaryota > Metazoa > Chordata > Aves > Charadriiformes > Alcidae > Alca > Alca torda. The sequence goes on along the minus strand of CM018076.1, from coordinate 66,023,984 downwards.
GCAAGTTATAGATTAATTTACTAGGAATCTGAATCACTTTTAGCCTTCACAAGCGGACATAATCTTAAAACACTTGCTGTCATGGTAAATCCATTATGGGTCAAACTGATTAATACTTCTATTACCCTCTTCCTCCTCACTACAGTTTAGACACAACCAAACTGGTTCTATGTTTGAAAATGGATAACAAGCTTTTCACCTTTAAGTCACCTAACCAGGTCAAGTCTGGCAGTGTCTGAAGCTATTGTCCACTAGCTACATAAGTTAGACTTGTATATTAAACACAAACAAGTAAGAACAGCCCCAAGAGCATGGAAGCAGAAAAGACTGCAGTGTTTCACTTGTGGTTGCAAAGATGAAACAATCTTCTGTATGCTTTTGCAATTTATTAGTCTTCATCTCCTTCCCCAGCTCATACTCCATTCATTATGCTGGTAGCGTTCTTTAACTAGAAGAGCAAGCATACAGGGTTACATATGTGATATTAGGGCTTTAAGCCAGGATTAAAACATTAAGACTCTCCGTTCTGTAAAAGTTATTTTCTAGGTCCTGCAAATATTAAAATACACCAGCCAGAAGCAGCTGTAGTGAAGTTCTCATATTGATTTGCTGTTTTGCTGGTACTTAAGTGTTCAAAATGAGAATATTTAAGTGTAATACAGAGCATACACAAAAAAGCATCAGAAAGTTAAAGTATGTCAGGTTTTATGCCTTTACAAAATAGATGCTTTGAAAAAGAGTAGGAACTTGACATCCTTAAGATGGTTTTAAAGCAAGTTCTTTCTAGCCTACAGTCAGATACGTTTCTGGAAGTCATTACAAGCTGGTAGCCAACTGTGAGTTTAGTCACCTGTTAGGCCAGCTCACATCAGACTTACACATGCTGACATCACTTAACACTAGTGGTTCAAACATTCACATTAATTTTACACAGTACTGATAAGTTTAGGGTCTAATTTGTCATAATGTTTCTGAAACCTAACTTCAGTGCTACTTATATATTCAAGAGGAACTGTTTTGACATATAACCAAAAAACCTGACTAAAAATGGAGCTGAAAAACCTAGAATTTGTTTTAGGGCCTGTTCAACCATTGCAAATAAGCCAAAGGCACTCTGACCACTTTGGAATTTTACTAGTCAAAGCATCAATATACTCGGTATTCCTGTTAAAGCTCGATTTATATATTTTTTTTAGAGACTGAAGGTCTACTTATACATAGCACTAACATACATTTCAACCACCACAAATAGTAGTAAAACCCCATCTTTTGATACAGGATCTCAGTTCCTCTTCAGGTTTTTTTAGCTGTGGAATACTAAATGAGCTGGAATGGTAATACCTAAGCTAGAATCACAACAGCAATTGCCAGCTGTGCCATGTAGATATACAATTAATATTTGCTTCCTACTCAGAGCAGCATTCACAGCAGGTATGAATTAAATGGCACGGGATGACAGCAAGGGACAAACTGTTTTGCTTTCACACAGCAGGCTACAAATCCAGCTCTAACCAAATTTGCTGGTCCACAGGTTGCACAACCATTTAAATAGAGTAACAGTTTAACAGGGTTGTACATCAGCTCACTCTGCTGCCTTTGGCCCAACTTCTTAGGTAGTGTATCTTACAGTACATTAAGTTAAATAAGCATATTTTAAGATCTCAAAACCTAGCAGTTTATTAAAAGATGTCTCAGAGCTGTAACAGTTATTTCAGGGAGTGAAGAAAGGTTAATTTCATCTCCAGAAAGCAGCAGCAGTGACATAAGTCTTATCTACCATGCCTAGGTCCCTGCGCAAGGTTATTTTAGGTTCTCCCTGGCAGTGAAATGGATCCAGCTATAGCACTGCATTGCCTCTTCTTTCTTCACATAAAGAACAGCAAGAGAAGTTTCATTATCCAAAAAGTTTAAAATATTATTTTAACTGTTCTTTATATGCACAAGTCAAATTCATACATTTATTTTCTAAAAAGTGGTTGTGGAAGATAGATAGGTTGAAAAAAAAACACTGTTTTTACTCATTCAATACTCTTTTGATATTAGGATTGGTCAAGAGCTACTAAAAAATACAGCCAGCTGGTATTTCACTATGGTCTACTATGCAAATCAAAGTTTGAATATTTTAAAAATATGCTTAACTTAATTCAGCAATCCATCTTAAGTAGCCTTACATTCCAACATTCCATTTAGTTTAATTTGGCTGACTTGCATATTACTATGAAGATCCCTAGGCAGTTAGCAAGTTTCCCCCGCTGACTGAAGAACCTCCTTTTTCCTTACTGCAAAGTTTTGCCCGCCACTTAAACCATGCACCTTTCCATCCTATACAAAAATAAGAGCCTCATTTCATTAGGAAGCATCTTGCATTTAAGCTAATCTGACACCAGAAATTCCAAGGCATCTTAAAGTGCTTGAGACTATTCCAGTATGATGACAATTTCAGTTACAGTAATACTATGCATAGTTGGGTGCACAACACCTTGTGCTCAGAGCTACTTAGTGAGGCAACCAGGTTTTGTACCTGTACCACCACCAGTGGACACAAGATTCTACTCAGCTTGAGTGTAAAGGTGAATCAAGCTGAAACACCTTAATCCCATTGTTACCCAGTGCTGCGTGTTACCTACTCTTTTAATTTCATGTTCAACCTTCTGCTTGCGCTCCCGCCTCTAGGCACAAAAACATCCATTTTTCAGTTATGCCAAGTTTACTGACAAGATTTAAGCTTAATCATTTGCTATGAGTAATACAGAATGAATTGATTTATGCTTTCTTGCAGAAACAAGGTAGTAGTGCTAACAGCATCGTGTACAACAAAATTATTCAGTTCCCTCAATTTTCTTCCTGAAGTCTAACTCTAAATTAAACGCTGCTCTTAATGACACAACTGAATTCTGCTTTGCCTACTATCCTACTTATTTTCACAGTATCAGAATTGTTACTACCCAAGCACAGGTGAGAAAGGAAGCAGGTTAGCAGCCTGCTCAGCTGTAAGCCCTGTCATAACTTTCGTTTTACATTTCTAAAACAAACTATGCTATTGTTAGACTCTCCAGGACAGCAGTATGGCTTATGCATTCATCTGGAAATACATATTTAAGCCCCTGTACAGTTGGTATTGCTTGATCTAGATGTTACATCTGTCTTGAATCAGCAGCTATTTTAATCAAAAGCCTAAAAAAATTACTGAAGTGCTATTTGCATGCAGCCACAAAGTATTTGATCCCTGGATGAGTCATACCTGCCTTGTACTGATAACAGTGGGCAGAGCCAATAGCTGGGGATGAACTAAGTTATTTCTTCTGTCTTATGCATAAAGCAGTTATTCAAGGCTCCAACACAGCAATACTGTGTTGATGTAAAAAGAAAAGCAGTCCATCTTGCTATTCATATATAAAGTTTAATTGCCAGAATTATTTCCCCCAAGAGAGAATGAAACAGGAATCTAAATATAGGCCTACAAGATGCACCTTATAAAGCCTCTGCTAATAGGTAGCTTTAGTCCAATACACTACGTGAAAAGCTTATGACAGGTAATACTACATATGCCAACTCACTTCTTTGGGTTCCATATCAAACTTCTTTGGCCCAACACTTGCAGCTCCCCAGGACTTCGGAGGGTTCTGTAACTGCTGTGATGACACTTGCTGCTGCCTGTCAGCTTTTTCCCAAGCCTCTCGAGTCTCCTCCTTCTTTTGTTCTGGCTCCTCCCTAACATGTGCAGCCCAAGCCTTCACAGGCTCCTGCTTCTTTTGCTCTGGCTCTTCCCTAACAGGCATTTCCCATGTTTTCACAGGCTCTGGCTTCTTTTGTTCTGGTTGCTCCCTAGTTTGGGTTACCCAAGGCTTTGGAGGTTCCTGCTTTTGTTCTGGTTCTTCCTTAACTTTGGTTACCCAAGGTTTTGGGGACTCCTGCTTTTTCTGTTCCTGCTCTTCCCTAACTTTTGCTACCCATGGCTTAGGCGATTCCTGTTTCTTCTGGTCCTGCTCTTCCCTAACCTTTGCTACCCAAGGTCTGGGGGACTCCTGCTCCTCTCGGACACGTGCTACCCAGGCCTTTGGAGCCTCTTGCTTCTTCTGTTCTTCCTCCTCAACACGGGTCTCCCAGGGCTTTGTAGACTCATGCTTCTGTTCCTCCTCTTTAACACGAGCTTCCCAAGGCTTTGGAGAATCTGGTCTTTTTGGTTCTTGCTGCCTAACACGAGCTTCCCAAGGCTTTAAGGTCTCTTGTTTCTGCTCTTCAATATTAACAAGCATTTCCCAGGACTTTGGAGGTTCTTGCTTTCTAGCACACTCAGCTTCCCAAGATTTGGGCTCTTCTGGCTTCTTCTTGACAGAGTATTCTGCTTCAGGCAAATAACGCCTGTTGAGAAACTATATAGACCAAAGAAACTTAATGGCTCCCAAGAAAACATTTTGCTACTACAGTTCAGGTCAGTTAAGTTAGGTCACCCAGCTACTGAAAATTTCTGACCAAAAACAGAGCCTAGACAGGTTAAACACTAGCCATAGTAACTATGTGGACAGCCATGGCTTTATCCTACAACAGTAAAGACTAGCTTTGCTTGGCATGGCACAGAGAAGCACGAAACAGTCCCGAACAGCACCAGTGAAGCATACTTCAGCTGGGTGAGTCTATTACCCTTACCCTCAATACTAACTGATGTTCCTAGGCAGTGACAATGTCAAGTGCAGTTGTGATTTTTATAAAGGTAGCTCTCCTCCTAAGCATCTAAAACGCTGTAGTACTATTAGTCAACATTCTGCTAAGTGTAGCAGCACAGTCTAACCCTAAATATTTGACCCTTTGGAGCTCCAATAACCAAGTATAACTGCCATTCTTAGAGTGCAAATACTAAAAAGTCAGATTCTCAGATTTAGTACCAGTGGACTTCAAGTCCAGGCTGTGTTTACTGTCACTGAGAGTTCAATGAAGTTTTCCTGAGTTACTGCTTTATCATAAACAGGAAGCACGTATATGAAGCAAAGAATGTACAGGGCTCACTGGCTGAGGGCTTTTTTTTTTCTGACAGATCAGCAGAAGACCTTTAGTCAGGTAACAGTGTTCTAGAGTACACCCTCTAGTGGGATACCTGGGAAACAGGGATTCAGCAATTTAAGAGCCAGTATTTCCACTTACAGAAGGACACTCCTCCTCACCTTTTGAACCAAATTTAGTTGGTTTTATGCTATTGCCAGTTGAAGCTTGAGTACTTAACTCATGAGTCTGAAGGGCTGTTGAAACAGGTCTACACACGCTTGTGCACACAAGTCTGTCTTGGGATCCCTACTTTTTGACAAATCAGAGCAAGACCTACATCATTCTCAACCCCACCAATATCAATTCTACTGCAATAAGCTTAGCTTTTAGAGACAAGTTTAGTAGATGTGTATTTTCTCTATCCTGTAGTACACAAGATCAGCATTTCCACTCTAAAGGCTGATGCTTTTGTTTATTCAGAAAAGTGCCAGAGCATTAAAGTACTATACTACTTCATGTAAACCTGCCCCATTTATCCCAAAATACTCCAGAGAAGCCATAAATTTGGGGTTAGAAATAGAAACACAACCAAGTCTTTAATGCTTCCTACATAAAGCAACACTTAAGTTGCTGTTCAGACTCCCTTTTTAAGTTAAAAAAAAAAAAGGGCTGCAGAAGTGCAGTTATGTTTCTGATAAATCACAATACTAAAGGAAAGCAATTAGCAGTGGAGTATCTTACCTCCTGTGGCTGTATTTCAGACTTCATAAGCTCCATAATGGATTCTAGAGAAAGGATGTTAATTTGTTTCAACTTATCAAATGCAGAAAGGCAGACCAAACAGTAGCAAGTCTTTCATTATATTTAATTAGGAGTGCCAATTGCTAAACCAGATATACTGAAAGCTCAGCTTGTCATTCAACATGTTGTTTTTAGACAAGCTTTTATTTTCTGATTTGGTTTTACATTTGCAGACATTTAGAGTTAAGCATGAAATACTTTTTTGTATCCATAGTTTGGTTATTGTAATATTAACATCTCCCTACACTGGGCAATTCTTCCATCTTCAACATGGAGGCTTGCTCAGAAGGTAAAAACATCCTATTACTGTGAATTAGATTTTTTCTACAATATTAGCCAGAATAGGGCTGAAAGCCTTGCACGTTCCATTTTAGTTACTGCATTGCAAGTAAGCTACAGCACAGGATTAGATTTAGCATCAAACTATACAAAGTCAATGCTCAGTTCAAGCTTATCCCAACATTATGCTACAGAAATTGAACCCTGTAATATTCCACCTGGTTCTTTGACAGACTCTCCTTTTGACATCTGTCTTGTTCTCTCAGGTTTTCTATTTACTTCTTCCAGTTCTTTTACTGGCACAGTCGTGCGAGGAGTCGGAATACTTTCAAAGTAGCCGGAGTCTAGAAGTTTGGATAACAGGTCCTTCATGTGTTTATCTGAAAAGTAAATATCCATGAAGTTAAGATATGAAAATTCGAATTTAAGGAGTATTCAGACTACAGCTCAAGACTCCTTACTTCCTCCCTTTATATAAATTGCAGCTTCTCCAAGTTCACACATCATACTGAGTTACAGCAATAAAATGTTTTAGTAAAAGAAAGTATTTGTTAAACTGCCTTATATATTACAGCTGAAAACATCTTCACAATCCAAAGGCAAGACTGCAGCTAAACACTGAGCCACCTGGTCTCCCACATGCTTCAAGAGTGACTTGTTTACCATTATAAACTAGCCAGCACTGATACTAAAAACATGTTGTGCAGACTGTAGCATAGGTAAAGCTAAACAAAGTCACTATAGAACTGCCCTACAAGCCCCTCTTCTCAGTGGTAGGATGGTAAGTCTCAGAAGGAAAAGCTAACTGCAAAAACAAGTGGGGGAAAAAGCAAGAGATTGTTCCAGACTGAACTTAATCCTCTAAAGTTTTGGAGAAAAGTCAGAGTTGACATAGTTGAAGAAAACCTTAACCATGTACTCTTTCCAATGAGCACTGTCTAGTTTCTTTCATGTGAAAAAGAGACAGCAGCTTAGAGTGGAGAGTATGACCTTAGAAGTAGCAGTGATACTAGAAATTGTTTCAGAGGGGCTAGAGACAGGGCAGCCTTGAGAACAGGAAGAATATTCAGTGAAAGATCATTCCTACCAGTGACAACCATATAAACAAGAATAGCAGCTAGAATTTAATAGACAATGAATGCTAATAAGTCGTAATACCCTCATCTGACATTTAGCTTGCACACAAAAGGATGGAAGACTGACACTAAAGGGATTGAAATACTAACAAAATAGTCACAAAAGTTTAGATAGCCAAAAAGCTACAGAAGTTTGGAGTCCAAGACAACCAGGCAACTATCAGTTCATGTAAACTGATACAAGGCTAAAGTTACCAGCTTGTAGCTCTACAAGGCCAGTATGCACTTTGTCTATAGCTACATGGATTTATATGACTTAGTTGTCAGTTCAATTATCTGTATGTGGAAATTAGGTAGGGTACATTAGTGCTCTCACCTAACAGTTTCAACAACATTGTTGTCAATGACAAATGAAAGGTTGTTGCCACGCAGCCATTACAAGACTGGAGTAAATGGGACAAGCAAGGTCTGTTTGCAACAGGAAAGACACTACAACCCAAGTAAGGACAGTTTCCTCACAAGCAAGTTCTAAACAGGAACACAGAATGCATGTTAGCTCACAAACACGGTTTCTGAAACTAAAAGCCACAGATATGTGGAGTCCCACATATTTTGTTGTGCTTGAAAAAGGAGGACATTTGCAACAGGTCAAAGCAAGCCTGCACAGTGCATGATTAGAGATCACAGCAAGTTCCATTAATGACTATCATTCCTCACTGTGGTATCCTGCATTGTAGTCAGACAATGGGTGTAAGCCTGGAATTCCTACAAGGCAGAATCTTCAAACTGGGGGACCTTCAGCCTGGGGCCACTGAAGCTTTGTAATATGTATCAGTATACTCAACTAAGCATTTCACACCTGGGAACAGTGTTCCAGTCTTAACCATTTGCACATAACTACCCAAAAAGCTTCCCACTGCTAGTTCTGTAAGGTATTCATGCATCAGCTTTTGAATTACTACAATCATTATTCCCCAAAAAGGTGTAATACTTCAGTAGAAGAACATGCTTTCTTTTACCAGGAAAAGGCTTACTGTATCATTCTTTATCTGTACTTAAACAGAACTTTGAACAAACAGCAGTTCATCTTTGGATAACTGAGATACAGCACTTGAAAGTGCTTAATTTAGTAATCTTCCACATATATTAATTTTTTTTAAGATGTTTAAGTGGCACACAAGTTTCAGATCTGTAAATTATTTCTCTGGATGAGACACTCACATGTTGTTCCAACCACAGGTTTCTCACTTCCTTCTAGAAGGTCCCAGAAGTAAAGAGATGATTGTTCCATCTGGTCTTCAACACTAAAACAAGTGACAGTTTCACCAGGTAGAATCATAGCCAAGATCAAGTCTTGTAGTATCCCAGTACCCCTCATTAAGACATTGACTAATGTCAAATTAAGATTGCATACATAGAGTGAATCCTAAACCCATTATCCACTACTGAAGGTGATTCATCTATATCTGTTTGCAGATGATTTAATCCAGCAAATGTAAATTCTTTTGTTGGTAATTAAGACAGATTAGAGAGCCTACCATTATCCCACAAGACCATATGGCTGGACTTCATTCCAAGCCAGGATTCCCAGACAGGGAACAATTGCTATTTAATCAGCTGATCACCTTGTTTATTGGATGCACATGTGCAGGGGCAACCATCAACACCTCCTGCCACTCCACTAGTCATTGAGAAACTTTGACATAGACCCATTATCCACCCCACCCCTTCCAGACAATGGATTTATTTATTTTTAAGGTGCACCATGATGAAATGTAGTGTCCCAAAGGAAAGGATTATGCTTCTTGTGGAAGTGTAATACAGTGAGAATTATAAGCTAGAAAAAGTTATTTCACTGGGATGAGAGACTCCGTGTGGCTTTTTCTAAGTAGCTGTTCTTTAGATGTTAACGTCAGAACAAAGATTAGGCAAGTTTAACATATGACAAGTGATTACAAGTTTTAGGAACTTAGTCATATTTAAATATGGAAATAATTACTCTTATCCATGGTATTTCGACTTACCACTTAACTGCTTTTTTGCATATTTAAATACAATTCTTACTACACTATCTTAAAAACAGACAGGCTGTCATACTAAACATAAGCAGAGTACAAGCATGATGCCAAGTCAGTAGTGACATTACATCTGTTGACAACCTGTTACCTTAAAATGTATAACATTTAGTGCAGAGGTATCAAAAACTTCAGTCAAATTTTTAAAACTACTTTGAAGCTAACAGCAGGAGAGCCTCAGGAATACTACCTTACATTCCTTTGGAATAAAGAAGCATATCTTTCTCACACACACAGTTCTCCTGTGTTTACCACACTTTTTCCATTTCATGAACAGTGAGACCTCAGGGAAGCAACATACCACCAGCCTCCCTGATATGATGGTATTGGACTATCTCCCCTCAGCCCCACAGGGAAAACATAAGATGGCAGGGCTTGTGTGTAATTCATAGAACTGAGGCTGTAATTACTGCAGTTTTCCTTTAATGCTCAGTGTGAGGTAAGTCTGCTACATTCCTAGTCTCAGACTAACACAAGTTTACTGAACAGAATTTTAATTAGTGTCCCAAAACATATTTCAAGACATGGCAGTGTCAAACAGAGGACACTTACTGTAATGAATGAAGCATACCAATTAGATGAAAATCTTGAACTTACCTCAAATTCTCATTTCTTTCAGGACATGTCAGTTTTGCAAATCTTATGAGGTAGTCTAGTTCTTTAGAAGGCAAGTATATTGCACCATTCACACCACCTTTGAAATCTTTTTGAACATGCTCTTGAGTGAAGTTCTGCAGCACATACTGGACTTGAAGTATTGTACGCAGTTTTTTCTTCTCCGCTTCAAGCTTCAACAGGCTCTCTCTTCGCTGCGCCTTCTTCTGTGCTTTCAGCAGCTATTTCAATACATGAATTCAACAGTTTAGTTTGGTTTAGTAACAGGATTCTAGGATAAAACACACCAAGTTCTAGTATTGATCATCATACATTGATCAAGATAACTATTAATTTTTGTTAGATAACAAAAGTTCCTAATTCTCTCTTCCAATACCCAAGATCTTTCAAGCTCCTCCTCTGGAAGAGCTCCCTATTTATCTACTAATTCTCTACACATCTAGCTTTTAATCAAAGTGGATACTGGCAGCATCACTTGTGGTATGCTTTTATGATATTTAGATCCTTATTATGCCTGCTGTTACTTCATAACAGTAGCTTTCACAACTGAATATAAGAAATTGATAGAATTGATACCACTGCACAAACTCAAGCCTAACTGACTTATAACATTTATCACATGAAGCTAATAATGCAGAATTTACCTCAAATTTTTCCTAGTGAGACAACTGCCTCTTCACTTTTGAATACTCCAATTTAAATGATACAGCAGAATCCTACAGTTACTCTTATTTCTGTTGGCAGAAGACTAAAGCACTCATTAAATAAGCAACAACACAAGCCACAGAACATAAACAGCCCCCATGCATTTGAGGAGAAGTTTCTCAAAATGTACCAATAGAATTATGCAGCAGAAGCTATCCATGTAGCCACCAAACTAAAAATGCCTCAATATGGGGTATCTTATGTTTCTTTGCAACACCTAGGAAAATTTAGTTTTCTAGAATGCACTGTAAAGGATATAAGGATGTTGTTGCCAGAATGCCCCCTAGTGTTCTACTAATGGGTATTGGTTGTATAATCCATACTGGTAGAAGTAGAGCCAAGGAAAAAATGAAGTGGGTTAGGTTAGCCTTTAAATATAGCCTAAGTGCAAGAACAAATATGAACTGGTAGAAGTTAATGCTGGGTTACTAAAAACACCTACAGAAAGATACACTGGGTCACATTCCTTCATTTCTGATATTTAATGGACAGCTACACAGAGGAAAGCAATATGAAGCAATCCACATTCTGATATTCAGCACAGTAGTTTCTATGTTCATACAATGACTGAGGGAACTCAAAGGAGCAACACTGCTGAAAAGGCTCTTAAATCTCTGCTCACATAGTGCTTTGGGAATTTTACTGCACTACCTGGAATTACTACATATACAAGAAGATCCTCTCTAGCAAAATTGTTTGGGTCTCAGTCAACACTGAGACAAGCCATTTTATCAGTCCTTCAGCATTTTGGAAGAGGCAGGGAAATAATGCCAGAGCAGTGACTAATTATATTTAGCATCCCAAGCATTACCTTGGATCAGATCTTCTCATAAGGATAGTGTTTGCTTGAGCCAAGAGACAAGTTTCTCCAAAGAAAACACTCGCTTACATAAAAATAACATATGTAGTGCTTTAAACCCTGAATAAAGACCTAAACAAAGCTCTACACCTGTGACTTGCCATAATTAGAGACAACTACAGCAGAAGTGACAAACTCCACAAGCTTCAGTAAAATTTAATGAGAGCTGTTGTCCTCACTGAAACCAAAGTGATTTAACCTCAGCACTTTCCCTCACTAGAAACACCAAAACATTCAGTTTGGAAGGAAACTTGGGATGTCATCTAGCCAAGTCTCCAGAACAAAGGCTACACTGAATCAAGACCAGATTTCTTAGAGCTTTGTGCAGTCAGATCTTTGAAAAGGTCCAAGGAGAGATTCTACTACTTCTCTAGGCAGCCTGCTCTGGTACTCAGTTATCCTCAGAGTGACTATTTTCCTCCTGTCCAGTTGGAAGCTACTGTTTCAATTTATGATCATTCCTTCTCCTACCCTATCTCTCAGCAAAAAAAAAAACTGGCTCCATCCTTTCAGTAATCTCTTTGGTATTTGAAGACTAATATTACATCTCCTGCCAAGCCTTCACTTCACGAGGCCCAACATGCCCAGTTCTTCCAGGCTCTACTCACCAGTCTCATGCTCCAGCCCCCGGCTGCCCACCACTAGACTCACTGGAGTTTATCTATAGTCTTTGTGTACCAAGTGACCAGAACTAGACACAACTAGTTAACAAGTACCAAATAGTCAGTTCTCCTTTATGTACTGGTCCTCACTCTAAGTCTAGCCTTCACTGCTCCAGGGGTACGCTTAATTTACTTTGCCTGCTGCCCACAAGGACCTGCACATCCTTTCCAGTAGAAATGCTCCACTGCCAGTCTGCAGCTATACAAGGGATGAGCCCACCTCAGGCATGATCTACCAGCAAGATCATTAATGCTTTCAAACCTAATTAAACTGGAGTCAAACACAGCTGAGTTCCAGTGATTCAGTTTTCTTAAGCATAAGTTCTTACAGGGGTGCACAGTGAATAACCATATTGTGGAGGCCAGCAGTACTCAAAGTTGTCAACATTTGCTCTACTCACTACTCCAGACAGTTTAAGCACATTGTTCCTCCATGTTCCAAGATAGAAACTTCCTAGTATTCTGTGTATTGGCATATAAGCGTAGCACAAACTTTGCAGTTATTACCACCCCACCCCCCTCCCCCGAGAATATAGGAAAGAGCATTTTATACTTACATCTTGGCTAAGTCCTGAAAAAGTCTTCTGAAGCTCCTTGGCAAATTCCAAATTGTGTACTACTTCATCATATTTCTCTACTGCCTCCTACAAAGGAATAGATAAAAAAGTATTTTTCATGCTTAAGGCTACTGGTTGCACCTCAATCCCCTTGTACTTAACTTCTCATTGACACTATTCATTTAGCATGTACTTCCCTGAAACTAATTTCTTTAAAGATACTATGTAACCAGTACTTTAAATTTAGTCATGATTATCACTGAGCTGTGACTGCTCGAGATGCAGTACAAAGCCAGCCCACACCACTGCACAGACATCCTACAAGTTTGTCTGTATTAGACTTTCCAGGCAACATCTTGTGCAATACTTGGTATACAAGTGTTGAAACAGGAAAGCCTGGATACCAGTTATTTTGTTTTTCCTTTTGTTCCCATAAGTCTCAGCAATGAGGTAAACAGCTACTTAAAATCAGATATTGATATGAAAGCCTAGAAGGAATAGAGGAGACAGACAAGTTCAGCACAGATATTTTACCTTGATGCTTATCTGTACACCTTTACAGACAATTTGCACAAACTTTAGAAAGAAAACAATATAGAAGGCAAGTCATACTTTCAGGAAAAAGTCTTTCAAATTTAGTTTCCACAAATAAAGCAGTGTTCCTGTCTTCACTAATGACTTTAACCAGTAGCCAGTCTTCAAAAAGACTACTTACAGTAGATTAATTGCGTTTTGATATACCCTATTTTTTATGAGTTTTTCCCCACTGAGGAGTCAGTTCATTTTTATAAGTCTCCTTGACAGCTATGAAAATTGCAAAATGCTGCAGTTCAGAGATGCTGTCCACATCCTCATACCATAAGGCATGCCTGGGAAGTAACAAGTTAAGTTTAATTTAAGTTGTTCACATGTGCTTTACACTCAGTTTAGTTTATGCTCATGACATGATGATATCAGAAGTCTTCCTAGAGTGGACCTGTCAGCCTAGTATAAAGCTCTTTCAAAGTAGTGTTAGTGTTGATAAGTGTTGCATCAGTGCAGTGACAAAAAGCTTAATCTGTCCCAATAAGATCTGGGACATGTGCAAATTCCATATGTGTTTCTAAGCAACTGTAAAACAAGTTACACATTCATTTGTTCTATCAGTTTGATTGTTCAGTTACTTGTATTCACTTATTTGTAGTATACTAGACATTACTAGGCCTAAATGCTACTCAGCACAACAACATGCATGAGTTACTATAAAGCACTCATCTGGTACTTTAAGTTGTCCTCATAAAGTTTGTCAAGCAACTTTTAAGAACTAATTAGCAAGTTCACTTAGCACTTATTGACTCCCAAGGCCCTAATGCCCACACATTTGACACCTGAGGAAGACTCACAGTTTAACACCAACATCTTACTAGACAGATTGCAGTAATTGCGCTTTCAACCATGCAAATCCAAGAATAAAACTCCCTACATGAAAACATCAGGAACAGTTACCACTGCTCTGATGACAAGCTATAACTCAGCCTGTAGGAAAGCAATCGCTTTCTTTTGTCACACCTGCTATTAACATTCATTAACAGCATGTTGGAGGAACAGTACTGAGGAAAGCCTGCTTAGCTTGCAAAACAGCACAATATTGCCAGAGCACACACTTAACTTCCTGGAAGCCCTGCATTTTTGAAACAAATGTTTCCTAAAGTAAGGCTAGCACACACAGTGGCTCTGGCAGGCATGTACCATAAGTAATTACAGTTTAATCCAAATTGCTTGGAAAACAAGTTCATCACCAGATGTGCGCTTCTTCCTCAGTGTGAGAAACAATGAAAAACAGAGGACATCAAGTCACATTAGAGCTCCACTGCATTATAGGCAGTTAGGTTTCTTTAGGCATGTGTCCAAATTATTAAGTTCAGCTCTAGCTACAATCACCAGGTCCCAGTATTTGTACATACATTGGGAATTCACATCTGAAAGGCAGAAATGCAGTATTTCTGTATCTTAACCACTGAAGTGTAGACCTTAACTAAATTAGTTAAGTACTGAGTTCATACATGCTGCTTTAATAGTATCTGAACAGTTGGACTACCACTTGTCAGTTCACTAGCAAGACTGAATTTAATTCCCCATTTTAGAAGCTTGAGCTATCCCAGAAGCTGAGATAAAAATACTAATACTTAAGAAGTTAAGCTCGGGTGGGAATAGCAAAAGCCAGTAACCAAGTTAATTGGCATTTTCCAAAGTTAGTGCTGCTGGATGCATTTGCAAGAACAACATCTACAGAATCCTTCACCTCTTTAGTTCCCCACATCTTATTTCACTTTCACCTAACAGCTTTTCAGTCCAGGGTGTATACCAAAGAAATAGTCAAATTTAGAAGTAGCTTTAAAACATGTTCAAGACTAATCAAGCTCACACACAATACTGTTCAATAGCCTCACTGTTAGTGACAGAAGAAAACAGATTGTATTTAACACCTATGATCTGAACACAAAAGGCTGTTGCCCACCTGATTCCAGATTGCGTTTAGAGGAATTAAAAGGTCATCATCCTACTTCAAACCATCAGATTTAATTCATTTACTTCTGCATTTGAGATGGCAAGAGACTACAGATTTTGTAGTTAAGTGCTGAACAATCATTCATTCCAATAGGTCTACCCTACTTTTAAGTAGCAAGTTATCCCATTTATGTCTGGTTCTCATCTACAAATGATTCAGAGTAAGGAAATAGTATTTGTGTTCTATACAGCTGCACTGTGATAAAGTTAACAGTCGATAAAGTATTTATCCAACTGGTTCATTAGCAGGATCAGCACTACCACTGAAGTGTTAGTGCCCTTTATCACACAATTGTTCTTTAGCATGTGTGAAGAACATTCTAAAAATGGGACTCCTGGGTGACTAGGGCAGTAAACCCTTTGGATTATGTGATACTGCTACTCAGACATGCTTAAGAAGCAATAGCTTTCATGTTACAGAAACTTGGTTTCAGTTCCAGAGTCCATTCTAGTCCAAGACAGAAAAAAAAGCCAGAACCATTGTTTTAACATCAGGCAAGTTTAAGCTAGATCCATGAAGCAGATCTCATTTGTTTATTAGTGATCTTGCACCCTGGCATTCCAAACTCTAGCACCTTAGGTACAAGATAGACATATTTTTCTAACATCATTTGAGAGTGCTGGCAACTCCCAGCCATCTAATGGCAGCACTAGAAGGACAGGGGAGTACTCACAACTAAGTCAGTTAACTCTTAGATAGATTCTTGTATTAGGGAAGCCTTTAGATCTCATGCAAGTGAAGCCAGCATCTTTTGTACCAACACAGACCATTTGTCAACTATACTTTAACAGCTACTTGTAACGAGCAGTACCACACAGCCAACAGGCAATTTCAAGTAACACCTGCTAGTGAAGAAGTCATGAGTATTAATTAACTAACCCAGAAATCTTGAGGTTTGGGTTCTAACACTGCAATGCCATATAGATAAGCTGCATATGGACACCTCATCAAGAAATAAAGGTACAGGAGCACTGAAGCTGAAAGTCTTCAGAGCAAAGATAAACACAGACCTTCTATTACTTCAGTACACAACATGAAGGTTAAAGTAGGAGACTTAAAGCTTGCAGTCCCACCATTCAGCTTAAGTACCTATAATTTGTCCATTTGGTTTTGTGAAAAATACCACTGCAAGCCCGCAGGCATTACTTCTGTAAAAAGTAACCTCCTTTAGCAACCTATCCCTTCTGACACATTTGAAGGTTTTGAGGTCACCTACTCCTGCATAAAGCAAACTTACCAACTGGTCTTGATTGAGGGCTTCTCCCTTCTTCAGGCGATCTTTGTAGTCTTCTAGTTTCAGCTGCAGGAAAAACCAAAGTAAAATTTTTATCTTGATTTCTGTCTGATGTGGGTTATGGGGTATGAGTGAAATTACATATTCTTTCTGTGTTTTAAGTCATCTGCATACTGCAACAGAATCGGAATTTTACTACTTCCTCTCATTTCAGGAGAAAGGAATGTAGAAAGTTTTGCTACACCTTTGATTTGGCAACCTCCAGGACTGCCTACTTCCCTTTCCTACCTTTGATCTTTCAGGTCTTACTTACTATCTTTGTTTCATTTAAGAGAAACCAATGCATTGACCCTAGATCTTTAAGGGGCTCCAACCATATCAGCATCCTGATTTAAAATTAGGCTTTTTTAGCTTTTCCAAGACAATAATGGAATTTAGTTATCCTTGAGTAATCCTACTTAATTTTCCAGAGTACATCTTTCAAAATCTGGCTTCAGTTATGTCATCAGGATTTTATAGCACTATTTCCTAAGAAACTGGACTAATATCTTTAGGGAAGAAATAAGGTTTGTTTCTAATATACAGAAGCAGTCTTTAAAAGCTAGTGTAAACTATACAAAACTGAATTATTAGATATTACAAGCTTCTTTATACACAGGGAAAAAAGGGGAGTTTACTGCCATGGAAGTTGAATACTATTTCATTTGTCTATCTACCCACATAGGGTTTACTGATACAGCACCTATAGGAGCCTAGGAAAACTTTCTTCTCGTTCTAGTAAGTCATACTTTCATTTGCTGGCAAGGCCATATTATTATTCATGTGAAAAATCAAAGATACCTGAAAAATTCAAAACAAGCTTCCTTGGACAGCATTAGAATCCAACACAAAGCTGGTTAATCACACAAGGAAACCATGCTTATCTGACATTATTCAAAAATAACAGCATGATGCATGACATGAGACAGCAGTAATACTGCATCTCCTGCAGGTGGATCAAGTCCCCTAGCCACATGGCCAGAAGTCTGATCTATCCCCTTTTCTCACCCTAGGATATAACACACCAAGCTTTTCTGACATTTAGAGAAGCACAGCATATATCCATCCATTTGCTTTACTTGTAATCCTGACCCAGCACCAAAAGCAACAGCACGATTATTTCATTTATCTTACAGAAAACAGCATTTTTCACAATTACAAATCATGCACATAGTCTTCAGTCACCTGCCAATCAACTGAAAAGTCTTAGAATGCAAGAGCCTGACCAGCTATAGCCACAATCTTTCAGGTGTATCATTATCTCACTTCTTATTCTTAAGACTACTCTGCCTCCCCCCACCCCAGAAAAGCACAGTTCAAAGCAAGAGAGCAGGCTTTGGAGGCTTTCTGTTTAAAAGCTTTCTAGTGAATAACATTTGTCTATATTTAAAATATAGAAGTCAAAGACTTATGTGAAGTGTAATACATATTTAATACGATTTGACATTTCCATGAGTCAGAGGAAACACTGTTCCTAATTTCAAATTTTACATACATTTCTACATCCTAATATTAGATGCATGTAATCAATAGAAGAAATATGAAGATTTTTGCAAGACCACAAGCTATCTCCAAATCAGTTCCAAGTTAGTTCTGACCTGATTCAGTCCATTAGGGAAGCATCCCCAGTTTTGACCAACATTCAGTTACTTGTACTATTGAACATGCACTGTAAAGCCAGCAGCTGAGGACAAGTTTACAGTTAGCTGCATTCCTGATTCCCTGAAACATTACACTCACGTCAAACACAAGAAGCCCATCTCAGAACCATAAGAATAAAGAACACCATTCTTTACTATACAAGGGTTATAAATGATAATAAAAAGCAACTAGCATATCCACATTTAGGTCCTCTCACAGGTTATTTAAAAAAATAAATCAATGATTACTCCCTATATATACACAGCTATTCCAGCTATTATAAAATAGGCGCTGAGTTTTACAATTAGCTGTTTAAATATGTGCCATACCAAAGAAAAACAAGTTACCTTCTTTTTCTCAATGTTCCTGATCTTGTGTTTGAGGCAGATAAGCCCATTATCAATGTAAGTCTCATACGCCTGGGAAGGAGAGGCTGCCGAGTTCAGCGCAGACTGCAGGGGGCTGGAGGGAGGTTGGTTCTCCCCAGACGGGTTCACCTGCTGCTTGGCCGCCTTCATGCTCTTCTCCTCCCCCTCCTCTGACCGGCCTGAAGGTGATGATGGGCAATGGAAAGGGGCTTGGGAAAGCTGCACCATTGAAATGGATGGAGCTGCAAAAAAACTCCTTTTATTTAACTCTCTCCCCCTCCCTCTCTTTTTTTTTTTTAAGTTACATCTTTTCTTAGCACACATTCAGAAAACGTAGCCACAAAATTGAGCCTCAGTAAGAATTCATCACAATCTTTCACTCTTCTCCCTCCCCTTTCAAAATATCCGTAGCAGGAATTTCAAAGCAAGGCAAACTTTGTATTGTTCAAGTCTCCCCACCCATCCAGACACCAGAAATCCTTTACATAGGCAGAATCAGACAGCACAGGGGATGGTTCCAGAAACCCAATATAGTGTCCATATAAAACTAGGCGGGTTTCCTGCACACATCACCCACAAGGGAAAAAAACTGCAAGCAAGCAATTGCAAATCACACCGCCAGCCTCCCATCCAGGCTGCAGCCTGAATGGAGATTTAGAAGTGGCATGCCTGAAGGGACAGCCCATCTCCTTCTCAGCCCCCATTAAATCAGTTTTACCCCTTCATGACCTTTGCAGCAATCCAACCGAGAATTGAAAGAGATCTCAATTGAAAAAGTGAAGGCAAAAAAGAAAAGCTTGATAAAGCAAGCCACACGCTCAGTTACAACAGCATCATTCTTCACGAGGAATTGGTCTCTGCCTACACCCACCCAAAAGATGTGCCTGTGCCGTGGCAAGACACCAGGCTTTGATGGGAGGGGCCGGGCTTTAACCTTGAACAGAGAATTTCTGTAAGAGATGCTCCACCACCCTCATCCTCAACTACTTTGCACCTGCTCCTGGAAAGCAATGACACCACATTTCTGCCTCCCTTCCCTGCCAGCCAGGCCTGCAGCGCCATGACCCCGGCGGGCACCAGCCGCCCACACCGAGGGAGGCCAGGGGCTGGGCGGAGGAAAAAACCCGCATTTCCTCGGGACGAGCCCACTCAGCCCCCGCCGGCGTCACCGCACCCCACCGGCTCCCGGGCCCGCCGAGGGGGGAGCCCAGGCTCAGCCGCTCATCACGCCCTTGCTGGGGACGGCGAGCATGCCTCCCGGGGAGGGCACGGCCGCCACCGGCCCCCCGCCCGACAGAGGAGGAGGGGGGGGGGAAGAAGACAGCAGCGGCGGGCTCCCTCCCGCTGGCGCCGCCGTCCCGGGGAATCACCATCACCGCCGCCGCTTCCTACGCCCGCTTCCCCTGCGGCAGCGGCCACCGCCGGGCTGCGGGGGCCCGCGGCCAGCTCTGCACCTCCCGGCTCCCCGCTCACCTCGGTGCCCGCACACGCTCAGGCCCGCCCCACCGCCCGCCTCCCGCCCCATATAGGGGCGGCGGAGGGGCGGGGCGGGGGCGTGGCCCGCGGCCGAGGTCACCGCCCGCCTCCCAATCGCCGCCGCCGCCTCACCTGTCCGTCCCGCCTTCCCGCCCCGCGCCTCACGTGACGCGGGGCGGGGAGCCGTTAGCCGTCAGCGCATCCGGCGGGGCGGGGCGCGCCTCTGTGAAGGTCGGGGCGCCCCAACTGGGGCGGGGTCGCCCGTGAATCTGGGTTCAGGGACTGGGGCGTCGATCTGCTGGGCGGGACCTGGCGCTCCGCTGGAGCTTGGTGTGGTGCAGGGGGCCCTGAGGGATGGCCTTGGGGGGACGTGGGGGCAGGGCGAGCACGGCGCTGCCGCCCGTTTCATAGAGAAGGGGCCTGTGGCCTGACAGCGCCCCGGATCTTGCTCTAGGTGAGGGGGTTGCACAGGTCCCTGGTGAAGCCATGGTCCGCTGTCGAGTTCCACGTATCGCGCTGGCCTCTTAAAACATTTGGCCCAAGACAGGCTGGCTGTTCTCTCCAGGCAGCCCTGAGGAAAGGGCCTCATCACCCCCAGTGCAAGGGGATCACCACCTCAGCCTTTTACCAACGCGGCACCCTCTTTCCCTATAGCATGGGTTGGGTGGCCATGGGACAGTAAGAAATGTTGGTCTGTGCCCGTTTAAGCCAGCAGAAGAGCCAGTCCAGAGCCCCTTGAGGAGACTTACGGGACTCTGAATCATCTTATGTAACAAAAGATGTGTACATCCTCTAAAAATGCAACCCAGTCATGTAAACGCTTCATAGCTAGTAAAAGCACTTAAGTCCATTGAACGCTGACAATAAAATAATCACAAACAAACTTCTGTTAACCTCTAACAAAACTGGAGAGGTTCTTCCCTAGAGAGGTTCTTCTTCTGGAGAAGGCTCCAGGGAGACCTTATAGCGGCCTTCCAGTACCTGAAGGGGGCCTACAGGAAAGCTGGAGGAGGACTTTTTACAAGGGCATTTAGTGACAGGACGAGGGGTAATAGCTTCAAACAGGAAGAGGGGATTTAGATTAGATATCAGAAAGAAATTTTTCACTCTGAGGGTGGTGAGGCACTGGAACAGGTTGCCCAGAGAAGCTGTGGATGCCCCATCCCTGGAAGTGTTCAAGGCCAGGCTGGATGGGGCTTTGATCAGCCTGGCCTAGTGGGAGGTGTCCCTGCCTGTGGCAGGGAGGCTGGAACTAGGTGATCTTTAAGATCCCTTCCAACTGGAACCATTCTGTGATTCTAACAATGCCATCAGGTATCAAGGTTGGAAGACTAGAGAAAACAGACCTTCCAAAGACCAGAGGACTAAGTTGCAATTATGTTTTCCGTGTTTCTCTTTTCATGGCCATTACCTCAAAAAGCAATATATAATATAGCAAGTTCGGAGAGATTCTGAAAGTTCTGAAAGTTAGGAAAATAGAGACATTTTGAAAGAAACAATAATGAGTCAGTAAGGAAGGATCGCAAAGAGAGGTTTTACAGAACACAAAAGGTGCTCATGGAGCACACAGGATGGATGAGAGAACTAGGGAAGAAGAGCTCATACAAAAGAAAGAATGCATTTAAAAGTAAAAACAAGCCAATGATAAATGATTCAAACAACAAGGAGAGCTATTGCAGAATCAGATTCAGCCATATGGAACCACCTGTAGCATCCACAGTCTTGCCACTTTTCCTGGTTTAATCACAAGTCTCAAAATACCTTATTTTTCTTAAAGCCCTTGCTCCTAGAATAAGGTCACTTTTCGAGGCTAGTTTTCATAATTGAGAAGAAATGCTAATGAATAAGACACAGCTTGTGTCCAGGATCAGCAACGTACACTGAAAGTCCTTCTAGTAGATTTCTGTTCTTTGCATGCTTTTATTCAAAGCTAGCACTGATGGACTAGATCCTTGAAAAGTAATTACAACATGAATGATCGGTTAATACATATATTAATAATAAGTCATAATTAATGTGCAGACACCTGGGACTATTCTATAAATCACAATTGCAGCTGGCAATCTACTTTATAGTACACTTTTACGATTCAGAAATTGTGTAAAAGAGGAAAAAACTGAAAGGGAGATCCATATAAGCCAAATCTGTATTTAAAATCAAAGGATATTTGAACTTCATTTTAAAACAAATACAGAATAACTACTTGAGACTGATGCTATATACATTTATAGTGTATGTGTGTAGTCTCTAGAGTACTTCAAAGAGTGTTATTAATGTGGCAAGGTCAAACACACCAAAGTTAGGAAATGCCAGGATTAAGAACGGCATAAATTAATTAGTTTAATGCCATTTTGCAGATCCATTGTGAGATCATCTTTAAGTAGATGGCCATAGCTTATCACAGCCTAGCCGCACATCGATCACAGCCACAGAGTCCTAGACTCTCAGTGCTCCTAACCCAGGGTTCTGGGCGCTTTACTCCAAGATCTGAAGGGGATTGTACTCTAATGGCTGAGGAAAAACAGACTGTTTATTTCTTCATGTTTGACTGATTCTGCTTATCCCCTCCAACTGGGGACTGCCCTCATTTTTCCCAGTCCCAGTGGTTTATCCCACTCTCATTTTTCTTGCATTCCTATTTTCACTCCTGAACTCCAAGCTTGGTCTTTCTGCCCAGGTCTGCGTGCTATCAAAGTCACGCGCTCCTCTGAGAAGCAGTATCTCCTTTGCACACAATTCCAAACCTTTGCCCAACCACTTCCACTTTTCCACACCCGACTCTTCATCCAGCCTTGCAAAACCCTTCCTAATCCCAGTGGCATCCAGTGTCAGCCTCCAGCTACAATGGGCCAGTCCCCACCTGGCTGTGGTGAAGACTGAGAGACCAGGTTCCTACTTTCATTCCTTGCCATCCCTTTGATTGTTGTATTGTGAAACACCAGAAAGTAAATGGATATGTAGAATAAGATCAGCTGCCTGTTAACTTTAGGAGAGAAACACATATAGTAAATGTGCTGCAAAGATTATACAGTGATGGACTAGAGAAGCCTGCTTCAGTCATGGAACATCCCTCAGAAAGGAAGGCTTTTTCTCTTTCCTTTTTACCTCCATTTTCAGTCCTGCCTAGCAAACTGGTTCACATTCCTGTTCTTCTTGTGCAACCAGTGCCAGGTGCCTTTTCCAGTTCCCAGCCAGTTTTAATCTCCTCACTCCATCCTCATCTCACCAAAATTCTTGATTCTATTGGCTCCTTTCCATTCCCCTCATTTTTCTCTCCCCCCCCCATTTTCTGCATTTTCATCAGACATTTTATTCTTCTGTAATGTTAAAGGGAATGAAGAAAAGGAGCCATGAAAGTAAGCAGAAATAGTTACTGTGCCTGGGAGCAGCCATTACAAGCATAGTCAAATTTCACCTATGTAGCCCCAGGCCAAACAGAGTACGTTTAATTAAAGCTTGTGTTAACACCTATAAGATCTGCGAGGGAACAGAGTTATGCTCCCTGGCAGAAGCATCTTTGGAGAATTTACAAGTTCGGCTGAAAGAGCTCTCTGTGGAGTATGTGCCGACTGCCTGCATATAAGCATATTGCACAAAAGCCACTCCTTGACAGCAAAGTTGAAATTCCTGTTCCCAGGCCACGGGTTTCTGAAATTTCAGTGAAAGCGCAGAAAGGATCCCATGAACTGCTTCTTTTTTTCAGTCCCATTCTTGAAAATGGCTAACCCAGTGGGTCTCAACTCAGTTTGAGGCAGATACATAGAATGGAAGATTTCATCTGGAACCGAAAAAGTTGTTAAAGCAAAGGCAAATTAAAAAAGAAATAATAATTGGGAAGTGCTGGGCAACCTTAGTAATAAGAAGAGCCAGCTGAGATGGAGAAAGATGTTGTGGTCCAAGCAGTGCAAGCAGCAGCACCTGCTTCTGTTAGTTTATCTGTCCTTGCTCAGGACCTCATCAAATCTCAGCTGCAAAGGCGAAACATTGCAGAGCAGGCATTCACATGGGATTCCTTTTTTGTCTGTGTGTGAGTGAAGATTTCAAAAGAAATCCACTCATTTCCAAGGGTGAGATTAAAGGGAACATTTGCCCATAAATGCTTTGCAATAGGGACTGGCATGTGAAAGTGGATTTCTTATTTCTGTCAGAAGCATTTCCTTCATCAACCCTATGAAAAACGTTTGCCTACTCATAAATCTTGGAAGTTGCAACTCACACCTGTGCTTGTTGGGGTTTTTGGCAGCTAAACTCTCTCCGGAGTTTATGTGCGGTGAACATGCAGACTGTAAGGCTTTGGGTGCCCACTGCACTCTGCTGTGAGGACTGCCATCTTTTTCAGGATGGGAATCATACTTCCACTGTGTTTTCTGTGTTTGTGCTGCTGAGCATATGGGCAAGAAGATGTTTAACTCAGGTGCAGAGGAGATAAAAGGGAGGAAGATAATATATGGGACAGAAGATCAGTCTAAGTGACAGAGTATGGGGGAAACCTTGAGAAGTTCATGTTAAAATATTAGTAAGCTTGCAAAATTTGGGACTGAGAAATTAGAAAACAGTAGAATTAAATTTTCCTTTAGAACCAATATTAATTCAGTTCATTTTCTGCCTGGCTGTTGACATTTTGATAAATTAACACATTTAGATGGTTATTTTCTCCATGAAACCCCTCCCTCCCCCCTCTTTTGTTCTGTGCCTGGTGTGGATGTGGCCTTAAAACAAAACTGGACTGTGCATTAAAACAGTTGATGAGTTCAGGACTCATACCTAGTTTTTGCAGGATTTAGAAGACTTACAGGGAATGAGCAAAATAACTGCAGGAAAATATGCTTTTATGGATAATGCAAGTGAACACTAATGCTTAAGCTAAATTTATCCCTAACTCTGCAACAAACTTCTGAAGAACTTTACATGGATATGATCTTGATTTTCTAGATGGCCTAGGATCTGGTTGTAGATATTGAGCATTCACAGCTGCAAGTAACATAAACAGGGGGATGCTTTGGGTGTAATATAGTCCTTTGCATACAAAGTATTACACAGAATGAGGCATTAAGTGTTTCAAATTGCGCACGCAAAGTTAGCAGCATCTGTGGCAATCTCTTGGTGTCTTAACTTCTGCCTGTAGAAAAGGGGGATAATCCCACCTCCCCCATTCACAGGAATGCTGACAAAAAGCTTCCCAGTGTATTTCCCCATTCAAAACCAACTCTGTTTACAAAACAGACCTTTATTATTTAGTTTTGGTAGTCTGTGGAAAAAATGTTTTATTTTCCTAAATGTAAAGGTGAGTTCTGCGATGGGAAGAGTTTATTACAAATAAGAACCGTAGAACTGTGCATGCTCACCATTCTGCACAGGGATTAACTACGTGATACTGTGAGCTACGTGTGCTGCCTTCCTCTGCTCCTCTGGCAGAGCCTAGACAGTCCACTGCTTCTTTGCTTCCCAAGAAGTAGCTAGAAATTCCTCCCGTGACCCTGTCCTTCCATTGCAGCCCTGAAGAACCTTTCAATGCTGTAGGCCTCCATTAAAATATTATTCTGTGATGTTGTACTTCTCTGTTAGAGCACTTTTTTGCTATGGCTTTCATCCTCATTAAAGTAGCTTCCCAATTGTTTTCTAAAACCTTTCTCAAACATCTGGGGCCGTTCTTTTTCAGATTTCTGAGTTCTTACATGAACACATTTTCTTCTCACAGAATTTGATTTGTTTGCTTGTCCAGCGACTCAGCTGCAGGATCCTTAATCGCTAATGGCTCAAGTCTCTGTGTAGCAGAGGATCTTCAAGCATCTCACAGGCATGAATCTCTGGCTGACTGTACCTTTATGACCATGGGTGCACAGCTCAAAAATGTTTCAGTCAAAAAGGTCTTAAAATGTAACAGCCTGACTTGATTGTTTTCTTTATCCAGTTGATCATCTAAGGTATGGTTTAGGTAGTAATGATTTGGACAGCTTAGAAGCTTTCATGCCTTTCATCCTATGACCAATAGCCCCAACTCCTCCAGAGAAGCTAATGGATGTTTATTATTCCCAGGGAAATACTAATAACAAATTTATTTCCTTCTTATTGCCACCTAAACACCTTTGATCTCAAGCTTTTCAGGTGGACCTGTACAAAATATTTTCACTTGTGTTTCCCTTTGAATCTTACTATGTCACAATTGCATTCTGGGACTCAGTTACATTAAATTTTAAAGTCTGATTTCAGACCATCGCAGACTACCTCTGTAATCTGTTACCTTTCTCTGCATCATTACCCAATATGTTGTGGGGAAAGAAAAAAATAGGCCTCACTTTCTGACGACTTCTCATTAGAAAGAAAGGATCAGTGGCAAACAAATTGACATTCTTGAAATCTGTCTGTGATCTGAACTCAGAACTCAATTTTTGTAGTCCTTCTGCAAGTTCTGAGCAATTTCATATGCAAAATGTTATATACCTGTACGTAATTGAATAAGAAGAGTGGCAGAATTTAGTAACTTCACAAAGTGCTAATATGAGATTCAGGCAGGAAAAGACCCCACCTGAAATGATTAGGGAAGAAAGCTTGAAGACTGTAGAGATTTTTATTATCAGTTAGCTTATTTCTTGCATCTGCATTCCTGTAAAAACTTAAAATTCACATGAAATAATATGGTATTTATGAGGGGAAGATGTTAACAGAAGTTTAAAATGCATGGTAAATAGAAATTATAGGAAAAAATCACAAATCGGAGACCCAAACCAGCCCCTTGATAGCTTTAATAAAGTGGAGAGGTGTCTTCTAAAAATGTGCATGCAGATGCTTAATTCTATGTTACCCATTTTCTCACAAAAATAAAAGAATACTGATGACATGAATGCACATAAACACAAGTTTAAGTATTTATAGGACAGGGCCTCTATTTAAGACCTCCAATGATTCTTGTAGAATTCAAAGTATGAGAAACAATTTTGATCAAAGTCCTTAATTTTCCAGGCTGTTTATTAATTTGTATTCTAAAAAGATCTTATATTTATATTGCAACCACTATTTTCTTAGACTCACCAGCAAATGAAATTGCTCATAAATCTTTCAGTATCTTTTAAAAAATAGCAATTGATTTTTATCAGAAATAGGAAAATTTATAACAGGGCTGGAACCACCCCAACAATTTTATAAAACTCTTAGCTAGCAGGATCCTGACAACTTGGGTTTTAATAATTTTTATGCTATTAAAATGAATTAAATATTGGACATCATTTTAATCAACTGCTTCACCTAACTCCCATTTTCATTTACTCTCAATATTTGTTACGAACAGTAGTTCAAATACTCCCTCTTAAAATAGCTGCATAGAAACTAATCTGTTTTTCTCTTACCTTATTAAGCGTTGCCACAAGAAGCAAGCTTTCACTTGGAACAATTTGATTAAGTACTTTGCATATTTATGTTGGCTGTGTTGATATGAGTGCGGCCATTCACACAAGTGTTGGAACATGGCAGGAGCCACAGGGAGTATAAACTACAGTTGAGCCTGCAAATTATTTTTTTGTTTGGGACCCTAATTAAACATGTGCAGAAGCACATGCTTAACTTTGAGCATTTGACTAATCTCACTGACTTCATTAAGACAATATACTCTAGGAATTTCATTTTTATTAAAAATTCATATTGAAAAGCATGAGGGTTTTTTTTTTGCACTTGCTGCTTTTCCTGCTCACAAGAATTGTGATCTTAATGGGAGGGTTCATCTTTTTAAAGAGGAGCAGTAAGTGCTTCCTTGAGATAAAAATCTTGACAGCTTTCCAGCACAGTATTTGTATGCTAATGGAAAAGTGACATGAAAGAACTTTACTTCAAAGTGTTTGTGAATAGTTGTTTACTCTCTGTATTATTCATATAATTCAGATACATATGTATTATTATGTTTTAAAAGTTACAAATGCTGCTCAATTCAGAGATCCTGTTTAAAAAAAAAAGGAAAACAAAAAACTAGTGTTTCTGCAGCACTTTGAATATGCAGAAATGTAGTTATGAAAAGGTAATGAATAATGTTGTCAAAAGCATACTGCTGTTACACCTCCTAGAGTTAATGGAATATGAGGAATGTTTTCTGGTAGGAAAAACCAAAACCAGCTCTGAAGCTTGCCCAAATATAGGAGAATAGTTTTTATAAATTGTTTACAATTTGCCCTTTTTTCAACCAACTGTACACTGGCAGAACTGAAGACAAAAACCTGTGAAATAATCAGAGCCTTCAAACTCCAGTCAAGTTAATGCCAGCGGAGTGTTTTCAGATCCTCGGAAAATCAGACCAGTGTTATACTCCTGCACCACTACCACTGCTGATAAGAAAACAAAAGAGCCAGGGGTGAGCCTGGGAGAGAGACAGAGATTTAGTGACCATCCTACAGCTGGGAAGGAAACCTGTAAAAACCCAAAGCAAGCACATCCTTGAAATCTTCTCTTACAGTAATGCTGAAAGGCAGCACGAATAGATGTGGTCATCTTCGTGTTTCAGTGATAAAGAAATACACATTCATTTCACAGACCTAGATTGACTCAAGTGTCAACAGCACAATGCACAGGATTGTTAACACAGATTGAAAAATATTTCCCTTTTGAATGCTGCCCTGTCTTACACACCCAGGTTATGGCCACATTGTCCTTGCCATCAGCACGTCAACAAGAGCACAAAATCCCGGGCCACGCTGGATGCCTGGATCATGGCCACACTTCCCAGCCCTCAGAGTCCTTTGGAAACGCTTGAATTACTCCGTGTTACATGTAGGGATGTGAGCTGATGAAGGCTAGCCTGTTTTGCACTTGGGCTTCGTTCCATAGGTAGCCGGTTGCACATTCTAGGTCAGAGGTGTGTGACTGGTGAGGGGATCAGATATCCCATGCAAAACCAGGAGCCAGTCCAGTTTAACACCCTTCAAGTCCCCCAGGATAGGTAGGACTCCTGGTAGCCCCAGACTGAGCAGACAATTCCAGAGCTAAAAGCCTCCACTTCCAGAAAGGCTGACCAACCTACAGCTCCCTTTGATGTCCGTTGTAACCAGAAACGCTCTGCCACTCTGAAAATAAAACCAAAAGCCCCTGGGTCTGCAAATATTTGTTCACAGGTTTATCTTTAAGTACGTAAGTAATCCTGCTTCATCCAACCTTCATTGAAGTCATTGGAAATATTGCCATGGGCTTCTCGGAGGTCAGTATTTTGCCCCTCACTTCCACTGGGCTTCTCGTGTATTGAGAGCAGGCCTAAATTTGACTTACGTGCTTACAGAAAAAAATACCCTGAATATTTGGATATGTTTTATGAGAGAGATTTTAAATTAAAAACCTGCACATTTCCCCTTACCTTGCTGCAATGCCTACCCATGATGCTGCTGTTGGTTTCATGCTGCCAAAAGTTTTCTAGTTGCAGCTTTGCATTTTAGTTTGCTTCTGTCAAAAGTTTCTTTTGCTGTGTAGTTCAAGTGTATTATACCATTACAGAAAGGCCCCTAAAATGGTGGCTGACTGCAGTTAGGTGGATAATTCTGCTCCCTGCAGAGAAACAGACTAGAGAAACATGTAGTAAAAACTCAGAGGATCTTAAAAATCTGTAAGAAACTGCATTCCTCACCTTGATTTTATAAAGAAGATACTCAGATATGATGGCCATATGAAATGCCAGTATAATTTATAACTGTTCTTTTTTAAATTTATTTGTCTTAGTTCAGTGGCTCACAGGCTGAGTCTCAGTCTCTCTTACTTAATAGATGTGGGTGGGTTTTTTTTTTTTTCAAATGACACAGGGGATTCACAGACCTGGCACGTTCCCAAGTGTAACAGGGCTCCACACAGGGCAATACAGTACTGCTCAGCTCCTCTTCTTCTCTTTGCCTTACATGATGGTACGTAGCAGAGAAAACACAACATGCCAAACCCTGACTATTATGAATAACCTCCAGGGTGGAACCTAAATTAGTTGCCTGAATTTCCAGTGAAGCTCTCTCACCCCCCCAGCCTCACAGCAAATGACTTTTCTCACATCTAATCAAGATATGATGATTTACTCTGAAATTCTATATACAGATTTCATCTTATAATAGAAAAATTATAGCAGTTTAATGGGCTACGAAACATTCCTAACCTTTTTTATTGGTGGTTAGCTAATGTTACTGTTGCAATTAGCAACACCATTCAAGCCTGCAGGTGCAGTTGAACAAAACTTCACATGGGAACTTCCCTTGAAAACTGGTGTCAAGCATAAAAAATTATGTAAAGGAGCAGATTGAATTTTAGCAAATTGACAAGATGCCTTCTCAGCCTTCCAAACAGTCTGCCCCTCCAAATATACAAAGGAAGAAGGTACTGTTCTTTTACATTGCAATGATCAGAAGAGGAACATGTGCTTCACTGGGGGCAGGGCGGGGCTACTCACATTTGGCAGATTGAGAAGAAACGGGGATATTTCTGAGTAGATGCATTTTATGTGATTACTATGTTGCCAGTCCAGCAAAGCGTGGACATAAGTGGACAAGAAATTAAATTTACTCCAATTTAATTTTAAACACTTTTTTGGTGAATTTTTAGTTTCTTTAGACTTTTTTTAAAATACACTGGTTAGCTAATAAGTGTTTTTTTAGGCTCATGTTAATCATTGTTCCAGCAAATCCCACAAGTGCAGCATTCAGACAGAGCTCAGTTAATTTTATCCAGCACCTTTTATGGGAATCTCATGGTTGTCCGGAAGTTTCCCACCCTGGGAGAGAACACTTGTGGTGACGGGTAGCATCCTGATGAGGGAGGCAAGTTAAAGAGTTTTTTTAATCATCTGTTGATTAGTTGCATCAGGTTTCCTTTTCTATTCATGCTCCGAATATTCCATTGTCCTTAGGGGGTAACACCAATGTCCAACATTTTTTCATTGACGCTTCTTCTTCTTAATAGCCTTGGGCTACCTGCTTCCATTCTTCATCAGACAATTACCCAATATGAAGTGTGCAGCATGCGGATGAAGTGTTGTGGAGGAAACGATGTCTTGAACTCATTATTTGGAGAGATATGTAACAATGAACTATTTGCGATGCTGTTGGAATAACATATGAAATAAATTAAGTGGAACTGACTTTGCCATTTTGCATATGATACTGGAGAGTCTAAAAGCAATGTCTTAAAATTATGAAGTTGATTGAAATTATTATACATTTATTTTCTGCCTCATACATTAATAAGAGAGCTGTGACAATGATTTCTAAATAGATAATAGAGAACAGTGAACTAACACACATGCTTTAAAACTGTGATTTGAAAATTTCCCACTTTGTTGCATAGTCATGAGGCCTGTTACTTGCACATTTAATTTCCTTTGAATACTTTTAGCCCAGTGAATGATTATAATTATTAAACGAATGTACTGAAGACTGAATCATTTTTTATTTTTATTGCTATCTAGATACTAAGGCAGGTGGAAGTGATGACGAATGTGGGGGTTTTTTTAAAGACAAATGTTTTATTTATTCTGTTGGGCATAAGTTTTCAACTAATTTGAAAATTTAAATGAATTTACAGCTTTCAACAGATAACAGAAAGACAGTCCTGAAACCAGAAATCTCATTTTCCCTTGTGTTGGGCTGCTCAAAACAACCAATGTACTTAAAAGAAGCTATGGCTAAAAGTATGCTGTAGTGGTCAGCTAATATCCACAGTTAATGTATGTGTTTCTTGGGTGGTTTGGTTTTTTTAATTTAAAACCCCTCAAGTTCTTAGAAAAGCTGAAATCAAAACAAATTATGGAATTAGGTAGAAGTTCCAGGGATTCCAGAGGATCTTGAGTATTGGATATTCCTTTACTATTTAATCTCACACTAGTGCCAACAGCCCTTACTGACAAGCCATTTTACTTATGTTGATTTTAAGACATTTCCATAAATATTTTAAAGCTCTGTGATTGGCAGCTCTAATTCTGCAAATATTTAGAACTGGGTATGTGGCCTGATCCCTCCACCAAATCAGGGGGACGATGATGTGTTTCCAGATTCAAGTCCTAAATTTGGTAGATTTAAAGTTACTTGTTGTAACAAGCAAAACACTGGAAAATACTGGAAAGAGTAGAAGTGACAGTACAGCGTCAGTCCTGTGATTACCAAGCAGAACTGGGACGGGACCTTCTGCGTGCACTGCCGTCGCTGGCTTTCCCCTCCCACAGCCCTCTCCCTCAGTATCCTCACCTCTGGCAGATAAATCATGACAAATAGCTTGTACCAAGCTTGTAGTGACTTTCTATCCGGTAACATCTCAAACAATTCATCTGTTCACCAATGCACATGCATCTAAGCCCTAACAAAGTTGCAGTACATAGTTATAGTGTGCAAACCACTGCTTTGCATGTTTCAGTGGGCTTTGTTTGCATGTATGTTATGGAAATGGTTAAGACAAACTGAAATAACTCATTCTTGTAACACAGCAAGAATGCCCTTTCAGTGGGAAATGTAATAGTGTTATAAGTCGATTGTATTTTTAGTTACCCTAGCCCTTGAATAACTCATGCTTGTGGACATAGATGCAACCGAGGCAAAGGAACTAAGGAAGAAAGAGAAGAGAAAGACAGTTTCAAGCTGGGGGGGAGGGGGGCAGTTTTAAAGTTAGCAAGGGCCCTGGGTAAACTCCCCATCCTACGCACGTATGTGTATAACTTACACTATTGCTGCATTGCAATAGTGGTCCCTGCAAACATAAATACTGATTTACCATCTGTAAACTTTACATGTACATTTACAGCCAGTTTAAAGGCCATTTGTGTTGTCGGTACAGGGTATTGTGACCTGAGTGTAAACGGATATCAGATTCTTGGTCTTTCCTAACTTTTCAAATAGCTCAAATGACTCATCTTCAAAGACTACCAAAGGAGAGAAAAATGTGAAACAGAAAGAAACAATTTTCACTTTGTGCCAGTTTAGACAAGAGCAGAGGTGACAGCATAATTTTTGAACTCTCTTCTCACTAGGTTTGGCCAATAACTTGGCAGTAACTGGCCAAACCACTCTAAACAAGGAGTCAGGCAATAATTTACACGGTTTAAAATCCCATCTCCATTCTCATTACAGAATATAGAACTGAGAGGAACATCGTGGGTCATGGAGTGGGTTTCCCTGCAGCCACAGGCAGCCAGAAAGCATAATCCCTCATATAAAAACTGCCCTTTTATTTTGGCCAACTCATAGGCACATAATCTCCAAGTCAGAAAACCAGGAGAAATCTACCTTGTGGTTCACAACTTGCAGACATTGCTGCTTTTAACATAATTCAAGCAATGTAGGAAACAATAAAGAATTAATTTAAAAGGGAGAGGCTTGACTTCCCTGAGATTTTTGTATTAGAAAATCAAATCTAATCTAACTACATATCAGACTACCACAATCATCTTCCAAATTCCATGGCAGACATTTTACCTCCATAACTTCTCCCTTGCCTCTCAAAGCCTACAAAAGTCTGATTACACTTTCTTGTGTGGATATTAAAACCTGCCTCTTTAGTTTCTTTTCTGTTTTTCCTACAGGTAAAAAGAGGTCTGAGGAGTCTACACAGGTCACTGCGGATGGAGATTTTGCTCTAGGGAGGACATGTGGGAAGCCAGCTATCTTTGCACTGTTACTCCGGAGCATCTCTGCTTGGCTGCGTGCCTTCTCCGCAGCCCCACGCTGTCACCGCACAGCCATCTGCAGCTCACAAGCTTCCCATCTAAGCCTCAGAGCCGCACATCGTGTTGTACAGAGCACTATTCACATAGGCATGAACAATAGCCGAGGGTTAGCTTGTATAAACGATGAGAGGTGATGCAGAGGGGATGGGCTCTTTACTCACCCGCCTTCAAAAGAGGAGAAAGTGCCTACCTAGCAAACAGCCTGTCTCCCATGGAAAGCTGGAAATACAGATGAGGCAAAGCTCCTGCTTCCTGTCTGCTGACAGAGGCCTTCCAGAAGCAAAAGAGACAACAGATGGTTACCGTATGCTAACACCACTGAAAATCTGTTCAGGTCACGACATTTCTCAGCTCTCCTATTCCACACTCCCACATATCTCCATATTCTCTCAGACCTTTCCTAAAAGGCACATTTTTCCTCATCTGCAATAGGAACCTGCATTACACTAGTGTCACCATGTACATTTAGAAAAATCATCTTTTCCTTCACTTAGAAAACATACTCTTTTCTGTTTCTTCCTTAAGACCCATGTTTGCTTAGTCTTCCTGTATTGAAATCCACTTGGATACTGTCTGTTCCCATTTTCCATTTGATCTTTTTCTTAAACATTCAATTCCTGTCAGGACTCCTGTCTATTCCCAAAGGTGCAGAGTCAGCAACAAAAACATTAGGATTAGTTATCCCTCAGATTTCAAAAGCGTGTCCGATAGGCTAGACAGAAATGACAGAAACATTAAAAGAGACAAAGCTGAGAGAGAGAGAAAAAAGGAGGGGGATCAGACTAAGGTGGCGACGTTATTTAGGGGAGCTAGTATGTAACATTATCAGATTTTACTCATATTTTTTTCTAGGGTGCCTTGACCTCTGTTCATGACTATATTAAAATTTCTAGAAGCTCTGTAACTTTTGAAGATTAAAAATAACCAAAAAAGAAGAAAAAGGGTTCCTATATTCCTGTTTTATTTCAATCCAGCATAAAGGAGGACAATAAATCTGCTGCCCCTTCGGGACATAAAATAGCATGTTAACTCCAGCATGTTAATATGGTAACTCCAGTACCATGTTAACAGCAGCTTCAGGAACAATTGCCCACCTTGTTTCCTCCCCTGGCATTTCCATCCCTACGGCTGCTTCAGCAGGAGCCCGTGGACTGGCTGTGTGGCACTCAGGGCACACAGGGCACTGCTGCGCCCCAGGCACACTGAAGCGTGCACATATAGCACACTCCTGTGAGCATACCCTGTCACACCGAGCCACCGGCCATCTGCACAGCAGCCATCCTGTCCAGCACTGCACTGCAACCCCTGCTGAGTCCCCCAGTGTGGTTCTTTGGCACAGAGTCCCGACCCCCAGGGGTGTGAAGGGATTGGACCACATGGATTTTGATAAATCAGACACAAAAAGGAGGCTGCATTCACCGTTAATTATTTACATAGATCTAATTAGCTCCTTGTGAACTCAACCCGTGCCACCGTTAGAAGGTGGTAGCCTTTCTATAAAGGATTCCAGCCATCGTTTGCTCTCCGATTCCTCACGAGGTGGCCTTGCCATGAAAGCAATCCTCACGAGGAGATATTAATGACTGATCTGTGATGCTTCACCTGGATTCGACCCACTGTGTTTTTCCAATTACTTAGTAAGGTTTCTCAAGCACGTGGAAGACCTCCTCATACTACATGAAAACTCTGCTTCAGTATCAAAGTGCTGTGGAATGCCATGCCTAATTAAGGCAATGTTAACAAGTAGCAGCAGCACACGGCTGTGAAATCTCCGTTGGAGTGGAACAAAGGTGGCTGATCCCAGTTATGTCGTGTCTGAAAATCAGCTGTAAAATTCACAGCCATTTAATTTGCATCTGTTCTTAGATGAAAAAACAGGGTCTTTTGACTCAGTTGAAATGAGCAGGATTTGGCCCTTGATACTTAGTGGACTCTGAAAACGATAGATGCCATACATGCCTCCTGCATATCCTATACTTTCACTTCTTGAACATAAAAATCACAGAAGATGTACCAGTAGCTTAGGTGCAATGAAGAATGCCTGAGCCTCTTGATCTAGCAGCAAAGGCCACCTACTGATTTATGACCAATGTGTACCCTCTCTAAAGCAGACTTGAAAAAAGACTGTAGGTGGGTATAAGATCTGTTTCTCTCAATACTACAGAAGGGAGAGACAAGAGGTCATGGTCCCTGGTCAGCTCAGAAGGCAGAAGGAGAGCCCAAAGATCATCTCCTAGAGACAAATACCAAGGGTCAAACTATGCCAGATCAGGCAGAGTCATCAGGGAGCAATTGCTTCCTTGGTGTCAGAAGGCGAAAGACTCATGAGACGCAGCATTGCCAATCACTAGGGCATCATGCTGCTTCACAGTTTAAATACTTAGGAACAGACCTGGCAGCAGGGAAGCATGTCTAGCATCTCTAGCCCAGCTTCTAAGAAAATTGCCCACCACATGTACTGGCTTGCAGCAGCACTGGGACCGTGGCCTATTTTGCTGTGGAGGGCAGCCAAGTGGAGCACTGCTCTCACAACCTTGCAGGGCTGCTAGTTGCCTGCTGTGGGAGCACATTTACAAGCACATGCACTGTTTGGGAGGAATGCAGCCCCTGTGGTGTTTCCACCTCTGCACTCTGGAAGCACTGGAGAAGACTGTGTGAAACCATGCTCTGCTTCAGGGTAAATTACTGTTTTGAGTTCTTCTGTAATGATTATTTTCTAGCAATAAAGAGTCTACTCCTGGAAATAGTAACGGTGCTTTGTATCACGTTGGCAGTGTAAAGTTCCTCATGAACACAGGTAACATACACCTTAAATTCTGTAAACTAGCCTAGAACAGCTGAAAGTTCACTTCTCTCCATGGAGTTGCTTAATCATTTTTTCTCTCTTCCTTATCATCATGTGCTAGGAAACTCTTAGGACTGAAACCTGGCTGATTTTGTCCATCAGGCTGAAATAAACCCATAATTTTAAATGCTGGGAATATAAACCTCTACACCTTAACAATTGCCCATGCTACCTTTCAGTTCAGCAGAAGCACATTTGGGATGTGATTCCTCTGACTGGTTTTAAATCACAGGATAATTCAGGTTGGAAGAGATCTCGGGTGATCTCTAGTCCAGGGTCAGATATGAGGTCAGATCAGTTTATTGAAAGCTTTGTCCAGTCTTGTCTTGAAAATCTGCAGAGGTGGAGATTTCCTAGCTGTCCCTATGGTGAAACGCTTTTGTCTTATTCCCAGCCTGTTTCAGTTCATGCCTGAAACTTTATGTTTCAGTTTTTTATCCTCCCATCATGCACCACTGGGTAGAGCCTGTCTCCATCTTCTTGCTGACCTTGGGAAGGCTGCTGTTAGGTCTTCCCTAACCCTTTCTTTCTCCTGGCTAAACAAGTCTAGTTTCCTCAGTCTTTCCTCACAAGGAAAGTGCTCAAGCCCCTTGACCATCTTGTGATCCCTCTGCTGAATTTGCTCCAGTTTATTCATGTTTTTCTCACACTGGGGGGGGGGGGGGGGGGGGGGGTGTGTGTGTCAAAACTGCACACAGTATTCAAGTACCCATAGAGAGACAGTAGAGGTCCTGTGTGCTGCCTCTGGGCAGGACTGCCCAGACCCAGGGTGATACCTGCCCTTCCTGCCCCACCTGAAGCTGCCAGTCTTGGGGTGTGCACAGCCGGGCACCAGCCCAACCCCAAGGAGAACAACTCAGAGCTCAGTTCCTCAGGGTCAGAGGACCAGACTGTCCTGGCTGCAGCTGGGAAAGAGTTAATTTTCTTTCTAGTGATTGCTCTGAAAGGAACATCAGTAATACCTATTGTTTTTAGTTGTTGCTAAGTGATGTTTACACTATTCAAGGACTTTTTTCAGCTTCCCATAGAAGCATAGACAGAACGATGGAATGGACAGTGAAATATTCCATACCATAGACATCATGCTCAGTATATAAATGGGGGTTGGCCAGGGGGTAGGAATCCATGATCACTGCTCAGGAAGGTGGCAGTTCACTGGGTGGTGAGAGTGACCAATGTCATTGTTATTGTTATTTTTCCTTTCATGTTATTTTTTCTATTAAACTGTCTTTAGCTCAACCCACAATTTTTTTTTTGCTCCCTTTCCCTTTTTTTTTTTTCCCTCTTTCCCCTACCCTTCTGGGAGAAGGGAAGGGAGCAGGGTGTACGTGCATGGTTCTAGTTGCCAGCTGGAGTTAAACCACAACACAGACCAAAAGAGAAAAGATGGCAAAGAAGGGACTTGGACGTGCAATCAGTGTTGCTGGTAATTTTTTAAAGGGACCCTTTTTTATTTAGACAACATCCCATAACCATCTTTCCAACCTCCCCCCCCGCCGTGTAGCATCATCTCTTTTAAACCTGTCCCCTCTGCTATTTCTCAAAACCTTGTGGTGCCTGAGGAATACATCTCAGAGCAGTGAAAACTGCAATTATGACCTTTTTATCTCCTCTCCCAATTTATTGTTTTTCAAATTACTCTACATCCAACAGATTTACTTCATTTGTCATAAAAAAAAAAAAAAAAGGCAAATGCTATCCAGCTTCATAAAAGTGGCATTTCCATTCAAAAAATATTCCTTTTTGTTTGAAGAGGCTGTTTCAGAAATGAAGATCATTTGGAGGTTTTCAGTTTCTCACAAGTGACTGAATCAAGAAGAAAGGTTGCGGGGTTTGTATCTCATCATTCAAGCCAATTTTGTGGTTGGATCCAAGGGGCAGTTAGAAAGTAAAGAGTTGATTCTTGACTGTTTTCAATACAGCTTCATTTTTGGACAAACATTTTCAAAATACCACAGAAAGAATTAAAAGCAATGGATATAAACGTCTGTCCATCAGACCACTGAAATCATTTTGAAAGAGAACTCACGCTGGAGAGGGACTTTGGGGTAGCCTCTATTTGGGGACTTTGTGCACATCCAAAGGAATCCAAGTCTGGTGCTGCTCAGTCATTTAAAAATGATATCTGGGATTTTTGCAGGGACTTGCTAGAGCTTCCCAAGGCAACGATACCTTTGTAGTTTTCAAACTGGACTCCCTATGGCCTCAGCATTCCCTTACTGGTCCTCAGATTGGGCATTTCTTATTCCTCTATGAGGTGGGACGCTGAGAGCATACTGAAATGAGCACAGAGGGGGCCCTCTAGCCAACTCCACCAATTTAGGCACTTTCAAAGTATTTTTTGCTGAGGGAACAGGCACGAAGTGTTTTCAGTATGGCCCTGATTTATGCAGTACAGAGGTTTTTTGAAATGCACCTGATCAGTGGGTTTCTGAACATCCTCAAAATGTTCCCTAGATGGATTTTTTTGAGTATTTCCTAGAATTGCCTCCTTCAGATAACAGTATCTAAACTGAGATGGCTATAAATGAAGCATAGAGTTACAAAGAAACATGCATGTTGCAGAGCTCTGCCTTTAGACAAATTACTTTCATTCTCAGTTCCTTTGCAGCGCAACTAAATTTGCTCATCATAATCCTTGTTCTCTTGTGATACTGCAAATACTTCGCTATATCAGCTTTTGAGGGAGGCAAAATTGCCAGGAAGGGTTTATCTCTAGCTATGAACATGTGTGCAAACCCCAGCTTGGCAATGGATTTTCACCTAGCTGCAAATATTATCCCATTTTTTGTTAGTGAACTTTTTGTTTCATGGCTGCTCAATGACTATTTTGTGCTAGCCCCGTACAGCTGTCTGTCCCATCTCCATCCCCTTTCCCTACTAAAAAGGCTTTCCTATCGTCTTCAAAACAAGAAGCTGGGCTTCTGAGGGGTCCTCAGCACCCATCAGTATTAGACCTGTTTAAGGCCAAAAAAAATTTAGGTACTAAATCAAATATACTAGTTGTTCATTTGCATTTAATTTGGAAACCTGTATAGTTTGCACATTATAAATAATTTCACTCAATCACTCTGTATTTTAAACTGTAGAGACTGTAAAAAGAGCAAATTCAAGTTACAATATGTAGGATGATTTTTAGGAGTTTGTTTTAACCAGAAATTTGATTGACTGAAGTGCTGATAGTCTGAAACCTTAAGTGCCTGGTGTCAGCAAGTAGGTGAACTTTATGGCTGAGTTTTACAATCTGAAAATAAGAGTTTATGTGAAAACATGTGAGAGGTCCTTAATAAAAGTGTTGTTACCAGGCACTGCTATAATTATACTAATGCTTCTGTGTTCTCACTTCTGACTTCCCTCCTGCTTAGACGTAAAGGTGCCAGGGAAGAAGGTTTGCTACAGTACAGGAATTTTGGATGATGACTCTCAAAAAATAATGTATTTTTTTATTATTTTATAATAATGCTCTGGTCCCTGCAATTTAAAAAACAAACAAACAAACAAACAAAAAAACCAACACCAAAAACCCACAAACAAAAAACTGTGTATTTCTGTCTTTTATCTGTCATCTCATACACATGAAAAGCTAGAGTGTATTTAGGGGACAAAGAGTGCTGCAGTGGCACCAGCCTCTTCAACAGCTTACATCTGGGCAGGCAACAATCAGGAACCTGTGTCCAGGAGAAGGAAGAGGCTGCCCAATTTGTGCCCTGTAAATGGTAACAGCCTGGTAAGGGTACCAACCAAAGAACAATCATGTAGGTGACTGAGGGAACAAAAATGGAAGGAGAATTTAGATTCAAAGGAGAGGGAGTCCTTGTGCCTAGCAGGGCAGGGAGGACACGGGGAACGATGCTTGGAGAGTTTCAGTTGGTTTGCTTTTCTTGGTTCCTAAGTGGTCATTTAAAGGACAACAAATGATACCCAAGCAAAGGGTCTGCAAAGGCGTGAAGTCTGGAATTTTACTCTCCCTCTCCACAGTGGAGAAACAACTTATAGTTTAACACCTCTTCCTCCAGGGAAGTATTTAATGATAGGCATCTCCATTTCCATACAAAACACTAACCTCCTCACTTTAAAGCAGTTTTAAGGCTGCCTTTTTTTGCCTTAAGCTGTCTTCTAGAAATAGCAAGCAACTCTGGGAAGGTGTCAGGGAGAGATAGAGAGGGGATGAAAAGCTGCTCCATACCCACCACACAGGCCAGCCAGTGTCACCCAGAGAAAATATCCAACCACTTCCTTCCCTGCCACACAAGCTTTTCACAATCTTTTCAACAGACTGGGAGCACGGCTCCTTTCCTTAGCCCCTCACCATGTTCTGGTTCTTAAGATGTAGGAGAGTCACAATGGACAAAGACAAGACCAGGCAAGCAGGAGCATGCTCGAGAAGACATGGTGGCTCTCTGACCTGCTTACTGCTACTCTACACACCTGCATGTTGATTAGTCAGAGGATACAACACTGAGCCTGACTGAAGAGTCAGCATCTTGTGGTGTACAAAATCACACTGGCTAACTGGGATCAGCCCTTCATCTGTGCTGAGCAGAGTCTAGGCTCATAATGCTTTCTGCTCCCCCTTCACCTCTTCTCAAGTGCCTTGGAGCCAATAAAACCTACATAAGGAACAACTGACCATCATTAAAACAGAATAAAAACAAACAAATAATTAAACTAGAACCTGAACAGTTGCTTTATTCTGCTGATAGCAGGTAAAATCTCTGAGGCAACAAAGAAGCATCTCCCATAACCTTGAAGCTGCCATCAGAGCTTCTCAATAGCCACCACAGGTGTACATGTAACTCTGCCAATATTACCTACGGCCACAGCGGAGCCTTCCTGAGCCAGGCTGGTACTCTTTAGTTATACAAGTGCTCTGAAATTCCCTGTGGCCAAAAAGGCTCAAACACTGACTCTTCCTCGGCCTCTCACCCTCACTCCTTGTGTCCCCAGAGCTCTCTCTCTGGCCACCTTTCCTCAGGAACGGGTCCCACGTCCAGTACTTCCCCCAGACTCCCCTTGGTTTAAGCACACCACTTGGCTATTCTTCCCAGGCAAGAGATTACCAAGACTGATTAAACGCTTTGCTGAGACACACTGACCCAAGCAAAATAAGAGCTGCCTGTACCTAGGTGATGTTCTGCCTCTGTTTCCCCTTTTGTCTTCTTTGGTGCTAGGCACACGGCCGTTCCGGGATGGACTCTTGTGTACTCTTCTGAACCCGGTCAGCAAGGAAGAGCTACCACGGCCAAGCTCAGCTGCCTGCAAGCCCCAGCCCCGTCTGCTAGCTGATTTGCCGGGCTGGCTTCAAATCACCACCAGGTGGTCAGAGCCCAACCAGGGTACAGTTCATTAGCTGGCGACAAGCCCAGCCATTAGGTTTTCCCAGGTAAAAAACATTTTTTTCTTCTTTCTTTGTCCACTGAGATGGAAAGCCATTAAAGACCCAGCCCTGTGCGCTCCTGCCGCAGCACAGAGGAGCACTGGGTGACGAAAATGAGGTTTATGCTCATTTTTTGTGGCTCGAGAGCAGAGCTGGCAGGCCATGTAGGTGCGGTTATGGAGAGATGAATAGAACCGAATGGCTCAGCTTTTGCCAGCGCCGAGGGAGGGCAATGAAAAGCCCGATCCCCTGGGCCGAGCAGGGAACTCCCGCAAGACGCCCCGCTGCCAGCCGGACGAGGGACACGGTGTGTAGAGCCCGCACCGGCGCTGCCCTGCGGCAGCAGCTCGGGCAGCCGGGCCGCGCCTCACGCCGGGGGCCAACGGCCGTAACGGCCGGTTCCCGCCTCTCGCTGAACGCCTCAACGGCCCGCCCGGGCCGGGCCGGGGCCTGCGCCACCTCGCGGCCGCCGGGAAGAGGCGGGCCAGGCCGGGCGCGGCCTCCCCCTGCCGCACCGGCACCTGACGGGGGTAACCGGCGTGGGGGGACCCCGCCGCCATTCCCGAATAAGCCAGCGGCTGTGAAACCCCGCTGCCTCCTCCCTGGGGCCGGGTTCTCGCTGCGGCCCAGAGCGCTTGAGGCAGCCGTGGTGAAGAGAATCCATGGGTGACGGCCAGGGCCGAACAGGATCACAAATGGTCCTTTCCCATGCCCAGAAGTGACGGCTTGGGACACCTGGGCAGTCCGTTCCCAGTCAATCCTCTCCTGGGCAGGAGGGCAGGGCAAAGCAGATGTCGTGGTGTCCATTAGCAATAACCTCTCTCTTGGCTACATCAGAAAATACCTTCCAAATACATCTCACTAACAAATAGAAAAGGAAAAACAAACTTAAATTCTTTATGATAGATGACATGAAATGTTAGTGCCGCGTTCCCTTCAGATGTACTCAGGATTTGGAAGTACACAAGTGTTTTGTGTAACGTTTTTTCTCCTGGAGTGTGTCACTCCTCTGCAGGCCTGTAGCCATGTAACTTACCCATTCTGCACCAACAGAATTCCAAGCCATCGCAGATCAGCACAAGTGTGGGCTTTCCAATAGAAATACCAACTGCAACCTCTCCTCCAAACAGCAAAACAGGGTTTGCTGAAAAGGCTGGATTTGCTACATGATGCCTATTGCAACCAAATAAGATACCTCAACAGCTTTACAAACCCTATATATAATTATCATAGAATGGTTTAGGTTGGAAGGGACCTTAAAGGTCATCTAGTTCCAACCCCCCTGCCATGGGCCGGGACACCTCCCACTAGACCAGGCTGCTCAAAGCCCCATCCAGCCTGGCCTTGAACACTTCCAGGGATGGGGCATCCACAGCTTCTCTGGGCACCCTGTTCCAGTGTCTCACCACCCTCACAGTAAAGAATTTCTTCCTAATAGCTAATTTAAACCTCTCCTCTTTCAGTTTAAAACCTTAACCCCTCATCCTATCACTGCACCTCCTGATAGTCCTTCCCCATCTTTCCTGTAGGCCCCATTTAGGTACTGGAAGGGCCTACAAGGTCTCCCTGGAGCCTTCTCTTCTCCAGGCTGAACAACCCCAACTCTCTCAGCCTGTCCTCATAGGAGAGGTGCTTCAGCTCCCTGGTCATCTTCAAGGCCCTCCTCTGGACCTGCTACAACAGGTCCATGTCCTTCTTTTGCTGGGGGCCCCAGAGCTGCACACAGTCTCACCAGAGTGGAGTAGAGGGGCAGAATCACCTCCCTCGACCTGCTGGCCACACTTCTGATGTAGCCCAGGATGCGGTTGGCTTATCCTGCAAAGAGCATAGGTTTTGGGTTTGTTTAGTATTGACTGTTTATATGGAGGAAGCCAGCAGCATTTCCCTGGTGCCACTTCTAGTGTCTGAAAAAGGGGACCTGGACATGTGCTCCTTTTTCCCCCTTGTGGCCAGACTCCCATGGGAAGGAAACAGAAAACATGAGTCAAAAGGGAGCTGCATCTCTGATGTTGGCAATCACGGGACCAGGACTGGAGAATACATTGCGGACTGCTCTTACCCCTCATCTGGTCAACATAAAAATGACATTATGTGCTAC
This sequence comes from Alca torda, assembly GCA_008658365.1. Classification (NCBI taxonomy): domain Eukaryota; kingdom Metazoa; phylum Chordata; class Aves; order Charadriiformes; family Alcidae; genus Alca; species Alca torda. The sequence goes on along the minus strand of CM018076.1, from coordinate 65,980,092 downwards.
AAGAACCATTTAGAAAGAGCTTCCCATTTTCTTACATCATATCGAGACTAAATTTTTATACGACTTCGGAAGAGTTCTAACTGTTTAGTCACTGGGGGTGGATGGCACCCAGTCACCTGCTCAGAAAGCAGGTCATAGGGTCAGCATTGTAGAAGTCACAGAGGAATTTCCACATTGTAAAAAATCGAAGTAAGATTGCTCTTCCTGCAGCAGCATACAAAAGCAAACAGAACCTGCCATTGCATGCATCACCAGCAGCACTGGGCACTCAGCTCAGGCTTTGGAAATTGTGGATCTGCTCCCTGTCCATGGGTGATCTCCAGCAGAATACGCTCTTGTCACATGCCTTGTTTTCCTCATCTTTTGAGTATAATATGATCCTCTGCAAAGCATCTTTATAATGCTTGCGCTGTGTTTTAGCAGATGTCACACTTGTCATTGTGACAGCTGATTCAGGTGATGCACAGGAGGGCTTTACCCAGGATTTTGCCTCCTGATTTCATTTCACGTTGCTCTGAAGACGGCAAGTCCTGCTTTCCCAACGTTCCCATAGGAGCTTCCTCCTCCTCCGCTGTAGCCATCCATTAGGTTATCTGCCCCATGAAAAAAAGCCCTCCGTCCATCAACACTGGTGTTCTCAGCACCTGGAGGTTACCTACACTGTACCTGTTGTCGCTGGCATGCAGCAGCAGTGTAAAAGAGAGGAAAAGGAATTAATTACTTGGAAAAGGGTGGAATTTGCAAACAGTGGGATACATACTAAGTTTAAGTGCTTTAAACCACCTTTTGGTGCACCTGCTTCTCTTCAGTGACTTTACACAGAGCTTTTCATTTTAGCTGAACTGAATCATGCCCAAAGGATGTTTAGACATCTACAGCAGATAATGTAAATATGTCCAAAATAGATAATGTAAATATGTCCAAAATAGATGCTATTGTACTAAAATCATGTGGTCTGGCAGTCTATGCAGAGCTCTCACTGAAATGATTTCTACGTGAGTCTCTGGGTATCATCGTGCTCGATTTATAAGAAAATAGACAGTGTATCAGCAGGAATAAATCAGTGTCTCCACTGAAGTCCATAATAGCCTCTTGCAACATGCCATCACACTTAAGGTTGCGATGTTTTTGCTATTACCAGGGAAAAGCTTCATCTTCTTCTAAACTCAGTTACTCACTGCCATCTCCTGCCAGAGACCTTGCCTCCCACCGGTCTGCTGGAGCTTATCCAGCTGACTACGCCCGTCGTGGGAAGAAACACTCCAGGCTCCAGCTTCAGTAGAGGAGTACTAGTCTCTTCCACTGACTCTGCTGGAGCTGGAAAGGGACGGTTCCACATGCTGTCAGCTCCAACCCTTTAACGCTGCTACTTCAGCTGGCCTTCACTAAATGCCAGTGAGCTAGACAACAGAGCAAGTTCCCCCAGGAACACCAAATGTCAGCACCACCCATTCCCAGTAAAGGAATGCCTGACACACACACAGTGCCAAGGGAAAACTCTCTGATTCTGCCCCGAGACAGCTGTCTATCATAATACACACCATCTCCTTCCCTTGCTCTGCTCTTCTTTCCAAATTAAATAGGAAGAGAATTATTTCATACCCCCACCAAAAAAACGCCTTGAAGTCTTGTTCAAATAGAAACATGAGTTGCCTGGGCTGCTTCAAACACTAAATCTAATTAATGCAACAGAGATGAAATAAACAGAGGAGAAGTTGTTTATTTTCTAAATAAGTCTAAATTTATTCATTACCCTAGTAAAAAAAAGTTTGGATTACAAGTGTCTGAACAGTATAAAAGTACAAAACAGGTTCCATAGATTTCTAATACATTAATACAAAGTGCATGACTACATACAGTTCATTTTGCATCACTACCGGGAATGGAAGAGGTGGGAGGGAGTAGGGGAAGCAGTTGGCGGTTGAAATCTAGCAATAAATAAATAAATACAGAAGAGATGATCAATATCAGAGCACATCCTACCACCAACACTGCAGCCTTAGGTGTACAGAATTACTGATGCTGAAAACAAACTCAAATGAAAGCAGGTGTCCGCAGAAACAGCTAGGACTCTTGCTCAAGCCCTTATTAGACATGACCAACCTAGTTAAGCCGTTATACAAGCAAATACCTATTATATCTACGGTTGGACTTGATGATCTTAAAGGCCTTTTCCAACCTATATGATTCTATGATTCTGTTTGGTTGCAGATGAAAGCAAGGTAGGCAGCTTTGTCGTCCCTTCAGAATCTCAAGAGAGTTTCGGAAAAGCAAAATAAAACCAATGAAAGCTCTAAGCTGTAAGGCTGTGATAAGTCAAAGCCCTGTTTCCCCTGATATTCCTCCTCTCCAGAGGTTGGCTTACCCAACAGGAGAGGGGAAAAAAAAAAAGAAAAAAGAAAAAAATAAAAGCTTTGAGGGTAGAGGCTCCTCTTAAAACCTGCATATCTTTCCCTACCTATGTTTTCATTTGCTAACCATTCCCATTTCAGGAAGTGAGATTGCATGGAAATCCAGTCCTAAACCCTACCCACCACAGCATTATGCCCATGACTCTCACAAAAGGAAAGCTTGTAGCAATCCACTGTAGAATATCCCGAAAGAGTAATAGTAAGAAAAATCCCCCCTCCCCTCCAAAACAGAAACAAACAAAAAAAGCAGAATTCCCAAGTTACACGAGTTAAACCTTCATAAAAGGAACATGAAGCAATTGGGAGCTAAAACTGCAGCACACTCTTCCAGGAAGCTGCTTCCACCCTAAAGGCAAAGCGGAGTTTGAAGGAGCGTCGCAATGGTTTGCACAGGAGTTTGCCCGGGAATCCATGTGAGAAATACTATCTTTTGATCGTGTATCCAAACAGAGCTGCTGTGATTCAGTACAGCACCGCACTTAGCAGAACTTTTCATAATTTGCAGCAAGTCCACTATTCACAAAAGCACTGATGTGCTGGTTGTTTAAACAAACAAACGAATAAAATCAAAACCTAAACACAGAGAAGCACTGCTGGGGAAGGGTTCCAAAAGAGCAATCGTGAATCCAGACCCCAGGCTGCAAACAGATTATATCCGTGGACCAGAGCCTGATTTGCGTAGCGAGGGGTTTGGTTCTACGTGAGGTCCAAAACCAGCAGGATGTCCGGTCTGTGGTCACATTTCAGCTGCACTGGGCCAACAGATAGCAGCTACTCAGTTTTGGCCATCATCTACACTTGGGCATCAAGATGTTTTCTTGGTCCATCTCTAATCACCAGTCAGTTACTACACGAAGCCCAGGGTGTCTGCTTCTGGGTTAAAACAAAGCAGCCTCCCATTTCGCTATGTTCAGTTCTTAGGTAAATCCTCCTCCTTAGCTAAGGAGAAGAGCTCTCCCACCCCTTCTTAAAAGCATTTTATGTTGGGGGCCTTCTCGGATAACTACCACTTGCAGGAGAGACATCTGCAGTTTACCAGTCTGTGTCACATAGGATGGATGAAATATTTGTCTTTGTTACGTCAGTAGTATAGGGTGAAATCTCCACACCTTTAAAAATATATATTTATATAACTAGAGAGGTGACTTATAACATTTCTATGTATTAGTTCATCTTATTGACTCATACATGTCTAAGAATGAAATATTTTCTTAGGGATTTAAGGGAGGTTACCAACCAACTTTAAAAAAATGCCTTACACCACCGCTTCTTTCAATACAGAAACATGAACTACATATACTTTAATATACAAAACCCCATCCTCAAGTTCACTTGTGAAGCAAGTAGGGGGGGGAAAGATTAGAGGGACAACCTTGCAGCAGCATTCAGCTTTCCTAAGTGTTCCATAGCATCTTAAATATTATGTACAGTCTTTCTGAAAGGATACAAACTGGCTTCAGAGTTTGTGGAATTGTAGCAGTAAAACCCAAAACAGTTCTAGGGAATAGTCTTTTGGCAGCATAGCAGGTGTCCAAAGTGAACAGTCACATTTCTAGTATTTTTCCAGAGAATAAGAGGATCTGTATAACCTTCTGCAGCTATCCACGGAAGTCACCACTCCTCTTGGGTGGAGATTGCTGGAGACTGTGGTCCTTCTTGTTCTGGCTTCTCAGTGGCAGACTTTTTATTGCTACAGCAAGGTTTGAAGAGATGAGTGTCTATGAGGACTTCCCCAAAACGCCCTTTGTAAATAATTCCACAGCAGACCTTTTGCCTGGAAGAAACGGCAGGGAGAGAGACAGATATAGTTTGCGTGTTTAGAATATACAGAATCCACAGAAATGCAAAAAAATCAGTTTGACCCAAGACACTACTTCTAAACTCTGAGCTGGAGTTTCATAGGAGGGAAAAGGCTGCTCAGAGAGAAAAAACAAGTCTGTGTCTAAATCCACAACACTGCTCTGGGAAAAAAAAGAAGAAAAAAAACCCAAACCCATGTCTATACAAAACTAAGTCTCCCATTTTGCTTCCCAGAGAAGTTTCAGATACACAACTATCTGAGCTGAACTAACCTTGACTATGATGCACTTGCAAACACTATTTGACAGGAGGCAGCAAAGTCACAATTTCAATAGAGCAATTAGCTAAACAAGGGATTACTGTGTCACAACATGCAATAAAAGATAACAAGCCCATCAGCTCCCAGAAAACCTTGTGGGTTTCCTCCCACTCCAGATTTTTTTTTTTTTTTTTTTCCCTCAAATGAGTACCATCACAGGTCAACCAAATCAAATGCTATGTTTTGCTGGCAAGCTAAGCACACTGTTGTACTTGTCAACACATCATGTCTACAGAACACAGTTCTAACACAAGATAACGACAGTCAGGAATATTATCCGTTACTCCCAAAAACATAAAAATATTTTCCAGCAACTGCATTAGTATTTAGGGAACTGAAAGGAGACAGCGAAAAATGTCTTAAATATATGGCATTTCTTTCCAAAGACAGACAGATATACTCTGTGACTTAAATTATATCCTTAAAACAAATTAATTTCAACAGCAGCAAATTCCTGAAGAAGCAGAATCAAGCACTGTGTACGTGAAGTGAACCACTATCTGCACAGAGTGAACATTCTGTTGCTTTTTACCTTTTCCAATATGTGAGATCTAAAAAGGAGAAAACTGGTGTTCTGCTGGACCCAGCGCTCATCTCTGTGTCAGACCCATCATCAGACTGGTTACTGTAACAGGGCGACTGAGCTGGGGAGGCACTCGAAGTGGTGCTGTGGGCATCGGAATCTGTAGGGGAAAATAAATCCAAGAATCAGGACATGCATCCGAAGACTCATCCTCTCTCTTCTTCACTTGTAAAAGGTTGCATGCGGATTGGGAACAGAGAGACAGACTTTTTTTAATTAACAAGAAAAACCTAATAACAACCACCCATTTTTCACTTGCACCTACCAATTTCAATAGAGAGACTATCTCTCAGCATTTGGTAGGCAGACCTTGGAACGGAAGGGGGTCTTTAGACACGAGGGACTGGAAAGAGGTTCAGGATCAGGATTCAGTTCCTAGCTCACAAACATAGCCTGTGCAGGCCACACTTTGGACAAGATCCTACTCCTGCTCTGGAATCACTGGAAGATCCTTAAGTCAATGGGGATCTGTGCTTCAGACTTAGTACCTCCTCTCTCACTGTAAGTCTCCTTTCTTACCCATTCAGGTGAAGTCTTGCAAAGCTCTTCTCGTTAGTGTAATGGGTTAGGTAGCATTGAGCTTTTGCTAGATTGAGGCTATGAACTACAAACTCAGTGCAGACGCAGCACACCTTAACAGTGGGTCTACTAGCCGACCTTTTAGTTATCATGTCTAGCACCTGCAGTAACACAATAAATCAGGATCCACTATAGCATGTTGAATGAGGAGATACAAGCTCTTTGGGTCAGGGCCTTTACCAATTTCTTTGGAGAGCTTTTCCTTCAGGCCAGGTAGGATAATTGAAAGACAGAGAGAAGAACAAGTCAGCAACATTTAAGAAGCCAGAAGGTTTGCTTTGGAAAAACCTAAACTACCGACATACATTTACAGCATAACTGGCAGATGGCTTTGTTGGAAAGCTATAAATCCAAATTTATTTGAAGAGTCTAAGTGCTAGTGAAAAGAAATCACTGAGACTGACAGGGGAAGGTGTAAGGCAACTGTACAGAGGAAACATGGTAAGAATTTAAAGGGGGGGGGGGGAAAAACTAGGCCAACTAAAAAGCCTGGGCTGAAAACATGTATGGAAGAAAAAGGCTGACAACTATGTTAGGGGAGGCCAAAGTTTATTGCCAAAATCTCTTTGGATCCACTTACTGTGCCGCTTGAATTCCTTTTGCAGTTTGCTGATTTGATTGCTCTTTATTCTGCTTCCAGACAGAGTTTTCATTTTCTTTGGTTTCAATGTTGTTTTAAGACTGGGTCCAGCCCTGGCATCTACTACCTAGAACATATAAAATGCATGCATAATGCTTCTGCATCATGCCCAGATAATGCCCTAGTCAAGGTACCTGTAGTGACTTAGCTGAAGGTGTTCAAAACCAATTTAGTTAAACCAAGGCAGCTCTGTGCACTGACACTCCTACGTTTCATTTAAATCTGGTTTGTAGGAGGCTGAGTCTGTAGGAAAAGGCAGCAAACTAGTTTAAAATGCACATTCAGTTCAACTTTTGCCTTCTTCCTATTTTTTAAAAATTCACTTTAGCAGACAATAGTTGTTTAAGCCAATACAGATTCAATTAAGACTGTCTGACAGGGATTTGCCCTGGAATTTTTAAAAAAAAATCATCAATTTAACTTCTGAATAAAGGTAGTGGTAGTAATAACCATAGTTCTGGCTCCCATTACCATCAAGGCTTCCTGAATAAAGATTATAACATACACAAAGAATCCTGATCATCTTCCCAGCCCTAGCCCCAAACTGAATTAGATGTATCAAAACAGAATATATGAGTGGGAATAGCTGCCAGATATTAGTCATTGTAATTATCTGACCAAACGACACTGATTTATGTGTTGCCTGAGCAAGTCACCTTGATGTTCAAACTATTAAAAAAAAAAAACCCAAACTAAAAAAAGAGAGCAACCGATTTTGGAAAGAGGCCAAATTTGAAATGTTTTGAATGTCATAAGAGACTTTTGGACAAAGTTATGAGCTTGTGAAAACAAGGAATTACAAGGTAAGTTAGGCTGTGGCTCCATCCCGGGCTTGCATAATCACCGTTTGCACGTAAGCCAAATGAAGACAGATAAGAGCCATGTAACAGGAAATACTCCAGGAAGGATTTAGAGATGCTGAGGGTGGGAAGGGAGAGCGTGGGGGAAATAGCAAACCCCAAACCCTTATGAGCACCTCCCCTCTCTAGCAGGATGGGCTAAGGCAGAGATGAGTTAGTTCTGGGATGGAGGAGAAATAAATTACTAACGTGATTCCAGTTCTTTTTGGATCCCGCTGGCAATTTTTTCCATCTTTTCACCAAAAGGACACAGGCATTGCAAATATCTCCTGAGCGGGCCTCATGGAGCCTGGTAAAAACAAAAGCAAAAATCACTTGACAACAGTTAATAAAAGCATCCCCACACACTTGATAACATCAAGAAACATAAAAATTGACGTAAAAAAAGGGTTCTCAGGTTCTGTTTTTCAGGCATTACAATTCATCTGAGGTGCTCAAACATTGCCATTTAAAGACCAGGTCTCACTTTCAGAAAGCACTCTTCCATATAGAAACAAAAAGAGGTGTAATCTGCCTCCAGAGGGGCACTAAAAACGACAGTCCCATCAGCTTCAATTGATTTTATTTAAAATGAAAAAAAAAACAACAAAACAATACACAGTGACAATGGGTTCGTTGGTTTGACTGGAGAGGGAGGAGAAATAATCATATTCCTTAACTATACATTCGGGAACAGACTTCAGAGATCAGACAAAAGCTTATACAGCTCTTAACTTTGTCACAGAGCTTCAAGGATGAGTAACAAATACCACCTAACACACTCCCGCATAAGCATAGGATAAGGTTTCCAGAAACAGGATTCACTGGAATGACAGCAACACTCGCTCCCTTTAACAAACTTGCTTCAGAAATCATCTCTACTGCTAATCCATGCTAAAAGAAATACAGAGGGGATACACTGTAGATTTTTTTGTAGCTATTTAAATGGGAGGACTTTGAAGCATTTATAGATGAATGCGGCAGGCTCAGATAAGCCATTATTTGCTCAGTGTTAAGACTGCATTTTTACCTTGGCAAACATATTTCAGATAGCACAAGACCAAAGGCCCTGGTATACTGCAAGCTTCTTTACTGTAGTTAACAGAAAAATAAAACAAAACTGCAATGGGCCTTCACACAGTTTTTTCACTGCCAAGGACAGTAGTCAAGAAATATGACATGGAAAATCATAGCACCAGATTTATGTACAAAAATCCATGGTAAATACAAAGCATTATAAAGCTTTGGTTTTGTCCTTTCAACACTTGAAAGGACTGTTTCTAGAAAAAGGGGAGGGAAATATTTCTAAAGATTGCTAAGATTTACCTATATGACATTAAGCACTTGAGACAAGAGCAGCAATGCTAATATGTATATATAGTTTTCAATATGATGCACAAAATTTCCACTCAGGCCTAAGGTTTTGATGAGAAGTAATCCAACAAGATGGGAAAGGAAAAAGCAGAAAGTATCTATTGACAACAGACTTTTTTCCAGAGGAAAAAATTTCATGGAAAACTACAGCACAAGCAGGAGAAATTCTTATTGCCTCAGAAAAAAAAATTCAGAATAAACAAAGTAACAAATAATTACAAGCTATCACAGAAGAATTTGCTTTGCTGACAATTCAGGGACACAAATTCAGACAGAATTTCAAAGTTCTTAGGAAGTATTTAAAAAAGTTAAAAGGTCACAGCAGCTGGTACAAGAAATCACTGGTATTTATAGTTTTGCTTACCAACACTTTCAAGTAACATTATGTGCAACGTTACCTAACTGGAAAGCTAATTACTTGATGATTAGTTTCCATATCAGAATGGGTTTTCAATGAGAAGTTCTAATAACATCTTGATATGCCCTATTTGAACAAAGGCACCAATAGCTGACACAAGGTACTCCACGTAAACCCTGCTGGAACTGTTAAATATTTACCCATCAAGTTTTGTCTAACATTCTTGAATCTTCAGAGACACAGAAAACCTCCATGGACCTGTGCTGTTTACCACCTTGCGTGGGAATTTACACTTCTAAGGAACAGCATCCAGCCCTTCCTGGCCTGGACAGGAAAGTTGTGAGGAAGATGAAGCCAGCCTTCCCCCACCACTCACCTCTGCTAACCTAATTTTTCACTCTCTCAGAGCAAGAGGGACAGCATGTCATGTTCATGGCTTGGAGATCAACACCATGACAGACCACGATGTTGACTAAAGAAAGAATCTTACCCAAAACAGTTCTGGAAGTCCTTTTCATAACGTTTGCTGTCAGTGAAACGAGAACTGGAAGACTTAGCTCTGCAAATACAGCAGCCCTCTATACTCCGATACATCTTCGGTTTGTGAAAGCCAAACATTTTTTCCTTCCAGCTGTAGCCTGTGAAAACAAACAGGAACTAGTGTCACTTATCACCGTTAGACACTGAAAGAAAAAACCTGGGCAATTCACTGGGCAAACCAAAAGCAAATTATAACTCACGATGGGAAACTGCTAGATTAGGCCATAGCTCTATCCTGCATTGCCCCTGAAGAGCAGATGCACCCAGAATACACTTTCTTATTAAAAAAAAATAATTAACAACAGCTGGAATATTAAGCAATACCCAGCAGGACTCGTGACAACCTCATTTACTGCATAATTCTACTCTAAGGGCACATCTACAACAGCACAACCCCTAGGTGTGAATGCAGCTGACTTGGCTAACGAAAGCCCTGTGTGTGCAGCAAAACAGGCTGCAGGACAGACCGTGTGAACCTGCCCGAGCCCCTGGAGAAGTAGTTGGCAGCTGAACCCTGGGTCACTGGAACTACCTCATCATCATCACAGGTGTTTGTTGGAAACATCCCTGCCAAACTTTGTCGAAAGTGAGGAGGAGTCATTTTAAATGAGCTGCAGTTATACCTCTAGGCTGTAGGGCAGACATACCTGAAAAGCTGCTCTAAAACCAGGAGGGTGGAGTCCCACCCAGCCCTCCATGGCCCTGTGTGCACTGCGGGACCCAGGAGCGCTTCTTGATTCTCAGGCCTGGGTGAGCATCCCAGCCACATCCCAGCTCCATGTCAGCACAGGCTCAGTTCTCACCCTCCTGCCTTCCCCACCCTGCTTTCCATGGGAAGGAAACCCAGCTAGAAAAGGGCTCGGGGAGCAGGACCCTGGGGCGCATTTCAGCATGCGCCTACCACACATCCCAGCCACCGTCAGTGATGCCAGAGCAAACGGTACTCCAGTTACAGGGAAGTTGCTTCTTCTTCGCCACCAGCTCTGCAAACTCAGCGCCGGCTCAGAAAGCCAAAAGCCGTGCTGCTCTTAGAGGTCTACCTCCCCTTTTCAGTAACAGCTGGGCTGGGATTTGCCATCAGAGCAGGTAACATACAGCAGAGGTGTTTTCCAGGCAGAAACTTTTAAAGTTAGTTACAAGTGTATTAGTGCAGTCATCAAGACAAAAACCCCTTCAACACATGCTGTCCCCACCACCAAATCGGTTCTCCTCGGGCCCCAGTTACTCCCCAGTACAGACTCGCACAGTCTGACATGGCATGAGAAGCTGTCAGAGCAAACAGCTCCAACAGAGCTTCAAAAAACCAAACCAACAACTGAGCAAAGCTGGTGCTTTCCTGGCGCTGGGCCTGGACACACAGCAAGTCCTCACAGGCCACACAGCATCTGTCTCACAACACAGGCGGGGACCGTTCCAAGATGTTCTCTTTTAAACAGACCACGGTGCAAGGTTTGCCTCAACCACGCACTGCAGGGAGCCAGTGGCCACCTCTGCTTATCACACACGAACTGCTCAGAGAGGGGATAGGTCACCGGCTGCAGGAAGCTCCATGAGAACAGGTTCCCCCTGCTGAGAACTTCTGCTTTTAAAAAACTAAAATTAGATGGAGCCACGCAAATAACACAAGAAAGATTTCCCCCTCTTCCCTTTAACTAAAGGCCAAGTCCTTATATTCTTGTAGAAGCCAACAGAAAACTACCTCTCCTGCCCACAAACACTACTGAAAGACCGAGTAAGCTCAGGCAGGACTTTTGGGAGAGCGGCATCTCCATCACTTGTGGGCTAGTCTGGTGAGAGCAAACTCCCAGTCACTTCTCAGCCCCAGGGACTGCCAAGCCCCAGCAACCCAACTTGGGTTACTGGTGGATGTATGTGTCATGGTGATCTGTCCCCAGATCTTCCACCTGCAGGAAGGTAAGGGACATAATTCTAATATCCCCCAGAGGGACAGAGAAAATTAACCTGAAATCTTCAGTCTCCAGTGCCAAGACGTGCCACATCATTACAGCAATAAAATAATTTGAAAAGCAGGTTCAGTAAGGTCGAAAATATGCTTCCACAAAACGACCATACCTAGCACCACGCTTACCTTACTGACAGACAGAGACTTCATTTGGGGAAAAAGATCCCACATGTTTTTGCAAGACCACAGCAAAAGCTAGTTAACCATCCAAGCCAAGTCACAGTCCTTCACACTGACGTAAAAATACATCCCCCAACCCCAGAGGGGAAGATTAGAGCATGGCAGCACTGCAAAATAAATACACACAGTTCCCAGACTCCTGAGAACAACAGAAAAGCAAAACTTTTATCTAATATTGCTGGTGAATACTCTTACACCAAATCCATTAAGGAACTCATATCCAGATGAAAGTGCACGTTTACATTTCAGTCTGCAATACAAGGCCACTTGGTGCCCACTGAGGTTGTGTCTCCTTGCAATTACATGTGTCTACAAAAACTTGTGTCAAGACACAAGTCAACTCTCCAAAAACCTTGTCTCGACCAAACTCCTTGCAGAGTCTGGGACTCATGCGAGTCCAGATCCAGAAGATCTCCTTATCATTCAGCTTAGGAGCAAGACAGAGGGTATAGGTCTTTCCTTCACTCCTGTCCCAACTCATGCTGTTTGCCACAGGCTTGAAGGACTGTATTCCTTTCTTCTTTGTGCACATTTGCAGCACAAGGAGCTCACCTACAGCTAGGTGCTCCCAAGGATGACTGGTGCAAATATCCAGCAAAGTCACCCCAAATGCTGTCAGGCTTCTTAGGAGATTCAGTGCTCCCTCTATTAGCACAGCACTGGTGTGGAGGCCAAGCACACCTGTAGTCAGTAAAAGAAGGTATCCAACTAGCGACCTGCTGAATGGGCTTGTTGAGTGATGGTTAGACTCAGAACTACTCTCTGCTTCTGCTTGGATACGTTTTCAGGGACATGTAGCAAACGAATGCACAGCCAAATCAGGTTAGTATCCCTGGACTGTCAAGACAAACAACAGAGTATCTAGACAAACACTTAAAGAGTATGGATTTTGTTTCTTAGCATCTGATGTGCTTCTTCAAGTGACAGTCTCTTGAGGACACTGTGTTTAACAAGCCACTGGAGATCCAACAGCATATTCACCTCGGAATTTTCAACTACCAAACAGCAATTTTAGATTTTGTTTGACTACCACAATGTTAAGTCCATGGTCTGGTGCTTTTCTTTAGAAAGTCAAAGATTAATTAATTGCAGACTCAACGTTCATCAGTACTGCAGAACTTAAGCAGCAAGAACATCTTGACTGCTACAGGGCGAGACACAGAACTGATATCAACAATGTGATTTACTTTCTAACCCGTTTTCTTCCAGAAATACAGACGCTGATGAGATGATCTCTGGCAACAGCTGGTATTTATACCACAGTAGAACAAGATGCATGTTTTACAATTAACGTTGATTGGCATCAGACACATATATTCTGAAAATATTTTGTTTTGCATCGTTGCTGCCATTCTCACAGGAGCAGCCTTTCAACAACATCTTTCAATAGAAGGGAAACTAGTGCCATCTGTTTCCCACTTGATGAATGGTCAGCGACGGTATTACCATATATCATGCCTGAATGGGGAAAAGCTAGTAGCAAAACCACAAGTAAAACAGATTTCTCTGACAACTGCATCGAAGTGCAGTTATAAATGGAAGGCATCAGTCCAGTTACACATTTAATCCTAAACAGTTGCCATTTGACCATTATACACTAAATATTCGGTCAGCTGGAGAGCTTAATAGCTAATGTAAAGCATTTGAGTCTAGAAGTACTACTTATCAGCACTGCTAAACTTAAAGTTCTCTGTCTCAGCTTCCACTCTAAACCATAATTGTGTGTCTAGTGCTAGAGTTGACACTACATTTCCATAGACTTAAGTGTATTTAGAAGTACACATGACTGTGCCCTTTAAAAGGTCTAACAGGAAAGCTTTGCAATTTAGATCTCAAATTAGAACCAAGGAGCTAGACTGCCAACTACTGTAACGCCTGAATCTTAGCTGTGTAGGTCTAATCACGTGAAATTTGGGACAGATAAAAAGATGGCAAGTGGAAATAAAGTAACTTCCACAGAGGTTAAAAAGCATTACACAAGACATTTTTGCCAAATTTCAGCATGTTATTATTTGCCCAATTTCAGCACATTATTAAAATACATGTCTTTTAAATCAGCAGTTGCACAGAAGTGAAAGGGACAGTTCACCAGCAAAGGATCAGAAATCCTAGCGGAGCATATTTGTCATTCTGCAGAAATGGAGATTTACCTGCACTAGCAGGGGAGCAGTGGTCCTCCTCCTCCCTGGGCTCCCTGCAAAAGGAGACGTTGCTATTCCCCCAAGTTCTGCTTTAAACAATGGCTTTAGCAACTCCAATGGACTCGGAAAAGACTGCAGGAAAAAGCGCTCTCCGTCCCTCTGCCCTCTCACTTTTGGAACAGGGTCATCAAAAATAGAGACTTGTCTTGCAAAAAAATTTGGAGTCAAGCAGAGAACAGTAAAGTAGGTGGGAAATAAAAAAGAAACCACCCCACACCCAGCTTATTACATTTGTGAAAGGCTGGTACAAACCAGCATGCATCATACATGTGTGAAAATGGTTTCGCGCTTTCATTACCTGTCAGGACTAGAATTCGGTGCCTTAGTTTTCTTTGCAACATTTAATACGATGATCTAAATTAAAAGGAGCTATTGCTTCAGATGCTCATCAAGTTTTCAAGTTAGGAAGGAACTTCTGAACTCTTTTATATTTTAAAATAAGGAAAGCTGAGCCACTTTGATTTGCTTTTCCAGATTCCTTCTGCATTCTTTCTGATCACCCAAGAAGAATGAAAACCCTTTATAATAGAAAGGAAGGAATTCCTAGAAGGCAGGCATGTCTCCCTTTGTAACACAATTATCAGGCCAGTCGGAAGGAACACGCTCACCTGCTTCTTGCAAAGCTGAAAGAGAAACATTCCCTGGGGCTATGGGAGAGCAGAGGGATGCCAGTCCAACTACTCAATACCTTCCCCTCTTCCCATCTCCTCACTCTGACCCTGGATCATCCACCCTTTGTGCAACGCAAAACTGCCAGTACATCATTAGAGAGAAGAACCTCTGCAAATAATTTGATTTCCCCTTCTGCGTACAAAACAGCTTTGCCACAGCCTCCCTGAAGTTGGGCTACAGAAAAAATACGACCTAGCCTGCATACTTTGATGCAGCTGGTTCCCGTCAGTAAAAATCGCACAATGCTCATCTCTACAGCATTTAATCGGAACTAAGAAACATAGCCAAAATGGTACATTTCTTTTTAATTTTAAAGGAAAAGAAACAGATGCCTTTATATAGAAAGAATATACGTGCTCTGGGTTTTACATCTGCAAGTGCATACACCCAGGCACATGCACACACACGAAAAATGCTTCCAGAGCTGTCTATGGCGCCAGAAGCAGAGTTGCTTGTCTCACTAATAAATTCTTGGGCCTGTCCTTCTGCTGAAATAAACTGCAATACTTCTACTGAAAATCAACTGGAGGACAGAGAATTGTACATCAACAGAGGAGCTGATCTATATCAGAGACTCAATGTAAACATACCTCCCCCCTGAGTTTACATGCTGCTAAAAGAAACTTTGGAATAGAAGTTAAAATTGGACCCCAGAAAACCGTATTTTAATCCTCCAAGGAAGTCAGAGACCAGGCTAACCGTAGTCATCTGAAAATACAACTTCAGTCTTTGCAAAAATATTTTTTTACACTGGCATCTGTCCTTATAGCTCAAAACACGGTGACTAATTTCCAACAAGTAGAACCTTAGAATTGTGCATACTGCACGCTCTTCTGGTCCCCTGCATCCTCAGATTTTCCTTCCACTTCCCTTCCTCTCTCCACCCAAAACAACTTTACTTGGAGGAAAGCTGTATTTGGCTACTTCAGCCCAGGCACATCTGAATGAAACAGCATCCTGTGGAGTTTCCACTTGACAAGTTGAGCAAAACCAGTAAAAGGTCGAGACTACATCTTCAGGAATCTTTCCTCTGCCAAAATAAGTAACTCACTCTCTTGCTGGTAGTTGTCCGCAGCTACCGGTGTGCACACGCAGTGCTGCAGTGCAATCTTAGCACACCAGATGCAATTGGCAGCAACCAACAAGCACATGTCAAAAATCAAACTGGACATTTCTTTCCCACATTTGAGCCTCCACAAAGGAGCCTACTTACCTGCTGATCTTCAGTGAGAAATAAGCACCTAACCTACTTAGGCAAAAAAAGTGAAAGGCTAAGCCACTTGGGTGTTCTTCTAAACTGCCATGCGGTTAGTGCTCCAGAAGGGATAGGCGAAAGCATGAAAACAGTAATCAGTAAAATTTGCATAGGGAAGAAAAAAAAAAATTTCAAACCCATCCCACCTGTAGACATTCCTTCTTGAAAGAGGACTTCCCCTCCAAAACTCCTATTGCATAACTAACACCATGCTCAGCCCCATCAGGAGCTCTGCAAGGAAAACTTGGGATGTTCTCAAGCAAGTGCTTATCTCAGCACAGTCACTGCAGCTGTTATGATGCTGCTTGCAACCACCTGCTACTGAAAAAGCATCATACACACTTGAGATCATGAGACACCGAACAGTTTTGGTTTGTTGTGCTTTGGTGCTTTTTTTTTTTCTTTTAGAGGGTAACATACCTAATGGGGACTTGAACAGAAGTAGTAGTAATTATTTAGCAGAATAGCTGAAATGACTTCATTAAAAAGGGTACATTTCCATGTCCTGAAGTAATATTACTGGTCATTTCACTTGGACTTTGGACTGAGCACGTTCTACAGAAATGCAAAGGCTTGAGTCATGAAATGGAGCCCTGCCCATGCATTCTGCTTAACCACTCAGTTTTCAAGCCCTAGCTCCCTAGCTACTGCTTTCTGTTAAAAACTAAGTGCTATAAGGGGTGCAACTCTGAAGGAGAAGTTGGTTGTCAGGTTGGACTGTGTGTGCCGTTCATCGCGTTACGAAAGAGCTTCGATGCATCAGGTGTTAAGAATCAATGCAAAGCAGAGCATTCGGTAATACAGAAAGAGCTGTTCAGCATCAGTAAGACAACAAACCATCAGTTTTAACATTGTTTATTTTTAACCTGTGTGAATTTATCAGCTCCTTTAACATCCTCTTCTACTAAGAAGTCA
Source organism: Alca torda (assembly GCA_008658365.1). Lineage (NCBI taxonomy): Eukaryota > Metazoa > Chordata > Aves > Charadriiformes > Alcidae > Alca > Alca torda. The sequence goes on along the minus strand of CM018076.1, from coordinate 65,963,463 downwards.
GTGATGTTTTCTTTTTAAAGGGAAGACTGTAGACAGAGGTAATTAGCTTCTCTTTGAGAATCTCCCGGCTGGGAGAGAAGAAACAAGGAGGAATTTTTCCCAGAGGCTTTGGCACTCAATCCCACCTACTTTCAGTGGGAGCTGGATGCTGCATGCCTGTGGGTGTGTTTGAAAATCCCACGGCTTGTTATTTGCTGATTCTCTACCACGGACCCAAGAAACCTGGAATTTACCTGGGTGCCAAAGGAGTTCAGTGTCCACTGGTATCAGCAGAGAGGCCTCCAGTTCACTGACTGCCCCTATGCTGCAGAACACGTGCAATCTTTTTCTCTTTTTTTTAAAAAAAGCTGTAAACTACACAGTGCATCTGGCTATGTGCAGGCTGGGGAGAAGGGGGTTTCCACAGCACACACCTCACACGTGGCTGGCAGAAACAGCTCACCTTTGAGAGCAAGCACAGAGTGGTAAAGGGGTTTGCTGAGGAACCGTCACCCTCCTGGCTTGCCTTGTAAAAAGGGGTAAATAGATGTCTCCGTGGCTGTCAACCTACCACCATCCACCAGCGCCAAATTAAAATTCAAAACGAAAAAAAGAGCACGTTGCAGTCAGCTTGTGTTCAAGGATGTTGCTCAGCCTCCAACGCAAACACGATGCTGTTGAAGTTCTGGGCTCAGTTCAGGACACTGGGCTTTCTCCTCTCCTCTCCCCACCCACGAGGGGACAGTGGCAGAGGCCCTGCGACACACGTGCTTTGGGCACACAGCAGCAGGTTGAGGGGCGGCATCCTGCACCAGCTGCCTACGGAACTACAGCAGCTCTAAACTTTTTTTGCAATTGTAATTATTGAATAATTCGGGTCCAAGGGACTGACCGACAGCAGCCTGGCAGGGCAAAGGCTCTTTGTAGGATGAGCCGGGACCATTCCCGCCAGGAGAGAGCCACCGGCAGATCTGGGGGAGCCCCGGGGCTGGCAGGATTCAGCCCTGCTCGCTGCACCGAGGCAGAAGGCGAGTAAACAACAGGTTTGGCAGGTCCCTTTAAATCCCTTTAGATACACGCATCCGGGAGGAGACGGCAACTTTTATCCCATGAAAGGGAGAGCGCGCGACTGGGAAGCGCTTCCCGGGCGCAAAACTGCGATTTTTTTTTTTTATTATTTTTTTTTTAATAGATAAGAGTGATAAAAGGTGCCCGACAAAGTAGAGGCTGGCCGCGCCGCTCCCGGGACAGGCGCAGTGCGGGAGGCGGCGGCCGCTTTCCGCCGCGCACCGCGTGGCACGGGGGAAGCGCCGGTCCCGGTCCCGGCCCCGCTCCCGCCCGTTACCGCCGGCGGGGCGGCGGGCTCGCTCGGCGGCTAGGGGTTGGCAGGGGGGGGGGCCGCGGCGGGCGGAGGCGAGGCAGCGCCGGGAACAAAAGACCACCCCCCCACCCCCCCCTCCTCCCCGGGGGCGGACGACCTACTTTCGCGGGCAGCCCCGCCGGTCAGGTGGAGCCGCGGGAGGACACAGGCGGGTGGACCCGGCCCCCCCCACCCCCGGGGCTGCCGAGCGTTCAACTTGCTCGAAAAGCGAATAAAGATATTTTTGTGTATATATATATGTATATTTAAACCAAATTAAAAAGCACAGGAAGGGGAAGGCGGCGCGCCGGGGAGGAAAGCCCCGAGGTGGGCGCTGCGAGGCGGCCCCCGCGCTGCAAACGCCGCCCCACCACGCGGTCTCGGTGCTGCCGCCCCAACCGCGAGTTGCTGGGGGGGGGCGGGGCGGAATCGGGGGTCGAGCCGCTGCAACCCCGCCGGGCACCTCGACACCCTGCCCCAGCAGGGTGACGGCCGCCTCCCGCCCCCCCCCCCCCCCGGTCCCGTCCCTGGTTCCTCATGGCTCGGCCCTGACGTAATTCAAACATGGCAACAGTTGCACTTCAAAGGGCCGTGGCAGACCTCCCAGCGACGCGGGGGCGACACGGACACACACGTACACCCCCCTTTTTCCTCCCCCCGGGACCTCCGACCCTGCGTCAGCCCCGGGGAGACCGGCGGGTTTCGCCCGCCCGGCCTCCCTCCCTCCCTTTACACACCAGCCTGGGAGCGCGTGTGCATCCAAACTTTCACCGAAGTCCTCCAAAACCTGCAGCCGGTCGCTAAAAAAAACCAAAAAAAACACCCCACCGTGAAACAAGTTTTACCCCACACACACACGCGACTGGGGGGGGGGGGTTGGGGTGGGTGTATGTCCACGCGTGGACGAGCGCTTTCCCTCCCAACGCGGGGGGGGGGTGGTGGAGAGGTGGGGGGGGAAGCACATGCGAGCCCTTTGTTTTCTCCCCGCAGCCGGGCGCTGCCTACGTGCCGCGCCGGGGGACACGCCGCCCGGGTGGTAAAACTTCGGGAGCGACTTTCACGACATCGGGGGCACGGTGATGCCCGCCATCCCTCCCTCGCCCCCGTCCGGGGGCGAGGGAGGGATGGCGGGCATCACCGTGCCCCCCCCTCCCCCCCCCAACCCCGAACTTCTGAGCGCCGGTGCTACAGGTGTGCGATGCGGGGCACGGCCACGCCGCCCCGTTTTTTCCCTAACCCGCTCCGCGGCTTTTGGAATGAAATCGCCGGGACCCTGGCCGCGCTTCCTCTCCCAGATTTGGGGATTTAATGGTATTTTGAAGGGGGAAGGAGAAGAGGGGAGGGAAGAAGTCAAGAGTTCCCGGGACGGATCTGCGACAACGCGGGAGGCGTTTCTCCTTTCCCGCACCTCCTTGAAAACGCCACTGATTTAAGAAAAAAGAAAAAAAAAAAGAGGGGGTGGGGGGGAAACACCGCGCACGGGAACCACGCGTGTCAAAAGTGTTTCAAGGCGGCAAAGTCTCCTCGCCGTGGCAGAGCCGGACACCGGCTCCGCGATTAACTCGTGTTTAACAGAAACCACCGCCTACTGCAAAACAAACAAACAAACAAACAAACAAACAAACAACCCCCCCCAAAACAACAACAAAAAAACCCCCACAAAACAAACCCAAACCCCCAGCAACACACACCGAAAAAGAAAAAAAAATAATCCAAAAACCAAAAACCACAACGGTTTAAATCCCCCCCGTTCCCCCTCACCTGGACTTTCCTTTCCTTTCGCCCCCCCCCCCCCCCCTTCCCAAACAGAAAGAAAATAAAGAAATGAAAACAAATCACTCACCGCTCTGCTGCGCCCACCAACAAACGTGCGGTGCGCGGCGAAACCTCCGCCGCTGCGCGCGCTGCCTGCCTGCCTGCCTGCCTGCCTGCCCGCGCGAGCCCTCACGCTCACGCCCCCCCTCCCCTTTCCTCCCTCCTCCTCCTCCTCCTCCTCCCACCCCCGCCCTCCCCTCGGCGCTGGCCGCTCCGCGCATGCGCCGTTCCCACGGCCCCATTCTCCTCAATCAAGCAGTCTCGCTTTCGCGCGCCCCATTGTCCTTTTAAGGGAGAAAGGGCCGCGCGGGAAGCCGGGGAAGGAGGGGCGGTGCTGCCCATTGTGACGGCGGAGGTGACTTCACGCACGCGGCCCGCTCCCCCCACCCCGCCCCCGGTGGGCGGGTCCGTGCCGGGTACCTGCCTTCCCCCGGGTGGGGCTTGTGGCCGTCACCTCCCTCCCTCCCTCCCTCGCTCGCTCGCTCCCTGCCGCCGGCGTCAGGCGCCCCGCAGCCCGCGAAAGGCAGCGCACCGCAACGTCAGCGCCGTGACGGCACCGCTTCTCTGCGTCGTGCAGCCGTCAGTGTTCACGGCGGACACCGGCGCTAGAGCCGGGGGGCGGGGGGTCACGGCCTCCGGTAGTGACGGAGAAAGATGTTTTGAAGGTTTTCGCGGTTTTTTTTTTTGTTTTTTTTTTTTGTTGTTGTTTTTTTTTTTTCCACGTAGGGCTCATTTTAACGTGCGTTAAAACTCATCAGCGGCTCACGTAAATCTTTCCTGCTGCGTCAGAAACGAGCGATTTAAAAATTCGCATCGTCGCAGCCTCTTCGTGCGATTCAGGGAGAGCCGCTTCACCACACGTTTGGCTGGCGGGTTACGTCTTTCAAACGCATTTCCTTTAAAATCTAGCCATGCCAGAAGGATGAGCGTGTGATGTACAAGGTAACGCTTAAGGCAGTTACGACGTAGCACCGTCAGCCTGTAACTGAAACGAAACCTCAAGCTGCTCCCTTCCTGGTTTACGCTCGAACCCAGCCCGAATGTTGAATGCCGCCTTTTCAACTATTCAACAGCTAAAAAAGTTTCCCACAGAATCCACAGCAGCTCAGGTGCAGTGTGCGGTTGTTGTGGAATACTCTAAAATACTACAATAATGGGGATATGTAATAACATATATACATAAAATAATAATTTCTATAGCAAATTATTTTACCCTGATAGTGAGCTTTTTTTGTTTAATCCTAATTTGGGCACAGATTTAGCAGCTCACCAAGAACACTGGCTGAAATGACGCTTTTGCTCCCAGCAGCAGCACTAGGTGATGATCCCGGGGGATTCTCCTTACCTTGGCCTGAGCACCTCACACGGTCTCCCCTTGCTTGTGAATCCTTGGTAATTAATTCTATGCCATATCCTTCCTCGGTGCTGCAAAACCTGTTAATTTGGGCAGGAAGCACAGGAGGATTTCTCACAAGGAAGTCTCCAGGTTTATCTGTCAGGTGGTTTTTGGGTTGGTTTTTTTTTTTAAATGATCATAGAATCGCCTAGGTTGGAAGGGACCTTCAGATGATCTAGTCCAACCATGAACCTAACTCTTAGCAAAAACCATCACTAAACCATATCTCTAAGCACTCTCTCTACCTGTCTTTTAAAAACCTCCAGGGATGGTGCCTCAACCACCTCCCTGGGCAACCTGTTCCAATGCTTAATAACCTTTTCGGTGTAAAAATTTTTCCTAATATCCAGTCTAAACTTCCCCTGGCGCAACTGATGATGATAGCGTGCTGTCTTTGTTACCTCTGCTTCCTTCCAGACACAGCTAAACCAAATCACATTCAACTTGTGAGACACGAGTGTAGCTAATGCTGAATAATTTCTCAAAATATATATATAAATTTACTGGTTTTAACTAGTCTAGGGAACTCTACCAGCAACCCTACCAGTTTGCGTATCACATGTCTGGTTTTATCTGCCTCTTTTGTGGTTTGAAGGAGTGATTCTCCCAGATTTTCTCCCCTTAGTTTCCCTTCTTTTCTCCACACTCCTCAAGACTCCTCAGTGACATTCCTTTCAGTCCAGTGCCACCTAGTACAGTATTTAAATCCCCAAATGAGAATGAAATGGCATTTTCAAGGAGAATCCTCATAGGTACCAAGCAACATGCTGCCTCTCAGCACCCAGTTGAACAAAACTGGTCTCCTGGTGCCTGTCAGTTGCTGCCTTCCCCTTACCACCATGCTGAACACGAACAAGATGGCTTTGATTGCCTGCAAACCAGAGTCAGGGCAACTGCCGGAGTATTTATTTCACAGCTTTATGTCCTTACACTCCAAATCTCACGCAAGCCCCAAAGCTCCGTGGAGAACACAGGCTTCTAACTTCCAATAATGAACGCAGTTGATGCTGTAACTTGGGGAGGATTTGAGTTTCCAAACACGGTACTGCTCTGGCCTGCGAACAGCTCGGCCGTTCCTGCCCTCTCAGAGGAAAACAACTTATATCCACAGAAGTCCAAATGGCAATGTGTGAGTGAAAAACATGGTCAAACCCTTCATTTCTGAAACATGTCTGGTTTCCTTGAAGCATTTGCTGGTGACATTTCTGGACTATTCTATAACTCGACGGTGGTTTGAGTTTTCATCCAGCTTGCAAATAAATAAAAGGCACTTAAATAGCTAATGGGCTTTCTTCAAGGTTCCTCTAGCCCCTTCCGCTCGAGCAAGCCACTTGTGCTCCCCACACCATCAGAGGGACACTTTGACCTCACTGTGTGGAAAGAGGGTGATAAAAAATAGCCCCACACTTGGGACAAGTCTAAGGAGTTGAATTTGGAAAACGCAGACATCTGAAACAATGCCCGTGCCTTTACACTACAGGTAAAGCCTCATTTGACAAGGCTCTGTTGTAAAAAATTAAGCATCTTCCTTTCTGCTCAGAGCTTGGTATAAAGGAGGAATATGGGATTTCACAGAGATCGCAGGTGATGTGGAATACGAGCTTTAGACCAGGGGATCTGTTCTCATCCAGGTCAGTTCTAAAAAAACATTTAAGAATGCGTGTGATCTCTGGAAAACTAATGGGATCGTTGCTGCATTGCAGTTAAACTGGTACTTTTCCTGGGTGGGATCTTAATTATTTTATCTGAGGAACTAAATTATGTCAATGGTGTAATAATAAAGCTAACCACAAGGGTTTTTTAAATAAAAAACATACGTGTATCATGAATGCTGAGGCAGAGGCGCTAACACAGAGGAAAAGTAGGGCATTTGCCAGCTAAGACATCTGATCCTATTGTGTTATTTTTCAATATTAATGAATAAGTAAACACAAATAGGCTACTTGTTGTTAGGTGAAGAGCAGCTGTCAAAAGTAAACCCAGGCAGCTGTTCCTGCTTTGAGATTTCACTGTAAATTGTTTTTTACAACTTGAGTAATTTGAAAGTTTGCTTTATTGCCTGGCCAAAGGATTTTTGAAAAAAATTACAGGACTTCTTTCAGGAAAAAAAAAGTGTTGATTGACTTCCAGTTGTAAATAAGTTTTTGCCAAGGACTACAATTTCAGAGGGAGATATCATCAGTGGATCGGTTCTTTATTTTCTTTAGCTCCTGCTTGCACCAGTTGTCCATATAAGTAGCAGCATATTAATTTTTTGAAGGTGCAAATGCTCACAGAACTGACAGTTTAAAGCAAACAGGTTAATAAAGAAATGTGATTTTCCCTGGGTTTTATGTTTTAGGCCAAATGACAGATGGCTACAAATAAACAGTGACAGCGAAGTTTGATTATAATAAAAATAGATATTATGATATTCATACTGCCAGAATGAAGTACTCAAGTTATGTGGCTCAGCGAGACAGGACCCTGAACTGCTTTACTTCTAGGGATGAGGCAGATAATTTATAGCCCAGCCTAAGCAAGAAAGCCATCAGGGCTTAACAGAGAATAATAACCTTTCTGAAGAGTTTTTAATTGGTATATCAAATTCCTCAAGAGGAAGATAATTCTCTTAAATTCTTAAGGATTGCTCAAATTCTATAGCAAAATAATTTTCTCTTACTGCTTAGACACCTATAGTGCAGCTTCTCAAGTGCTACTCATTTCTTTGCAGCACTGTTGCTTTCATCCCTATTAAAGCCAGTAAGACCATTCTATGAAGATTTATATTAAGGTGATTTGAAGACGCCATTAAGAAGATCAGTCCTCTCTGCCTGCCAGGCTGCTTCCTATCAAGAAAGTTATCCCCCCTCATCCTGTCATTTGGGGCAGTTCTGAAAATTTGGAAACCCAAGAGGGATCTCTCCTCTGAATTGAGACCCTCATCTTTCTCAACAGCCTGGGGAGAAGTTCCAGATTTTATATTGACAATGTCAGAGTAATCTTTAGGGAACAGAAAGTTATGAACTGCTTTGGAGAGCGTTGTGTAGGCTTGGTCTCACATGGGATCATTTAGGGGACAGAATTTGCTTTGCTCTTTGAAGCTTCTTACTGAACCTAAGACTTCTGACCAAGCACACCTGTCTCCTTAACCCGCTTTGCCGCAGCATGGTCCTGAACACAGACATGGCTGGCTGGGAAAGAGAGAAAAGCAAGGGTAGCTAGTTGGGAGGGCATCCATGGTGGCTAGACAGCAATGTTTCCTTGTGACAGGCTTTTTCTCTTGCCCTCTTTCTCAACAGGTATCAAACAGGTAGATAGGGATGCCTGGGAACAGAAAGACTTAGGGAAGTTAATTGATTTTTGTTGCGTCTCAGGAACGAGGTCATATCCTGATGCCTGAAATCCTCTGCTAGGGAGCAGCCAGCATGGGGGGGGGGGAACGGGACTCCCTGGGGGAGCTGCCAGGAGGGATTTTGTTACAGGTGTAGTAGGTACTCCACGCTGATACCCAGAACTCTGCTAAATAAAAACAAGCAACCTGATGCAGTATCCTTCCAGTTTAAAGCTTCACCCATCACTGTTCTTTCTTTGGAGATTTTCTAGCCTGCAGGTCTGTTCTCAGTGACACTGCTTTTTAATCTACAGTACCAGCAGGCGGAACAAAGCTTCGTAGGTTCTCTTTTCAGGGGAAAAAAAAAAACCAACCCCAAAACGGTATTTCCAGATCAAGGAGGAGCTAGCTGAAGAATGAGATGAACATAACACTGAGGTAGCCCTAGGAAGGGAAAAACGCACTTTGAGGAGGTGACAGAATTTCAGGTGTAAGACTTTGACTGCAGGGAGCCATAGAAACTATGGAGAAAACACATCTGTGGGTAGAGATTTTACTCAGCCAAAGCAAGGCAGAGGATAGTGATACCTCACTGAGCTGAAGTACAAGTGACTGGTCACATGAGGGGGATAGCATCTTGCTGACCTTATGGACAAGCTGCCAAAGACAGATACAGCATTTACAAGTCTTCTGGCGAGGAAGAAGATCTGTGGGCAGACTTGGCTAACCAAGGGAAGGAGGCAGTGGGAGGAGATGGTCCCTGAAGGAAATCTGCAGAACCTGGAGTCCCAATCACAAGCTTTGAACAAGCAGCCAAGAACCAAGTGGAAATCTACCACCAAGATCTGGAGGGAGGAGCTGGAGGCAAAAAATTTTGCAAAGGTAAGAGGGAATGGAGTTGGCCAATAAAGCCACCACATTACACAGATAACTTCAGATAGCTTAATTGGATTGAATCAGCTAATTGGACTGCAACAAATCAACCAAATCTGACGCTTAACATCCTCTAAAAAACAAGCCAAGGGCAGATAGAGGAAAAGAGCAGGCAGGGAGAAAGCAGCATGAAGGGAGGAGGCAGTGGTGAGGCTGTAGGATACACCCTCCCTCCTCAGGGCAGAGGCATCCCATTCTGAAAAAAGTGAAAGGCTTTCAGGGGGAAGTCTTCACTCACAAATCCACGTAAATAAGGGGTGGGCAGAAGCAGGATGCACAAGCTTCAGGCAAAATTTGAGCAGATGTTGATCACAGGGAGCCCCAAGAGCGAGTCGGGTCCTATAATGGATGTTCATGGTCAGGAATTAGCTCTACAGGGTGATGAAAGAGACTTAAATAAGCCCAAACCAGGACACACATCTGACCTTAGTGACTACCCTCAGGTCTGACTGCCTGTTCGTATTGCAAATTACAGCATGCAGAGAAGTCAAGGGACTCAGATGCTGCCCCCAGGGCAGAAGCTGCAGAGCCTGAGCCACAGAGCTAGTGTGCAGCATGAGCCCTGTGCTGCACAGGCACAGAGTGATCTGACAGACATCTCAGGGCCAGAGGGAAGGTTTCTCTGTCTTCACTAACCCCACGATGCAGAGACCATCAAGGAAGCTAGCACCAGTGCTGTGTGGGTATGGGAGAGAAGGGATGCAAGGGAGTACTGTAGCACCAGAGGAGTTTATCTACGTCTCCAGGGAAGACATATGAAGCCTCTCAGTAAGGAGAGGACAGTTTTTGAAGCAGGACGGTTTAGGACTTCCACGCCACATACCTTTCGGCTTCCAAAGAAATGTCGTTAACGAATGGTTAGAGCCAGAGTTGGGCTTTTCTCTTTCCCTCTAGCCTGGACTGGGTTGACTGGGCTGGGAGGCATTAAAGCTGATTATGTGCTGTGGGAAGGGACGTACTCCAGCTGGGACTGAGCTCACCTGAGCAGGATGGGGCCCCAGCCAAGCAGCAGTACCCTGAAGCACGCAGGAAGCCCAGCCTCACAGGGGAAGGCAGGTGAGCACGCGTAGGGGGGCTCCTTGAGTGATGGCACCCCCAAGTAGGTTCCTGCTCCTTTTATGAGACCCAGGAACTCCTGGGGAAGCTGAACAAGAGCAACCTGCAGGGATGGCCAGGTCATGAAGAAGTACCCTGGCATGGCATTGCCCTTCAGGCATGGGCACTTTTTGAAAAACAGCTAAACAAAGTGATTGCTATTTACACAGTAGTGAGCTGACCAGTCAGAGACACTTCAAAAACTGGCCTTTCTAAAACCAGCTAGCTGTGTGGTTTCTGCGATGCTATTTTAAGCATGCTGTCAAAACAAATCTCTATCCATAGCTGAACTGAGTGACTCTTGTCAGGACAAGTAACCTTAGCAGTGGCTGAGCTAGTCTTAATGTAAGGCTTCAAATACCAGAGCAATATTTGCTAGCTGATTTGTGTTATCTGTAGGAGGGAAGTGGGAAAACTAGATAGCTATGAAAGTGACCTCCTGAACTGATCCTTCTTTGCCCTGCAAATGCTGGGGCTGAGTACTTGCACTTGGGGTTGAACAATTACTGGGAAATCATGAACATCTAATTCATACCATGTAATAAGGAAAAGAAAAGTTTGAGCAAGGGCTAAACCCCTCCCACTGAGGTCAATTACTAGCTGCTTGATGGCAAATAAAACAGTTCAAGTTTTCAGGCCTTGTACCAGCCATGGTCCCAGACAGACCCAAGACTGCAGTTCTGACCAGATCCTTAAGCTGTTTCAAAACAGAGAGGCCCAATACATTTAATACAAAGAAGGCAGGAGTAGTTCAACTACAGCCCTCGGGTGCAAGGACGTTGGTGCCCATCAAGCAGAGAAGCGTGTGTGCTGTGAAGGCCCAGGTCTTTCCCAGTTGTGTGTGTGTAAGTGTTCAAATGTTTCTCATTTAAATAGTTGGGCCAAGTTTACCCTCTTATAAAACACATCATGCTGTAAATTAGAATAAGTAGCCATTCATAGGAGGCCTGCAAAACAGGAGGGGGTTTGTATATGCCATTCTTTAAGGCAGCAGCAGCCCTTTAAAACCTCTTTTATCAGCTGCAGCAAATAAGCTCCCAGCGTGCTTCTTACTCTGACTCAGCATGTAGATGGTGACTGGGGCACTGGAAACAACATTTTGAGGGTGCGCTAGGAGGCCTGGGGGACAGATACTAATTGCTAAACTCAGCAATCCGATTCAAATTGGTGGTACCTTTCTGCCTATCTCTAGATAGACCAAGATGTCTGGTGGGAGCTTCATGCAGGCACAGCATGCCAGAGACTCAGCTTCTTGGGGACTGACTCTGAAGTAGGTCAGTGCCATAGTCCACTTTCTTTCAAGCCTGCTGCTTAGGTCCCCCTGTCCTTAACAGCAGGTTATTTAGCTCTGGTAAATACCGTGTTGCTTTATAATCTCTGTGCCATTACTCTCCCCTCCCATGCTCATGGTCCCAGGCTCTCACTGCCCTCGCCTTAAGGCTGTGATGCTCCTGTGCTGGCTTTTACCCCTTGCAGGGCCGCAGGGCTCAGCAATACCTCCACAACTTTTTGCCTTCCACATATTTTGGTGTGTCTTCATGCTGGCCAGCTTCTGCTCTGCAACAGTACACCTCCCTGCCACGTTTATATAATCCACCATTATCACTCCTTCCTGCTCCATGTTTTTTTAATGCTTTAAATGCACAGAGAAAGACACAGACTCCTCTCCAACAGATACATGCAGTCATGGTTCAGGCAAGCCATACTCTAAATCATCCAGGTCCCTTTATAGGGCAGCTGTTATGGTAACAGTTACTCATTTTCCATTTTCCAAGTCACGGTAAGTAGACAGGAGCCAAAAATGTCATCTGCTTGTGTGAAATTCCTATAGGGTCCTGGCCAAAACACTGAGAATGGCCAGCTACAGCATCTTAACTACATTCCTCATAGAAATTTAGACTGAGTTGCTGGAGTGCAATGTGTTACCATCAATGTGGAAGCCCCACTAAGTAGTTAGTCTGACATGGTGGGGTAACAGCTGCCTTAGACTTGAAAACATCCCATAAACCTCTTGAAGAAACATGACATGTTCCCTTCATTGCTAGTTGTCTGTTGGCACTGAGGGCTTCTAAAACTAACTTATATTCTATGTACGGTCCTAAGAAAGAAGGTGTTTCCCTCTCCATAGAGGAAATGGGAGTACCTAACTCCTGTTTCTCCCTCAGGTAAGAGTCATAATGCCCGTGATAACACCGGTTACAGGAAATTAGAAATAGTACCCAGAGCTAACCAATTGCATAGTATATGTACCATAAAATGATCTTACAACAAAACGCCTTCCAAAGTATTTGTCAAGTGAGTGACAGCATCTATTCCACACAGTTGTCAAAAGAGCTATAGGACCACACATGGCATCTGAAGCAGAGCGGAGAATCTTCTGTCCTGGGAAAGTAAACTGCATCATTTTGTCCAGAAAAAAAAATCCCTGGTCTCTTATCTGGAAGCTGGGGCTGGCACAGAGACCCTCCCTTGTTCTCAGGTTGTGAGGTGTCTCTGACCAGCATGACCACCTCTAGGGTGTCTAAAATCAGCGGGGATTGGCTTTTGAAGATGGAAGAAACCAGTACCAGTATGTGTGCAGATCGGTTCTAGCGCAGAGCAAGCTAAGCACACTCTGGTTATTCTCTGTTAAGGAAATGGAGAATGCTCTGACTGAATAAAAACCACCTAGTCTAGACAGTATCGGATGTTGCTTAGTAAGAAGGGCATAAAATACTTGCCAGCTGTTATGTCGCGTATTTTTCACCAACACAGGATGCCCAGGGTATGACAGAAAGTGAGAGTGACAGAAAGAGCAAAACTCACTGATAACTACTACCTGATTGCTTCCAGACTGTGCAGCTTGTAGCTCCATGAACAACTTACTCTTTATGGACCCACGTTGGTTGTAGTGCAAATTCTGAGCACTAGACAAGGCTGGATTCAGACCAACAAGCAACATCTTGGACCAAAGTTTTTCACTAGACACAGAGATAGGATCTTCTTCCAACACTAAAACAAGACAAAAACTCTTGATTCTTGATTTGACAAACAAATACAATGATATTTTTGGTGCTGGTCTGATTACAAGATGGAAAAGATACTGACTCAGCAGGACATTTGTGCCTGTGGATCCGATAGTTTGGGACAAGTAACTTAAACTGAGGTCATATGATGAGATGAACTCCTAGGCAATTCAAAGAAATAAGTTTTAAAACATCTGTTCTCATGTTTAATTTTTCTAAACCCTTTATGAATTATTTGTTTCCTAAAGCTTGCTAACCGAAAGCTTGCTAACCAGGCTCACATTTACCTGCCTGCGCAAATCCTACAAGACTGTTCAAAACACAGAGAGCAGAAATCGCCTCTTAAATAAGCATGGAGGCTTAATGTTTGGTAATGTCACAGAGGCTGATGCTGATGCTAGCTGTCTTCTACCTGTTTGGAGACTTCAGTGCTTCAGGTAGGTAAGTGCTTCCTATTCAAAATAAACGATATGAAGTTGAATCAACCTATGAGGACGATAACAGAAGCCTAACCCAAAAAGCCCACAAGTGGAGGGCAGCCAGTATTCTCTCATGTCCCAGCTGGTAGCAGGTGTCAGAGCAGCACCTCCCTCACTGATAATGTGACTACCATGACTACATGAGCTGTCTATGCTGAAGGGTTTTGTCTCTAGCCTTTCAGCAGAGAACAGATCTGCATTGTGTTATTGATTGCCCTCATGACAGACTGTGTCACACTGTGGTGGGAAGAATGAAAATAAATGGGCCATAGGACCAGGAGGTTCCTTCCATTAGACTGGAACATCTCTCTTATGAAGAAAGGCTGAGGGACTTGGGTCTTTTCAGTGTGGAGAAAAGATGACTGAGGGGGGATCTTATCAACACTTATAAATACTTAAAGGGTGGGTGCCAGGAGGATGGAGCCAGGCTCTTTTCAGTGGTGCCCAGTGACAGGACAAGAGGTAATGGGCACAAACTTGAGCATAGGAAGTTACACCTAAACATGAGAAGGAAATTCTTTACTTTGAGGGTGGCAGAGCACTGGAACAGGCTGCCCAGAGAGGTGGTGGAATCTTGGTCCCTGGAAACATTTGAAACCCACCTGGATGCATTCCTGTGCAACCTGCTCTAGGTGATCCTGCTCTGGCAGGGGGGTTGGACTAGATGATCTCCAGAGGTCCCTTCCAACCTCTATCATTCTGTGATTCTGTGAGGCTCCTCTTCAACCTGCGCTCTTGGGTCAGCTGAGCTGTGAAATGACACTAGCTCCAGTGCAGGCTTAGTTATTTCACATGTAGAGTGGCTCTGACTTCGGCAGGGCAGAATGACCTTTCTGGCTAAGACTGCAGATGTGTGTGCTCTAAGCTGAGCTCATGGCTGCTCTGTCAGGTTGCATGAAACACACAGACTCCCAATGAGACAAAGTGTACGAGATTCCTGCTTAGTCACCTACCATCTTGGTGGACTTTTAAGTCTGGTTTTGTCTTTGAATTTCAAAGGTTTTACTTACATGCTGTTCCACTGCTCAGCTGTTAGAGAAGAAATATAAAGATACGTCCTCACTCCAGCTCTCCTCCTCCTCCTTGGGGCCACTGCTGCCTCTGTTGATGTGCTGCTCTGGTCTCTGCTGCACTGCTGCAGCTCTTGGCGGTACTGTGGCACAACGAGCCACACTGGGGCTGCCATGAGAGACCCTTCTTCCCCACAGCCAGGCCTCGGGCTTCTCTTTCAGACGCACCTGCCTTCATCACAGTCTTTAACTCCCACTCCAGCACAGCAGCAGGGAGTAGGCACCAGTGTTTTGCCCGCTCTCCAGGCACCGCTGTGTTGCCCTTTGCTTTTTTTTTTTTACCTTAAAAACGTTGTGGGAGAGTGATGGCTGTCCACCTGCAAGCCCTGGCCCTCCGCAAGGCCCAGCCTCCTCTGTGCCGCCACACCAGGGCTGGCAGCCATGTTGGTCTCCAGGCCATGCCGTGAGGTTCGCAGCACCTATCCCACTAGAATATGAGATGGCAGGACATTTTATCAGAGGGGAAAGGTTTTGTTTCAGCTTGACAGGGCAGTTCACTGGCAGCCTTAGTCCGTGGTTTCTTTAGGCCAGCACAGGGCCTGGAGACCCCACGCTCACAGGTTGTCAAGGCCCCTTTGCTACCTCGATGAGGTTATGGCTCCACTTTCCCCCAGGCATTCACATAGTGCCTGTCATGGCCCTCCAGAATCCTTCACAGGTGTCTGCTGTATTCCCATGGGCTGGCTGAGGTGGGTTGGGGGAGTATGTAAGGCAGCAGCCGAGGAAGAGGAGGGGAATTCTTGGTGCTCCATTTGCTGTTTTGCTCATAGGCCCCAGCGCTGCTGCCCCCTGAGCCAGCATCCTCCTCTCTAGCCCTGGCTTCTCCTTCTCTTACAATTTATTTTGATCCTGTGTTGTCTTCTCACTTTTTTTCCCCCACCAGTTTATTTATTTTTTTATTTTATACCTTCAGTAACTGCTTGGCCATCCTGCTTCTTTTGCAGCCCTTCCTTGTAGTCTTGGTGAGCTGTGCTTATCTGTATGGATTTGCATACAGCAAAAGCAGCACCACCTCTCGAAATGTCTCCATGATTTCTGTTTAAGGACTGGGCTGTCTAGGATTGCCACGCTCCAGCCCATGCTATCCAGCTCAGCAAACATAAAGCACACACTTGGCTTTACACCCTCATGTAATTCCACAGAGTTCTTCATTTAGTCATCTTTAAAGTCACTTTCAGGGGTTTTCTTGACTCAGATTAGAGGGCTCAGGAGTTGAATCAAATCCTTTCAAGCCAGTCTGTCACGGCCACAACTGGAGAAGAATTAAATCAGGCCTGTTCCGTACCGTTTTTATCCGGTGCAGGGAGCAACCAAGAAGTTTCACGTGCTTGTTTTTACCTCAAGGGTGCATTTTGTGCTTGTACAAAACATGCTTGGGTTTTGATATAAATGTGAATACACAAGAACTGTGTGTCCTTATATTGGATTCAACTTTGTTCTTGGCTTTGCATTCACATTTTGTCCCTTAATTTTACGCCTATGGCGAATCTGCTCTTGAACACACATTGTGCATTTAGCCAGAGGTTCAAGAACAAACAGTCTCCTGTCTCATCTGAGCTTTTTTCTCCCGCTTTAATGTGTTTTGTCTTTCTATTTCCTTGCTACTTGTGCTAAGAACACAATGCCCTTGGAAAAAAAATACCTTATTTTGCCGCATATACCACACCCTTTGTATCTGTGCTAACTCCAGAGACAGGCAAAGCCCAATGCAAAGGTGTTGAGACAGCTTTGGCCCTTACCAGCTGTTTGTCTTTGCGCATTTCATGCATTTTTAGTTGTACACACTTCTGTTTGTCCCCAGCTTAATGCTTTCATGAAGAAAGCCTGGCATTCGCTTGATTTGCAGCCACCCGCTTCTTCGCAAGCAAAATCCTGTTTCGTAACAGCCTTGCTGTAACTTGGGTGCTGGCTATACCACAAAACAATGTTTTAATAAATGTTATTTACATTTTTCAGGGTAGCTAGAGGGGTTTTGGTTTTAATTAGCTGAGTAAGAGAGCCACGAGTGATTATACAGACACAAACAGAGCTGCTACCACCATCTCCCAGCTCCAGAGCCATGCCTCCTGTGCCAACATAGCTAAAACAAGGAAAAAAAGAGTACAGGCCCTTACAGGCAAATATTTTTTGAAAGAGGGGGAGGGGGAAATCGATGAAGATGTTACAGTGCGTATTGCGCCTGGAGCCCGTGATAATTTTTCCTTACCTGATTAATTGCCTAAGCCAGAGGCAGAAAGTCACTAAGATTTGGGAGAAGCGAAGGGAGTGTGAGCCCTCCTGCCATCCTCCCCCAAGCAATACTTTGGCGGGGGGGGGGAGTCAGGGAGGTTCTTCTATGGAAACACTGCCTGCTGAGAACCATTGCAATGAACTATGGGCTCCTTGCTCCCCCATCTTGCTGCCACTTCCTCCTCCTTCCCTTCCCAACCCTCATTCTCAGCACAAAAGTAACAGTCACTCAGAACATGAAAGGAGCAAGGTCCAAGGGACAGAGGGGCATCCCAGGAAGCTCTCTGAGGAGGGACCTCACTTAATAGCTCAGCCTAGGACATCGCCAGGAACGTGGACAGCTTGGACAGCAATAGAACCAGACAAAGCATTGGGAAAATGGCAGTGCTTGGGAAAACTTGCTAGTAGTCCTGCATCATTTTTTTGGATGAAAACTTCCCAGCACTTTGGACGCTTGTGGGAGCCGGTCCCATTGCAAACAGATTTAACTTCCATTGTCAAAGGAAAGCTTCATTCTGCTACAGGCCAAGTGTGAGTAAAAGACTGATGCACGCAGGCTCTAGCTACCAAAGTGCTTCTGGTAAGTACAGCCTGGAGTGGGCTGTGGAGGGGAGAAGAGGGGCATGCCTACGCTGTTGCCTTGTACTGCTGGTTCCTGCTCTCAGGGTCTGGGTCTCAGATTTGCCCACAAACATCATCTGTGATACTGAGCTGGGTGGGATCTATCCAAGACATCCAAGACACTTAGTGATAAGACAAACCATGCTGTTCACAACTCTACCTAAAGTCAACACTCTGGCAGTCTTCACAGTCAGTCTCCTGCTTGTCAGACACTGTGTGTTGCCACTACGCTCTTCCAGGCTATCTTAACCAAAGAGATGAACACAAGGGTTTTGAATATCTTTGTTAGCACAAGTCTGGCCCTTCACAGAGATAAGCATTTGTACTTAAAATGCTGAGATCACCTAGAAGCAAACTCTTATGTGCAAGAGTGGGACTGGCTTAGTAAACATCCTATATTGAAAGCAGCAACAACAGTGACTTTATTATTTTCCCAAAAGAGAGTTGCTTCTCTTCTGTGCACAACCTAATAGGTTAGCAGACTACAGTGCTCATGGACGCCTGTCTAAACTCACTGATTTTAGGAACTTCCACTGACTTCAGTAAGCCATGGTGGATCAACTTGTATTTGCGCTTCCTAGGACACACATTTGAATTGAAGATCAGCTAGTTCATTCCTCACTTCTCAGCATTGTGCCAGTTAAACACAAATGACTAAGCCCAGAACAGCTATCCTATTTCTCACTGATCACAGCTACCCACACTACCCTGGTCTAGCACAAATTCCTGCTGACATCTGAAATTCTAACAAAGTCCATGCAGATGATGAATTAAATAGCTTCTCTGGTCTGCAAGTTTTTCCTAGTTCTCCTGTGTTCCTGTTACCATGAATGGAAACCTTTTCCACAGCTTTAAGAACACGAAAGCTGGGTAGAGCCATGGGGTAATGTTTCCACTTACGTTTCCTGAATGCAGTTTTTCTAAAAGTCATTTTATATGTGTGTGTGTGTATAGAAATGTCCTGTGCACCACACCCACTTTCAGCCGGCTTCATACTATTTATACAGTCAGGAACCACAGACCATCTGCAAGAGGTTTAGATCTCAGGCAAGCCAATAGCCACACTAATTCCAGGCTGGTGGGTTCATATTACACAGGCTGATTTAGAGCACATCCTGTTTCTCTCATTGGGTAACGACAGTTCAAAACCTGCATGTGTGCAAGCAGGTAAACTTAATTCAGGTGAGAGCATTGAGCAGAAGCAGCAGGCAAAGGAGGCTTAATACAAGAGCTCACAGCTATCTCAAGTACAGGAGCACAGTCTTTGGGCTGACAGCCCAGTTCATTTGAAATTAATTCCATGCCTTTTTAAAAACAACAACAACAACAACAATGCTGCTTCTCAATTGTACTGACCATTTCTGACTACTATTGGAAATCTCTTGCTAGCACTTCAGATGTCTTCTGCCATGCATTTTCTGGTATTGGTGATGATCTATTTGGGCTTGCAATGAGCAGGGCCAGAGTGGAAAGAGGGGAGCCGATTAACTTGATGTAGCTACACACAGCAAGGAGGTCTCCTCTATTCTCACACACCCCCTCGCCCCCTGCTATGAGCCAGACCAGGAGAAGCTAAGCTTGCAGGCATCTCCATCACCTCCACTCAATCACAGCTACTGCTTTTTAGTCTTGACAGCTTGTCTTGTCCCAGCAGCTGCAGTTTCTGAGGTGGACTTATGGATGGCTGTACCTCCTGAAGAGGTTTGGCCTCAGGATGAAAAGCCAGGGAGACTTGCTCTTGCAAATCATGTTTTTTCTCTTCCTCACACAACAGCCAAGCAAGTATTTATATGCATTTTTGTAGTGCTTAATCACATTGCAGATAGTAACCATAATCACTGTATTGTAGTTAAGTATGAAGAAAGCCTGTTGCTCTGTCCTAACAATTACAAAACAGCTAGACAGACTTGCACATGCCCACAACACCACAAATCAACAGGTTTTAGAAATGCCTTTAAAGTGGAATTAACCACAGATGAGACCTCGGGGTACTTCTGTCACAGTAGCATTGAAAAGCCGCTCTTAGTCACACACCAATGGGCACCGGATGAGCAGTCACTAACCCAAGCCTGAGCAGCCCAGATGGACAAAGAAGAAACTGGATGCAACAAAGTCCCACCGCTCTGTACCTCAGCTTCCCAACTGCCAAACGGGATACGCCATAAGAAAATTGCTTAAAGGTCTTGGCAAAGTCAGAGACACCTAGAAATTAAAGCCCCGTTTTCTGGTCTCTATCTTGTGCCTCTGTAAGACAAATAAAGAATTTGTCTTCATATCTAAATTATTAATATATTGTAAAAAATACAACTGCCTCAGTCCATTGCCCTTAGATTTCACTCTCATAAACTCTTATTTTTTGATGTGTAAAGAACATGCTAATGTATCACTTGGGTGCCTTTGAAGAAATGAACTCAGTATGGGATGACAATGCTGGGGGGGATATTCATAAAGATTAATGCTAGCTCAGCCTCTGCAAGCTGCCTCTGCTGGACTTCTCTAGGCATAATTAAAAGCAGCCAAGAGAGGTTTCTTCTCGCAAGGTCTACTGAAGGAGCCCATCTCTTCCCTCTGGCTCCAGAGGCAGGGTAAGGAAAATGGCATCCCTAGGCTAACACCAGCCTTTGTGAAAACCTCTCGTTGAAAGCAGGAGAATGCAAGGATTGCAGAGCACCAAACCCAACATCTGGCTGCTATTGAGGGAGGAGTTTAATTGTATTTTAGTTTAGGCTTGTATCAGCTGGCCATAGGAGCGAGTGGGAAAGAATCTGGCACCAAATGTGCTGTGTGAAGGTTGAGATGTCTCTTGCATGCTCCATGCCTGCCTTCCTGGTAGAATAGATGCCCTGTGATAAGCGTTTGAGCTCCTTGGGAACTACATCTGCTGCACAGTCCTGCCAAATGCACTTTCCAAATAAACCGCAATTGTTCATACACCAGGTTCACTTGTTTAGCGCTTCACCCTACAGCGTGGCTTGACCACCTGAGGCTGGGTGAACAGAGCACTCCGCCATTCACCCATTTTAACAAGTTGCTCTAAGAGTAAATGGATCGTTCAGGGAAAGGGTCACACAAAACTAAACGGTCTGTACTGGGGAGAGGAGAGTTATTTTCTACAAAGAGAAAGAATTAGAAGTTTTGGCTGTCTTCTATGTTTACTGCTTGTGCAAGACAAGTAGACTTGCACAAGTCTTGGGTAACCACTACAAGCAGGAGGAACAATATTTTACAGATCAGTTTATTACTCAGAGTAACTGGTGTGATCAGCCTCTCTGATATAAATCACAATTATTCTACATTTGTGGATCCCACAGAATTAATTACTGAATGATAGCAAGGTTGTCACTAGATCACACAGCAATGAGGTCATTTACAGCAACGTCCTTTGAAAAATATGCTGTGGGTAAGGATAGGGTTGTGGTGGGGGGGTGTTGTGCTTTTTAGTTTTGTTTTGTTTTTCTTCAAGATAAAGGTGGGCTTGGTTAAAGGAGAAAATAATTTGTCTGGTCACAACCTCTTCTGACAGAAGAAATTCTTTCAGAGGAGCTGAGGTGCCCTGTGAGGTCTGCGGGGAATACGGACGGGCCCATTAAAGTGTCAAGCTTTCCTGCAGAACCACAGCTTTCCACTGACAAATCAGCTTCACAGTGGTTTCAGCAGTTTACCTTAACCAGCCACCAGATAGCAGACCCGTACAGAAATTTTCCCATTCCCTCCACATCCTGCGCTAAGCTCAAACCAGCTTATAATGACACGTGTGTGATGGAATAGCAGGAGAGAAAATAGGAAAGTCAGCAACGAAATGCACCCTAACAGCAACGACAGGAGCTTCAACCTCGGAGCTGAAGGGGTGACAGACAGGGAAGCAGCTTCGCTCTTAACTCAACCACAATTTATTCCAACAAGCTTACCTGAAATGCTGCAAAGGAACAAACCAGATGGGTGAGCTATTTCAACGCCTACCCATGGCAAGTTTTCTCAGTTTTCTTCTACTTACCCTTTGCAGAAAACATCGTAGTGTTCCCAGACTGCATCAATGACAGCGCAGCGGAGAGGAAGTTACTCACACTTCCTCAGCCGGACAAGTTTAGTCCTGCTTTACTTCAAGTACTTACTGCCTTCAAGATGTCAGATCCCACTACCTCTAATTTACTTACATGCTTAAGCCTAACACATTTAGTAAGGAGGCGTATTAAGTATGGCCACTCCTCCTATTGAAATTGGACCACGAGCAGCTCTACGGATTTTATTCACATTTATGTGATCCTGTAATTTTACGGCTACGCTATTGATACAAACATCACTATCATCAAACGATGTATTTGAGGATTTCCACATATATGGTCCAAGGCTCTGAGATTCGCTTTCCAAAACCAAGAGTTAAAATGAATGAACCAACAACTCCACCTCATCCACCATGCACGCACACACACACATGCGGGGAACTGCATTTCAACTATGCGGTTTTCCAAAATTCTCCTATTTTTGCCAATTCCAGCAGAGCTAGAGCTGGGAGGGACAGGGTGGGGGGAATTTCTGCAAATCCACTCCAACTTAGAAAAGCCTTTAATTACTAAGCTGGGCATTTCACTTGCATTCTTCTGCACCGTTTTTGTTGCTAGCACCTGTCACTCTCTTCTCTGTCAACCTCTCTTCTTATGGGACATGCTAACTGACGGACTGGAGAGCATGAGTTTCACTTCAGCTTTTTAACCCTGAGTTCAAATATTAGAGAAACCCATGTGAAGAGACGAAAAGACCCTCGGCTGCAGTTAATCCCACGCATCCCATATTTCTGCCATCAGGATCCCCATCCTCCTCCTCCCCATGCGCTCCAGATATCGAGGGAGAGCAAACCAGGCTGCCTAGCAAACGCCACCCTGCTAAGAGTTAAAATTCAACTGTGATCCCATTTCTTCCCTTCAATCAGCCATTCTTTCCACCTAAACCTTGAAAAAGAGGAGCTGGGCAGGCTTGGCACCGTCAGACTTTCATGTCAGGGGAGGCAGAAGGGCAGGTTTTGAGAGCGGACCCTCAAAGACCCTCTCCCCCTTTTTGCTCCAACAAGTTCCCAGCACCAGGAGTCACTATCACCTCAATGGTTTTGTTCGACTTGTTCCTTTTACGAAATATGCCCTCCCGGTTCAGATCAGCTCTTCGGCTTGAGACTCAAATCTCTCGGTTCCTCTGAAAGGAGAAAGCGACACCAGCCATTATTCTCACAGTTTTATTTGTAAAGGACATAGCATGAAAAGCTGTATTTCAATGTACTTCAAAACCTGAAAAACCCATGTCAGTTTTGTGATATGTATGTTAAAGTGCTTGATATAACAATACTTTTACTAATGTCGTCTTGAAAATAATCCAGTTCTTATTCAGTTAGTAATAATGTAAAGACAAAATATACTTAATGGAGACATTTAAGGATCATTTTAAGCTATACAGGGCACATTTGTACATTTCAAGTGTAACATACAATATTTCCCCTTAAGATGCGCACCTTCATTTGATTGAAAGAAGGAATTTTCTCAAATATGCCATCTCACAACTATTCTAAAAAGACATTTTTTTGAACAATGATATCTAATTACACAAACCAACTCGGAATAAAACGTGAGCAGATTTTTCACTAAACAGTAGAATTTCATTCATTTCAGAGAATTATAAATACACATTTTGTACAATAGTGAGGCATTTGATTCTCTGACTCCCTCAAGTTACCATGCTGGATGTTAGTGTAACAGGACTACGCAAACTCAGACATCTGCAGACAGGTATTGGATAGGATTATTTTAAAAAAAAAAAAAAAAAAAAAAAGGCAGATACCAGAGCGCTTTGGTCTTTTCCAAGATTCCCTTTCTCAACAAATGAAGGTGCTTTAACACTGAAGTAAAAACTGTGTTACTTTAGAAGAATCCTGATGGGTTTCTCACCATTCTGGGGGGTAGAATGATTTCTGTAAACCTTACAGAAAAAACCTCACAGTTTCCAACAAACAAGAGTAGTCTACTAAAAAAAAAAAAAAAACAAAAACAAAACCAAAACCAACCAACCAACCAAACATGGTAGAATAAAATTCACTACAAAGAACTGTACTCCCAAGGTTGTCAAATAACTAGTCTTCTAGGAATCTGAGGCACTCAGCTGTGTCCCTTTCAACGCATCATAGGGTGCTTTATTGCCTACAAGGAAATATTAGACATACATAATTTTTATTGTATTATTAATAAGATGAGAAACTTGACAAAACCAAACAAGTCAACACTTGCTGAAAAAGCTGACGTGAAGTCGTGTTAAAATTAAGTGCTAAAGGTTCCTTAACGCAGTTTGAAATGGGGGAAGGCCCTGTTTTGAATTTTAAAATTTCTCAGGTTTTGACTTATTTTAAACCTCCGAAAGACTTTACGTAGTTATTGCCCTTTTCCCTGTGTGTGCTTTATTCATTTATGCTTTAAGAGGGGCTCACATTTAAGAGAGGTGCCCACACCTTTAAGAGGTGCCCACATTTCTACTTTATGCTGCTTGCACTTAACCCGTGGCATGGTGGATGAATGTTACGACTGCTTAAGTCATAAACAGTCTTTGGAGAAATACGCAGCAGTATCCCTTGGAGAAGCAGCCAGCTACCAAATGCAGATGATGCTGCAAAGAAATCCAAGGACTGAAGAGGTTATTATTTCAGTAAAATGAAAGTCACTTAGACTGGGTTGGGAGTGAAAAAAATCACGTATAGCAGTCATTCATTAGACATAAAAGGCTTGAGTTGTAGTAGAAATCAAAACATGCTAAGCAGTCATTACCAAATAACGCTGCCACACGGTTTCTGGTGCTAAATGTGTAATTTACTGATAGAGTTAAGTACTAGGGATGCATTTTCAATTGCTGCTGAAGGGTTGTCATGCATCTTCTGCTGACTTTAAGCAGACTTGCCTGGCCACACAGAAAACCCTAACACCTCAGATTTCACATTTCTGGAAACGTTAAGAGAGATGTCACACAGCCGTGGGCTCTGGCTGCTAACTCATGACACCATTCACAGCCTTTACGTTAGTTACTCCCACTCACAGTAGTGACATGGCACTGCTGCCTACAGGATTTGGGATGAGTTTAGTCAGTTTAAGCAAGTACAAGCCCAGGAGGAAAGAATGGTTATTAAGAGCTGGAAACCTCATTAAAGGCAACGCCTCCCTGACAGTGTTATTTTACTTCTTAGAAACAAAAAAAAAAAAAAACCCACCTCCTATAACATAAAACTCTCCCTGCTAATGAAACAAAGTCACGTGAAGGGTCTTCTTCTAGCTGGGAATATGATGTGAAACTTTGACAGTAAAGTGAGTGCTGTTATAAGAACTGGACAGCAGGAGGACCACAGGAAAGCAGAGAAGCTTGACAAAAGGCAGGTGAGAAAGCAAACCCTCATTTTCGTCCTCTTTTCCTTTAGCTCTCAGCCCTCCCTCCGCCACATGCGCGCTATACCAAGACCTGCTGCTGCCCACACATTCCCAAGTCCCTCCTAATGCCACTTGAGAGCACAGTGCAAGGCAATACACTCACAGTACCAGTTAGGGGCCTTCCCCAAGCCACAGCTGACGGTGACGCATCCACAGAAATCTGCTGACAAAATGGCCAAGGATCACAGGGAATAAACAAGTGAAAACAAGCACTTATATTTAAACTAACCTCCAAAAACTAAAACCAGATGAAGCTAACTATGGCCTCAGATCCCTCCAACTCCCATCCACAGGAACGGAAAATACGCTCCGTATTTACTGCATGGTATCCACAAGATTTTGATGTAATCTATTGTTAAATTTTTAGCATACAGGATTTCAGTTGCTCCCAGTTCCTCTTCAAGAGCTGTATCTATACACACACACACTGTATTACTAACACATTAACTGGAAAGAGTGTAGAAGAGGAGCCTCAAAACACCAAAGTGAGATTTTTTTTGTTTTTTTTACTCCTTTTGCTTCATTCCTTTTTTTTTTTTTTTTTGTAGCCGAATAGTTAAAAAAGAAAAAAAAAAGAGTAATCAAAGATCCTGTACTTCCGAGGAACACTAAAAGTAATCAAAGATCCTGTACTTCCGAGGAACGCTCGTGCTGCGGCATAAAGGAAGACTCGTAACCTGTCAGCATTTCAAAACCAGCTGATACAGTTCAGTAGCACAGCAACATCGGTGTCTGTGGCTCTTCAGCAATGATTCTTCTCAAGTACAGCAAGAATTTGGTATGAACCAAATCCCTCAACATGGGGGGGGGAAAAGTAATCCACAACACAAACTGGCTGAGGGGGAATCATCAGAACATCTAGAGAGGCAAGGGACACACCAAGCAAGTCAAGCAAGCCATCGTTCTCAATCTCAGGCTGCAGCAGCACCGCTCAAACAGGTCTCTCGTACTCTCAGGCTCCGAGGCTGACAGCAGTCCTCCTTCTGCAGTGTTTAAGCATTTCAACACTTGTCTCCCTTTTTGGAGATCAACAGATGTGACAGAAAAGACCTTACAGAAAAAAAAAAAAAAAAAAAAAAAAAAAAAGAAAAAAGACAACTCGCAACTTCCGTGCATGGAACGGATTAAGTCTTGGAACAAAAAATAAAAAAAACCCAAAACTCAAAGGGAGACCATGTACAGTAGGGTAAACCAGCATATACTTAAAACATTTCCAAGAGTCAGACGATCACAATGGCTACATAAGGATATTTGCTGTATTAATTTGCAATACCTGAAAAAAGCCCTGCTGAGTTTGCGCTGTATTTACACATTGACTGGCTTCTTCCTTGCAAGCAAGTAGTGGCATCCCTTCCCACCTCGGTACTTCCCTCCCCCCAGTCCTTCCCCTGGGCTTAAGCTACTCATAGTCAGAACAAGAACATTCAGTCTAAGAAAAATTTCTTAGAGTAATATAATTTCTTAAAGAAGATAGCATATTTACACACATCTAACACAGGAAAATACTCTATTTTATACTAAATTTCTGTTTCAAATAAACTACAATACTGCATCTCAGCTTTCTGCAGCTTTAGAGGACAGTCCCCATCGGGCACAAGCAGGGCTTCCCACTCCCGCTTCAACTGGCAGCTTTGCCTTACAGTGGTGCACTACCATCGCGTTCAAGTCCTGACAGGTCTCCAATTGTGGTTTGCTTGCTTGGGAAAGGAATAATGAAGTTCTCAGCAAAGCCATGCTAAACATCCACTCCTTTAATGAGCGATCCTTCTAGGATGATGTTGAAATCTTGCAACGTCTGTAGGACTCGGATAAGGGAGTTGACAGTCATGCGGTCCCGTAGGAGAGCGTTCTCCTCATACATCCTTGTAATGGGCGGGCACTCTGCCAGCAACGGGATCCACTGAGGGAGCAAGTGGTCCCTGCAAAGGGGATGGAAGGAATTATTTTAGCACCAGGTACAACAGACCTCAAACTGAAATTCTTCTCCAAGAACACAGCCCAACACACGCAGTCTCTTTTTGCGGGCGATGCATGTTGTCTGCACATAAAAAGTTTCCTGTGCAATCATAACCCTTGATTTTGTTGGTAAAATACAGGTAACTGAACATACTGTAGGAAGATGGAAGGATTCCAGCAGAATTGGATGATTAACTTTGGAAGAATTCAGCAACATTTTCAGATCAGAAACAGGGAAAGTAAAAAAACTCAGGAAAAACCAACAGACTGTTTTCCAACTGGTTTTCCATGTATCCAGACAGACAAGACAAAAAATGGTACTTATTTCTAGACATACCAACTTCCACCCTCCAAAATACAACTAACCCCCCCATCTGCCCAAGAGCAAGACAGAAAGCATCCCATTAGGAAAGAAAGATTCATCTAGAACAGTTTTGTCAAAATCATAACAGACATCCATTTTCATAGGCAAAGTCATTCAATGAGGATTTAGAAATGCACCAGCTCTTGCAAAGGAACTCTGCATTCCCAAAGCCAGCACTTCATCAAAAATACAATTTCAAGACAGATTTCATACATGTGACTGTCAAGCTAACAGTTATAAAAGAGCTCAAAACATTTTTAGCAGTTTAGACACTAGCCACGTATCATAACTGCTTCTTTGCTCCAATTTTTCATGTGTTATTAAAGCTGCCTGAAATAGGTACTGGAGAACAGATAGGAATGAGATATCTTAAAATGGAAAACTAAAGGTAGTAACAACGGTGTAAAGATAGTCGTCTAGTCGAATGCAAGAGGACACATATAACGAAGAGCAGTTAAGTACCTTGTCCCCAGGCAAACCAGAATTTGGAATTTGCCGTCCTTTCCGATGTTCCTTGGAGCTGTATTGATGGCATTCACATAATGACAGAAGGTTTTGCACGAAGATCTCTGAAGCAAAAGGGCCTCCTCATTGTCTCCAATCTGGTCACTGGTTTCAAAATAAGCAACAGCTTTCTCTGTGGTGGGGAGAAAATCAGAACCCAGTGAGCGGAAGTACTTTATTGTGACATAGAATTACACAAGGGAATCCTTAAAAAAAGAACCTGCTGAGAGCTATTGCGCAGTTTATATATAGATTCCTCGCTCTGAAGACCACAGGTAGGTGGTGATCCCCACCTTTGCTACGTAGCAGCGGTCAGCAGACTGGCTGATTTCTAATACAGTTAGGAAACACCAAGGAGCTGCACCAGAGCGCCTATCGCTGGTTTCATTGCAAGTGATACCATCAAGCTTCGATTTTTCACCTTTTCTGAGTAAGCACTTACCCCCAGGCCAAGTATCTCAACTTGCGAGCATGTTTTAAGGGAATAGGTACATCTTAAATTACCGCAACATAGGCCTACAGATAAGCATCACCAAAAGACCAGTGCAGCGATTAGGGAAGTTTTCATAAACAAGTAGAAATCTAAACCTTTCACTCCCTGCCCTTTCCCAACTCTCCCCCTAACATCGACTGCTACCCTACCCCAACCTCCAGCCTACCTTCTTTCTGGGTAGAAAAGCAGCTGTCTGAACAGTCATCTATGAATAAATGACTAGAATTTGACGTGCTCTTAAATTTCTGCACAGACTCACACTCATCCCTTATATAGAGTTTAGTGTTTCTCGTCTTCCATCTTGTTTCTCACTGACTTTAAGCAACCTGGAGCAGGTGCAAGGCAGGAACGAACGGCACACTAGCTGACAAGAATCCGAGGTCTGTGCGTGAGTAGCCATTTTGCCCTGGTCTTTCTTCTCCTTCTGCCTCCAAATCACATACCAGCTTACCTATGAAATCCCAGAGGAAGACATTCTTATGAAAAATGCGAGCTGATTTGAATCCATGGTGGAAGACCTGCTCCAGTGCTGCGACCAGACCGTTTTCTCCACACAACAGAATGGTAAGGCTCCCTCTCTGTGGGAAAGGGTGAGTCTGTCAGTACAACCTGCCTTGTTTGTATGCCAGAAGCCTCAAATCTAAAGGTTAACAGTCTCTACTAGTACTTCAGTTCCATTTCTGTTTATGAAAATATTTACATGCATTGTAGATACCAGGCAAGTAATGAAAAGTAGGAAGTACCTCTTTCTCTGGCTTGTGAAAGTGTTTCACAATATTGTTCACAGCTTCCCCGATTCCCTCTTGGATCTGTCCCGCATTAGGCTCTGTGAAATGATGGAAAGCATACTAACTGAAGATACCAACTTTAAAACATTCATCAAATTCTCATGATGAAATAGCTTGAACTGCAGGAATTATTCTGTATCTTTAACAGAGTTCAGGCAATCATTTGTCTTGGGTAAATCTGAGCTTTAATCACAAGCAACTGATGAGCAACCCTGGAACAGTCAAACAAATCGTCCTACTTAAAAATGCACAATCCAAGAATCTGCCTTGATAAATGTTTTGAGTTAATCACATCTTGCTCAACATAGAGTACGGCAAACCTCACAGGAAGATACATGGGCTGAAAGGTTGTAGCCCAGTCATTTGACTGAATTCTATGTGACAGAGGCCAGAAAACCCAGCACTCATTAATTCCTGACTTGAACCTACAATGAGCCAAAACAAGTATCTATTTCAGGCACATGTCTAGTCATTGTACCACTGTGGGGGGCCACAGGCAGACAATATTCCTTATTTATGGTTCCAAGAGTAAGTTATCTTCTGTGTTAGAACGTATGCCACGTTTCTGCTCTGAATCTGATTAGCTGTATGCCTCTGCTACTGAATCACGCTGTGCCTCCACCTGCCTCCATCTCATCTTCCTATACAGGTACCTGCAGAAAATCATCTAGTCCCTCATTCACCTTCTGATTAAAACAGAATGAACTATTCACACTTATTTTTAAGCAGATGTTTTCCACACTTCAATCATTTTCACGGTTCTTCTATGAGTCCTTTCAAATTTTTCCAAACATATGTAGGTTGCTATTAGCTTGTCCTACAATTGTTAATTTTGGAGGCATGGAGCGATTCAGTATCATTTTAGTACATAACGACCTCCACAGCCTTTGGCAGGTCTAACACAGAGCCTCATGTAGCTCACAAGAGAAATGAATTATTGGGCCTCAGTGCTCTCAGACCTAAGGAAGTGCTCTGCAAGTAGCTCTGGTGCCCACTCCTCCAGCTTATATAGACTCACATGTGTGAAGAGCTGCAGTGGTCCCGTGGTGGTTTTTAAAAGCTGCATTACTCTTGGAGGCTAATCTTCCCTTGCTTGACATTTCAGCAGTCATGTCCTCCAATTTTACAGGAGCCAGACAGATTTATGAACAGGATCTACAGGATCTACACTGTGCTCATCTGTATGCTTTAGCGGACAATGCCTCACGTGGCCCTCACGGTCCCATGCCTGGTTGTAGCCAGGTGCAGTTACTCATAAAAGCTAATTTTAGGGACATGAAGTTGATGCCACCTAGGGTCCCTCTGGAGATGAGCTCCTGCAGAAGGCAGTTTGCAGCATCCACATCAGGCTCTGAACTGCCCTTCAGGGAGGACTGTCTTCCCACTGACGGCAAAGTGAGCCGGGAAGCTGAGCAGCACCAATTACTGCAAATCCTGCTGCCTCCTCCTCCCTCATCTCATATCTCCACGCTCCAAGAAAAGAGATTATTATCTCTCAAGTGTCAAACGGGGACATCGAGAGAGGCAACATGTACAGTCACAGAGCAAGCTGCAGACACGCAAACCAGGGCAGGAAAAACTCATCAGCTCGCAGCTGTTCCTCTGCACCAAGCCTTGCTTCAGTAGGAGCTCGCCTGTTCACAGGAGCTTTATTTCTCAGCGGTTGCCGCCCCCTTCTCTAGGGCCCTGGGGAGAAAGGAAAGGACTTACTGGTGTTCTTCCCCGTGAGGGAAGTGATGCTCAGTCGTCGAGCCGTGGTAGGAGATTTCTGCTGGGGTGGGGTACGGCACTGCTTCGCCAGCTCTTCGTCAGAGGTGGAGGACACCAGCTCTCCAATGAGTATTCGCTCCAAACTGCCATCGTCAACGCCCTTTCCCAGCCATCGCCCGCAGGGAAACCTGCCACGCAGCCAGGACAAGCACGGGTCAGCCACACAGGTAGTCCAGATCGATCTCAAAGTTAGAGGGACAGCTAGCGCCCACAAACACTGCTAACGGGCAGGGAATACTCTGTAGCCAGAAACTCTTCACAAACCAGAACTCAGCAGGCAGCATTCCCTGCATCACAACTGATAGGACCAAACTAGGAAACTCCATTCACCTCTTTCCTTAGGAAAAGGGAAATATACAAAGCTTGCATGAAAGCCCGGGGCAACAGAAAGTGTTATACACATATTTCATGGGACACATCTTGAATTCCGTTGGGTTATTTTTAACTTGCAACCATAACTGATACTCAGCCTTTACAAATATTGTGATAATTAACAATTAAAATCCCCACACAGAGTTCCCACCCAGCTGAGGCTGTGATGTCTCCTCATACTCAAACCTCACCTCACATTTTATTGCTGTACTTTTTGACCTCATCCACAGTCCTAATGAAATCCACGCGCATGTCCATACCCCCAGTGCTTGTACCCCATTTTCTCCTACTTCCCCTCATACACTGTGTGCCAACCCTGAGCTCTGGAGCTCACCTCTCTGAATTATAGTTTTCCAAGCCCACATTTAGGAAAAAAATTAAGTCTGCTTAGCCAGATGTTTTGTAAAACCAATGATGAGTAAGGAGACCGTTTCAACAGAAGAGGTATGTGCTCAATAGAAAATTAAGAAATCATCAAAACCTTGTATTTTCTTGTAATCTGAGTTTCTGTACATTTGTTATAGTACTTAGACATCTGAATATTTTTAAAAGAAAAAGAAACCAAAGATTTGCCCTAAACTATCATTCCAGCCCTTGGGGGTTTAAAGAGTTCATTTGTGCACAATTTTACCAGACTACTTTAAAGCAAGAGATTTAATTATTAGACACAAACATATGAATCACTTCAAAAGTATCCATATGGTATGCCCTGTCTCAAAGAGATGCAAAGAAAGTCCTACATTTAAGTCTCATTTAATATTTATCAGATTATTTGATTTCAACTAGGGCTTCTGAAGTGAGAGAACCGGGGGTGGGGGAGACCAACCCAACCCTATCGGGTACCCAAATCAGCCCACAGTGCTCCATCAACCGAGGAGAAGATGAGTGCCTTCTTGCTTCCTCTAGATAGATTTAGCAAGTAAGAATTTCAGACAAAGAAAATTAAAACTTGTTGCTTACTTGTACGTGTGTCCTGTTATTTCATTTCTGACCATGACACAATCAACCAGCCACTTGGCTAGCAGCCCTGAGTTGTCATGACCAATCTGAACGGTCGTCAGCTTCCCCAAATTCTGGCACTGGAACGAATAACAGTTTTTACTTAATTTAAAAAACAACAAACAACACCCCTCACCACCACCACATGCATACATATGGTCTCAAATGTATGTTTTTATGCAGTTTCCTTTGATTTATACAGCAAGTATTTTCAACCAAACATGCAGAGCGTTTTGAAAAGCAGAATAATTTTTTTAAGACAGGAGAAAAGAGATAAAACTATTGAAAGCTTGTGAAGAGGTTGCATTCTTTGTTGTGAGCACTCACTCCGAATATTTCTGAGAAATATTAATTACAAATTTCTGAGCTAAGGTGATAAAAAGGTGTGCTTTCGTAGAAGAAACAGATCTTCAGCACACACAGCTTTTCAAAAATGCATTTTGAGCATCCTGACCTGCAGTGGACACACTCTACGCTATGAAGCAGTTCCTAGACCCTTTATTCTTTTCAAAGATCCATTTGCTTATTGTTGGGCAAGGCAAAAATCACTATCATGAGACTCTTAGCATCACAAAGAGACAGAATAAGGGAAACAAGGGACTGTGAATTCCAGTGCAATATGTAATTGTAGGTGGGGCTGGCAGCAACAACTATTAACGTCACCTAAATACTTCCCTTGCAAGACCTTGGGTTTCATTGCTTCTAATACTGCCAAACAAGCAGCTTGGGCTGATGTCTTCCACAGTGGATGGCTGCCCAAGTTGATATTTTAGGAAAGCTTCAGCCAAAGGAGTATTCCAGAACAGTGTTAGTATGGTCCTTAGAAATGTCTAAATATGTTATTTCGCTTGTTAGAAGCCTGCAGATCTTTTCCACAAAATACTAACATCTGAAGGAGAGGCAGCCATTGTATCGTGAAAATATCCTCTGTCAAATTCTACCTTTATTTGGCAAGAGGCTTTTGCCTTTTTTTTACTATTCCTGTTAATCAGTCTCCAGATGCTCAATGGATGCAACTGCAATTTTAGTAGCAGATTTTCCTATGAAATGACTCCTTCCTGGATATGGTACAGCCTGGAGCTACAGGAGCCTAACGGGGCTTTCCCTGCCGTTCCCACTACCAGCTGCTTTGAGGTGGCACCAAGCCAACCTGTGACTGATGGGTGGGAAAGCAGAGGGGAACGCCGGGTAGTCAAACGCAAAGAGAGAAAACCACAGCGAGCACGGAGAAAAGAGCCCGATGGGGATGGCGGCTCTACGGTTTGCCCGGGGTAGCACATAAAAGCCAGGAAGCTGAAGAGCTCGCAGGTTTTACTGGCTAGTTGGAAGGAAAGCAAGCAATGTCGGACAAGGAGCTGGAGCAGGAACTGGCCAGAGGTAGAAAGGGACCTGACCTGGGTGGTGGTAAGTGGGAAGACAGATTAAAAGAAGAGAAAAGAAACCTGGAAGGCAAATAAGGAGTCAGGAAACAAATCCTGAAAGGGAAAATAAGGCAAAGAGATGTGGAAGGGAATGAGACGTGGAAATAGACTGGCCAGGTGAGAAGAGGATCCCTGGGCTGGGACAGGGACAGCAATGAAACCTGTGAGTAAAAGAGGTATGTGCTCACAAGAAACTTGCATCTAGCACAGGAGGGGCAGGCAGCATTATTTTCCTGTACATATTTGAATATACAGCAACCTTGAAAACCTCACGGAATCTGAAATGCTGTGATCTTAAGACAATAAACCTTCACTAAATTAGTGTGCGTTTGGAAGCATGTTTCAAACTGAAAAGTAAAACGTAAAGAGCATGTACTCACCTCAAACGTCATCTCTAGGTGGTTTTTAGGAATCTGCATTACGCCTGTATCTCCTAGTTCTCCCGACACACATATCCACGGGTTTGATGTGGTTATTGCATTGCTTAGTTTCTTGATGGGAATTATCACGGACCTATACGGGATCACTAAGAACAAGGGGGAGAAAAAATAAGTTAGTCTTGGGGTTCCCCCCCCCCTCCCCCCCGGACCCCTTTCCCCTCAGAGCAAACACAGTTTCTGGAGTAAAACGCGCCTCTCCCTTGAAAGGCAAGTTCTTGCCCCATGTCCCAAGAGCCTAACGAGGAGACATCCCCCTCCTCCTCCTCCTCCTCCTCCGTCCTCCCCGTCGAGGGCGAGACCAAACCTCGCTGCGGCGGCGGGGACTCCCCTCTCACGGAGGGTCGCCGCAGCGCTCCCGGCCCCACGCCGGCCCCACACCAGCCCAGCTTTGGGGGAAGCGGGGCGGGGGGGGGGGGGGCCACTGCCGCCTTCTGCAGCCGCCCCCGCGGCAGGCAGCGGCGCCGCACGGTGGAGCTGCAGCCCCGCGGCAGGACCGGAGCCGGGACGGCGCAAGAACGGGCCCGGAGCCGGCCCAGGGAAGGGATAACTAAAGCCGGTCTGCGGCAAGGGAACGGCCGCCCCCGGTGGGATGAATGAAGGGGTTAAAGCGGGGGAAGAGGGAAGGTTAACGGGGGAGAAGGGAATGTCGGAGATGCTGGAGCTTCAAAGTCTCGAGCCGGATGTGTCTCTGTGGACACCTCCTCATTTAAAAAAAAAAAAAATAATTATTACCCTTATTACCATCATTACTATTTGCTTTTAAATCTGCACCATCCATACCCGCTTAAGACACGAAGGACTGCCACCCGCCCCGGTCTGGATTTGACTGAGGTACTGCACCCTGGCACCGCAACGCTCTCTCCTTGCGTTTCACAAGCCGCCTTTTCGACTGGGTGAGCTAAGCCCGCGTTTTTACTTTTTGCGTGCCATACAATGATATCGCACTTAAACACTCTCCAATTCCAAGGGCTTGTCCTACATGGGAAAGCTGCCAAGCTGGATGCCCCGCAGAAACAAGGTAATCAAGGATGAATAAATCTCTTTGTGCTGCGCTAGTTCTGAGGGGATTTATTGCTTTAAGAGGAGAAAAAGTAGAACGAGCGCCTGTTTTGACAACCACATAAAACTTGCTTCACTTCACTCTGAGCACGCAGGGAAATGAAAATTAAGGGCTGCCAAGGTGAATCCAAATAATTAGGTTATCTCATGGGGTCCTGCCTTCTCCGCATTGCCCAGTGCTGGAGAGACAAAGATTCATTTTCAGATTTCGATCCAACCTCTGCTCTCCTTCTTACAAGAGAGGAATGGAGAGGAAATCTTTTTGGCATTTAAGGAGAAACAAAAAGAAATTTAAAATATACAGCAGAGCAGTGCCTTGTATTTCAACCTCTAAGATTTCCGTCTCCTTTCTCAGTCTGTGAAGAGCAGGCAGTTCAGGACGCACAATTAGCAAAGGCCAGAAAGCAGCATTAGGATGCAGAGGACTTGTCTGGGAAGGAAGATGAAAGAGACTACTCAACTCAGTGAGGAAAATCAAGTGCTACAGCGGCACTCTGCTGATTACTCTCCTTTGTGCACTGCTTTTATCCAGAGCGCTCCCACACAACCTTGGCTCTCCAGCTGGTTTCCCAGAGCAACACCCAGCACCCATGAGCCAAGGCAGCAACAACCAAGGTTTCCAGATAAGGGCTCAGCTACTCAAGCACCAGCAACAGCAACATCGTGTCTTACAAATCATGACAGCAACTAATTTCTATTCAGGGGGAAAAAAAAATTGACTGTCCAACTCACTGATTGTGGTGAAGACGCTTGTGAAGCAGAAGTAATCCACAGCGTTGAGCGAGAGTAGGTGATACAGAAATTGTTCCCGTTCTTCTTCACAGCGCAGGAAAGCATAACGCTTGTAAAGTTTCCTGGTAGAAACAAACACATTGCTTTTTTGTTCAAAAAGCACCGTGTGTCTTAAAAGGTGTTTGAAACTCCAAACACCAAATGAAGAGTTGGTCTTCATGGGAGGTATGAAAAGTGAGATTCCCCAGCTAACACAAGCTGCTAGAAACCCATCAGGGGCATTTACCCCCTATGCTACACGTATGTTTTACAGACCACTCTTGGCTCCATGCTACCATAGCAAGGCTACAATGTTCATCTCATTAAAGGATCAGATTTGGTTTTGCTGCAAAGCACAGATATAAACTAACACTGCTCACATCAGCAGACCCAAACCAACATACAACCACCTCATTTCTTCCCCCTATCTTCCCACCTATTCCACCACGGAATAGCCTTGTCTAATAACCTGATCTTCCTTCCGCTCCATACTGTGACAGAGAAAACTAAGCAGAAGGCGCCAAAGCATGGAAGGCACCAAGCAGCAGCAGGGGTCTTCCTGCCACTCTCTCAGTTCAGTGAGCCCAGCACATACCACTGGTTGCCCAAAGGAGGACAAATGCACACCAGGAGTTAACCTGGACCCGCTCGGAGAAAGCAAAGGCTTCTGACACTGCCCACAGTCTGATGGCAACAGACTCCCAAAAAGCTGCTAAGGTAAATAGATATAGATGACACTTCAGGAAAAGACAGGTCTGCCATCACGCCTTTAGCTGATGACCCAAGAGGTGAGTGTCTCCAGCTACTCCTCTTTCTTCCCATTAGCAGATTTGAGCATTTGGTAGCTTCTGGTGTAATCAGGCGTGCAATGTCACGGGGCCAGTTCTGCTAAGAACTGCATGCAGTAAGGTTTGGGGTTTTTTTTGCTAAACACATTGCTTTGAGAAAATGAAGTCAGGGAACACCTACGCAGGCAGATCCTCAAGTGCCTGTGCTTGCAAAGGAGGCAAAGCTGGGTGAGCTGATAAGTGGCCGGGAGGACTGGCCTCTAACCCAGCTCCTTGGCAGTCGGGATGGGGGCCTGCGTTTCACTTGAGTCAACGGATTGCAGGGCTGCTGTGAGAAAAGGGGCATTCCTGCCCCTGCCGCTTCATTTGCACAAGATCTAGTGACTGTAGGACCACAAAGTGGCTTGGATCAACGCACTGATCTGACCAAAACCTAATGCCTCCTTCCTGAAAAACTGTGATTTGTTTTTCCAGGCAGATGAGGAGACTCCTGCCCTGCTGGGTGGGCAGTACCTCCTCCCCCAGCTACCCTCTGCCCTTCAATCACTTCTAGCTGGAAACCACAGCACCCAAACAGGGCACCTGGCTGCGCCCAGAGCCCTCAGAGCACCTGGACACACCACTGAGGAAGATGTGCAAGTGAAGCTCCGAGAAGAAGAGACAGCTTACTTGGCAAGTGCCTGGTTGGAAAGCAGCTGCTTCAGGTGCTGAGACAAAAGCTTCTTCTCCAGAGAAAGCCTTATCCAGGCTCGGGCTCGCCCCACATCCGTCTTTATCTCGCTCATGTTCTGAACATGCCTGAAATGAGTGGGGGAAAAAAAAAAATAGTAACAGATGAATCATAAAAATCTTAACATTCTTCAAATGGCAACATCCAGTGTGATGCAGTGGCTGAATCAGAAAATGTCTCTTGACATCACTTCTAGAGAAAGGAGACCCCCAGCGTGGCCCTGCAGAGCCCTGCACTGCGGCACTGAGACCCCCGGCAGCCCCGGGCTGACCCAGGGACATGGGGCAGCCCATCCCGGGCACGGCAGGTTGCAGCCCGGACGCGCTACAGCCTGTATCAGCTGCTCTGTGTCCTGGCATTTGCTTGGCCGAGGCGAGCGGGGGTAGATCTGTTCATCCCTGCGTTGCCCGAGGTAGATGTCCTCATGGACAGCTGCTAACACTTAAAAAAAGCAGCCACCCTTGTGAGACCCAGTTACAACACAGCGGCTCCCTCAAGCTGCTCACATGAATGGGTATGTCTGTGAGGGCAGAGGACAAATACACATCTTCAGAGCTTCTCCAAACCACAATCTACTCTGAAGGCACTAACAAACCTCTCAATGGCAGCAGCAACTGGGAATCTGAGAAAAGGAGGATGGTTGGGGAAAAACAGTGACAGGCAGTCACAAGCAGAATCACATTTTCAGGGATACGAGGCCCTTGTGTAAGTGATAATCTGAACAGCCCTCCACCACATGCTTGGTCTGTAGGAAAGAAGAACTGCTCCATAGGGGCTTTCTTCTATGGTTTTGCTCTTCTTTTTTAAAACTTCCCATATTTCAGAGTTTGGAGTATGCCAGAAACTCTAGTTTTAGAGCACAGGGAGCTTTAGAAGAGGAAGAGAACTGCCATGGCAGGGTGAAGCTGCTTCCAAAAACCCCCTCACTTGCTTAAATAAACAGCAAGAAGAATGAGTAACAGTTTCCCGCAGGGGAAAGAAAAAGTTGCACTTTCTTAATTTTCATGCAGTTTGCATGTTAAGTGCACAGGCAATTCAGGCCTCCAAACCTCCGTGGCAGGCTCCAAGTAGCATCAGCTGAGCCTGAACTGATCTCTGTCGCGATTCACTTTCCAACTCCTGCGTGTTCCTTGAAGGCCCTCCCTGCATTGCTGAGTGTTCGGGAATGTGGCAATATTTACTCCAAAGAAAATCCAACAAAGTCATGCTGTGACTGATGCTTTTTATGGTGACTAGTATAGTCTCACTGTCTCGTGCTTTCCCCCATCTGTTATACCCAAGCCTGTGCTTTGCGTTATATTTAGACCCTGCATTATTTGAGGAAAAATACTCTCTTGTTTATAGAGCTTCCAAATTAACAGGACTAGGACCGGAAGGGCAAATTTGCAAAGTACAACTTAGTGCTGTCCAGAAATACATGTTTGCTCTGAGCAAGTGAGGTGGATACCAGACATAGCTCATGGTTCTCCACCAGACTAACCTATCCGAAATCTCAAAATACAGATCTACCTTTGCCACCCAAGCTGAGTGGTCTGTATCACACGGCTCTGGGCTGTATGTACATATCTGAAACACCATCAGGAAGAAACAATCAATAGGAGTAATGGTAGCTTGCCAGTGGCAAAACCTAGGTTACTGAAAACCCCTTTAAAAGAAAAAAAAATATTTTTTTTTTAAGAAACTTTCCTGCTGTTTCCTAAAATGACACATGGATAGTTCTCTGATGGACCAGGTGAGAAGTACTAACTCACAGTGAGCTGTAAAACAAACCCAGGAGGGCACATTACACAGAATCACAGAATGGTTTAGGTTGGAAGGGCCCTTAAAGATCACCTAGTTCCAACCCCCCTGCCATGGGCAGGGACACCTCCCACTAGACCAGGCTGCTCAAAGCCCCATCCAGCCTGGCCTTGAACACTTCCAGGGATGGGGCATCCACAACTCTCCGCGTAACCTGTTCCAGTGCCTTACCACCCTCAGTGAAAAATTTCTTCCTAATATCCAACCTAAATCTACCCTCCTTCAGTTTGAAACCATTACACTCACGTACAAGTCCTTGCCCAGCTCAGCAGCCTCCCTCCACCAGCAGCGATGCCTACCAGCTGAAACACCGCCCAGAGCCTTGCTCCTGGCACTGGAAAGCTCTTCCTGGCTCGGAGCGTGGAAGGCGGTGTTAGACCTTTCAGCCCACACAGCTGGGCACGTGATATGGAGTCCTTGAAAAACAGGAGGTGCACTACACTCAACTACATCTGTTGAGACACTCTCCTCAGACGTTTCAAGTCTTTTGAGAAGGGAAGATCAAAGCACAGGCTATCATCTTCCTCCCTCCCCTTCCCCCCTGAGTGCTCGGCTGGAATTACATCTAATATGAAACACTGAGCGGAATACGTTATTTTACTGTGAGAAGATTCAAATATGGATGGACTCAATCTTACTCCATGCGTGCTCTGTACCTCTTCGTTACCTGTTTCTGGTTCAGACCGGATTGGCATTAATTGTGCATTTGGGAAAAATAAGGATCTGCAACCATGCAGCTTGCCAGAAACATTAAAAAGATTCAGTAATCAGTCTTGTTGTCAGCAAAAGTAGAGTGTAACAGAACAGAGCATTCAGGAACCCAAATTTATTCACTCTCAGTTGTGACAGTCAGAACAGCTCTATTTTTATCAGTGACCTAAGTGTATGCACGGTATGCTCACCACCGCACAGCAAACTCTTCCTGTCAGGGCACTGAACGGCAATTTCAATGCATCTCCCTAGGTTGGGACTTGCTTTTAATCCCATTAGTAATAAAGAAAAATCTATTTTCCCTGTCAAATGTAAGCCTGGGGTAGGACGAGACACATCCTCTGCAAGTAGCCGTGCTGACAGAAGAGGTTACAGCTGCTCAGTATCGCCGTGCCCCCGAGGATGGCGACTGCTCCCGATCCCAGCGCAGTCAGAAACGAGCCGTACTAGCTCGTCCCGTGTAGGCAGCAGGTCTTTGCTAACCCAGCTTCTTTTTGACTGCAGCAGGTGAAGCATCACTGCCGTGGGGCAGGGCATGGTGCCCGGGGCTCGCGTCCTCGGCTGCAAGCTCCCTGCGGGAGGGGAGGCACGACACGGGCATGAAAGCAAGCGCTGGTGGCAAGGAAGAGCTTGCCCAAAGGGGAAGGACCCAAAACTTGAACCCAGCTGGACCAAAGGTCTCAGGGAGCTGCCTTGGCGCTGACTGGTCCGGCTGGATGCACAGCGATGTGCCCGAGGGGTGAGGCCATGCAGGAGGCAGCCTGCGGCAGGGGTCTGCTGGAGAGCAGGAAGAAGGGTGGGAGCGATGCTGCAGATCCTCGCCCGGGGAAAAGGCTGAAGGTCAAATCCCAAACACGCTTGTGCAGAGACTCTCCGTGCAGAGAACCGAAACAAAACACGTTGAGCATCTTCCTTACCACATCTAAAATGCCCGGCTTTGCGCGGGAGGCAGAGGACACACCACGTTACCTGTAGCACAGGCTCATGGCAGGTTCAGAGCGTGACTGTGATTCAGCCCTGCTTTTTAAGTAAGTTGTTTACATAACCTTGCATGAGCCATCAAAAACAAGCTGTGCTTAAGGCAATGCTTAATCCTCTAGCCATTAGTTCAGTTAGCAGTGCAACCCCAGCAATTTAACCACTACCCATCCTTCTAACTTCAGCATAAATCTGTGTGTGCAAACAAATATTAAGCAGCATTCCTTCCAAGCAGGAGAAAGTATGCCACGAGATTAGGAATGAAAAATTCACCTCACCATCTGCCCAGCATTTTCTATGACCAGGCATGTTTTGTGGACAACCACGAATACCCGAGATACTACAAAAGGTAGTGTTCTGCTTCTGCACTTTTTTCCTCTGAAAAGCAGCAGAAACGCTCATGTGGTTCAAGCAAGAGAGCTCAGATCCGTGCTGGGCTTTCATTACTCAAGTGGAAGGACGTGGAAGACGAAACGCATGCATGCAGGGGCGAGCGCACACGGCCGCCTCCGTCAGCAATCCCCTCCCGGCATGCCACTTTCCGCTCCAGATCCTCCTTCATCCTTTCCTCAGGCTGACCCTCTACATGCCCGTCAGCCTCACAGGGCTGAATTAAGTAAATAGCTGCCATGTCCCATGAGAGGGTTGCTAAAATGACAGACACATGTTTCAAAATGACCTCTTGGCATTATATTCCTAATTGCACTGTACACATTCTCCCTCCCTCTTTCACATGTTGTTTTAGCCTTATGTGGCATGTTGTAGTCTTTGAGATCAGAGCACAAGACTCAAACTACACAGCATCAAACAAAAAGGTCACACGCTGCAGGTGGGAAGTACAGTCATTTTCTTTCAGAAAAGCGTGACTAATCTGTGTGATCTCACATTGAAAAAAAAAT
Organism: Alca torda; assembly: GCA_008658365.1. Taxonomy (NCBI): domain Eukaryota; kingdom Metazoa; phylum Chordata; class Aves; order Charadriiformes; family Alcidae; genus Alca; species Alca torda. Next base: position 65,921,877 of record CM018076.1, on the reverse strand, counting down.
ACCTGTAATAACACACACGGCAAAAATCACATCACTGTAATTACAGTTAGTTCACAAGAACATGATTAATCTTGTTTTTACCATAAAAATTTTTTCCACATTTTTACATGGAAGAAGGACATGAGAAACAATACTCATGTTGCCTCACGCATTAAATTGCCAGCAATTGCTAGCAGCTCTCTACAGATGAGCATTATTGCATCACTCCTCCCCGCTTTTGGTGGCACTTCTACCCCAATGCGATGCTTTGCCATGGCAAGCAAAGCGTCAAAAAGAGTGGCCGGACCTGGCAGTGGCTTGATCAAGGAGATACCCTGAAGAATAACTGCCTGGTGTTGTCACATCAGCACATCTTCATCCACCCCTCCTTATTCTCTAATCCCTCCGCTTCCCAACCAACACTACTTAAAAAGCTCTCCAGAGCCCGGCTGTGGTCTCCTACAGAGCACCTGCCCTTACTTCACATCCCAACTTTAAACTCACCCAAATTCCAAGTTTCATTACATTTCTAAATTTGTACGTTTATTACTATTTGACATAAAATGCTAATTGAAAAGAAAGAACATTGCTCAGGCATTGCGAGCAGGTTTTTATGTCCCTTTGCTTTGTTTATCAACTGTGCTTGCTTGGTCAGTGTTTTAAAACAAAGAAACAAATTCCAAGTACCAAGGAATTCAACATATCCCCTGTTATTTGTAGAAATTGGCTTGGAAGAACCCCCCCTGGGAAAACAAAACCCCCAGTAAAACTTGTGTTTTTCATTGTCTTTTAGCTAAAATAAATCAAGTAAACACTCAAAAAGGTTTTGCATAATAAAAAGGCAACACACTGTAGATTTCAATGTGGGCTAAGGAGAAGGTTTAATTGTCCTAGCCTTTGTAAACCCAAAGCCAGTGAGGATCTTTACCTTATGCTACACAATTAAAACCACAATTAATGCTTTAGAAAACTGCATACCTCATATCTTGTATCAAGGAAACCCTCAGAGTAGGCAGAGTAATTCCTGTATCAGACTTTCGTCTTTCTGTTCCAACAGCAACTACAATGGAGAAAATACATGAAGTTAATAGAAAATTACAGTATGGTCTGCAATGCATTTGCTTTACATACAGCTGAAAACAATCGTAAATGGCTGGTAACTGCAATGTTCCTGTGCATTATCATTAACCCTATCCTGGAAATGCAGAAGCAGACAGAATGAAAAATGCTTAATAAATTACCTATTCCTTCCTTAACCCAGCACTGAACTCGGACGTTTAACAGCTTCCTTTTTCGTACGTGAAATACATTAACATAAATCTGTAGGGTGATGAGTTTTATTAGCAATATGCTTTCATGGAAAGCTCACAACTGAGAAGGACGAGACAAAATTAAGCTACAGTAGCATATTCGATGCTAAGAATGCCACGCATTTCTGTACTCCACTACTCGTATCAAACTGCTTTGTGGTGACACATTTAACTCTCAGGAATTTGTGCCTGCCAGCCAGATTGCTTAGTGCATTACTCATTGAAGCTTATTACAAAGTCTTTTCATGAGCAAGACTAGTTTGTCCATAGATGTGTCCCTGAGGACTGTTCATACAAGTTCCCATCTGCAGGATTTGGAGGATTGGAGAGTCCTTGGACGATGATCCACTCAAGTTCAGAGACTTTTACTACAATACCCAGAAGCGGCTTGTGGGAAGGAAGATCTCAAGGTCATCAGAAAACCAACCTCTCTCACAACACGGAAGTAATTTAGTGATTGTAAAGGGCCAAGCCAAAGCACAAACTGAGATAGAGATTAATTACACAACTTCTGAACTCTCCCATTCGCCAGTATAAAGATTTATTGAACATGGAGTTATTCACATTGGGATTTGAGAGAAAGATTATGCTCATTGAAAGAAAAATGTCAGCTGTCTTAGCCACAGCTTCACACCTGCAGCTCCTTCAGAAATCACCGTATGTGGAAGCACTGCTTCTCACACCTCACTCAATGCTGGTTAAAAGGGAATGAAGGTAGAGAACAGCCATCAAGTGTTTTTCCAGACAGGGATAATAAGTATGTTCATTTGCCTCCAACTATGTCCACCTATTTTGTCCAGACATCAAGGCATCTTCATAATGATTATGAAAGGTCTCAAAATGTAAATGTGATATTAGCAAGCAAATACACTAAAAATCCTGCATGGGTTTCGTGTGGCTGCACTGTTCCTCCCAGGCCCAAGTTCATTCACTGTGGTGGCCCCTTCATGGAGTCAACCGCCAAGTACTCACCTGGGGACTCTGCACTATGCTCTTGCTTCTCTTCTCTCTCCTGGTACTGAAGTAAATGGGACCACAAAGCAGACTTCCCCTGAAAATTGAACACATAGTACATAGCTTTAAATAAATCAAACAAAAGGAAAAAAGTGAGTGAACACAGCAAAGTAAGGGGATTGCATTTCAGTGGGCCAGGTGTGCCATAGTGAGAATCAATCCTTCCCTCTTGGGCCATGAGACCTCAGGAAAAGGAGAGGACTATCCCACTGGTCTAAGAGTCACACCACCTGCCTTGGTTTCCTTGTCCTCTCCCCAAGTTTCCCTTCTGAAGGTTGAAAGAGAAGAAACCAAACACCTATTTGACAACGGCATTGCAATTTCCAGAGATACTCCTCAAAAAAAACCCAACAAACAAACAAACCCACCCCTCAAAAAGATCCCCAAGACCTCACCAGACATGAACCAGGGACTCTGATCCCAAAGACCTCCCACTTAATGTTGGAATGACACTACTGAGTAGCCACTTAAAAGGTAGAGACGGCACTCAGTATTTGCTAGAGTAGTGTACGCACAAAGTTTCCAGTTTACCAACCTGCTTGACCTGCAGACCATGGCTCCAGATTCTTTCTAGCAGATCACAGAGGCTAGCAATCAACGTATTTTCCTCCAGACCTGTTATGTTGGCTTCTCCGTGTCCCAATTCGACTGCTTCATGGCCCATCTTCTCTACCAACATGCGTTTAGTCTTTAAAAAAAAAAATAAAAAAAAAAATCCCCAAAGGTTTCTAAGAATGTTATCCAACAAGGGACAGAACCTACAGCGGAGTTAAACATGCTTAATCTAGAGACCATCGCTAATGGCCTGACCAGAGAAACTTCAAATCACTTTACAGAGATTGTAAATTAAAACAATAATAAAAAAACCCAAACACTCAAAATAAAACAACTTGCATGATTACTCCATACTGGCCCATTCCTATTGTCTTATTCCTACACTGTTGAACTATTACCAACCGGTATAAAAAACAGAGTACACAGCTAGATATATTTTCAGTCTTACTCAGTATCTGTTTTTCTCCTTGTTGCAGCTATTAAAACTCAGGTAATCCGGTATACCACCAGCTGCAACAGACACAAAGAAATTGTTTTTCCGTGGCTTTTTTGTTTGTTGTCCAATTTAATGTTGGAAACTGCTGTACTTCATTTGCTCTGCATAAGCAACATGCACAACAGTCGCATGTGCCGAACGCTTCCTTTTTTGACCGAGTGTCTCAAGCCAGTTATGTTTAGGCTACATTTACATTTTGAATAGTTAAAGAAAATCCTCCCTCAGATGTCTGATCACTGATTCTCCTTCCTGTTCTTTTCACTTCTTTCACCAACTTTGACTGCATAAACAGGAGAGAGGTAATACGTTCCTTTCTTTCCTAGCAGTTGAAAAATATAACACTAAAGGGACATCCACCCTGCAATAGCCTGGTACACCAACGGCATTCCAGCTGTGAAGGGCTTTGAGGACACCATCTGCAGATGCTATTTGGGCTAAGTGTAAGCAAGGGGAGAGCGGGAAGGGGGAGGACCTACCTTCATGCGACATTCCTTCAGTAACCCTTCCACAAATTTCCAGTTGGTCTGCGCAATCACAGCCGGAGAGAGGTCTGAGAGTTTGGGCTGCCTTAAATTTTTTCCTAAACTCCTTGCCTCCTGCATGTACTTCTGAAAATAAACAGAATAAATTTTAGATATTGCAAGTCAGAGGGATTCTCCTCATCCTAATCCTAGGCAAGCAAATGCTGGTGAAAAGGAATGAGCTAGTGTTAATCTAGGAACAACATCATGATTTGTCTGATGCTTAGGTGTTGGGCCTGAGAAGTGGAATGCTTCCTTTTGACAAAAGGAAAAACAAGATATTTTCCTGTGTGGAACCGAAACAGTCAATGTTAGCTAGGGAACTGTGCTGTTAACCACTAGCACAAAGTTAGCCACACCAAGTGCATTAAAGTGCAATACCTTCATTCAGCAATAAAATCAAAATATCAAGTTTCCTTCCGTTGTTGTTTGGTTTTCACTTAAAAAAAAAAAATTAAAAATCTAAAAGCCATTTGTCTAATTTGTTGCAGGCTGTACATGAATGGAAAAAATCCTTTGAAAAGAAATCAGAGGAAAAAGAAATACACCTAGTGAAGGAGAAAGATTTCATCCATTACATTACTGGACAGTTTATGTGGGGCAAAAAAAAAATTCAGACTTGATTTTATTCTCAATTAACTTTTTAATTACGAGTGAAGCTCATTTTAAATGAAACTGACATTTAGGATACCAAACACCAAACCAATCAACAAAGTGTCATCTGCCCCCAACACCAGCGAGAGGGCTACGTGCTGAGCAAAGCTAAGAAGTTGGCCACATTCAGGTGTGCAAATATGAAGCCTATCCAAAGGCTGCCCAAACGTTATTCATAAAATTTTTGTTAAAAGAGGGAAATGATAGAACGTTGCCAAATAAAACAGTCTTGAAGCACAGCGCTCCTAGCCTGGTGTGGGAATGCTCCATTTCCATAGTGCATTTTTATCCCGTTAATGCTGCCTCTTTGCGGGATGGTCTGTGACAATGACCCATCTTCCCCCGAGAGGAGCAGACCACTCTCCTCCAGTGACTTAGTGCTGCCGGTGGCTGGGTTTTCTGGGGAACTGAGGGGACACTACGGCTGCTGCATTCTCAGAGCTTTCTACGTGGGGAGAAAATAATTTACTTAGCAAAAGCAAACACATTGAAGTTAATCAAAATAGCTTTGCTTTTTCTTTCTTTCTTTTTTTTTTTTTTTTTTTTTGGCAACAGGGGAGTACAGTTTTTCTGACACATTTGGATTTTTTCAAGACAAAATTCAGGTATGAACCACTTAACATCAGTCCCACAGGTCAGACAAGAAGGTCGCGTTCTGCCATGGAAAGTTGTGTTCAATAAAAGTGCTCAGCTAGGTAATTACGGTTTCAACGATACTATAAGGACATAAAAATAGTTGGAAAAACTACATGTGGGAATAAAAAAAAATAATAAAAAAATCACAGATGATGAAAGCGTGTTGTTCAGCAAGCAATCTCACAAGTGACTTCCATCTAACTCAGTGCAAAAATTAGCGAGGAAAACAGTGAAGAAGTAATACAGGGAATATATAATTAGGAAATCTAATATTTCCTTTTAGATGTAAAGTGATAAATAAAATGCAAAGTGTGGTTATAGTCTGAAGAGTACAGAACACGGATAACCTTACTTTATTCATTATATGTCTTATTATTATGCTAAAATAAAAACAAAAAAATTATTAACTCTTGTAAGTCTGAGAGAAGAATAAGGGTGGGATGGAACATCCAATTGATTGCACTTTGCCTGTTCATCAGCATCCACACACCAGCACCCTCGTCCACGCTGGCGTGTCAGAAAGCAATGCTTTCTGGATTTGACACCCTGTGCTGAACTGCCAGACGAGCAACATGGGAAAAAAAGAAGCAAAACAAAATTCTTGTCTTTCAGCCTTGGAGCTGTTATGTTCGCCAGGGGGCTGGCATGGAAGCTTAGAGAGGAGCTCCAGCTACTTTTCCGATTATAACCACACTTCCAAGCGCTACAGGGATGTGCTCATACTCTACGAGATAGGGAGAGGTTTGAGGCGCAGCGAAGACAGCGGTTCCTCACGCTCACAACACCTCAAAAGCAGCTTTCAACGAGAAAAACTAAAACATACCAGGCAGCATTCAGAGAAGGATTTTTTAGGAGGCCGTGCAGGAGGGGGTGGTCCCTGATCCCACTCCCAGAAGGCCATTGAGTTCTGACGAAGCAAAAGCTCCTCCGATGGCTAAGAGGAGGCAGATGCCCCGATGGCAGAATAGCCAGAAAGAAAGAAGAGACAAAGCAAAAGAAGCATGCATATGATCCACAGCCAAATAAAGAAGAAAGTAAATACATGACAAAGTATTGAAAAGGCTCTGCTGAGATATACACACAAGGCAACGTTTAAAATATACTGGCAAAGCCACGTTAGCAAAAATAGCAACCAACGTGTACAAGCGCTGTTTTGCTGTGTTTCCATGAAACATTGTTCGAAGCTGCGGTTCAAGAGTCCACTCATCCTTTTGGGGCGCAAATGCCAGTGCTGGCCAACATTACGCAGCAAGGTTTACCACAAAACAGCATGAATGTTTTATTTTTGCTAGTGACATACAAAGGAAGCACATGGACATCAATGGAAAAATATGGAGGAATATATTTAATGAAGGACAAGAAACTGGAAAGATGGGAAAGAAATGTGCGTATGTGACTGACATTTACAAGATGCATGGGAGTTTCCAAGTTTTAGGCATGAAAAGGCCCCAAAGTCTTAACCTTTCAAAAAGGCTTACTCATGTCAGGAATCTATGTAAGAAAGAGAGAAAGAAAACTCCTTTAAAAAAAAGAAAAAAAAGTCCTGCCGCATTTGCCTCTACAGCGCTGACATTTATTCAAGGACTCGACTTCTGCAGAGACCTTCACCCCGGCCAGAGCTCGGCAGCTGCACCCAGGCAGGCACCAGGGCTCTGCTCTCTGCATGCAGTGGCACGACTGGGTTCCATATCAGCAAATAAGCCCTTTTCCTGAGGACAAAGGGGCTATCTTATTCCAAAATTAATAAAAGCATTTTATTTCTGTCGTGTGCTTTGAAGCTGTACAACACACACAGGCATCGGCGACAAGCAGCGCCTAAATGAAATGGCCGCGGAGACCCACACAAACCCTACGGTAGCATCAAATCTGCCTGGAGTAACAAGGCATCGTTTGTCTAAATTGCATCTCCTGGATCACAAGCTCGTGCCGCCCCGCAGGTGATGCCACCTACCTCCCTCAGATCATTGTCCAGCCCGATGTGCTCCGAGTGCTGCCGCAGGCGGTCTTTCCTCCGCTGCGTGGTGGTGCTGCGACTGGCCCAGCGGCTGGAAAGTCAGAGAGAGGGAAGATATACGTGAGTGGAAAATATTGGGAGAAAAAGCCTGAGTTGGGAGCTAGGGGACATCCAGCAGGTCGGGAAATTTGACAGCAGTGGGAGAAACAAAAGCACAAACTTGGATGTTGCTGGTGCCTGACCTCCCCGTGGGAAACTGGCTGGCGGGTGACAGGCCACCGCGTGCCCAAGGGACAAAAGCCCCGATGGAAACATGCCCGCTGCCTGCCAGGGCCTCCAGTGAGAGCTTCTGTGTTACCCAAAGCGCAGAGCATCGATGCCACCACCAGGAAAGTCGTTGTACTTGGTTAAACAACACCGTTTTTGCTGCATTTGCTGAAGTTTGGTAAAATTGGTGCCTGTATGAACAACTGAAATACAATGATGTATTTTAAGTAACAACTGCTAGAATTTTCCTCCTTCATGAGAGGTGGTACTTCTCCTTTCTCCACTTTCTGTGGCACTTCCAGGAATTATTTCAGAGAACCTCGTCATTGCAATAGTAACTACTGTGATACTGGGTGCAGCTATGTCTAAAGGTCATAAACAATATTGACTTCCTGGGATTAATCATGTTGCTATCTTCACCACATCTTTTTTTTTGCACTGGGTTTCTAAATACCACAGAAAGCCTGTATTTTTTGCTACATGTTCATATAAGTCCGGCTGACTTCTTTCCTCATCTGAAGCCGTTGCCCGAAAGCAGCCGCTTGGTAACCAGGTTTGAAACTGAGCAACCTTAAAGCTCCCAAGTGTCCAAACTCCTTTAGGTCAGATACTGTAACAAAACACAAAGCAAGAGAACTCTGTCCTGAGGAATTTCCAGTCTGATTGTGGGGTTTCTAATAATACCGTAGCCTTCTGTCAAAGCCCTGAAAACAAAAAGGCTTAACTGGTGCAGAGAATAGATAAGTTAATAAATTATTTATAAAAGAAAGCTGAAATAACACTGTATAAAGCAACCTATCAAGCATTAAAAACAGGTATCTTAATGCACACAAAGGCTACATCTTCAGAATGATACTGTGGTTGTGTTTATCAAAATTTAAAAGATCTTTCAAATACACTGAAAAAAAAGAGTGCCTTAAAGTGTATAACCTTTTAATCGCTTCATGAAGTCACCTCTTCTGCCTCTCTCCTGCACTCAGAAGTTAAAGAGCAAAACCAAGGCGAAGCAGAACACGAAGCCTGCCCAGGGCAGCGCTCCAGCTCTGGTGGCTGGTGGGATGTATGAATAAGTCTCTACCCACGGGAGGAAACTGCCTGGCAGAAGTGGAAGGGATAACCTAAATCTGGAAGGAAAGAAAAGGAAAGAAAAAGAAAAAAAAAACACCAAGAAAACAACACCCCACGCTCCCCAAACTCAGTACTTGGGTCAAAGGGACCCTCCAAAACCCGTCTCCATCCTGGCCCCTCTGCTCCAGACTGAAGTGTCCATGCCAGGCACCATGCCAGAACAACTGCTGCGAGATGGTTTTTTCTACAAGAGCTGTGATCGACAGGCAGAGCCCCTGGGGTTCTCTACCTTTGATAGATCTATAGAGAGGGAAACCTAGAGATGACCACAACAAAGACAGAAGTGTGTGCTTGGTGAGCCCCTCCACACAGGTGGTATTGGCGAGGACAGCAGTTTCCACACCCCAAACCCATCCATTTCTGTGTGCACCCCAAACAGGAGCATATACAAATAGGATCTGGGATCTGAACTGTTTGGGCAAGGAGTTTCAGCTGGTCACATGTAGGCAGTTTCATGCCTGGAGGAGGAAACCCTTGCACCGAGCTGGACTTGGGTCCTGACATGTCCAACAAGCCATCAGGGATGCACAGGGAGGGCAACCTGACCCAAGAGAAGTTCAGGGATGTGACCCCTGGTGTAACCAAATGTAACCAAATCCCTCTGTTTCCAGAGAGGACAACTTTGCGTACATGTACCTATTTCCATCAATTCCTCCAGTGAGGCAACCGAAGACCAAATTCTGGCTAACCGCACAGGTAAAAAGGGAAAAAAGTCACAGGAACTATAATTTTTATGGTCAAATTGAAGTCCCTTCCCACCTACCTCCCAAATAGTGTCAAGAAAACAAGTACAAAGGAAGAAATAAACATCTGGGTCTGCATGCAGTTACGGTTCAGCACCTTGTCATCCCATATGACAAGAAATTTATTTTTAAAGCAATGTAGCCTCAAGTCTCTAGTGACTAAACAAAACAGCCCAATAGGTGTCTGTACAGCAAATGCTGATACCTTCTCAGAGGAATACGTTACTGACATAAGTGTCTTCGCACCTCCTCAGAAGTCTTAAAATATACAGCCCGTGAGTTTAGTAAGTCACCACTTTCTTTTTTTCAGAAGCAACATCCAAGGTTTCATTAGATGACCGAGGGGGGAAATAAACCCCTACATTTTAATAATCTCAACAAGTAGAAATGCAGCGGAAAAAACACCCTCTCGAACAGAAGACAGCAGACATAAAGGTGACTTTAGCTATCTGGCTCTGGAGGCCTTCCGTATAGTGCAAGTTAGTACTGTGCTTACATTTCACACGACAGAATGCCAATAATATATTGGAAAGTTAAGTTATAGATCAACTATTATCCACATCATATTTTTCTGCTCCAATTTACATGATATTTTCTGAATTCCAGACAAACCTTTGGTCCTTCTCCACCTGCATTTCTGCAGTTACTGGAAGATTTCAGAATTGCTACAAGCGTCCTTTGAGGGAACATGTCTCACCGAAGCTGAGAGCAGAATGAAAGCCACAGAATAGTTACAAGTAATACACCATCATTAAACCATTTTCAGTTAATTCCAGCCCTGTACTCCATCTGGGAGAAGCCACAGATCATTCTCCAGATTATTAATCAGAACTATTTGAACATTTTCAGCATACAAACGTAAAGATCATTGGCCGTTTATGGAAAAAAAGACTGCTGCTCATCAGCTGGAGCAATTACACATGCAGGGAGCTGCAAGCTCCCTCTTTCCCAGCCTCTATGCCAGGGAAGAGGAGCTGCCGGGGCGCTGGGTGAGGTCTGTGCTTTTGGATGCTGCTCTGAATCTCTCTGGGAGATTTTGTGAAGATCTAACAGCAGATAAGCAGGATTACGCAGCTAAATCTTTTAAAGCTTTTCCTTTACTGGGCTACACGGAATTTTCCCAAAATAACGCTTCAGTATTGCAATACCACCCCACCCCCCAGCAGCAGAGATCACATTTCAAATTATTCCTCCTCTTCCTTTGGTCACACGAAGCGATTCTAAGAGGGGGTAAAAAGCCCTCCCCCAGTGGCCACACCACCTCCCCTTGGATGGCTGAAATCCCATACGGGTGCTTCTCCCGGCCCTGCCATCCGCTGCCGCCCTGTTCACACCTCAGTCCTGGCGCTGCCGAAGCAGTGAGGAAAGCTGTACTGCTTGTTTCCAGCCCTTACTCATGGGCTTTTCAGCTAAACCACCACCACCCGTGTCCCGGTGGAGCGGATGCCAGAGGAGACGAAGCCCTGATGGCTGGTCCCTGCCTTGGGGGGACGAGCCCTGAGCCGCCTGGCACCTGGGAGCACACACAGCGCTGCCGCCCAGCCTAGGTGCTGCCTGAGTACTCCCTGACCCCAAAAAAGGCTTTTCCATGCTTTATTTTTTGCCTGTAGAGACATGAGCATGGACTACCGGCATATTTTGTTCATTCCTCACAGCGGAAGCGTTGCTACAAGCACCAAGTCTCTGGGGACGAAGCAGCCGCAGCTCGGGCGCTGTGATGTGGAGCGCCCAGGGACAAGCTGCCCATATAGAAAAGCGAAAAAAGGCTCATTTTGGTAGTCTGCCCATATCTAACGCCCACGTCCAAAGAGGAACGATCTTCACCTCCAGGGACTGCAAAAAAGCAGTGATATTTCAGAGGAGGCACCAGGGAAGGCCGTGCTCTGTTCAACAGAGAGAAATGAAATGAAGACACCTCCAACTAAGACCCTTTTAACATGAAGACAGTGAAGTCAGTATTGTTTAATACCAAATCAGACCCAACAAGCATAGGGATAGGTTTGCAGAGGTTGGAGGAAATGTAACGGTGACATTTGGAAAAGATGTCGCTTAGCCTGTGATGCGTAATTTCTTTAATGAAAACGGTAAGACAGCAAAGCTATCTTTGATATCGGAAGCTAACCTAGCAAAACAGCAGCCTCGTACCAGAGACTGGCCATGCTGTACTGCAACCTTATGTACATCTCTCGCTCTCACCCTACCTACCCGCCCCATCTCCCTGCCCCGCTTTTTAAAGATCCATAGAGAAATGAAGAAATTATGTCCGCCCAAGCCAGACATGGGTGTAATGGGTGGGATGTATACTGCAGCACTGCTCCTAGAGAACAAGAACGCAAGCGAGGCATCCAGAAAGACAACTTCATTCACAGACTGACTATAACTGATATTGCCGTCACCATGAAAATCACTGTCGTAATTTACAACCTATTTACAGTGATAACAAAGATCAAAGGAAGGAGGAAGATGCACTTGTCTATAGGACAGAACCTAAATCTCCTCACATAGATCAACTCCTGCAAATCGTGACAACACCCATTTTCCCTCTCTAATTCCATCAAAGGAGCTATCTGACTGTGTTTCTGTATTCACAAATTAGCACATAGATGTGCGATGTCTCCAGCAAATCCCCCTAAAGTACGTATGCAGCCTGCACACATTAAATACACGGAGGCTGCACAGGTAATCTGCTCGGGTTCAGGGGCAGTCTGACACAGAGATTCCAAGTGAAATACACGTCGGACCAAACAAATTAAAAGGAAGGTGGAAACCAAGCTCCACCTGATCACGGATGGGCTGACGGGGGTTCTGTGCTGCAAATCTGCCCTGCACACACTGCTCCACAGTAAGGAGGACGAAGGCTCAAATAAGAGACTGAAGCACCTTTTCCATCTCTGCTGTTGGGCTCAACAGGAAAGCTTTTAAACTGCTGACTGGGTGGACAAAAACGAGTAAAACACCTTGCCGAGAGCGGTCTTGCACTGACAGGCCATCTGGTCAGATTATATGACAAGATGTGATTTAAAAGGGTGGTACCGTACCCACAACGGCCATCCTCTGCAAGGAACAGCGGTAGCGATTTGCCAGCGTCACCCCGTAAGCCCTGACCAAGCACTGTCCTAAGCGGTATTTAATTTGCCAGCTCCCCTGAGACAGTAACACTGTTCAGGGGGGAGTAAATAGAACGGAGGATGCAAGAATTCGACACACGTTTTTCCATGTGAACTTTAATTCTGCACAGCTATTGTTATATTAAAAGGATGTATTAACCAAAAGAAGTTAATTGCCCTTTTGCCACCTTGCACCAGTTGAGCAGAGGATCGGTACTCCGGAGACTCACCCGTCCCCATAGCGCACAATTCCTATTCCAGAAACCATTTTCAAGCACAGCTTGTCAGACACACTTTAATCCTGCAAATGAATGTGTTTGAACACAAGCGGTTAATATTTTCATTGCACCTGTCAGTGGTTTGCTATATTAGGTTACCTAATGTATAGCAACTGCTCCTTTCAGATTTTCACGTGTAAAAGGTAAGCTTTTACTACTTGCAAAGTTTAAATAACTTCAGTGTTACGTGGGGATGGCTCATTGCTGATTCATTTCTCACTCATTTGGATGCACTGCAGAGATGCTACTCTATGCTACTTGAAAATGCAACTGTTTGGCTTGATTAAATAAAAAATAATAATAAAAAAAGCTTCATCGAAGACAGCCAGCCTTAAAACTGTACCCAACAGACAGGGAGGTAGAAAAAGCCCATATAATATGAAGCACTCAGTAGAAAAGACAAAACATTTCCCATATGAAAAATAATTTAGTTAAAACCAGAGTGAATTCTATCATCATATAGAGTTCAGTAAACACTTTCCATTATATATATATATATCTCATACTTGCTTTAAAAACATTAATCGATGTTAATGTTAGTGAATAAGTCAACAGTAGTACTATTTAAAAATAAGGAGAACCAGAGCGGCAGGCAGATAAACCCTGGGCAGTTCACAACTTGAAGGGGGGGGTTGGCAATAGAGGCCACAGGCCAGTGCCCACGCAAATCGTGCCATAAACCGGAGCACAAAAATAAACCCATTTCGTACACTCCTCACGCATGATTTTTACAAATAAATACCGACACAGTGGTGAGGTCAGCAGAACACGGTGAAAGGAACAAACGCCTGGAGAAAGCAAACAAATACTTTTGAAATCTGCTTTATGGGTAAGGGCAACGCATCGCTTGGCCTCCTGACCGCAGGCTGCGGCTGAGCGTAGCGGGGTCTGTGCTTGGAGACTTGGACCGTGCCCTCCTTTGGGGATCGCTGCAGGTCAGGTAGGACGCAGAGGACGGACAAAAGCACGAAGCTCACAGGAAGCCGGGACACAAGCGAGAGAGGGCTCAGGAGAGGGAAGTGGCCAGGGCAGGAAAGAGGAAGCAGGCTGGTCAGGGGAGGAAGCAAGGAGGAAAGCGGGACGCAGATGAAGAAGGTGGGGGAAAAAAAACACAGGGCTAAACAAAGAGAAAGGCAAAAAAGGATAATTTAAGCCATTTTGTAAACATGTAACAAAGTAAAACCTTCCTCTGAAAACCAAAAGAAATTAAGAAAAGAATATATCAGGTCAGTTGTTCTTTGCAGGCATTCACTACCCATTGCCAGAATGCAAATATATTCCCATGCTTGGTGTGCAATCAGGGTTTTCCTCTGCAGTATTTAATCTCATTTATCAAGCTTCTTAGTACAAATTAAGTTACAAGGTAATCAATTAGATTGAAAACACAGCTTGTTTCATTGTTTTAATTTTGCACTGTAAGCATATGCACCCTAATTTAACAATTAGCTAATCAAAGACCATGAAGTGTTTATGTAGCTTGGCTTTTTGTCATTCAAATTCCTTTCCTGGATCATTGCAGATGCATCAGCCAGTGGAGTCCCAGCTACAATTTTAAAAGCCTGGCAGAAAACACATGCCGGGAAGGAAGAGGGGAATGAGTAGAAACCACGGTGTGGTGCTGGGGTTTCAAAAAAGGAAAGGAAGACTCCGGAAACTGCTGCTTATGTTCCAGATAAATAGACAAACTGCTTAAGAAACTGCAGCCTGTTTTCTCCCGGGATGCTTTCTAGGAGGACTTCTGCAGAAGCCACCACTCTACAAGAGAAGAGCAGTGTGGACGGGCCACTTCTGTACCCAGAGGAAGCTGCAGCTGATCTCTGTAGATTTGGAAGGTTTTCCCATGACTTGGGGGATGTATCAAAGGCGATGAGTGCGGAGGGAGTCCCTCAAGTGGGACATTGCTGCCTGATGGGAAAGAGGACAGAACCGGTTGGGGTTTTTTTGTTTGTTTTGGGTTTTTTTTTTAATTGCTGTCAGCTAGGATGAATTGCTCTTTTCTTCACAGAAAAACAATGGTTTTTTTGAATTTCTAGAAAAATTTGGATACAGTAGTTATCTTCTTTTGCCTAAGTTTAGATCTGCATATTCTGCAGTTAATGGCTTTCCATGTCCTCACAGTTTCAAAAAGATGATTAGGGAAACTGTATACCTGGGAGCCTACTCTCCAGTTTTATGGAAGTGGGGGTTTTTTGTTTGTTTGGGCTCTTCGTTGTGGTTTGTTTGGTTTTTGTTTTTTTTTTTTTTTTCATTTGTTTGCTTTTAAACTTTTCATTTCTTTTCAAGTAAAGTGCAGTTTAGAGGGTTGTTTTTTTTTTTTCAGTGAAGTTCTTGCTTAGCTGAAGAAGTCAAATGTTTCCTTACCACCACAAAGGAACAGGTAAAGACGAGCCCTAATGACACCACGCATGCACCTGCGGCCTGGCCAGAACAGGAGCAAACGTAAAAGGAGGCTCTCCGAACCCAAAAATGACCAAGCAGATGGGAGAAAGCAGCAAACAGCCGAGGCCAGAGGAGCACAGGTTCACCCCCCTTGTCCAGTTCTTTTAGAGGACACCTTGGGGGGCAGTGGGAGGAGGCAGCAGAGTGACAGAAGTGGGGCAAAGCACGCTGCCGAGCCTGGCCGCGGGCTGACAGATGAAACATTATTAGACTTCGCTTCCATGACAGACTTTGGTGTTTTAACACTTACACACGGCAATGTGATCAGCATTTGTTTCCGGCTGCGTTTCGGTGGAAGTGATCCAATGTGACCGTCAACCCTCCCACTCTGTCCCCAAGCCCTGCTCTCCATGCCCAGCAAGCAAGAGCCAGACACTTCCTCTCCCAAACTCAATTTCTGCCTGGCTAGGCAACGTGGTTTTCTGGGATTACATATAGGATGTAGGACTAAACACGCTAAAAGTGCTTGATCCTTGCATTTCATTTCTGATTTAGATATAATGTATTTTACATATAACAGCCCGGTAACTGACAGAGGTCCCTTCAGTGCTCTGCCTGACTTAGGAAGGGAATAGCTAGATAACGTTACGAGCTCCTCCTAGTTATGTGCTCGTTACTTTATCTGTCCACAAAAGGAAGCAATAAAAAGCTGATCGCTGGCCAGTGAGGACAGGTTTTCATTAAAACAGCTTTGAATTGGTTTATTTGACACTATTCAACTGGAGCATGGAAATGATTTCCCCCCCCTGCCCCCGCAAATAGACTTGCTTTCAACATTCAAGACAAAATTTTCTATGTAAAACTGAAGTTTGCAAAAATAATTCTCATCTACATGGCAATATCCTTTGCATTAACCTTCTGAACACACAATAGCTACAACTGAAGTACCAGGGAATGGAGCCGAAATGTTCTCTTCCCCCATCCCCATACACAAAGGCCTGGTTCTATATGCAAGTCTAACGTATCTCCAAGAAGCATATACTGCGAAATTCAAATTAACGGAAGGTTATACTTCAGTTGATTTTTGTGGTCAAAAGAAAAGAATTATGCTGTATTTGCAGAGAGCATGAAAAGGCTATCTGTTTTATACGGGGGTGTAAATTCAGCAGAATTTCACGTCTTAAATGAGAGAGAAAGAGAGTCCGCTCGGCTGCTCACATAAAAAGCCAGGAAGCAGAAAGATATAAACAGATGGTCTTGAGATTTTCCAATTACAAACCTTTTTGGCAATATACAACTGGAGGAATTCCAAACATTTGTCACTTTGACATCGCTTTGCAGTAAGTAATGGGATTTTGGTACTTACAAATGCTGAAATATGCTGCAATTTGAAGACCAAAACCAGCTATCTAAATCAAAATTATCGCTCAAGGAGTTAAAGTCATAGTTTACAATAGGTACCAATCTAACAGAAGCATCTCAAAAGGCATAAGGAAATCTATTTTTAATTTGATGCTTATTCACAGATTCACTAAGATCCTGCAATAGAGCCAGAAGACATAAGCAACTTTGAGCCAGGCTGGGCGTGCTCACACTGTTAAACTGAAACCCACCGTAAGGATAGGAGGCAGACTGCTGAACACAGCATCCCACAGGATGCAGAAATCCTCCATTCCTCAAGGGAGCATTACCTGCAAACTTTTGTCTCAATTTGCAAGAAGAATGCAAACAAAGGAACTTTGAAATACGCATTCCTCCTTTTGGTTGGTTTGTTTTGTTGGGTTGTTTTTTTTTTTTGTAATTTCTTTTAAAGAATTGCAATTCTTTAAACATTCAATGCTTAAGGATATCTTATTTTATCATTTGCAAGTCTTATTCCTAGTAGGTTATTAAAAAGGGATTAGCTAGCACGGGGAGGTACAAAAGGTGTATAAATAGAATTGAGTGGGCTCCTCATACAGGAGCTCAGAGCAGCGCGTGTGTGCGTGCACACGTCTAAAACAAGAACTAGCTTTAACATTTGGACGATTGTAGCTTTTGGAGCTCTCAGATTTATCTGTGCTCCCACATTTTGACCTACCACAGAAACTGGAAGTGGCAGGTCTCTTAAGCTAGTAGCTTGAGCTAATAATTTCATGAAGTTGTAATCGCTGATGCACAAATCTTCCATTTTTGAAGGGGGAGAAACCCCCCTCATTCATGGGTTTTGAGGGAAGATAGACACAAAAAAAAAAAAAGTAACTTACAGCACTTACTTTATATTGTAGCTGTATAAATGTAAAGTGTATCAGTACTCCAGATTCTCATTTTACATTAGGTGAATTAACTATGTAACGACATGCTCAGTTCCACAGCTATAGGTATCTTCATATGAAAGTCCGCAACAGAACCTTATCAGATCAGAAGAGACAGAGCCACACACTTTCCCCCCTCACCAAGATATCCTTCCAGGTTATTCCAACGTGGAAACTGAAAGAGAGCTATAAAAACCTTTGGGCTGTGTAATAACATCTAAAGAAAAGAGAGGAACAGTGTGGGCATTAGTTTCATTCTGCACAATGGTGTGGCGGTTTCAATATCAAAATTTCTTTCACAACCTGAATTTTGGCTCAGGTTTCCAAATTATCCTATTCAGTGCAAAACAGAAAATAAATGAATTTTAAATTCATTACAGCAATGATAAAACTGAAAATTTGTATGAGAAGACACTACCTACCACTCAATAGAAACTACTGAGGAACCTTCCCAAAACCAGAGATAATGCTTTCTA
Organism: Alca torda; assembly: GCA_008658365.1. NCBI lineage: Eukaryota > Metazoa > Chordata > Aves > Charadriiformes > Alcidae > Alca > Alca torda. The sequence continues at coordinate 65,904,086 of CM018076.1, read as the reverse complement.
ACATAACCCAAACCATGGCTGTAACTTCAAAAATTGCAGCCCGTACAAACCAGAAATGGAAAGAGCTGCTAAGGTTCATTAGACTGGTCGGAAGCCATCCAAAATAAGGACTACTGCCCAATGATGTAAATCTTTTATAGGAGAAACCTGCTTTCAAATCCAGAAAATAAAACCTGTGCTTACTTGTTATTGGTGGGTCCCGTTGCCAAGACATCCGACTGCAACTTCGGGAAAAATCCTTGTTCGTATTTCCCTTGGCCGATCTTCATATCAAGTAAGTGCGGGTGGATGGCCGTGTGATCGATCTTCATCAGCCGCTGCTCGATGGACTGGGCTGCAAGTTACAGTCACAGGTGAACAACCGCGTTAGCGAACCCCTTGAAGACACGTGCTACGACAACAGAAATGGTCATGCTCGAATCCCTGAAAACGCTCTAAAAAGTTAAGTAGTGACTTTAGACCGAGAAACCTGCCACTTACAGAAGCGAGGAAACATCTGTGCTGTTATTTTGTTATTTTGCTTTTAGTTTCTTCACCCAACACAACTAGCATTGGCACAAGCAAGTTAGCCATTAAGCAAGCAGGTCTTTACGAGAGCCTATGAAATGGGTTATGAATCGGCAAGAGCAGTCCAATCTTTCCCTGCAATTTGGTGTTTGGCTTTAACGCTCCCTTGGCAGGATGGAGACCTCTGAGGCTGGTTGCAACTGTCCGTGGGGTCAGGCACATCACTTTGCCCCAGACACACCTCCCTGGGCAGACACATGGCGGGGGCGATATCAGAGTTTTGAAAACATCTGGCACTTATAATACCTCCTGAAATTAGGTATACTGTTACCTGACACCTATAAAGGTCCTCCTGAAACTGGGTATGCCATTCCTGGATGACAGGTCTTCAGAAAAGCATAGCTAACTGCAGCCAGGCCTGAGCAGCACCAAGAAGATGAACAGATGCTTGGAAACAGGGGAGGCTACAGCAAGACCCGAGGGGGCTCCTTGGGAATCTCGGCTCTGCTCAGACTAATGCGGTTTGGTCGTTTGCTTCAAGGACGTGAGGATTTAACGACAAAAATCTCAAGAAGGATGAAAATAAATTCTGTCACCCTCTCAACACTGAGTCAGATGCACTGTGAAGGAGAGGGGAAAGGAGGTGTATGGGGGAAATTGGCATTTAATTAGCAACTTTAATATTCAATTCTATAGCCCTTCCATTAACGGGCAGGCCCGTTCTTTTCAGCATATCACAACTAGTGAATAAATATGCAAAACATGGAAGCTAAATCCATTTTCCATTTGTCAAGAAAAACACAGAAGTCATTTCCTACTTTATAAAACTGCGATGGGAAAGAAACTGTCATAAGATTTACATACACTATCATTAGAAACTCGGCAGCTTTTTTTTTTTTTCCCCTCTAAAAAGAAATTTAAAAATCCCTTTGTGTGGTTTTATTTTGGAGAAAAGGACTGGGTAGTGTGGGGTCAGGGGTTTGAAGGGTTCCAAAAATACTAAGTAAAGCAAACAGGTGCTGGGTCGGTGCTAGGGTCACACAGATTGTGAACGGTAAATATGAAGGAAAGTTGATATTACTATCAGTTTGCTGCTTTTCACAAGACAGAAAATGAGGTTCCGGTGCCACAATATCTACCAAAACTAGACGCTGAATAGACAGTCGACCTGCAAATTAGAATTGTTTTTAAATAGAAAAAGTTAAGCAGAACGCAGGATTTCTATTTCTGCCACATTTGTAAGAAGTAAAATGCTCTGAAGGAATTAAAAACAAAAAGAACAAAAAAAAACACCCCCCAAAAAAGAGAAATGTTTGTCCCAATTCATTAACATGTGTCCCAACAAATTTAAGAGTATAATTTCCCTGTATTACGTGGAAATGAAATAAATACTTGCACAGTAAGACACTCAAGTATAATTTGAAAATGCATCCTGTAACTGTAATGCAAATAAATACAAATCTTCAGTACACAGTGTATTCTTCATTAACACTGAGCACCTATTGCTGGATCGACTAAACATGCCACACAGGATCAGGTCCCCGGCATCCCCTGCTGCTCAATCCAAACGGTGTAAGGCAAAAAAAGGTCTTTTTACGGGAAGAGGGAGACAAGGCCAGCGGAACAGACACCAGGGCTGAGCTCCTCAGTGTGGCTGGCGCTGGTCCCACCACCACAGTGAAGGAAAGCTCTCCTGGCAATGGACCAGGAGCTGCCTGAAATGAGAAACGGCGAGCCCAGCTCCATGGTTTGGTTTGTGTTTATTAAAGTCACCAGCCTGGGAGAGCTCAGAGGGAAGGTAAAGGCTCCCGCTGGTTTTAGCATTTAAAAGCATGCTGAAGTTTTTTGCCTAGGGAAAATAAGGACACAGCTGAGTCCTCCTCAGGTTGCTCTAGGGCTTCCTCACCAGCTGCATTGCTCAGATGGCTGAGGATCTATATTTCTTTGTGGCTGACATTGTACTTTTGAATATTTTACCAGCCTGTCTGAACATACCTGCTTCTTTCAAAGTGCTGCATTTCTGATAGTTGGACGTCCGCAGCGCAGGGGCCCTTACATTGTATAGCCTTATTTTCTCAATTCGGGAGTCAAAAACTCGCAGAAAAGGGTCCTTCTCTTCCCACTGGGAGATTATCTTATTGTCTATGAAGGTTGCAAACATCTGTGTTTCGATGAAGTGTGAAAGGAATGGGAGGTAAGGCTCAGGTTGGTCCGAAAGGAAGGAAGCCTGAAATGCAGAACAGCTCGTTAGTGCCACGTTCCCGCCAAGCTTCAACATGACGAACCATCCTGTGGCAGAAAAGCAACCCTGCAGCCAACGGGAAGGCTTGGACAAGGCTTCCCCACCACAAAAACACCTCTCAGAGAGGTGTGAATCCATCTACAGAGGGGTTTCGTTCGAGGGTCACCTCTTGGGCCACGACTGTCTGTGAGAAATAAGCAGTTGGGGAGGCTTTGTGACAGCTAGAGTAAAGGGATTATGGAGTTGCCAAAGTAGTGCCTGTGCTGCCAGCTTTTTGAAAGCAGCCTAGCAGCTACCACCAGCAGGAACAAGCCCTCTGCAACCCACGGCAGACCACCACCACGCGTGCCCACTTGGGACCTCTGGTCTGTGCATCCCTGCTTGGGACCAGACCACTTATTAAGGTGTCACACACATCAAGGGGTGTACAGTGCTCTTCAGCTAATGCTCTTTTGTGAAGTTACGCAGGGCAATTAATCATGAATTACCACCTAAAACTGAGTGTGTGCCTAAGTCTCTAAATGAGCTTTGAAAACGCTAACCTTAACAGACCCTTTTATTGTAGCAGCAGTAGCAGAGATCACCTAAACAACCCCCTCCTTTTGAATGCTGCGCTGCTCAATGCCTGAATACAAACAAGACCAATAAAAGGCATGGCAGCATATTTTTTTCTCGAAAGCTGATTCAGATCAACATTTAGCCTGTTCCTGACTGTTTATCCCTCTAACATTCTCCTTAGAGAAGGACTTGTATCTGAAAAAGTTGAGGTTTAAGAGCGTTATCTACTTTGCAGAGTCACTTGGAAATAATAACCGCGCAAGTTTCCCAACTTTTCTCATTCCTTTTGCTAGCCTACAGCCTGTTTATTTCCCCATTTCTAATCTCAGCTTCCTTTTCACTCTTGTGTACATACTACAGTGGAGTAATAACAGTACTCTTCTGCCATAACAATGTGATAACCCTCTACAGAACAGCACTACCCATTAACAAAAAGCTCTACTGTGCGATTAGGAAACAGGAAAGACTGGATTCATTTTTTGTCTCATGTGTGCACTTCTCCTCTCAGCGAAGAAAAAGGAAAGAAAGGGAGAAAAAAAAAAAAAGTCACTTCCCATTGCTGCCCTTCCACCAAACCCACCGGAGCTGCCCCCATCAGCCGGGCAGAAGCCTGCCAGCTCGGTTTGTACAAGCCAGGACAGCTCTGACCAGCTCAGTGGATGTGGCACCAATTTACTTTGGCAGGTGATCTCGCCCTCCGTAATCAAATCGGACAAATCTCTCAGTCAGGCAGATGAAGAACAGCGGATTAAAGAGTACCCAGGCTATATATGCATAATATAGCTATTCTCCGCACCCCCCTCCCCAAAGCACTTCCATACAGAGAAATGAATACACAGCTATCTTTACTTTGTCAAAGTTTTGCATTTGTTCCCTGTTTGTCAGCCACGACTCCATATCGGGGGCAGCCTGAATGACGAAAGCCTCGTAGTCTGCGAACATCTGCGTGAAGCGGTTGGCGAAAACCTCGCGAAGCTGCACGTTCAGTTTGTAGTCCCTCAGCTCCAGCTCTTCACATGGCAACTTCCCATCCTTCTCGGCGAGGGGAGCCGTGATGGTCATTTTTTCCATCGTCACGCCCGTTCTCTTGGCGAGGGCTTGCAGGCGGGCGATTGTCTCATTGCCCTTCAGCAGCTCGTACATGTTGAGGGCATCGCCGGGGATGTTCCCGTTCTTCTTGTCGTTCACCAAGTCGCTAAGAACCAGGTTCTTGAGTTTGGTGGCGCTGTCGCTGCAGTGCAGGTTACCCTCCGGCGGGATCCCAAACTGCAGGAGAACCTCAGAGATCTCCTGGATGAACTCCAGCTTGTTGGGGAACTGGGGGAATTCCTCTGGCAGTTCGATGAAATGGTTATCGATGTCTACAAAGCACAAGTTTGCCTGAAATACAAAGAAAGGTTTCAAAACGGATGCTCAGCACTGATCTGGCTCCTCTGCTAAGCAGCCCTATTTTCCCAGGATGCTTCCAGACAGAAGGGTAAGAGCACACATATGCAGGAGTCTTCAGCTGCGTTGTCCTGCCTGTGACATTGCAGACTTCAGAAAAGCTGAGGGCCAAGTAGATGGCAGCAATTTAATGAATAAATAAAGCCTCCTGCCCTCTCCTGTACCCCCAGGACTTGCAGATCCCAAGCTTCCCACAACAAAGATTTGATATCCCCTCCCAGACCAGCCAAGGACACACCAGCAAGCAGGATGTGCAGCACCACTTCATAGCCCACGTAAATACTATTTGTGTGAATTACCAGATCTCAAGGGCACACTTATTTTATCAGTATCCAACTGCAAAGAGCCTCTGTAGCTGTGCTGCTAAGGAACGAGATGTTCAGTGAGAAAGGTGAAGCTGCTACGAGCAAAGTTACAAAAGAGGGTCCCATGCAAATCCTTTGGGATCGTGTCTGAGTATAGCTCCAGTGGGAGGTTAAACCCCATTTCCCCACTCCTCCCTACCCCCTGTTTCCATGGAGGCTTTTAACCTTGGCAATTCCTCCGCCCGAGATTTAAACGGCGTGCTCTTAGGCAGCTTTGCTACGACTGGAGATGGATCTTAGCCCGTAAGATTAAAGCTAAGTGAAGACATGAATCTAGCGGAGCAGATACTTTTACTAGGAAAGTGTCAATGGGGGGATGGAAGAACCCTACATAAAAATTAATTACATTGCAAATGCACCCTCAGGAATAATAGCAGAATGAAAACCAGTAATTGATCTTCTGAACTGCAGCTTACATCTGAAATTCTGTCTGAGTGCACTGTGCTGAATAAAATCTTAAACCAGGTCAGATTCCCAAGATGCTGAGCTCTGACGGGTTTTACCCTGGCGTAAAGATGCAGAACGAGAGATGCAGGAACCCACAGGGCAGCAGCAGGTCTTTGTTACTCTGAGTTGGCCATTAGCACAGCTCCTCCGCCTTCTCCAAGGCAACTCTACTGTTCTTTACTTCTCACAAAATACTGTAGATTACGGGAACAGAAAGGACTTATTTTCCTCCTTTTCTGAAAAGGTTAATTTTCAGCAGGACAATGCATTCCACAGCAAACATGGTTATAATATATTGGATATTTCAGGGACATGCTTGAGATAAATCACCTTTCACATAGGCATTAGGATTCATTTGGTAAAGCAGAAGTGTCCCTTCAGCTCACTCCTTCATAATAAATTTGGACTGTACAAAGAAAAGCATTTCTTCATACAAAACAATTTGCTTTACTTAACTACACAGCTATTAAAGCGTCGTATGCGTCAGTACGGTTCTTTAGCTCAGGGACCATCTTCTTATCTATCAATATTTCATTTCAAAGGCTTTTTAATTTCAGCTCTGCATATCATTTACAAAATTTGACAAATGAGATTTGGATTCAGAAAACCCTCGGGGAATTGGTCTCACTTCTCTCTTCAAAAACATCTGATGATTAAAGTTAATGCAGAGAGATTAGTAACCTTAAGACAGCATGATGGCCAGTTGTTAGAATTTTTATCTCTAACAAACAAACGGTTTATATTTAGAGCAAGAGCTTGAAAAGCTAGACCCTGGCCCAAACAATAAAGGAATGCTAAAGCGAACAGCGCTTCATCACTGCTCGTGTGTTGAAGGATTTTCTATTTTTTATTGTCTTGGGGAATTTGAGATTCAAGATCTTCCCTGTTCAATACCCCGTCTTTCTTTCCCTTTCCCACAGCTACTGGATCTGTGGTGCTTATAAACGCTGTGCTGACGTTTTTCACTCATTTGTTAAACGTCGTAACTGGGGGGGGGTGGGTGGGGGTGGTTTCCACCCCACTATTACTCTTCCCTCACTGGCGGTATCTAATTTGTTATTCCAGCAATACTGCAAGCCCATCACATTAAAATTTTAATTTAAGGAAAATGACAGCTTAATCTGCTAACTAAAAGCATATGGCTAATAATTTTTAAAATTGCAGTAATTACATAATATTAGCATGGTTTTACTGAAAAGCGTAGCTAGTTACCAGTTTTATTTCCACGTCAATGCAAATTTCATGCGACTGGGCCATTTTACCCATGAGGCAAGACTTTTTTTTGCACTGTTACGTGCCACCAAGGCTAAGAACCCGTTACCTCCACCTTATACTTAAAAAAAGACCTTTATTAAAAACCATATTATCCTTGCCCTGTGTTTATCCCTGCGCTTCCACATACAAACACCCCCTCCCGCATATTCTCCTCTGCTGCTGCTCCCACCTGCCTTCTCAGTAAGAGCACCTATTCGCAGGCCTTAGGGACCCTGCGCCCAGGAGAGGTCCCCACATGGAGCTGGGCACAGCAGTGCCACCATCACGGGATGTTACAGCTGTGCAAACGGTTATTCTTAGGGTTCCCACTGATTTTAAGAAAAAACCCAAGTTAAAATGCACGGCGCGCTCAAGCGATGGGTCCAGTCACCATCTCCAATACAGCCAGGCCAGCCACATCCCAAAGACTTTGCAGTATGGAGAGTGATTGGCAGCCAGGTTAAAATGCAAAGCAGTTTTAATCATCTTGCTCAAATTTTGAGGAGAAAAATCTCCATTTCCCTCTCTACCACCAGTGATTTTAACACCTAGATTTGGAGGATGAGCTTTCCTACATTTTTTTTTTTCTCTGTGGAAAGTGTGACAGATCAGGCAAGGTTTTCACTTCCCATGGCACGGGAGGACAGAAGATCTTCAATCCAAAAGACAGTCATTGGAATGACTCAATATTTTAAAAGCATATGTTTGTGTATGCCGCTAAGTGGTTCACAGGCACGGTATTAATGCAAATCTGGCTCATTTGAGGCCAGGACGCTGGTCTAGTAACAGACCTCAACCTAACCAGGAACACGTGGGGCTCCCCTGTGGGTGGGACGAGGCTGGCAGGATGGAACACACTTCTCATCAGCAGCTGGGGGACAGGGACAGGTTTATACCATCCAGTAACCGCACCCGAGATCCAGTTTCACAAAGACCGTCCCCGAATGAAATGCTCTTTAGCCCTCTATTGACAGGAGTGCAACACTGACGGGGTGACAAAACCTAGTGAAACCTGTGAGGTGGGGAAAGCAGAGAAACTTTCAGTGCCACAGCAATAATTACCAGAAGGAGAAGCACTTAGGAAGTATAATTAGCGGCGCTCATTAAATTCAGAAATGGATCGAGAAGGACTGTGGAGACTTCCCCCACTACCTCACTCCCACTGGCAAACAGTTTTCACGGTGCCAGAGAAGCCTCCTAACACCAGGTGTGGCATTTTCCAGCAGGGATTTGCACAAACGTTAATAACGCATTTCAGGATAGCGACCCCAAAGGCAGAGACTGACCTCCTGAGGCAGCTCCAGCTTGGAGCGGTCGGTTCCCTCCTTGGACTGCAGTCCCATCAGGTAGGGAACGGGAGCATCCAGAAAATGCAGGAGAGAGGCAGGAAGGATGGGGACGTACACATGCTGCCACTGAAACGGGAACAGCAGCGTCGTGATCCCCTCTGCCACCGTCATCAGACGCTGATAATCTAGACAGGGAGAGAGAGACAGACATTGAATTATCTTCCTGTCTTTCGCTTTTGAAATCCCGTTGGCAAGGACATCAGTGACAAAACAAGACAGAAACCATGTTTATACGGTGAGATGTTCTTTTGAAAATAAGACAGTACTTAAAAGCCTTAAACATTATTTCATGCGTCAAAACTCATTACCCCCAGGAAGAAAATGCTGAGCATAAATATTCATATCTTATCTAGATCTATTCCGTCATTAAATTCATTTATTAAAAGGATACCAAAAGTTCTCTCTATAGTACAGGATATTAATACTCTAATTCTATAAAAAGCATGTATTTTTACAAGGGAAAAGGAGGAGAAAGAAGTGAATTTCAAGGAAACATTGTGGTTTCTCGCTTGCTCTTGCCTGCCTGCTTCTGCTCCACTTGCTACTACTTCTAAGGCTGAGTGTACTTTCCGGAAGACTTGCCTTGGTCACATATAAACAGAAGTTTACAGTCCCTAAGTATTTAAAAGCACTGCTTTCAAGTAAAATCCAAATAGAAGCCTAATAGAAATTTAGTTCTCAAAAAATATTCTGTATAGCTAGCGTATTTATATTGCGTTGTTTTCCCAAATTTGTATTTAAGCCACAAGCTCATTGCTTTGCAATGTTTTGGTTCAAGTAAACACATCGTGCATTATGCTTTAAATTAAAATTTAATTTGATCCAGCTGAGCTGCAAGAATATTCGGATAAGAGCAAATTATTTCTCAAATATCCAGCTGGCATGATGCAATACCACAAACTATTTATTAATATAAATGAGGGAATCTAAATTTGAGAACAGAGATTTTTAAAATAAGTAAGTAATATCACACGTTGGTATTAAAGAGAAGGCCATCCCTACAGTGATCCTCAAACTGCAGACTATCCATCAGGAAACAGGTAAATGACCCCTGGGTCTTGTAAGCTGCTGGTGCGTGTGAAACCAGATGATCGCTTCTACTCCATATCACAGCAGCTTCTGCGTTAATGACAACTCCTTCCAAGTTTCTAAGAACATGAAAGTACTTAAGCCCTAATTCCTTAGGAGTCTTAACTTACGAAGGAGCAGCACATCTCATTTATGGTAGTGTTTGGTAGGAACACCAAAGTGCAAGTTTGTAAGTGACTCCGAATTCACACGAGGTGCACGGCACAGACAAGAGGGGGAGTCTGTTCCTATTCCCATCCTGGGCCTCCACCACTTGTGAAAGCTGCTCTTCACTCACTGCAGAAGGAGTTGTTCCCCTCAGCTTCAGCGTACGGGTACGTCATCAGTAATCAGCAAGAGTGGCAGAAGGGATGTCTCCTCTACGGCTGTATCCAAAACCAGTTCTCATCAGTCCCAGGCAAGTCTCACGAGCTTTGGCTTGAGCAACCAAAAGATATTCCACCCTCACCAAGGCTAGACCTAGATCCTTACTAACACCTGGGCTGTCACCCATCTCTCCTAGACCGCTCTGCCCCACTCCAAGAAATTAAAGATATATGTATGAACACTCTGGTTTTGAGTAGGGTAACAAGGCTTCCCCACCCCCCCCCCCCCCCCCCCCCCGTAACCCCACTGACTGCTTTTGCCTGGATAGGAACCCAGCCTGGCCCTTTCTGTTTCCTGAACAAGCCAGACTGATACCCTGGCAGACATCAGCGACAGCAAAAGCGCTGTCATCTGACACTGCTCACCTATTAGGAGGTCACTGGGAAGATGCACTTGAATAAATATGCAAATTAAAACAACAAATTGCATAACCCATTCTCCTTCTTGCTAGCACCTCTCTGTGGAAAACCAGCCTCGATCTGCAGAAGGTCAGCTGTCAGGGCAAAACCATTTTTCATCTTGTCTTACTAATAGCTAGTCACTCAATCTTCAAAATGATTTTCATGCACAGAAGTCAGTCTCAAGGTTACACCTCAAAGCCATCCCCAGTTACAGATCAGCCATTTAGGAATCCCTTCCTGTGCAATGGTCTGTAATTATACACGTCTTGTTCAGGAGCACTCAACAAGAGCATGAAGTCAACTTACAACACCTACTGCTGAAGCTTAGGTGTCTCATAACATTTCATAACTCTGAAAGCTTTAAAGGTTAAAAAAAAATAAATCAAATACAGAAAGCAGCACATCTTAGTAGGCATGAGACAATTTCAAAGCCTGTTCGGATCTACAGAGCCATGTGAAATAACAGGTCTTCACAGCAAAGTTGCAAGTATCTTTTTGGATAAGGGCATTCGACTCTAGAAATGCATGCTCACTTTTCTTTCATGCTACGGATAATATATAACATGGTCATTAGCACAAGTTTTGTAACGAATTTACTATGAGGAGGGCTGTTTTTAAAAAAAACTAGCGATGACCAAATTATTAGGCTAATTGTTACCATCTAGCAATGCTTGTCAGCCATTAGCAGAGATAAAAAACAGTTATGTACCCAGCAGTTTTCACTGAAGAGAAAGAAGTTCCCAGGTTCTGCCAAAAGATAATGTTAAAAAAACCTGGAAATGGTTCTTTTGATATTTGTTTAATGAAGTAAGAAACTCTAGTAACTTTTTATTTACTTTCAAGCCCGTACAAGGTTAGACACCTATCCTGTAAAGCATAAGGTCATTTTTGATGGAGAGATTCTCTTACCTATCAGCATTTGAGGGAAGCTTAGGTGGTTACTGAGGACAACCTGGAAACAAGGGATTCCTCCATTTCCCCAAACCAGAGAGAGAAAAAGAGGAGGCAGAACAGAAAAAAAGGAAGAAGGGAAAGAATGGAAGCGGATAGAAAAAACAGGGTTTGTGTAGACTGCGTGCTTCCATCAAGGGAGAGAGCGTTTCCAGATCCTATCCCACCATCACTATTAGACTTTGATAACAATCTCCAACTGCAAGTCAAGTTTTGCCTGTTATTTTATGAATGAGAGGCGCAGGTAGGAAAAGCTATTCTCTGATCCTACTCCAACTTTCAGAGCTAGAATAGGGGATTAGATAGTGTTCACCAGTTTAGGAAGTGTCTTTTGAGAAAGGCCTGTTTGTTGGGCAGAGCGAGGACACATCAGTCCCGTTTCTCATCCATCTGACATGAAGAAACATCCGGAAAAGATACAAAACCGAAAAACGCTGTCTGGGTGATATCCACAGAAGCTCACAAACTCAGACTGACGAATGGCTCAAATCAAGGCAACTTCCGGAGATCTGTGAAATAAATCCCTTCCTCTCTCGGGGCTCACCCACCTCATGTGGTGTACACCACACTGGATGCAGTGAAAGGCCCTGCGATGCCAACAAGGCTACTCCTGGCTGCTTTAAATGCGTGAGCAGAAGGTCCCAGCCCAGGGTGATAGCCCACAGCAGCAGCTGCTCCCACCAGAGCAAAGATTTGCTCTGTGCAAAATCATCCCCATGTACAGAAATAAGTAGTGGACAGTGGAGACCTAAGCTTGAGGCTTCCCCCCCTTCTCTTTGCAGCACAGCACGGGTCAATGGAGAAAGGACCCAGAAGATCTGGAGACTTAGTGAATGTCCTGAACAGCAGACATGTTTCTTTGCAATGTGCAGATGGGCTCTTAGCTTTAAATTTCTCCTTTCCATCTGGTTGCTTCACCTCTCTTCCTTTCAGTTTTCATTTCTCCCCACTCCCAGAGTGATGATAGCTTATACCACAGTATTTATTTTGCTTGGCAGCTATACCTGCATTCCTTACCCTGCCTTCTTGGGACAGGGAACTATCCTGCCTTCTTCTCCAGGACAGGGAACATCATCGAGCATGGCCCCCGCAGCAAGTTCTTCATGTCCAAAGTTAAATCTCTAATTTGGACACAGGACATTTTCCAAGAGAAACTGCTCAAGGAGGATAATCCCAGGGCAAAGTGGCACCTATGGCTTCTATTGCAACCGCTGCCTCTTAACAACCACTTAGCTGTATTTGGCACGGGTCTGTCTCTCACACTTAAACCTTCTCCCTAAGTGAAGAAGAGGGCAACAGAGTCGAGTTCAAAGACTCTGGATCCAACCCCTTTTTCTGGCGGCATCTGCCAGGGGCCCTTGGCCAAGTCCCTGCATCTCACTTCCCTGCGCTGGACTCCTGGGGACCCACTCCGTCACGGGTTGGCAACTCCGCTATGTGAGTGCATTTCAGCCACGCTTTACAAAGGTCTCATAGCATTCACACGGCTCATAAAATCTGAGAGATTCCTATATAATTACAAATCACTATTTTGTGCTGGAGATGCAAACCGTTTCAGCATTTGAACATACATGTTTTTCTGAAAGAGGACAACGTTTGACAAATATTTGTCTTGATGTTGATTCTTCATAATGCAATAACAGGACAATAACCAATCAGAACAGTATGACAACAGATACTGTGCATGCAGAAATATCTATCCCAAAGAGCTTAAAGTCCAAACACGGCAGTGACTGAGAACACAAAACAAAATAATCCTTCTCCTTTCATTTTACAGATTGGGTATAGAAGCTCCGAGATGTTAAGCAATTCACAAAGCTCAACATAAAAATTGCTTTTCCTGCTACAAAGGAGTCTGATATGTCAAAATCCTTCCCATGTTGCAAGCAAAGTAAACCCAAGATCCTTTGAGAGGGGAAAGGGACGTCAATGTTACCCCTGCCCAGAACAGATAAGACCTCCAAAACAGGTTCAAATTTTTGGTTGTGATCAAATAGATGAGAATTTCACCTGGGACCTACACAGCAAATGCCCAACCACAGGATTTTTGAGTATAAGGCATGTGTAAGAGCACATACACGCTCTTTCAATCCAGAAACAGCCTTCTTGCCCTCATCAGTACAGTGTTATTCCAGTTTCAACACACCCAGCCTTCCTGATGAAAGAACAATCTGGCAGTTCTCCAACTCTCTGTCCCAGTAGCCTACCAAAGGTAAGGTAGAAAGCCTACTCCTGAGCTGGAGTCTCAGCCTGGGTCTTCTAAATCCAGTATATTGCTTTAAAAACAGACCACACTTCATCTTTCCTTTCCTTTTAAAGTCCCACTTTACATACAATTTGAAAGCACTTGGAAGCATTTGAAAAGATGGGTTAGTTACCTGAGCACCACTTCCTTTTCTCTACTGTTTTTTTAACATGTATAAAGTGTGTTTGCAGTTTTGCAAAGCCACATATTTAAACATCTATCCTGGAAGATGATAATCAGATGATGTTCTCAAACAGGACATTATCAAAGGGAACAACACAATTCTAAGCAATAGTTCTAAACAAAACAAAGCCAACAATAGAGAATAATTTTTAAAAAATAATCAGTGAACCTTAATGAGTAAGAGCTAATTCTTCAGTGAGAAACACCTGAGCCAGTTTTAAAATGGCCGCGTGTCTAATAGCTCTTCTATATACTCCCTCTTCACTCAAAGTATTAGAAGCAATTGCTGTTCAACAGCTGCTTTTTGTTAACACTATACGGATTAGCTGTGCCAGGTATATTGGAAAAACTGGAAAATAAAAACTAGTGTTTTGCTTTGAGCTCCGAGCATGAGTCAGGCATGGTGCGTGACAGTGATGAGACCTGTCTAGTGGCTCGGTACCTTCAGATCTGTGACGTTCATATATAGCATACTGCAGATGAAAAAGGAAATCTGAAATTCATATCTGAGAGAAAAACTGTTCATGAAAGCAAAGGTTTTCAAATCAGATCTCAATAGTTCCACAGAAGCCACGCGTGTAAGTCTCACAGACTTCAAAGCGCTCTGGAAGCTTCCATCTTTCACCTGGTTTGTGTACCAGCAGCTGCAACGACTGACAAGCCAGCCCAGGTGATTTTCAAGAGATGTTCAGGTAAAATGCACAGAAATGCTTCAGGAAATGTTTATTCCCCATAGATATCACCTTGCATCAGTGCTGCCTTCAGGGAACTTGGTCAGGTCGGTGACACGGGGCTGTAACCAGCAGACTGTCCTGGGGAAATGACCCGTGGCATCTCAACACCCTTTATCCCCGATGGAAGTGTGGATTTACCAGCAACAGACACAGCGTATGAGTTACAAGATAAAAGCAGAGCAGCAATTTATGCAAAGCTGAAAACACATATTTTCTTAGACAGGATGATCAAGACTAGCCTGCATCTAATTGCCCAAACTAAGAATTAGCCTCTCAGCCTGGGGGTCAGCTCTGCCCCAAGGGAAACATCCCGAGGCTGATATTCACCAAGGCCAATTCTTCCCATTTTCCCTTGTTGGCAAATGCTTAATGGGGAAAAAAAAAAAAAAAAAAAAAAATCACTTCCACTTCAATAAATTTCCATTTATACAATTTATCTGTGTCACAGCCTGCCATCAATGGTTCAGCATAAATTAGTTTGCGATTAAGAGCCACCTTAAAAATTAATTCACAGGAAAACCTGAATTAGCTCCCATTACCAGCCTGGTTAAACCTCCGAGAGCAGGGCGAAAGTCTGCGACAAGCCGACAAGGCAGCAGCAGGACACACGAAGATGCCCCGGCCAGCACAGGGAGCCCCTTGCTCGTCCCCAGTGGGCAGCAGCTCTGGGCCAGGGCAGCAGGGTGGCGAGGAGGGCACAGACTCCAGCAGGCAACAACTTTGCTCAAGACCACTTTTGACTGCCGTGTTATTTGTCTGGCATCTGCCATAGTTGGAATGTAAAAGACCTAAATTACCCCACCCCACCCCCGCCGGTTCTTAAAAGGTAAAGATATTTTTATAATGGAAACTCATAAGAGCCAATTAAAAAAGTGGAGAGGTGGTGGAGAGTGTGTGTGTGTGTGTGTGTGTGTTAAAAGCAATTGCCAATCTTTGTCTGCACTTCATTATGAATAGAAACAGGAGTGGGGTTGTGGTACAGACCTCTACTAGCTCCTTGTCCTTGTTTCCAGCTGCTTTAAAAACTTGACTTCTCGGGCAGTATTGACTTCAGCTAGCAAAACTGAGCAACTTTTAATTAAAAACCAGTTTTGTCCTTCCACCTAAGTTAAAAACCAAGAGGATATTTGATTCTTTGATTATTTGATCCAATTACTTGTCTCCTGTCCAGGGGAACACACGCTGTAGTCTCCTCTGACTGTGGTGCTCTTGAGGCCCTAAACCCTCTCTCTCTCGCAGCATAGACGCATTTTGTCCTGTGTAAATTGCTCACCATTAGCTCTGCAATAGCTTTCAACTGGTTTTAATGAATACCAGTTTGGAGTGCAACTATTTGAATAAGCAGAGGAGTGCAAAGGTTTTCTATGTAACTATTTGGTGCAAAAATGCTTTAAAAAGGCAAACACATAATACGTGTATTTAAAAAAAAAAACCTCCCCCAAAACAGACTGCTTAAGAAAGATCTTTCAGACACCACATTTTTCTAGGTGATAATTATATATACATAGTCATTTGTATTATAATGTCTAAGACCAAAAAAAAAAAAATAATGCAGAGTATTTCAATCTTTGAGGAGCGATTACTCAAGCCGTTTGAAAAAAAACTTGGGAAATGCTCAAAATTATAACGAGTAGAAACAGCCTAAGCTGTAAGAAGTTTATCTTTGTCTCATCCACACGTTCCCTCTCATGTTTAAATCCCTAGAAAGGCAGACATACGAAATGGATTGCCGAGGTTTCCGCAGAGCCCCCAGTTTAATTCATCTCTCTCCAGCAGACATCTCACGCCAGTGGCGTTTTGTTACTGATCCTTGGGAAATTGTAGCAGCTATCGCAGAGTGTTATTAACTTGGACACTGCTGGAAGCCTGGACCTTCACAATACCCTGACATCTTCACGGTCACCAGGGAGAGCTGTGCTCTGAATAGAATAAAGGGCACTTGCAAGAGTATTAATTTCTATGATTCAATAAACCGTAATAAAACTACAACAAGTCTGCAAGCCCCAAGCTTACACAATGTTATGCATGTGCTACACTATGTGCCTTGTTCACTGATAAATATGCCTCTATATCAGTTTTTTCTGCTTTATTTGGAGTCTCGTAGCTCTTATGTCCTCCCTCTGAAAGTCACAGGAACACATCATAATCCAAGCTTTGATTTTTACAGGATGAAGTTTATAAGGCTGCAAACCGAATTCTGCCCCCTGAAGAACTGCAGGGAAAAAATGCCTAATCTCTCCCCTCAGCTTTCAAAGCCCCATTGTTAAAATTTGGCCCTATTTAAACTTAAAAGTATTCTCTATATGCAGGAAGATTTAACCTGAAGCCACAGGAGTTCTGCTTCTAGTGCTTTCAGGTACAGCTTTCTGTATCACCTTTGCAGGCCAAAGTCGGCACTTCGAGCAGTCTGTTACATCTACCCGCCAACAGTGATTTTGATGAACTCGCTGGAAGTCCACACTGTCTCCATTAACAGTAAGGGCTTGTCTTCTCAGTCTTGCCATTAAGGGCACAAGCGCAGGTCTTTGTGAGTTACCCAGCTGCCCTCTCCTTGCTCCGCATTTTGCCCTAACACTGACACTCCACCATTTGCTGCTCCCAAGCTGCAGGGAGGTTTTACATCTTCAGACTGAAACGCTTTGGTCACAGTGGCTTTTGCCCCAGAAGGACACAATTATCCACACCAGCAGTTCCCAAAGTGTGGTTTGTAAAGCCACAGTGAGAGCTCCGTAGCACCAGGTTGCTTTAAAGTTTAAACCAAAACTTGAGAGAAATCGAGGATTAAGGTAGCTGCCTGCAGTCTGACACATTTGGGAAATGAAAGAGCTTAAAAAATAAACTCAAAAAATGGGTCATCATTCTTTTAGATCATTCTCTCCACCCCTCTGCTTGACCACAACAGCTACGAAGTGAAGTTACAATCCACTGCAATCTCTTCATTTTCCCAAGTGATGGGATACCACTCACCAGTAAAACACCGTGAACAGAGCAATTAGATACCCAAAGCTGACAGTAGCGGCCACGGTAC
The DNA here is from genome assembly GCA_008658365.1 of Alca torda. Classification (NCBI taxonomy): domain Eukaryota; kingdom Metazoa; phylum Chordata; class Aves; order Charadriiformes; family Alcidae; genus Alca; species Alca torda. Next base: position 65,886,921 of record CM018076.1, on the reverse strand, counting down.
AAACGGTTACCAATTGGTCCTGTCCCCACCGCAGAGCCGTGCCAGACACTCTCGTATCGTGCTGGGAACGCGTCCAGGGCAAGCTGGGTAACGTCACCCAACACCCTCACCTCTTCATTTAGTTGGATGCTGTTGTTCAGGCTGCTGGAAACATTACGCCTCAGCTACAGGGTTAAAAATAAACTTTTTCATCATCAACTCCTAGTTCACGAGAGAAAAACCACTCCAGAAAAGCCAGTACAGCCTCTGTGCAACCTTCCTGCCAGCCCTTTGCTGCTGTTATCACCAACTAGGTGCAACTCCACTTGACCACCATCCTTCCCGCGGGCAGGCCACTGCCCGTGCTTTGCCTATAAAGTTGGGAACTACAGCTGTTTGACCAGTTGTTCCCAGTGTTTGCAACTTTCATACCCCTCCAGCTCCTTCCTGGCCGCAAAAAGTAATCTGCCTTTAGCAGATAGATGTTTAGTGAGAAATTTAAGGTGCTCAGTAGACAGCCATTGGGCTTGTTGTATGATCAGGGCTGTGCAACAATTTATATTTTCAATCAATTTTCCAAAAGAAGTCTTTATTCTCTAAAAAGAGGAACAAAATTTTTGGCAAGCTTGAATGAAAAGCTTCCTTCCAACAGGGCTAGGAGAACCACAAAAAAGTCAGCTTACATTTCCCATACGTGTATTAGCAGCGCTCTCGCTGAAATAGTTTGGTGAACCGAAGCAGGCATTGGTCCAGCGCTCTGATTTCTTGATTATTGTAGTATTTCAGTGAATTCTGACTTTGGGTGAATAATGCTGTCTTGCTTGAAATTGCACCATGTGGACGCAAGACCATCTTCTACTAATCTGTCATGGAATTAGGGAAGGTTGCAGCAAGGCCAGGCCACTGGAAACAAAGTCCAGCAAGTCCATCCTCTTTAAAGCAGAAAGGGAAGGAAGGGCGAATATGCAAAATTACTCTCTCATTTGTTACTTTGGAACAAGAGATAAGTAAGCCAAAAACTTTTCATCTTTTACCTTGAAAGAACTTGGGAGTTAAGAAAGCGTTTCTCCCTGATGGATCTCAAAGCTTAGAGAGGAGACTTCAGTAGTATCTAGCCTGGTTATACCTCAAATAGGAAAAGAGCTGCTTTGTTTTCTCTTTCAGGAATCACAAGACTGACATTTAAAAGAAGCCGCAGTGCACAATTAGCCAAGCACTCAGCTATCAGGGTATGCCAAAACTGAGGCTTTGCACTTGACCTCCACTCCACATTCCTCACCTCTGGGAACCAGCATTACGATGCTATTCACATAATCACAGAATTTCCCTAATACAACTGGATGCTTTTCCCCATGCACCATCAAGTTGTGTCTACATTAGATAAGGAAGTAAAGGTCATGTCAAGGACATCCCTAGATTCACCGAGGGGAGGGGAGCGGGGGAATAATCTGAATTTTGGAGGGTGGAGAGGATTAATTCTCACTGCCTCATTTTTCTTTTAAAAAAATTCCATACAGTGAAAACAAGCAAAACAAGTAAACCCAGAAATTATAGCCAATAATATGATGAAGAATACTTATTTATCTAATTTATGGTGCCACAGAAAATTGAGTTAAAATTATTTAGTGGCTATTTTGTATGTCTCAAGTATGTAAAAGTAACGCATACGCAGGTTGCTCTCCATCCGCACAAAATATTACCAAAATGTAATCTGACAAGCAGATTTTTCCTAATGCTACTAGCTTACAGTAAAAATAAATAAATCTCAGTTTTCAGTGAGTCCATAAGCAGGCACCAGGGTGGGAATGACGAGCAGGGGTGGAGAAACGTTTCAGTGGTGCTGCTGCTTAATGTCGAACCCCAGTACCAAGCGGCAAAGGCAGCACGATTCAAACTGAAGAAGAAAGGGGCAAGCGCACACACACAGAAGCAGAAGGGAGGGGGAAAGCCGCCTAATCAAAACTAACAGCAGGATTTCTGCTCACACTTCAAACCGAGAGCAGACAAAGCCCTTCATTTTCGGTTCTTGAAAGCAAACCCCTGGAGTTCACGTGGAGAAGTGCTCCGCAAAGAACTAGCAATCCTTTGAATTCAGACATTTGCAGAACTACCCTCCCTCCACCTCCCTGAAGATTTCTCCCATTCTCAGCCATTTATTCATTAGTATTACTATTACACACTTACTGACCTTTTCTTTTATATGACAAACCCAAGCGTTCACTTTGGAAGCCTGAAGGTGCATTACCCATGCTCGGTTTAGACAACTTCCCATCCTCTCTCTCCTCTCCATTTCAAAAGCTCTGTTGCTTGAACCACATCTCTTGAGAAGTCTAGGTATTCAGCATCTTTTCTCCTTTTTGTTAAAAGGTACGTGTACCTCCTGGCTTCATATTGTTCATTCTAGCCTGATGAAACACACCCCCCCTCCCCCCAATTTTTTTACTAATTTAGGGTCAGCATCACAGAAGCTAATTGGGAATCCAGATAATATGGACAGGCATCCAGAGAGAATCAGAGGAACCTCCAAAAAGTCTGGATAGCCCCTTGAAAGTCAGCAGGAAACTGGAACTTGACTTGTTCGGGCACTCTGGCGCATCGCAACAGTTGCGGCACATACCTTTTGGAACCTGAATACCACCAGGGCCATACCCACAGCAACCATCATACAGGAAACAGTAACAGGGGTATAAAACCTCAGGAGCATGCCCAGAACCTAGGTCAAGATTCCCAAAACTTCTACCAGAGTATTGCACTATCGCAGAAAGACACAACCAGATGAGAAAAGGCCAGATTTTCCAAAGCTTGCTGGCACCCTTGAGCATGGACAGGCTCTGTGCAAGCGGCTTCTGCCAACACAAGCCCTTGCCAACTGCAGTCTTAAGTGTCTCAAAAAGAAGCACCAGCACCCTTGTCAGAAAAGTTCCCAAATACCTCAAGTAGGACTACAAAGGGATGCCCTGTAACTCCACTCAGTTCCAACCCAGCATGACAACTTTGGCCTCGAAGCGCTAAAAAACTCTCAGTGCTTTAACCAGGACATACCCATCACATGGGAGGGAGGAAATCTCACCAAACTTCAATACGCTGCTGAAATTTGAAGAAAGAAAAAAAAAAAAAAAAAACAAAAACATAGCAGGAGTGTTTCCTGCAAGATGTATTACTTTCTGCTGGTATTTTTGCAGAAGATAGGATTAGTTTCATGCTGTCTTGCAGCACGATCAAGGGCAATGTACGGATAATAAGTGAATTCTATTGCTAGCTGTCACAAGTGACAAATACAATGCATAATTAAACAAGCGGCACCTAGACTGCCTGGAGGAAACAATTATTTAGTGCTTTCATTAGGACAGAGTCATTTCTCTCACATTTTTTCATTACATTCTCACGTTTCACAAATCCGCTGAAAATCAACGGCTTTATTTTAGCTCCTGTGGCTTCAGCTGCCCAGGAACTGCCCGCTGGGAACAGACCCAATGTGCATCACTGGACGAGTGCCCACCTTGTGAGTACAGAAGGATCTGCATCTCCAGAAGAACGCAGGTGAAAACCTGGACCAGGTTCTCCAGGCCCAGCAGCTCGAAGACCTCCCGCAGCGGGTAGTCAGAGAGCGGCAGCTCATTGGGCCCAGGTCTCTGGCAAATGATGGGCTCGTAAACGCCATAAAACTTCAGCGACCTCCCCGGAGGTGGCAAGGGCACCTCGTAGAGGATGTTGTGGATGTAGCTCTCCAGGGGCAGAGGCGGTGGCTGCTGGGAGGTCACCGCCTTATAGAGCTGGATCAGGAACTTCTTGCAGGCTTGCATGAAGGGCAGAGGGGTGATGAGGCATATGCATTTGGAGACGTACAGCGTGTCCCTGCTGATGTCGTAGGAGTTGTACCGCTGGAGCTTGGCGAGGGAAGTGGCATCGCCCTCGTCAATGCTGCTGGCCAGGGAGTCCATGCTGCACGAGGAGGAGGCGCAGACGCTGCTGTACTGCTCTGCGTTGTGCATCTGGTAGAGTGTTTGCATGGCTGTGCAGATCTGCTTGCTCGTGACCTCCTCGTAGAACGTGAGCACAAACCCATACGTACGAGAGCCATCTTCTCTGGTGATGATGAAGGAGTGGAGCTGCGGATCTCTGTTATCTGCCTGCGTCCTGAAAGACAGCCCTTTGGGCATACACAGCTAAGGAAAGAGAAAAGAAATAGATATAAGTTGTCTAAGCTACAATTTTATTTTGTTACTTTTGCTTTACAGGCACATTCTTGTTTTGTTTTTTTTTTTTTTTCCACTGCATCATAACTAGACATTTATTATTCAACATAATCCCCCTGAAAAGTAGCCCAAGAATAAACAGCCTAAAACTGATGCTATATAAGAGACAGGCATGACTGAAGAAAACACCCTCCAAAATCACCCATCTATTAAATCATTATGAGTTTGTTTCTTTACTTGTAAAATTATTTTCACTACTGAATAGCCTTTGTCTCATTTGCTTAAGGATTATATAAAGACATCCACTTTTGTTCTCATTCGCATCTATTGTTCCCACAGGACTTTAAAATCAGAGCGCCAGGAGAGCATCTTATACCACTGAATTAAAATTACAGATTTCTTGAAACTCTTTGATCTTCCCTAATTTTCTTAAAAGAAAGCACAACAATTGACTGACAGCTATTATATTTACTTTCTTCCTTAAGTGCTACAAAATAGCTTACATTGGAAGAAGGAAGGCGGTGGGGGGAGGAAACACCCAAAATCTAGGAAAGCCTTGTTTTTGATTTACCACTCAGCACAGTCTTGTGCAGTGATTTTACTACACTGGGTGTTTCTCTGAAACACAGCCCTAGTGACAACTTGAGGCATTTTTCCAGGCATTCCTCAGGAATTCTATCAGCCATTGAACACAAAATAACAGCCAGCAACATTTGTTTGAATGTGCATCAGCATGAAACTCCTTATATTCCAGCTAAGTCAGTATGTTTATAAATGAACTAAAAAACCCCAAACAAAACAACTAAAGTTTCCTTCTGAAGAAATAAGAGGAAAGAAGAGAGGGAGACCCTTTAAAGTGCTCCTTCTGACGCCAACTTTCCCAAGGGATGTGAACCTACACACAACTGAGTGCATCCCCCTAAGGCCTCACCTTGACCAGGGATCAAGTCTTCTGATGGTGGAAGAGGTTAAGAGAAATAACTATATATTTTCAGGAACGTTCTATCCCGAACTTCTCCAGTGCACCTTGCAGACACCATTTGACAGCCTGACAAAGCTTCTACCAGCCCAGCTGGGATTTAGGCAAGTGGTCCTGTCTCACTTCACAAGATGCTAGTAAACCCCTAAGTTATGTAGGACAGCTTTTTTGTATTCCTCTAAAAGGCAATGTATAGGGAAATAAGAAGCCTGGAGTTGATAGAAGAATTTAATTCAATTGATGGGCTTTGCTGACATAAACCATGAAATTGCAGCTCGAACCATTTCTGAACAGCAGCCTCATTTTCATTGAAAAGGTTTATAGTTTTTACTGAGGCATTGACAGCAGTGCCATGGTTAAGGCTTTTCCAATAAAGAAGTAGTAAAAAAATCATTGTTTCAGAGTTTAAATTACTCCGTACAATAAATATCTCTTAACCTCATTTTTTGGCAGGCTTGCTTAATAAAAATTTATTTCTAGAATGTGGGCATTCAATGGTGGCTATAGCCTTATCAAATCTGACCATGCTGAAATCACAGGTTTTAATCTCAACACTATCAAAGTTCACATTTTTTTCACTTTACAGAATACCTGGATAAGCAAATTATATCTACTGGTACAATCAAGAACAGATAAGCATCAAGGAAATTCAGACCAGACAGTTTCAGAAGGCTGTATTAAATAAATTTCCTCCAAGTCTTAATCATTATTCCCTCACCCTTGATATACCAAATGCACACACGCAAAGGGACACCAATCTATTAAGTGTCAGCCTGTTGCGGTTTAACGCCAGCCAGCAAACAAGCGCCACGCAGCCGCTTGTTCACTCCTCCTATGGCGGGATGGGGGAGAGAATCAGAAGAGAAAAGGTGAGAAAACTTGGGGGTTGAGATAGAGACTGTTTAATAAGTTAAGCAAAAGCCACGCATGCAAGCAAAGCAAAACAAGGAATTCATTCACTGCTTCCCATGGGCAGGCAGGTGTTCAGCCATCTCCAGGAAAGCAGGGCTCCATCATGCGTAATGGCTACTCAGGAAGGCAAAAATGCCATCACTCTGAACATCCCCCGTTTCCTTCTTCTGCCCTCAGCTTTATATATTGAGCATGACATCGTATGGCATGGAATATCCCTTTGGTCAGTTGGGGTCATCTGTCCCAGCCGTGTCCCCTCCCAGCTTCTTGCACACCCCCAGCCTCCTCAGTGGTGGGGTGAGGAGCAGAAAAGGCCTTGACCCCGTGTAAGCCCTGCTCAACAGTAACTAAAACATCCCTGTATTATCAACACTGTTTCCCATACAAATCCAAAACTAACTCTACTCCAGCCAAAACCAGCATGCAGTCACAGCCCAGCATATGCAGAATATCGACTTTTTAAGACCCTGGCTGCAAACCCTGGCACAGAGACCGCCGCTGTCGTTAGACCTACAAGAAGACACAGGATAAGGCAGAGAAAGAAAGAAGATGGGAAAGCACTGAGGCAGGGAAGAACAACCAAGAGTCCCTTAAGAAGCTAAGATCAAAAGGAAGGGCCTGTGCTCATTTTCCATCAGTACAGAAAGCTTCAAATTTGCAGTTAAGGCATAAAAACTTTCATCTTAGTGCCTTGGACATCAATCACTTCCCACCTCATTTGTGTTTGTCACATGCACCACAGGACAGCGTTGGGGAAGAGCAGCTTGGGACATGCTGTGGCGGGGGGGAGCTGGTGAAGCTGGCTGACTAATGGTGAGAAGGCAGTCAGTCACCTTCACTGCATCTGTGCATAAACACAGAAAACTATCCAAGATCACTAATCAGAGGACAGGATTTTGCTTTTCAGAGCACTTCACTATTTACATTTAAACATCTCTATCAGCAGAAAAACGTGGAATTAAATCGTACTTGCAATGAGGCTTATAATCAACGTGGTTTGTAAAAGCAAAAGGAAGCTGCACAAAGACAGACAAAAAGATAACAACTAATCCAGGACACATACTGTAATTTCTCCCTCCATCCAGCCATCATCCGTTGCAGATATTTCGGAACCAAAGGTCCCCTCTGGACCGCTGCCCATCAGCGCCCGTTCACCTCTTCTCCATTAGATCCTCAATTTCACTTTTTAAGCCCCTGTGTGTTTTCCATGTTCACAACATGCTGTGGCAACAAGCTCCATACTCAAAACCGTGCCGTGGGCGCGGGGGTGGAGAGAAAGATGCTTGTGTTTGTATTAAAGCTTGCACCTTCAGATTACACTGGGGAACCTTTAATTCTTTTATTTCAGTACATGACATGTTAAACTGACAATGCTTCCTTGGACTTCATAAAAACAGGCAAAGATTTATATACCTTGATGAACCAGGGGGCTAAAATAGGAGGTTTATTTCCTAAAAATTTCACTTTCCTCTCTACTGAGAACTTCAGTTTGGTACAACACATTACCTGCAGAATGGCCACAGAAGACAGCATGTGATGTTAGCCAGGGATAATTGCAAAAAGCAGTGGGGAAAAAGAAATATTTCCCTATTAAAGAGAACTCTGATAAGTACTTTGAAAGGGAGAGAAAACATGACTCGTAGGCAGAGCGATTGCATGGGACTTCAGGGGGTTATTTTTAAAGCGACAGGATGGTTTCAGAAGGCAATTGAAATTCCTTAGACATCCAGCAAAGCCAGAGTTCTCACAAGTTAACCTTCAAGGATTTATGCATTTTCTTCTCTGAGGAAAATTGCTTCTGGAAGCTCGCATAAAGCAAACACATGGGCAGAACTAATACAGCAAGGCAAGATCAGAAAGGCCAATAATTGCCTCAAGGGATTCTGTGGAGGTGGATATTACTTTAAATGACGTTTCAGATCAAAACAATAAAGAAGTTTTCCAAAAGATGATTTAAAAGACCATTAAATACTGCTGCTGTTAGTAAATGCTTTTTTTTCCTCCAAGACACATTGCAAATGAAAGATGTGTTCTTCAGCTATTTGATTTCAGCTGACTGCAGCTCAGTTCAATTATTTTATTTTAATAGGTCTCTTGCTGGTTTTAGTATTCCATTTTTGTCCGATAATATGATCGCACTTCATGAATATTAGACATTTTCAGCTGTAATGTGAGAGACAAATAATGCAGCAATTCCAGCTATTACTCCTTCCTGCCATATTCCTGCTGCACACCCCCCCCCACTTCTCCTCTGAACACCCCCAATTCAAAGGCAGAACCAAGAGGTATAAGTAGCCTTGGTAGTTGAGTTATTGCCATCTTAACTGTGCTGATGAAGCACCGTTCTGAGTCCTTCATGCGTTCTGTATTGGCAAAGTGATGTGTTTTCATGTTAAATACTTGGCACGATGCTAAAAAATAAAATTCAGTGGAAACTGAGATGAACTTCAGATTTCTGCATCTTCGTGATTGCAGAGAAGCTCCAAATGCATTTTTGCATTTGCAAAAGCCATTTTATTGTGGGTTTTCTGTGTTCCCCATCTCCCCACCTCCTCGGTGAGGGCCAGGAGATTCTCTTGACTTCATACCTGCACCATACAATGAGGTTGGCTCTGTTTTGAAGTAGCCAGTATGTAAAAGTCCTACCCACCTCAAATGGGAAGCACATCTAAACTAGATTGGTGGGAAGGGGTTGCCTAATTTTCCAATTTTGAGTTGGACCCAATACACATTTTTGAAAACAGCTGGAATCGGTAATATTGTTTAATGTTGTTGTTATTACAACAATTGTTTATTTTTAAGTTTAAGGAATAGCATTTTCTGCACTGGGAAGCTTACCTCAAATACCAGTAATGTGCTGACTTTGTCAGGACTCGTTCTTAACAAGTGCTTTGGTGATTTTGGCAACGTCCTTTGAATATCAACTCTCTGGGAAAATTTCCACTGGGTCACTGGTCTTTTAGTTGTCGCTGACCCCATATAAAACTCCAGAAACTGTTTTCTTCTCCCTCCCCTGTTCTTGGGATTTAGCCACACAAACTCACATCAAATTTAGCTGAGAGGAAAGAGATGTACAGAAGACGCATTGGTGCAGAGTTGCCATTAAAAGTGACTGCCCAACAAAAGCTGTGGTTTAGGTAAGTTCCAGCTTCTCTGTAAAGGTTCCTCTCTCCCTTGCTATACGCAGCATCAAGGGTTTTTTGGTACTCAAAAATTTCACACAGATATTACTATCTTAAAAATTCCTTGGTTCACCACCTACTGACCTGCAGACGTGCATGCTGGGTGACTACACTCCTTCTCACCCAGTCACCAAGCTGGTGGTTAGACTTGTTCCATCATGCAGTAGATTTAACTATAACTGATGAGGGAAACACAACGTTTTACTTTTGTTGTGCCTGAAAGCATTCTGCATTTTCACATTACCTCTTCCTCTACGGCTTTTCAACCAGCGTGCCTAGCGGGTGCTCTTAGTCCCAGCAGAAGTGCCTGTTCATCACATCACAAGGGATGGTTGTGAACAACCCAGGAACCACAAGAGAGTTGAAGTTGTCAGGAAACAGCTTGAGAAGAGAGTTTCTCTACTTACCATGTTGACGGCATCCTGGTCGAAGGGGTTCCACTCGATGTTCTGAGGATAATGGGCCAAAACTTTGGACTTGAAGGTTCTTCTTAAGGGACTCTGGTCGAAATTCTCTCCTGCAACAAATGAAGAAACAATGACTTGTCACAGCAGCGAGGCTTCGAGCGGAGCTGGCCTGGGCAGCTTTCCTTCATTTTAGTTTTATTTGTGAAATCTGAAGGGCGTTTTCACTCCCAACAGATGTACTATTTTTAAAAGAAAGAGAAACAGAAGAGATGCACGTTCAGTCTGATCTTACCCTCCTTCCCACAAAAATCTTGCTACAGTTGCAACACAGCTTCCAGCTTAGTATTTACTGCATAGAAAATCATTGTTAGGAGAAAAATTACTGCTGGAGTTTTACAGAAAAAGACCCCGCAATCAACTGAATTCTCCACCTTCCCCTATAGCTCGAATATCTAGAGATGAATTTTCTTAGACACTGAAAGAGCACTTTCCTCTCAAGTTTGTTAGAAACTGTCTTACGGTCAATAAAAAGTATAAGCACCTCTCAGCTATTATAAATTATTCAAGGATTCATTATAGATGTTTTTATATTAAAAATCCTGTGTGAAGATTAAACATTTATTTTTTCTACATCAAATTTAAAGGACAGACTTTTTCCACACAAAGAATCCAGCAAGTGCAAAGAGGAAGATTGAAATTAGACTTCAAGGAGAAATGCATCCAGTTATCAGCATACAAATAGTCTATTTCACTGTGATATTGTTAATGGAGTTTCCACCACTGGATAGTCTACCGTATGCAACAACAGTAATCAAAATAAGAAATTCTTAAAATCTATTAGTTACGTTACCATCTACTACACTTTTCTCAGATATCAGGTTACTAATTTCAGGCTTCTTGCTTTAAAGACTACAGGTGGGTCTTTCCTGTTCAGCTCCTTCCTCACCTGAGAGGCACGAATGGGATGACAGCCTTAAGTGCACAATGTTAAATGTTTTCCACCAAACCTTACTTTGCACTCCCTTTTGGGCTTCTTAGTGTTACCCAGATACTTTTAAAAATATGTTACTGAAATAGAACTGGATTTCATTTCTTTAAAAAAAAATAAATTATTTCTCTTTATACTTAAAGGCAGAACCAATATTTCCTTAATGTTTTTAATGAGAGGTTATTTTGGATGACAAAATACTCAATCGCTTGGCGAGCTCTAAAGGCCAATCCACTGTTCCTGCAGAAAAGTTAAACTACCAGTCACTGTCCTCACTAACCCCTCTCTGAAGGCAACGTGGACTGCGGGAGCATGATTTGCGCTGGCTGAGTAACATAGGACAACTCAGCCTTCGTGCAGCTAGCAGCCTCCGACTGATGTTGCAAAATCCATAGGTCACCAGTTACCTGAAGGCTTCTGAGGCCACAGCCATTTGGCACATGCCCTTTGCTCCTTGCGAAGCACAGTCTACACAATCATTTGGCTCCGAGGGAATTAATCCAAGGCAATTTCCGTACAAACTGACACTTGAAGGCAGAGCTTCTCAGCCTTTGCCTGGTAGAGCCTAGGGTTTGCAGGTAATTGCGGGGAACACAAGATAATGGAGAAAAACACAGTGGCAATTCACAAGGTAAAAATTATCCAGGCAAAGTTTAAGGAGGGTTGTAAACCATTTGCTGTATGAAACCTCTAGTACATCTTCAATGCAGAGGGCAGAACCTGCACTGCCTCCCAGGGGCTGCAGGGCCAGGGCCATCGCAGCGGCACCTGCACAACAGAGGCAGGTGGAGGAAGAGGAGGTGGAGGTCCGGTATTTCTTACACCTCCGCCAGGACACATGTAGGCAGATGGAGATTCCTCAAGACATGCAAGCGTCCTGGTTTGGCGACACAGGATTAATTTCGCTTTCAGTAATTTTACTCTTCAGTAAAGTCTCTTCTAATGCTTGGGAAAACTGCACTTTTAGAAGACTCTAGTGTCTGAATTTATGAAAATATTTACTTTATAGCCAGCTATAGTATGTGGGTTTCAAGGTCTCGGTGTTTTCGAGTTCACCAGGTGCAGGGATGAAGAGGAGCGAGACCCGGGCACTCAACCCAGGCTGGCCAACAGGATTATTTCGTATCATGAACATCACATTCAATATAAATTAGAAAGCTTGCTGCATAGTGTGCTCTCTCTCTCCCTTGATGGCGGATTTCCAGAGGACTTCTTGCCCTGATGCCAGACCCTTGAGCCCTTCCTTTCCTCCTGAAACTGCCGCGCTCACAGTGTCCGACGTTTGCTGTCCACTGCTGGGAGTGCACGGCTTCCCACTGATAGAATTGGCTGAGTATAATCCTTGTAGATTATATTGGTATCAGGATCAATATTGGTCCTTTAGTATTAGTAATGTTAATTATTTAGTCTTATTCTACTAAATCTGTTTATATTTCAACCCTCAGGTTTCCTTGATTTTTCCCCAATTCCCCTTCCCAGGTGGAAGCCATACAATGGCTCATTTTGAACACAGGATTTAGACACATTGCAGCATTATTTTTTTCTAGCACTACGTCTATCTCACTTGATTTTGGTGGATAACCATGGCCGGGGCCGGGGCCGGGGAGGGGGGGGGGGGGGGGGGGGGGGGGGGGGGGCGGGGAATAAGCTTCTACATGGATATTTTGTACTTGAGAGGAGAAAAGGTCCAAGATGATGCAATGCTGCAGCCGCATTTCCTGGGGCAGGAATCAGTGGAAATGGTAAGATGCGAGGAGCTCTGGCAGGGGAATCCAGCCTGCTTCTGGAATTGCTCAAGGCAAACCAGAAATCCAGCAAAAGCGTATGCATGATAGAAATAAAGTAAACTGAAGGTATCAGCTAAACTGGATCAAATTAAAAGACATGTCAGGGTTTAGCTGATTAGCTCATCACATCTGCCAAGCTGGACCAGACTTGCCACTAGCTGCTATGGCAGTCCAGAGCGCAAGCTCTATGAAGATCCTCTCCCTGCTCAACTACAAAGCTCAGACCGAAGTACACAAAAACAGGGACCATTACTCTGCTACAGAACTTGGCAGTAGAGTAACCTCTTATTTTGGTCCAGAAGTTCTTTGCTGAGGCATTAGAGATAAAGATATAATCATCCACTGATTCCTGAAGTCTCACGAAATAAAAATCCCAACAAGCAAAGCCAGTGAAAATTCTCTCTCCAGGTATGCACTTAAACATACTTGGCAACATTTTTAATTCTCAGTATCAAATGGTAATTAATATGCTTGCGTAATCAAATAAATACACACAAGTCTGTTTCCTAATTAGATCTTCAATCTTTCTCACATCTGAGAGAGTTTACCTTACAACTGTGAATTAACAGAAAGGTAGATACTTGATGTTAAATTTGTTTGGTTGCTTCTACTAAAAGTTCGAAGACAATCTGGATGCCTTCCATAAGTTCTCCATTGCTAACAGCAAGTGATTGCTGGAGTCCACGTTTCTTTAAAGGTTTCCTTTCTCATGACAAAAAGCATTACTGTAACCTGATGGATGCTAATTGGGTAATTTGTGTGGTTCAGAGGCACTCATTGCTTCTGCAGTTCAGCAGTGGAGCCCTTTGCTGGTTCTGTAGGGGCCAGTTTTCCAATCTACATTGTATGGGTGTTGTAAAAACACCTTTTGCCTGAAAAAAATAGCCCACGGTAATGACAGCCAACAACTAAATTGATTAATCATCTGGTACTAGCACATAACTGTACATGGGAGTCCAGTAAAAATGCACATTAATCACATCATTTACTGTTTCTAATGCCTGTGCTCACTTACAGGCACCAAAGAAATTGGGGCAGGCTTTGCCCCACACACTGGACGTGCTCAGGAGAGCCCCGCTTGCAGCGCACCCTACAACATGTGGCATCTCAGGGGACGTGGCTCTGTGTGCTTTGATTGAGTGGGACAGCAAACAGCCCAGCTTTCACCTAAATAACTTCCACGTGGCCCCAGAAGCACATCAGACTGCTCAAAGGGATTTGGGAAGTAACCCTGGAAAGCTTCGCCACAGGAAAATATCTTCCTCTCTTAGTTTGGTGGCTCAATTGCTAACCCCACCAGATAAAGCCGTACTTACTTCCAGGTTAGACCAAAAATTACATCACTGGGGATATAAGAGCAGGGAAAGCCTTGATTTTTGGCTGTTTTTGTTATTAAACATCCTTTGCCTCATTTTCCCTATAAACCACCCCCCCATCTTGACAAGCAATACTCTGGCAGCATCTGGAACCAGTGGAAAAGAACATGGCATATTTGCCAATAAACTATAGCAATCATGAAAAAATGAGGATTTCAATCAGCTTTTGGAAATGACCAATAACATGTATGCTACTGCAAATACTTGTACAGTCACTTAGACATCAGAGATGTCTAAAAAGTTTTGTTTATGAAGCACAAGTGTTGCTTTAAGAAATCCAGCTTTCCAAAACCAGCAGTAACAATGCTCTAGTAGGCTGACAACATGGATTCATTTTGTCCAGGAAAATAAATGGCACAAATAACTTACCTTTGCAGAATCTCTGCAGGGTTTGGATTTTACTACTACGGTGGTTTAAAAAAAATAATAAAGGTAAAACGCACACACACAAAATACATTTTTCTCAATCAGTGATCACAAGACAAAAGAGAAGAGCCAAGAAACCACACTGGAGTGAATCAGTTTGGTCATTAGCTCGAAAGGACACAACGTCACACCCTCCATACAAAGCTGCCCCAAGAAGCCAGGCAGGGTAAGTTTTCAGATTTACATAATTTAGGAAAGAAACAGTACAAGGATACAACAGAAAGCAGCCCACATGTCAGGGTGGAATGTCATCATTTGGCCAAACTGGCAGGAAACACCCCGACTCTCACCGAAATGAGATGAGAGACGGGGAACATGACACCCAGCTCCACACTGACAAGCAGCTGGAAGAGAACCACAGGCAGCAAAACCTTCTTGGCAAAGATGAGGGAAGGGATCTGGACCGAAGGGGTACCTGATATTATCAAGTCTCAGCCTTGGCAGTTCTGCACTGTTGAGTCACACGTGACAAATAAATTTTATTTAGCTGTTATCCTAGGCAAACAGTGAATTTTCATTAAATCTACTGTGGGCTTATTTAAGAGCTTGCTTGCTAGCTTCCAAAGCAGGATTAGCAAGGCACATTAAAAATGAAGCAAGTATCAAATGCGAATTGAATCCATATTCTAAAATATTAATAGCCAGATAACGGTACTATGAATACAGTCAGAAAGATCGTATTCGATGCGTGGTACCCATTCATGCAAACAGCCCATCTCATGGGGTAAGCTGCCTATCACAGGCAACTTAAAAATCTGGTTTTGAATGAACTCCTTTTTGCTTTCAGGATATTTTCAAAAAATCATTCAAGTATTTTTCAAAATTGTGTAAAAAACGTGTCAGAGTCAAGTTCTGTTTACATAGGATGTAGTATCCAATCGAATGATACTTTTAAATAACTTGTGCAATCCCTTAAAGGCACTTATTCTTGAAGAGATCTTTAGTTTCAAATTAAAAGCAAATGGTGAAGTGATGGGTGCTAGATCAAGAAAAACAATGCTAATTTCATTTCAAAATGAAAAGATTTCTCAAAATTAGAAAACAAGAATCTTCTATGTTTTGGATGAAGGATAAAATTCCTAGGGTAATGCAGCTGCAGTTGTGAGGTTGTCAGTCATGATGGCTTTCGTATGAGTGATCGTATTTAAAAATTTAGCGATCTTAAGCAGATCTGTTTTAATTAATTATCACAGCTACAGAGGCACACAAAAACACGTACCAAATAGGCAGAGGCATCCTCTACCCACGCCCTCTGGTGCAGGGAATGTGAGCTATCTGTCACTTCTTCCAAGCTCTGGAACGTAGACAGGAATGCTTGTGACCACAGAAATAAAAATATCTTTTATTCCTTTAGAGGAACGTACCGGGAGCACGACTCTGCACAGTGCTGCACCTCATGGTGACAACCTCTTTGATAGCCATTTCTAATTAAAAGTGTTCAGCACATCCAGCTATGTTGTTTCCCTGCAGACAGAACTTTGTTAAGCATTGGATAACTGGATGACCCTGCACGAGAAGCAAGTAACGTACAACGTGCGGGCGAGAAAACAACACGGGGACAGGAATAATAGCGCTTGGCTGCGAAGCAACTAAGCTGTTAATTGTCAGGTTCAGGAGACGGTTAGTTTAAGTCGTGCAGAAATGGTGCTCTGCTGCTTTTCTGTGCCTCACCACGACACCAAAGCGGCAGGGGCAGGCTAGTCAGTGCTCCAGGACGTTAACTCAAAGGCACTACTTCTGATCACATATTCTCATAATCTTACGGCAGAGGAGGGTAAATTATATGAAAGGGAGGACTGGGACAAGCAGACAAAACAGTTTTCATTCCAAAATTTTAATATCCGAGTTGCCTGTAAGATGGTGGTGGCTTCTTTGCGGGGCAGGAGGGGTGAGCAGGGTCTAACCTACCTCTTGCATGTCAACATGTAAAGGAATTGATGGATCATATTTAAGCAGAAAGCCAGAGTGGGTTGTCTACCCTACCAATACATCTACATGATTTGACTTTTTTTGGGGGGGGGGCGGTGGGGGGTGTGTGTCTGTATGTGGGGGTGTGTGTGTGTGGGGGGGTGTGTGTGTGTGTGAACCCTTGGGTCTCTGTAGGAGAAATCAGTGGAGCTGGACCCTTTGTCCACAAACCTACATAACTAAGCCTAGTCGGATTTCTTGGTTAGTGTCCTCTAATACGGCCTCACATAAGATATTGTTCAGTCTTTATCAAGCACACTAAGATCTAGCAATTTGTATATCCACCAATATACCTGGCACCACTAGTGGCATTTCATTGGAGAGAGGAAGCACTTCTGCCAAGAGAGCTTCAAGAAAAAGATGAAAATTTATCAGATATTGATTTAAATTAGGTAAAAGAATGAAAATGTTGAGGATTTTTGGTTTTGTTTTTAAATTCTGACCCTTAATTTGATTCAAGGGGAGTTGGAAGACAGGAAATAAAGAGAGAGAGGGCCTCGGTGATTGGTTTTGTCCTTAACGCCTCTTTACCTGAGGTTTTGTCTGCAGTATCTGAGCTCTTGCCATGGAGTTCTGCTTCTAGCCATTTGTACAAGACTACACAACATAACAAACAGAGATAAAAAAAAAAAAGCAAGTATGAACAAAATGAAAAGACATACAAATGCACTGGGGAAGGGAAAAATGTGAAGCAGACATTAAACACTCCCCCTTGCGACCACTCTTCCCCCCCACTACTGCCAAAGGGTAAATCCATGTGATAGATAAAACCCTCCGCGACTATTACTATAAAGGTGCTGAAGGCACTGACAGACATTGTAGAAATACTTGTCGAAATTAGTAACGAGATTAAATTCCCAGTACCTCAATCAGCATGCTGCTGTACAGCTTCCCTATTATGAAAGACACCTTTGTTCATGTATTGAGTCGTTCGCAGAGCCTGCGAAACTCAGGAGGAAAAACCACCAGTGCTTTAACTGGTGTTGAACCAAACTAGAGAGGTTTTCTTTAGTATAGTACCATTAGCCATGCTATTACATCTTCAATGCCGTACTGCATGCCATTTCAAGACTTTCTAAAGTTACTCAATAGTTCTGTTCACCACTTCTGTTTCATAATAGGGTGTTTTTAGACAAAGATTTGAATAAATAAGCTTGGATGAACAATTTTAATCTCTTCCAGTAACAGTTACCCCAATAGGTACTTGTAATGGAAGAGCTGCCTGCTAGCACGTCTAACTGATGTTTCTTCCAACTGGTTTGCTCATCTGCAGAAAAACAAAAATGTTTTCACAGACACCATGGCATTCCTCTGTCAAAGTCCCATTCGTATGTTACACAAAGGCATTACGCAATCCTCCTCAAGTTAAATCTATTTTTATAAACACGGAGTGCATATTAAAGCTGCAATACCACTGACCTCACTGGTCATTCAGTTTCTAGGTGTAAATTCAGAGTATTTCCACCACAACCTCCTACTTGAGCTGTTAATCCAGGCATCAGTTCAGAGGACCCAGATAATTCTGCCAAGGCTGTATTTTCTGGGAAGGCAGCTCTCAGCAGAGGGCACAGGAGTTCTTTCAACTCCTGTGATGTGAATTTGTATTTTAGGATAATTTTCTCTTTTCTTTAGGAGGCACCTGAAGATAATCCACATTCAAATCTGCAGGATGATGATTTCCCACTCCAGGTATGTTAAGGTATTTCATTCTACTTTTGAGCTGTTTGAACTAAAAAGTTGCATAAATATTTAAATTAGAGGAAACAAAACAAACCATTGCCAAACCTAGCGACTCCCCTTGCTAACAGCCCATACCCACAGTGCCTTTACAAGCCTCTCTGCCAGGCTGCCCTCACAACTCTCCCCAAAAGTCTTTCACAAGGTTATCATTCAAAGGGAATTTGGCACCGAGCTTCCACGGAATTAGCCACCACCTCTGCAACAGGATAAGGCGTAACAACTCATGAGGAGAGGCTGAGGGAACTGGGCATATTTAGTCTGGAGAAGACGAGGCTGAGGGGAGACCTCATTGCCCTCTACAACTACCTGAAAGGAGGTTGTAGAGAGGTGGGGGTTGGCCTCTTCTCCCAGGTGAATAATGACAGGACCAGAGGAAATGGTCTGAAGTTGAGGCAGGGGAGGTTTAGATTAGATACTAGGAAGAATTTACCGAAAGAGTGGTCAGGCACTGGAACAGCCTGCCCAGGGAGGTGGTTGAGTCACCATCCCTAGAAGTATTTAAGAAACATCTAGATTTGGCTCTTCAGGGCATGCTCTAGTGACAGAGATGGGGGGGGGGGGGGGGGTTGTGTGTGTATGGTTGGACTCGATGATCTCAAAGGTCCTTTCCAACCATGAAGATGTTTCTATGATTCTATGAAGGGATGCCTAGCCAGATGTGCCAGGACAGGTTCTGGTTTTGCTACCCTCTTCAGTACTTTGACCACTTATTACCATCAATCATACAGCCAAACAATTGCAGAAGTTAGGTAAATTCCTGCACAAGAAGTAAAAATGACAGAAGATCATTGACAACAGCGATATAAATACAGAGCTATGAACACTGTTGAACAGCCTGATTCTTTATACAAACACAGTGTAATGGAATGCGACTGTTGCCACTAATTACACTTAGAGAAGGCTCAGTATTTCAAAAGTCCTTTTAAAAAGGAAAATTTTTTGCCTAAGAGTTACTGTGCAAGTCTAAAAAAAGAGAAAAAGGCTACAAAAACTAACAAGCAGTTTGCCATCATCTCTTCCTTCTGACCTTGATTAAAATACTTATTCTCTGCCTACAGTGTAACATTATACAGCACCAACACTGTCAGCTTCTTAAAATAGCCACAGTCCCAGCTGCCAACGGGATCACAAACATCCCACTACACTAGCAAACAAGTATGAACTACGCCATGCCTTTTACATAAAATTGCATCATAATCTTGTCAAATCCAAAAAGTCATGGCTTAAATTATGTCAGTTTGGGTGATTTTTTTGCAGTAGGGTGAGTTTAGTAAACAGGTACCAGCGACATCAGGGACACGGTGCTCCTAGACGATTACCTTGGGGTCTGTCCCCAAAGGCTGGAAGAGATTTGGAAGAAACAGAGGAGCGGGTATAAAACTGGACCTATGATTATAAATATAGGGAATTGTTTACACCTCAGGCCTTTATTTGCTCTAGAAATCATGGTGTGTGGAATTCACTCAGGCTGTTGGAGTTGCCACGCTGCCTTTCCAAGCATGGGTTCATGATCCACTGCTGGGCAGTACATGGAGAGCGTGCCCCAGAGATCCTTGGTCCACCCTGTTTATATACAGCAAGTGGCATATTTTCTTTTTTATCCCATTTTTATATACAAATCTGCACTCTATTTTGAATACTTGATATGAAAAGAATGAGTACTAATAGGGAAAACAATTCGAGCAACAATTAAAAGTTCATTTAAATTTAAGTTTCATCCATCATTATTCCTAAATTGCCTGCTAACCTTTTAGTTAGTTACATAGCGAGTGAGTAATATAGGTAACCCTAAGAAACCGAAGGGTCTGAAATCCGTCTCTCGGCTCTTCTGATGTTCTCAGAAGAACATCAGCAATGTCAGAGCAAAAAATACTCAAGACATCAGCTCAGGTCCTTAAAAGCAGTAGGATGCTAAAGCCCATCTGGTGAGGGGATCCCTGGCTTTGGAGCAAGAGGCACCTGCCCACAGGCTTGGACTGAACTGCCAAGGAAAGAAAAACATTTTAGATGCCATCATGTCCTGCATGAAGCTTGGACACCTTCCTGCTCAGTGCAATGCCCGCTTCCCACTCCTTGTTTCACCTCCTTCCACGGGGTGAACAGAGAATGAGGTATCCAGTTGCGCCTTTTACATGGGACACCTTTCACGCTTGCGCTTTCTATTAATTCACAATTCAAGTTCAAATGTACCCGATTTCTGTGTTATAACATGATGTTGCATTCTTAGATGGGTTTTGGAAACACGCACTGACAACCATCATTATTTTCAATTGAAATGAATCTTAAAGCAGGTTTTGTCCTCTGCTCCACTGGGACAGAGGTAGTACAAGAGTCTTGTCTCAAGATATGCTTTATTATAGTTGGTATTTCTGGAGATGAGAAAAGGGGGAAAAAAAAACCCACATCAAAACCCACAAACAACCAGAACTCATCATCCTAAAAATCCCTGTACTTTTACTGTTCAGGTTTGTGTGCAAGAATGCAGGAAAGAAAGGGGAAATTTTCAGTAAATTTTGCTTTGGGGCTTTGTTAGTACATGAAGAAGCAGCTGTATTTTTATTCTTTGTTTTTATAATTACAGCGCATTCGGTTATCTTTTAAAAGGGGCTGCATTAAGGTAGAATTTTTTTAAATCACTCCACGATGCACATAATGTCACACATCAATATTAGTCCCCCTTGGCTCATCAGGATGCCAAGTTTCAGGTGTTTTTTTACTTGAAGTTAGAAGCAGTTTCACCAAAGCTGCGTTTACAGAACAGCAGAGTGTGAATAAATTCACTGATAACAACTTCTGCCACCCTAATTAAGCTCAGCTTGCAAATCAGAACAGGAAAAGAAAGAAGCTTAATTTGGCCTGGACCATTTTCAGCACTAATCAACTTTGACATAAACAGAGCACAAAGATGCCCGTCCCCAGCTTGGGTAGTCAGGCCCAGTTTGGGGTTTTGCTTTTTGGCAACTTTCTTTTTACCTATCTTGCCCAAGCTTGAGGCCTTGGTTCCCTTACAGTGGGCAATAGGCATTTCTGGTTTAAAGGAAGCCCTTGCTTTCTCATGTCCCCAAAAGCTGTCCCTTGAAATGCTGAACCACAAAGAGGATCCAAAGGACTCATGGTTGTTTTTTTTATTGGCCACCCAGAACCCAGCCGATGAAACCCCGTCTTCTACATACATCCGTAGCCTCCAGAAGGAAGCTATTTCCCAGTTTCTGAAGAATGTATTGTGGGTTTTTTTTTTTTTCCTTTTTCAAACAGCACAATCCACAACCCAACAGTGGCACTCAAGCTGGCTTCTTAAAAAAGAAGAGGCTGCCCCTGGGCAGGGTCAGCCTCTTCACACTCCTTGAAGAGCCGCTCCATGTCTGCAAGCTTCAGACAACTGGTTTTATCCAAGAGGTGGATTTAGAGAGGGTGGACCCAGAATTAGCTCCTCACTATATGGAGTTACTTTTTTTTGCACGCCCTTTACAAGCAAAGGGTTACAGCGAGGCAACGCTCACCTGTCCAAGGCTGCAGCTGCTAAGCTTTATGAAAACTTAGTTCTGTGTGATTTTGATGGGAAGGGAGTCCAGAAAGAAAGAACTTTGCTTCTTGTAGTTCATGCTCTTTCATCAACGTGAAGTAGAAACACTCCCTTGTGTAGCACAAATGGATTTGTTTAGAGGATTTTGAGAAACTGCTGTTTAAGCTGTTGCCAACAAATAATTGTCCTTATGACAGTCTCCAAGAGCCAGTCTTCCGCCCGTTTTCAACAACTGAATCCTTTTAGAAAAAGACAAGACAGAAACTTTCCACACTCTGAAAAGTCACAAGCAGCCGTAGGCAAGACGTGAAGCTACCAGAGCTCCCGGATGGAGAAGGAATGAAGATGCAAGCAGATGAGGATCCACGGCCCACACAGCCACATCAGTCCTTAGAGCTAATACTTAAGAACTACCCAAGAAACCATTTCAGTTTGAAGAATGCTCTCAGTTGCTCGAACCCAGCTGTACTACAACAATTGGAGATCAGCATATCGCTGCAAATGCTGCCACTGTGGGCAAAACTGCCACCAAAGGAACAAGACGTTTATACAACATGCTGGATGACGCAGTTCACTCGCTCTCGGGAAAAAAAAAAAGCAGCTAAAAAGTATTTGAACATTGTTAAGAGGCAAAAATATCAACATATTGAAAGAAAGATCAATTCTTGTAACTACTCGGTTAAAATATCTCTTCTGCTACAAACATCTTTGCAAGAACCTACATGCTTTGGTCAACACCACCTGCATTAAGAGACTGCCTGAAGATTGGGCTGCTGCCAGTGAGTTTACACAAGGGATCATTAAGAAGCTATCAGTGCATAGTAATTGCACATCTAAGCCACATGAAAAATACTCTCTGTGCTTAAGTAAACCTCAAGTAAACCATGACTAGTTAGATACAGCTTTAGCTTTTTTCATTGCAGCAGAGCTCTACATATTTCAGACAAAGCATAACCAACCAGATCTACGCTTTACCACTGCTTACCGTTTCGTAGCCAATTTTCAAGTCTACTGAAAATGCAGAAAGCTGAAACCAGGACTCAATCACCATGCCGCAGTAAAGTGTCAGGATTCAAATCCAAAGGCATGGACCAATACTAATTTCTGGATCCAAACTAAACTCCAGATGGAAAACTCAAAGCACAGCAGCATTTCTACCGTGCCTCTAGATTTAGTTCAGATCCCTACAAAGGGGAGCCCAGAAACAAAATCCTTTGGCTTCCCTTAACGCCTTGGGGAGCATCAGGTGCCAAAGCACATCTGTAAAGGTGGATGTCCACTGAGAAGACCAGAAAAATAACTGCCTTTAGGTTCACCTTGCAAATGCCCCTGCACCTCAGACACTTTCTTCCCTTGTCCCGCTCATCCCCACAGATGTCTGGAAATGTAGGTGATTCTGTAGGCGCGGTCCTAACCTTCATGCACCCCAAAAAATAGCACTTCAGGGCTTCTATCAAATTTCATCTCTGGTTTATTTTGGGGTTGCCTGCTCTCCCAACAACCCAGCTTTAAACCCCATGATACACCTGCCACTGTCATCAACAAGAGCTGTTAAAGAACGTGGGTAAAGGCCCACGAACAGGCAAAAGGGGTGAGTGTAGAGGGCTTTATATCTTAAAAGTCTCTCCTTTGCCAAAGACCAACAATGAAAACAAGCGTCTCGCCCTCTCTCCCCTCAAATTTCCACTGCCACTCCAGTAAAAATCCCTCTGTGGAGCAGTAGATACCCATGTAAAAAACAGTACACGCCTCTGGGATGGTTTTAGACCCTAAAGGTAAAAAGACCGTGGAGAGCCACAAAAGAGAATAGGGCACATTTCCTGGCCTGAAACAGGGTTGAAAAGAGACAGCGGGACTCTGAAAGATGAGCTGGAGAGATGCATGAAAAGGAGAGTAAGAAATTGAGGCCCACTTTCACTTCAAATGCATATTTTGCCTGCTATTTTAGTGCCCTGCTAGTAGAGATGGAAGCAGCAGAGAGCAGAGATCAAAATAACCCTAAAATTACCTGGCATTTAAGCAAATGTTTCCTCTTTGCCACTAATCCACTAATCTTCTAGTGCCTTGATCCAAGGTTGATTGGCATGCTAAAAATACGTAGGTAGAAGGCATGTAATTGCAGCTCTAGATTTTAAATAAGCATGAGTTGTCACAGACTGTGGAGAGGCTAATTCCAAACCATTTAGAGCCACCACAAACAGCCACAAGAGCCCTCCTGGCCATTGCACCCATCTAATGCAAAACCAACAGGAGTTACGTTATGATACTTTACACTTTCCTTTCGCATGAGGGAGAACTTTGTGGAGTTAAATAGGATTTTTCACCTGCTGGAGCAAGCCATACCATGCTGTCTTGGGAGATCTCAGTAACTGTTTGAGCATACATTAGAAACAGAGTATTTCATACTGAGCGGATCACGGCTGGATTAGGCATGGACCGCACCATAGCTGAAACACGCTTTAGTACCTACGGTCTCCATGAGCGTAGGTCTAATAAACGGCTGGGAGGTCTAATAAATTCAGGGAAGCGCAGAAGAAAACAGAATTAACAAAATGTATGGGTATAGCAACACGACTCTGAGAACTGTGGTGTCTTGGTGTGACAACGTGGGACAGCTAAATCTGAACAATTACAGAAAACAAGAGCATAATCATTTTCCAGGGAGGAAGGAGTAATAATTCCTTCAAATCTAGACAGGAGGGAGTCGTTTACAGTGTGTAAGGATGGGTTTCAATAATCCCTACTCATGTTCCCTATAATAGATAAACCCACCACCTAAAGAGCATCATTCTATGTAAGAGAAAGCAAACGTCCATTGTATTCACAACCACATACACGTGCTTGCTCCCTCTCTCCCAAAGCGAGCAGACTGGCAGCAACGCTCCGTTACAGGTTCAAAAGCTGCCCCCTGCACCTGCGGCTCTTCCCAGCTCCACAAAATGGCCCGAGCAACAATAGAGGCGGTCCTCAAACCTGGACACCAGCTGGCTCCTAATTCCTCGCAGCACTGCGGTAGCATCAGGAGTTCCTGCATTGCTCTCACGGGATTAGAATTCCCATCTCAAATCAGACAGGATACACACACGCCAGATTAAAGAGATGCAGGCATCTGCGTATCTCTTCAGGGTTTGACAGGTTTCTGCTGATTTATTCTGCAACACGCAAATCCACCGAGAGCATCCCTGATGGGTACCTCCTCAACGCAAAGGTTAACAGGTCTGTGTGCATTGGATTAAATATTTACATTAAGGAAGCAAATTGCTTTGGATACTTACATAGGAAGCACATATAAGAGGAAAGACCCAAACTATAAATATTTGTGACAATACATGATGCAGATCTCAGCAGTTACATAGCTGCGAGCTTACTTAGCAATAAGCCAAGCAGAGGGTAGCTGAGCACAAATATTACCGGATTTTTGCTTAAATAAAGTCTGCAGTTTTTTTATCAGGCTGAAAAAAAATACCTTCTTGCAAAGGACTGTAAGATGATTCACTAATATTAGATTACCACAGACTATAATGAATATTAAAAGGGCTCCACACGTATACAGAGAATCAGTCCAATGGGGCTAGTCTCCGAGTTGTCACAAGAACAGGCGGTGCATGTGGAAAAACAGAACTTCCCTTTGAAATCAAAAAGAGTATGTATGTACACCAGATTAAAGGGATCTGAGCACTCACGTACATCCTACAGCTGCAAATGTAAGGGTCATGAAAGAATTGCAAAACATTCAAACTTCTAGCAATGCTTATAAATAAGCCAAAACAACAAAGCTTCAAAAACACACTCCTCCTGCCTCTGAAAAAGGCTGCTTCTTAAAGTAGGAGTCCACCGTGGGCTTTGAATTCAGCAAGGTTTATTCTCTGTTTGTACCAATATGACAGCTTGAATGTGACTTATTTTAATACAGAAATATGAAACTTCAACCTGAATCTGTATTTTGTGGCATCAGAGCATCAATTTATAAACAGCCTGGGGAAAAAGGTATTTTAAATCAGCTATAAAACTAGTGCAGTACCAGTTCTGGTGGTGCTTCCGGTTAACCCTTTCCCAAATTAATCCTTCCCCAAAGAAACATCCTTTTGCCACCTGTCCCATAGACCTGAACTCTTTGGTGTGTTTATCTAGCTACCCCCCTCACCTTTTCGGCTCCCTTTCTTATACCGGTGCCTTCCAACACAGCTGGCTCAGGCTGCAGGTTAGCGCTGAGCCCCACTTCAGTCAGGTCAGTAACACCGTCCACTTTGTGGTGAGGGAGGAGGATGCACCCATAACAATCCTGCAACAGCACCATCCCGCATGGCCTTCCCACCTCTCCATCGCTCTTTCCACATCTAAAAAGATGATGGATTTCGATGCAGCCCGCAGGGGCAGATCTTGAGCAGCTGACTTAATGGCAGCAAAACCCAAGGCCCATATAGGTACAGCTTATTCTCTGGTTTAGATCAAAGTGTGGTCGCCCTACTCAAATGGTAACACACAAATCCACGTGACTCTGCAACAGTCATCCAGGTGGACTCTCTGACAGAGGTTTGCACTTTCTTAGGCAAATGACAACATTGCTGCGTCTCCCTGAACTGTCAGGGCACGTCGAAGAAGTCGTGCAATCAACATTGGCTAAACTTATGTTTTCTAAGCCTTTTTAGATTTTGCTTTGAAATGCATTTAATCACAACCTTGTGTCAACCTGTAGAAGCAAAAGCACTTGTTTCAATACGTGTTCTGTCCTGACAGAAGGTCGGTTTTTCCCTTTCTCTAGCCTTTCCAAACTATTAAGTAAAAGAAATTGTGCTTTCTCAAAAGACCAAATCCTATGTGAGCATAGCTCAGTAAGAAAGCTACAGTTGGAGTGTGTTACAATCACAAAATGACACAAAGCTTTGCAGACACCGAACAGAAAACTTCTGCAGTGGTTTCTAAGAATAATCTATACCTGCAATTAGCAGAAAAAGGCAGGGTGTGTGTGTGTGTACAAAATAACCTAAATTCCTCTGCAGCTTTAACCTCAGTGGCTACAACAGAAAAAAAGCTGCAATGATTTATTTCTTAAGATCAAGCTTCGGTCACCTTGACCCCACACAATTCCCAGGTTGTAACTTGCTTGTTGCTACTCAGCTGCTGCATGGCCTTTGGCGTGCTCCAGGCGGGCAGCTCATGGGGCAGGTGCTCCATGAAGCCGCAGAGGCCCAGCAGCAGCAGCAGCAGCAGCAGCAATGCTTCAGGCACCACCAGCTCCTCCTCTCACCTCCCCTCATTCCCAGCCCTGCACACAAGGTTTTGGTTCACCAGCTCAGGTGTTTCCAGTGGGGAACTGCACCGGGTGAACTGAGCCACCTGAAGGACACCTGGGGGAGGGATGGAGAAGAAAGAATAGAGGGTAAAGTGAAAAAAATGCTTTCCACTCCACAGCTGGATTCATCTTTTTCATTTTTCCATCCAGTTCACCACATCTGCACAAAAACTGTAGGAGAATGGGAAATAGTAGGTGAAGGAGAGCAGGAGGAACGAGGACAGCACACGCTGGCACTACTACCCAGGACAAGGGAATACATTCAAAGTCCAACAAACCCCACAATGACTCAAAACCTGAAAAAACGAGCTGCACATCTACAAAAGGAACTTCTAAGCACCAGCCCATCTAGCTCACAAAGAGTACAGGAAAGCTGGGCAATTCAATGATCGTGCACTACACCAAGAAGCACGAATGTGCGTCTATTTATTTTTTAATATATTATATAATTGTAAGCAGAAGAAAAGGTTTTGACCACAGCTTGTTTCCCCGGCATTATTCACAAAGCAAAATTTCCAAGTCAGATCACAGATTTGGAAGTTGCTGTGCCTTTGGATGTTTCGAGTCTAAGCTGTCCCTTTCTTTAAACCGCTGGTCTATGCAAGCTGTACACATACAAAGCTTGAAACCCACACGTGCTCCTTAAGATGGAGAAGGGAGCTGCAGCAGGTCGAATTCTCCTGGAGAGCCCTTCTCCTCAAAGATGAATAATTAATTCCCTGACAACCAGAGCAGCTCTGCGCTTCTCAAAGGATGCCCTGAAGCAGAAGAGGCTGCAATGCACTGCAGGCTGCTTCAGCTCCTCCAGGACCAGCTCGGGAGTTGCTGCAGGGTAACCTGCACGACGAAAAAGGGGGTTTCACACTGGGACATCATGCAGATCAGCTCAACAGGATTTCAGCCTTGTTTCATCTAGCATTTCCTTTACAGCCTCAACTCTTATCTAGAGCATCAAGGTTCTCTCTGATCTATAAGGGAGACCTTGTCCCATCTTAAAAATGCTACCTGTTGTTTCCTCTCCCATCTTCTCACAATTTCAAAGAGGTCACCAAACGCAAAAATCCCTTTTTAGTAGGCAACCATGACATTTGGAGTTTTGTACAAGGGAGGAAAAAAAGAGAGAAAACCAAACCCCCACAAAATTAGGAAGAGATTGGTTTAACATTACATGTGCAAGCTCCATAACAGCATTAGAAATCGAGAAACTGGACAGGAAGGGAGGCCTAGACATAACGATCAAGCAGAAGAACACGGGTAAGCAGGTAGGACCTCAAACCACTGCACCAGCCATCACAGGGAGCATCAAATCCTTTCCATGCCGCAGGTCCCTTGTCAGGGACACAGGATGTGTTCAAACAGATTTGCAGGGACAGTCTCGCCGCTCTCTCCTGAAACCCAGTTTGTCATCACCAAGGTAGGAGTGAAATCAGTCCAGCATCCCTTTAGCTGCCATCTGCGCTCCCACAGGGAGGGGGCTCAAACTTGTCAAATGCTTTGAATTAAAAATAATAACCTCTTGCATTGGAAATGGCAAGAGGTGGCAATTTCAGGGTAACAGCCTGAAGTCACTGGCCGCCAGCAGAGCACACCGCATATGATTAAGCGTGAAAAATAGGCCCCCAGAATCCAAGCCTAACACTGCATTTGGGAAAGTCGCTTTTGAAGATCCAGAAACTAATACAGTGTCTCTGAGAAAGTGATAATTTGTTTAGGAAAAAATACCAGTCTTTTACGACAGAAGATAAAAGGGGTGTTGGGTTACAGCAAATCTAGTTCCTGTTACTGTCCCCTCCTCTTTTAAACAGCTATTTTTGATCACTTTTTTTCAGGGAAAGAATGAGATACGTCATTAGCATGAACACAGCAGGTAAGATGTTGCTAGAAGATGAGGAGGAAAAAGGAAAAGGAGAAACCCGATAGGAAAGGTGCTTTGCACAACACAGTCCCGCTTGCCCTGCAGGGCGGGAGACGAGAGCGATGAGGGACCAGATCCTGCCCAGCCATCCCCGCCTGCAGTGGGGGCAGAGCTCCCACACCAGCCAGGCTTCTCTCACCCAGGACTGGGAAAAAAAACCCCACCAAAAAAAAAAAAAAAAAATGTAGAGATACCAGAGCTGGAGAAGCATTTCAGTGACTATTCAAGGATGTGCACTGGAGGCTCCTTTCAAAGCCCATCCATTTATGTTAGTGCCTAGCTGGAAACTAAACAGAAATTTTGGAAACAAAATATTTGGAAAAAAAAAGTTAGGGTTTTTTTTTTTGGTTGGTTAGTTTTTTTAAAACCTTTTACCCCTGCTTAGGAGTATCCCCCAAACCACTTCACCCCCCTTTAAGAATGCGGTGTTTCAGAAAGCACTGCTGGTAGCACGTACTCTTCTGCCCAATTAATAACCTCACACCCACCAAACGCTCCACGCCGTCAGACACCGGCCGAGGAGACCTCGGCGGAGAGGGCGTTCAGGCTTTACGCGAGTTTTGGTAACACAGGGCTGTATCTTGTCACACCCTCATGCCCAAAGCAGCCGGAGTCTCACCAAGATCCCCACCGGAGCTACCTCACATATGAGTAAGCACAAGGTAAGGCTGAGGACTTCGGTCCCTTCTTCAACAAGACCTGACAGATTTTTTTAGCAATGAGAACGCTCAGAAAGCTGCTCTGTTCCTGTGTCTCTGTTCGCTCATCTCAGACAGATTTATTGATAATGATTTTTCCCTAAGAAGGAGGATTTCTTACGTTGCTTAGCTTATAATTAATTGGGGCATCTTAGACCAGAAGGTCTGCTTGCTTCCCCTAAATGAGCTTCCTAAATGATGACAACATCCTTAACATGTGGCAGGGACACAGTTCAAAAGTTCATTTGGGCTCCGCTTTGCTCTAGAAAACGGTTTTGATGTGTAAATTTAGGCAGAGGCAGATTTACCTAGAGGTTTAGGAGGCATAAAAGGCATTTAGAGCATGGCTGTGCCCGCTGTGGATAACACAGGAGCATACCAATTTTATGTGGTTATACAATGAACTGTTACAGCTACAGTCTGAGAGGGGATGACTAATGTGGAGCAGATACACAAACAGATGGACCCCTAACAGAGGCAGAGAGGAAGCTGAAGAATTTCAGACGTAGGATCATCCAAAACACGTACCTGTGAAAGCAGAGGGATCAGAATAACCAGGCTGGAAAGGACCTCTGGAGGACCAAGACCCCATTCAAGCCAGGCCTGACTTCAAAGCCTAATCATGCTGCTCAGGATTGAGACAAAAATAATTTTTGAGATTAAAAACTGCAAAGACAATTCAATAGCTGTAGGGAGGGGAGAGCAAAGTATGATGTCAACGTTTCAGCATCTTTGGAGTAGAAAAGCATAAGTTGGGATCTCTGATTTAATGCTTTCAGTGCAAACCAGGAGGCACTCTTGAACCTGCAGTGTAAATACCAGGCAAGAAAACAGAGACTGTGAGGCGTTAGAGCTATGAATCACCCCTTGCCAAGCCTCGGGTCTTCTCTCAGAAATATTTCCACCTCCCAGCCTTCATGTTGTTTAGTACTAACTCATCTATTACAGTACAAGGTAAGACTAGCAGCAGCATCACTAACATCATCTTCTGGCTGGAGACCGCACACTGAACTTACTCATTCCCTCCTGCCTTGCCTTTCCAGGAGAAGAGAGCCCAGCATGCTCCAAGGCACCACCTCCGTCTCCTAAATATTACAGCTCCACGGACACTGCACCTTCTCCTGGCTTTCATATTTATGGGCACATACAGCAAACCATGCCGATCTCCCACTGTGAAGCCACTTTTTTTAGCAGTTGGCTAGGGACTTTACACAACAAGGAGGCCCAAGAAAAATACTCCGTACAGTTTCAGTGCCTTTCCTTGCACAGCTGCATCCCGGGTAGGACTTATGCTAATCCCTCCTGAACAGCCTTGTTGCTCTTGCCTTGCTACAGGGCAGCCTGCCGCAGCCCTCCTGACATTGGTTTAATGCTGATTAGTCCCGACACAATTCTGGTGCAGGCTTCCTGCCAGCCGAGGGAATGAACAAAATTGGTTTGCGCACAGGCCAGACGACAGCTGCAGTCACTCCAGCTCAAATCTGTTGAATAAGGACCCTTTTCTTGTTTACCAAGATGAGGCTAAATTAGCCCAGCGTGAGACAGAAGGACAGAGCAAATCCTAAAAGCCAGAGATGCCAACCTGGCTCAGAAGGTGCAAAATGCAACTTGGTCAGGCCCCATCCCTTGGGCTCAAATAAGTCACGGGCAAAACATAAGCTTTGTGTAACGTGACACACACACATACACACACACACACCCCAACGCAGCCCAGGTAAGAGCTAGCGTTTTAAAGAGAAAGGATCTGGGGAGGGAAGAAAATTACAAGCAGAATTCCCTCAGGGTTTTTTTCCGAGCCAGAGAGACACTCGGTGCATACTTTACTTGGAGCGTATTTTTCCCCATCTCTTTTTCCTCCAGCTCCAGGGAGAGAGAAGCCTCCAGCCTCCATAAGCTCCCCCTGCCCGTAAGACAGCGGCAGGTCCTGCTCTCACTACTAGCTTTTCCTCCTGGTCTGATTTTCTCCTGTGCTGAAAGACCAGAATCAATCTGCATTTCTCCAGCTAACTTAAGATGCTTGTAGCATGGCATTGGGCAGCACTATAAAGCTTATCAAGCACACAGGCACCTCCAGACTGCTGCCAAAGGAAAACTCACCATGCTTTCTAAAGTCATTCTGGTATATATTTAAGGACAGATGGTCATTAGGCGCAAAACTATTAAGACTGATAATATACTGCTTAGTCCACAGAACATAATTCAAATTAAGATGCATCAAGATT
This sequence comes from Alca torda, assembly GCA_008658365.1. Taxonomy (NCBI): domain Eukaryota; kingdom Metazoa; phylum Chordata; class Aves; order Charadriiformes; family Alcidae; genus Alca; species Alca torda. Next base: position 65,855,330 of record CM018076.1, on the reverse strand, counting down.
GAGAGAAGCAGTATAAGTAAAGACTCATTTAGACGATTGCTGCTCTTGGTTTAGAGATGGGGAAATAGGGAAAGAAGGAAGAGCTGAGAAAGATTCAATCTGAAGATTAAAAAAAAAAAAACCAAGTTATTTTTTGACAAGGTGCTTATATCTTCGTCTGGTTTGGCAAAAACTGCATTATGCCTAGCTGCATAAGCTGCCTGAATAGCAAGAGGTTACGGGTAGGCCTTTTGTTTGCTGGTGCAGTCTGAAAGGAGATTTCTGCCACCACTTAAGCATACGCTTCCTTATTCCCCTCCTTGGGGAGCACCTTGGGATACTACGGCCTGCTCTTCCCATGTAAAAGAGACTCACCGATCTCAGAGATTGCTCTGAAGAGCATCTACAAAGCTCCAGAAGTTTCTAAAATAAGATGCCCTTATTAGCATGCTGTCAGTAAGTACCTGTATACCAGTATTAGGTACGATGCTTGTTTTTAAAATGCAGGGGGTATCTTGTTTGGAAGGTTTGCTCTTCAGGAGGGATCTATTGATTTGATCTGAAGCATCACCCCTGTTTGCAGAATGATGCACAGATCTCTTGACATGAATTGCAGAATCCGTCATCTTCCCAGAGGCATCACATGCACAGAGGCAACACCTGCACGTGAACTGCTTTCACAAACTTACTGTCAGCAAGGCTGGTATTAATCAGGCTCCTATAAAATGGATTTAATGGAAAAGTAACACTCCTGAGCTCTCTGGTCTTTGAAAAACTTTAAACTCATATCCAAAAGCGGATACAGCACCACAGGACTTTCCTTTTATACATATGAAAAGTCTGGCTTTTGGCACTTGCAGTGTTGGCTGCTCACTGACTGGGGGCTTATGGATTCGTTAAGTAACTTTTCCTTTGGCCTGAAAATTCCTTGGGTGCCTCCAGCTCTGCAGGATCAGCTCCTTCCCATCAGCCACCAGAGACACTGCTCCTGCCCAGGTCAGCTACGGCACCTGAAGGCACCACTTTGCCTGATGTCCCATCCCAGCAAGCAAGTGTCAAGAGTTTTACAGCCATAGTATCCTCACAAAATGCAGCTATAGCTTCTTTCTAACGGAATAGCAAGGGTCTGCTTTAACATGGCATGAGAGGTATAACACTTGCCTTCAGGCATGAAAAATTTGTTCAATTCAGGGCTTTTTTGCTTGCTGGAGTGGGGAGAGCCTGGGTCTAAATTTCCCTCTCCCACCTCCCAGAAAAGGCACTATCAACCAAAACCGGCTTACTCCGCAAAAAGGAAGTGCACCGTTAGTATGCTGGAAGAAGACATGCAAGAAAGATCTCAAACATAACCCAGTGGCCTGGATTTTCAGTCAATGCACGAACACTCCTGGGGTCTGGTGTGCTCCCTGCCCAGCTTCACGTGCATGGGGATCCTCCTAACCAGCTTTTAAATAACAATGTGAGAGCAGCGACTGGTACCCAGCCATCCATGGAGAAGCCTCGGGGTAGTATCTCCCAAGTGATATGTCTCTTGGACAGTCAAGGAGATCCCAGCAACTAACGGCAACTAAAGAAAGATACTCCTTATTTTAGGTTTACTTCCTACATCACCTACAACATTCCAACAGAGCAATACGCCACCTTAATATAAAGTCCATTAAAAAAAAAAAAAAAATCTTTTTTCCTGTTAACAGGATTTGGGTCCCATATGTTCTTGAACATCAGAAAGAACAAAGGAAGAAAAAATGCATCTCTTCAGTTTGTTCTGTTCAAGACCACCAGAAGCAGGGCTGAGGTAGGGGAAAGGAAATTGTGTCTTTGAAAGAGTAAGAGGAAATGCATCAAGTAACCTTTCTTAGTTTATTAGAGGCTACAGAACTTCTGTTTCACATAAACTAACCAAACATAACCAGTTAAACATGAAGCTTAGTCAATCTATTTTCTTGCATCCTACTAATTTTAAAAAACCCGTCCCTCCCCTCCACTGAAGCATAGCACCCAAGCTCTAGGACAACTGTAGCACCTTGAATAAAAAAAGGTAGCGTCTTTCTTCACTTTATTAAGAACAAATAAAGCACATGCCCGAAGGATTTTTACAGCTATCTTTGGCAATAAACAGTATCTTCCAATTATCTGGGTACCTGCACAGGAAGAAGGCACGTCACCCTCCGCGGGGCAGAGTAGGGCTCTCAATATCACAACAAGGTTCCCAGAGCTACTAGCTGCTACTTCATCACCCCTGCAAGCAATTCCCATCAAAACCCTGCCAAAAGAAGGAATTTCACTAAAGTTGTTGTTGGCTTGTCTTAGACTTAAATCTTGTCCAGTAGGAAAACAGAAGGAATTGCTATTTCTCAGTAGCAGTATGTCCAGACGTAGACCAAAGGAACTTAGCATTTAAAGCCATCTGGAGAACTCTGTGCAGAAGGACCTGGCCATGCAGAAACCAGCCTCAGGTCACAATCCAAACACCTTTCCCTCTTCGGCCGTTCAATAGACAGCTTTTACACACAGGGAAAAGAAAAAAACCAGTCTTACTGATGATGCTGAGAAGAAAAAAAGAAACTTTGTTAAAAGAGAAAAACAGACACAGAAGGGGAGGGGGAAGTACAAAGTGAACTTCTGTATGTCTATATATCGTCAAGACAGAAGTGTTACTAATTTTAAATTCAGAATTTATTCATGCAGTTAACAGCTTTTCTGAAGTTCCCCATTTTATTTCCAAGACTTACGGTGTTTACATAAAGATAACCGTATCAAAGACTGAAAGATTTTAAGCATCTCAAGATGAACACCAATAAACCACTAGCTTCTGGAACAGCAATTTCAATTCCCTGAAAGTAGCAGGCTGAGGAGAAAGGCCAGTCTCTTAGCAGTCAGCAACCTTCACTAAATGGTTCAGTAAATTTACCATGTCAGAGTTATTTACTGCACCAGGGCTGGAAATTTACCTCGGCTAAAACATTATTACAGATGAAGCTTAGCAGAAATCTCAGGTCCAGGACAGGGCAAGCAGCATGTTCATCATTCCATCATCCCTCAGAGAACAGGCGGTCAAATAAGTTTCTGTTAATCACTTCGCTACACTATTCCCTATGACTAAGTCGCACAAGTCACCTTCAAACAACTGTCACCCTGAGTGACTTAACTACCATCACTGCTGGTCTCAGGTGAAACTTCACAGCATGCAAGGTGCTTGACCATGGTTGCACCACCCCATATACATTCATAAGGTTCATATGGAAAACTCTAGTGATTTGCCATCGGTCCTCTGGCATGTAAGGCTTAGCCAGGCAGCAGACCAGCACACAGCTGGCTGGCTCTTGGGGAGATCAGGGGTGTCAGAGGGGTTGGAGGACCTCCAAAGCAGGGAGGGACAACCAGCTGTTTGGCTGGCAGAAGGTAGTCCAAGATATGATAGCTCCAGTTTTCGTTTCATCTCTGTTCATTATTTTTCCTCAACTTTGCAACTGTGTTGTCCGTATTTCAATCTTGTGATTTATTTAAAAAAAAATAAAATCGTTTACCCTCAGCCTGCTTCACAATAGAGATTTTGAGCCAAGTGATGGACACAAGACATTCCTTTTCTTCGGGTGGCTGTTCCAGACACGAGGGCACCGGAGCACCATCGCTGTGCCAAACCCTGTCCTCTAGATATCCTGGAGGGAGCAGCGTGGCGCTGAGGAGGTGACTGGGCATGGCAGGACACAACCAGGCTGGCTCCCTGGCAGCAGCAGGACAGGAGGTGAGAGCACCCCAGTCCCCAGGCAGCCCCAACCCAGGTGCCAGGTAACAGCCACGGGTCAGAGCTGAGCCACTGACTCCAAGGGTAGAGTCCACCACCAAAAGCAAGTAATTCATCACACAGCACGATTGAGAAATTATGCAGTTTTTTTTTTTTCAGCTTGCTGCTTTCTCTCCCTGTGCCCCAACAATTTATTGCTGTTTCTAACCCCACTGGCTCCAGGGATTCTTGACGCTTTACCACTGAGATACAAGCAAGGATTGCTCTGGTAGGCGCCATGCTACGTAACAGTTTGAAATTATTCAGAGCAGGAAGCAGACCCATAATTCACAATTTGTAGTCCTGCCACTTTCCCTTCAGTCCCTCCTAAAAGATCTCTGTTACAACTCCATATTTCTTTACTCTGTTTTTTTTCTTTGGTTTGACAACTCTTAAAAATTGCACGTGACTTGAGTCACAAACAGTATTATAAAAGAGCAAGAAAGCCTGCATTATGTGATTATGGTCTGATTTTCTTTGCTCCTCTTTTACGATGATCTTCAATCCATCCTTTATAATAATCTAAACAGCAAGGCAAACTCACGTATCCAGAGAGCAGCTAGAGTAAACATTCTTCTGGTTTAATGTGTCCTCAAGCGTTATTTATATAGGTGCCTAATTATCCCGGGCTTTTTTGCAGTACAAAAGCTGACTTCAGCCTGCTGTCATGCCACAAGGCCTGAGGATGTTTTCGCAAGGGCAATGCTTTTAAACAGGAACCAGAACAAGCCCCAAGAGGTCGGTTCCCAAGCAGCCAACATGCCTTCCTGCAGCTACCGTTCACCCTGCTCTCCAGTGGAAACCATCTGCGTTCACCGGTGTTAGTGAGGTAACGATGAGATGAGATGAGATGCGATGTCTCAATCTGCCGCCCGAGGGAAGCTCAGCAGAGGAAGGGGCTCTTTGGGAGAGGCAGCTCAAGGCAGATCCGGAGCAGGGAGGTGTCGCAGGAGCTTGGCACCAGCCTGGAGAGATGGAAAGGGGCTGTCCCAGCTTCTCACTAACGCAGAGAGGGTCAAGAGGGACACTGGCAAGTCCCATCACTGCCAAGCGCCTTCTCCTTTGCACCCCTCCAGTGGCCACCCAGGCCCTGCCGAGCCCTCTCCAACCTCCAGAGAAGGGCAGACTGGTGCCCTGACACTCCCCTCCCACCTCTCCAGGGTTGAGCACCCAGGGACCACAGCGGTGACCCAATATGCAAAAGTACATGGTGAAACTGGGTAAACGGGGAGAGCTCTCTGCCACAGGAGGCTGTAGGGTGAGGATGAGAGCTGAAGGAGACCATAGCTCCCACCACTGCTGCCATGTGGGCTTCCTCCCCCCCCTCCCAGAGCCATGACACAAGGGAAACACCACAAAATGCCCCAGCTGTGAGGAAAGGCTCGTGCTCATTCTCAGATGGTAAAAATCAATCATGCACACGGCAAATCCACAGGAGACCCACGCTCCATTCGTTCCAGTGCTCAAGGAACTGCTGGTTGTTTGCTTCAAACATGTATTATTTCCCCACAATAGCAGTTAACCTGCCGATTATTACTCCTACCGTCTGATAGGAACGTGTACGTTGATGCTGGTTTGTAGTTTGCATGCAAGTCACCTACAGCTAACCCAGGAAATATCTCTTAGAATCGCACATAAAGAGTGCTCTGCAATTTAAGTTAACTCTGATAGAAGGGAGGAAAAAACAAACCCTCTTGCAAGCAGAACAAACCCCTCTTTTCCAGGGGGTCTGTCTCCAACATCTTTTCATAGCTACTGTTTTCTAATGGTAGCAGCCACTAATCCTCAGAAATATACGCTTCCACTTAAAGAGAAAATATTGCAAAGGAAATGAAAGAATAAATTGGAAGTTGTAAAGTTGCAATACTGATAGCAACTGTTATTAGAAGATTTTCTGTGCCCTTCTGGCTCCTATTTAGCAGGTTTCTGTTCGAGTGTAACCATAGGAACAGCACTGACGAGTCCCATTTAAAAGCCTTCACTTCAGCTGGTAGGTTAAGTTATGAGACTGCAGTGGGCTTGAATATTAAAAACATTCAAACGGCTCTAAAAAAAGCTCAGTTTGAATGGGAACTGTATGACTGTATTGTAGGAGACAGACATCTGTGTTGTAAACAGACGCAGTGCCCTGCCAATAAATTGGCAAGGGAAGCCTGACACCAGCCGCCCTAGAACAAACAAACCCTACTGACGGAGGTTACTCAAAATCGGGCTCAATAAACAGGTTAAGGACACAAATCATGAATTGCTTTACACGCTGTGCCGCTAAAACTGAAACCATAGCTGTAGCTGTCATTTTGTTTAACGGGCCGCGACAAGACAACTGGATGAACAGCGACGGTCCTCGGTAATACGACAACTTCACTGCAACATTCACCCAAACCAGTAAATTTAATATCCCAAATTTTACTTAATCCTTCAAAGTATAAAATTACTCAGTTCTGGCTCATCATCTTTCTTTAAAGGAATACGAACAAACCCAAGTCAGCTATCGTAAAAAGAAACCAGTCACGGGAACTAAGACAACCAAATACATAGCCCAAGTAGACTAGGGATGTTAAAGGAAGCACTCGGGAGCAAGTGGAATAAAAAATTATGGATCAAAAGGCGCCCTGTTCCTACGGACTTACCTTTCTCCTAAAGAACATTAAGAGAGCTCCTACCCTAAAGCATCTGTTACTTTTCACACATTAGCAATAAGACTCATGTGAAAGCATATTTGGAGACACATTAAATTATTCAGTAACAGCTATTTAAAACATTGTACTACTATAAACAACTGGGGAAAAAAAAAAGATGGGAACATGTTCATGTTGCATTCGCTACAAGGGACAGATGGTACAAAACAGGAAAGCATAATGTCTCTTTTTAAAAATTAGCAAATACGGTAACTTTTAAGCAATCATTGTGTCCACAATCTAAAGAAAAAGTAAATAATCGCTTCGTACTTGTCTGTACAATTTGCTGCCTTAATTCAGAAGGAGCGTTGAGGTATTTCAAGCAGTTACAAAGATTACAGGATCTCTGCAAGGCCATATCAGAGATGAAGCAGAATATAAAATGAAGCTTCAGTAACCATCTACATACATTTTAGGGAACAGGATTTGCTGTCCTTAAAGTGGCTGCTATCTTCTGCTTAATTTCTCATCCGTGTCCCTGCTCCGCAGGCTCCGGCTAGGGAGGAGGCAGGAAGAGATGAATATTCTGTTCTCTGAGCTGCCTTCGAATCACTTGTCAAGTATTTAGCAAGGATCAGGCACATCCATATTATTTTTCTTATAACTTTAATCATTACCATTGCACCGGCCCATTTATGATTTTCTATATATCGCTATTGCTCAAACACGCTCTCCGGTCCAACTTACGCACATGTACTTTTAACTACCACTGAGGTTTTGTCCCCACAAGTCGCTATCTGCTTTGCCCACAGTAATCAGATTTGCAGGAGTGCTCGGGACCCCACAGTTCCCTGCAAGACTACAGCTGATGTGGTAAGTAATGTGGAAAAATCCAAGCCCTTTTATGCTCTGTATAATGCTGGTCACCTCTAACTGCCTCAGAGATGCCATCAGAGCTTCAGAAGTACGATCTTAGTAACATTAGAGAAACCAAATAAAATGTAGGCTCATGTCACTTCAAGTTCTTCACATCTAACCCAGAGCCAGCAGCCTTTACTGCTGGACTATCGGTGGGAGGAGACTACAGGTGATCTACCAAGAAGGATTATACTGGCTAGAAACAGGCACCACAAGCTGTGCTTGTAGTTAATTGTGGCTCTATTTTAAAAGAGAAACCAAAGTTTTCTATTTCCTATATCCTTGTTGTTCTAAGGACCTGTGCAGCTGAGCTGATTTACTTTGCTAATAGTGCCACAAAAGGATCTCCGACACCTGTTTCAGATTTTCACATTTATTTTGACTAACAAGTCTCATTATTATTGCAATGCCCTGTCCTTGTTTTATTTACAGATGGTAAATGATGCTACATTCAGATCCGCATATAAAATTTTCATGTTAAACATGCAAGTTAATTACAATGTGAAAGTCTCCACGAGCTCCAGTGCATTGCACGGTAGGCTAGCGATGCCTGGGAGGTGGTTTCAGTCTCTTCTGTTAAAAAGACACCTGGAGGATGGGCAGGATATGGGGAAAAGGAAGCAAGCAGCACCAGCTTTAACAGTTCAGGGAAACTGTCTCTGGTTTCACAGGCAACAGAAGTTTTAAATTTCTGAATAGCGGAAATTTTTATTTAAAAGGAAGAAAGATTTTAGTGTGCACTGATTCAAAATACGACAATAAAAACCAGACATTCTCTCTAGCATTTGAGATCCCAAACTTGCAAAAGAAAACTGTCAGGACACAGAAGAAAGGAAGGGAAGAATGAAATACGTGAAAAAACAACCCGAAATGTAGGATGATGAAAAATATTTAACTACCTCTTTTTGCAAGAAGGATCCCATAGCTACCTTACCAAAAGGTGACTTACGAAGGGGCAGTCGTGGGGTTTTCCGAATATGTAGACAGAGACTTCCCTCTTAGGAGGATACGGATCATTTCTGCCTTCCCACTCTCTCCCCCACACACGCTACTGCAAGGCAGGCCAATAATACACTCTTGTTCGACATGACTGCATTTATAATTTACACCAAGGTAACTACTGCAGTGAGAGAAGCCTGCACCTGAAGAGCCCGAGGCTCTTCACTGCTTTGGAATAGTCAGTCATCCCTGCACTGAGCCAGGGATATTTTTTTTTTTTTTTAATGTCTTCATTATTTTTAAACAAAGGATCAAATGAAGAGAACTACTGGTTTTACAGAACCACTGAACCATAATTGCTGCAACCAAGAACAAAAGGCCCTCTTAGAGACGTATGCAACAGTGCCCAAGTTCTCCATGTCAGAGACATGGGCCACCTCGCTGCAAATGGGGTGCTCCGAAGCGTTGCCAAGTCAATCACTACCTACAGTCCTTCAGAGCCTACATTAAGGATTATGCATTACTTCAAATGGTGCCATGCCATCAACAACGCTTCAGTAAAAGAAAAATGTCATGCCTGGCTAAGCCAAGCAGCTTGTGAAATGACCACAGACAAGACCCATAAGGTGACTGTAACTCTGTAGTTCCCTGGTAACACCACTCATCTGACAGGGATGAGCTCTGTGTTGGAAGATGAAATGCCTGACCCATCTGCAGTTGGATAAAATACCAGGACAAATCCTCGGAGCGGGGTCAGGGGCTTCTTCACTTTGATTCTGTAATGCAGTTACGAGGTTCAGCATGAAAGTTCCCAATGAAAGCTTTCATTGGGCCAGAGAGATTTATGGGCCCCATTAAGCAGAAGGTGATGAGCAATTGCTTTTTACTTCCTAGGGCAAGCTGTTTTATGGATATGAACCTAATGACTACAATCCATGCAGATTCCTGTAACTGGCGCTGCTAATGACAGACTTTACTTTCTGATGCTTCCTTCCTACTTTTCTGAAGGTGGAGAAGGGCAGGGGAAATCCTGTTTGCATACATATTTCAGGATAATCTCCAGCTTGAACTCACACATTGAACATCGAGTTCTAACATTTTAATGAGGTGCCTAAACCATGCTTGTTGTAATTGAAGTTTTACGAGCATTTAAAGCAAGATTCTAAGTTGTACATCAATATTTCAGTCAGTGTGCTGCATTACTTTGTGCCATGCCGTACCAAATAGTTTATGTAACCTGCAAAAGCTTTTGATTTAGTCAGGTACTACAGTTATCCAAAACACAGCACAGCAGTGACTCCTTCACACAGGCTCTTAGAGCCACTACCCACCTTGCAATACAATCAAAAGCTTTCTCCTTCTACACCAAAGCTATGATAGGACCTTGGCATATGAACCACAGGATCACATTTAAAAAAAATATATCAAATTATGTTTTACACTCTAAGGATATTTAATCTTCTCATCAAAAATGACTAGCCCAGAAACAGCTACTCAGAGTTCACACAGCATCCAGTCCTACCCATGCCAGGTGCTCACACAACTTTCAAAGGGATTTCCCCATACACACCTTTTTTTTTCCCCCCTCACATGAGATTTGTTGTAGGTAACCACAATAAATAGTGGGACCTTAAGCTTTCCTTAAATAGACAAAGTACTTAACAACCCCTTTGTGAGAAGAGTTTCTCTCTCCTCACAAAAGCAAGATGACTTTCTCCTTCCTTAACCCCACAGGTACTGTGCATGAGCTCTCCTCAGAAGCCAAGGTCCTCTTGAGGGACACCTCAGGGATACTGCCTAGAAAGGAGGGGGGAGAAGGGAATGGCAGGGAAGAGCGTGCAGCCTGCAGGACTCAGGAGGGGAACACCCCCAAACCTCTTCTGTCAGCCTGTGCCACGGCTTCCCAGGTGCTCAGAGGTGCAGATCTGCTGAATCCTCAGCCAACCACAACATAAAAACACAAATTAAAATGGACTTTGAAACTCTCTTTCGCTTGTCCTAGAAGGATTCTGGGGTGTCTCCCAGGAATTTTCTATAGGCAAGCCCAAACTTGAGGCCTATAAACAACTACCTGTACACTTCATTGGCAGACCCGCAAACAGGCTGATAAACTGAGTCTTGCCACAGCAAGTTGCCTCCTATGGAGGGCTGAGACTGTGTGGTGAGAAATAATAGCTACATAACAAATGAACTGGATCACATGAACATATCAAAGAGCGAAGTATTGATGGAATCATTTGCAAATGAATGAAATGCATATTGATGAGTCCATGTCTTTGTTTCAACTGTTTTTGTGCTAAATAGCAGGGCAGTTTTGATTGATGCAGTGATTATGTTGAACTTCAATTTGCATAGTATTTTATTTCTTCATATTCTTGCCTCTGTTTGAAGGCCTGTGGCTTGTTGAGCATGAGTAACCACGCACTGAGAGGCTGTCATACCACTTGAGACAGGTTTCCAAAATGGCAGGGTGCAGTGGCTCCTTTTCAGGGGCAATGCATGAAAAGCTACTGCAGCTTCGTGGCCTGCCAGAGGGGCACAGCACCTTCCTGAGCTGGAAGAGTTTCCTAACATTGTGCAAAAGAACAGTAAGCACATTCTTCAAAAATGCCAGTTCTGCCTGCACTGGTACAGTCTTTGGAAAGTCAATCTGGCAGCCTCAAGGAAGCAATCCAAGTAACTACATCCTCCTCTCTCTCACTTCCAAAAATATCATCATGTCTCAAGAAGCTAGGACTCCCCCCCTCCCCCCACCGACTAAACCACTTTCCAAAATAAGGTTAAAAGTTGCAATAGAAATGTAATACTGTGACAGAGATAAATCCACCCATCAAACAAACTGAACAAAGTTATACAGGCATCACTTGAATTGTTTCACAGGCTGGGGATGCTCATGAAGAGAAGAACCCTGGGTATACAGAAGACATCCAAACAGAAAAAAAAAAAACCCAACATTTGATATCCGTAGAGGATGAAAAACTGACTGGCCATTGCCCATGTCCACCCACCACAGCACATCGGGCTCAGCAGAAGGATGCATGTGCACACACAAGCTCCCTACTATTTCAGTATGTGAATCAACCTTTCCGAAGGGTAACCATGAAGATATGCCCCCTTACAGAGAGTTATTTTATAACACTGTCTATGAATCATACTCCATAGTAACAGCATATACCAGCTATTAGACAAGATGGACAGTACATCTGACCAGGGCGGGAATTGCCCTGAGTTAGCCACCATTACTGGGTAATAGAAAGCACTCTGAATCCTCTTTGGCATTAGGTTGGTGATCTAGGCAGACATCGACATACAGCACGGAACGGCATTTGCAGCTCAAGCTACTTAATCCATGCGTGGGATTGCCTGAATGAGACAACCTAGTTTTTAATTCAGCCTTCCAACTAAATTTAACCCAGTAATACAACATATGGCAACAACTACGATTAGCTGCCTTACATTAAATTGTTACGTTTCAAAAAGGAAACTACTTTTCTTTGGGGATGTAGCAAGGTAAGACAGAAGGCAAAGAGAGTTGTAAGACCTTTTCCTACTAGACAGGTTAAATATTGTGTTGTGGAGAAAGATGAAGCTTGCAGAGCAGAGGACTCTTCTGAAGGGTATCTACTTCTGTCAGAGCAAGTCCTACGAGGCCTCTTCCATCATACTCACTCTCGCAAAAAAAAAAAAAAAAAAAGCTTACAAGCCCTCACATAAACTTCTCTTTTTTGTTAATGCTTCAAATACAAGAGTCAAAGACTGAAGAATAAGAAAAAAATGTTTTGAAAACTGCTTTTGCAGGAAAGAATTTCAGGTATCAGTGAATGGACTTAAGTCTTTGAAAATTGTCAAACTCCGTTCCATGCTCCCACCCACGAGATTTTCAGCGTGGTAGTTCAGCTAAGTCTTTTTGTGCAGTTAAGTGTCACCAGACAGTCCCGGTCAAGTCACACATCTCCCTAAAATTTGTCATGAACAGTTGCAACTCCCCGCTTCCTCCAGTTCCAGCTTTGCCAGTGCTGAAGTAACAGTCACCACTGCATCGAAAAACCTAACTTGGTCGTCACTCACTGCTACGAGAGCAGGACAATTTTTGCAGCCCATTTCAGAAGCCACCCATCACTTGGCAGAACTATGTGGTACCTGCACTGTAGAGACAAAGACCATGAAAAGCACCACCTTGGCTGGCGACACGCTGCCTGCTAGCTTCAAAATGAAAGAAAAAAAAAAAAAAAAAAATCGCTGTCAGCCGCTAGTCGCTTCTAAGGCCATGGAACATTTTGGTGAACATGTATGTAACTGAGCTTATGCTTTCACAGCAAAAAACCAGCCTTCTGGATAAACTTGTGGTAAATGACTCTGCATCAGAGCCATAAAATACAAATGCTGCACTCATTTGAAAAATACTGTGATTTTGTCTGTCAGAGGTTTAACAGTAATTTATCTTGTAGTACAAATATATATATATGTATGGGGTAATCCCTTTACATCACCTATCTCAACAAATCCTCTTAGAAACACTTATCAAAAGCACTCCCACATATGTCTTTTTACTTCTTACCACATAGATTTTGAAATATGGATTTTATATTCAAAGTCCTAAGGAATTTAAGAACATTATCTTGACTTATCATGAACATACACACACAAAAAAAAAACCCCAAACCAAACAACCTAGACAAAAAAACCCCAAAAGATTGATTTCACGTTTCCACAACTTTCTGTAAGTGAACTGAGAGCCAGAGGGAGGGAAGCAGGTGTCAAAATTCTACTGTTAACATAAGTGAAAAGTTTGGAGAGATTTAGAGAATCATTCCTGGTGGAATAATAGGACTTGTGCAATAACGAGGCTCTTGAACAAACATTAGAATCAGTTGTCATGTACCATAAAAAAAAGCCACTGCACATTTTTCATCTGCAAGGGCCCTGGCACCAAATGAAGTAGGCTTCTTTGCTCAGATCACTGACTGGACATCCCATGCAAAAGACTATTACAGTTATTTAATTCTCAGATCTGGTGCAAAAAAAAAAAAAAACCCACCACAGACACAAGTAGCCATTAAGTTTCCATAATTCTTCTTGAAGCTGTACCTGTTTGCCGTCAAGGTTATCATCTCTCGTTTAGGACTATGAGAAAACTCCTCTGAATTCTCATCTAGCAAGGGGAAAAGGGTCGCAGGGAGCTGTGAGCCAGCAGAAACTCCGTTTTCTAACAACCTGGGTTATTTGGGGTCCCTTCAGCTGTGATGGAAGAGAAGAACTTGATCTGCACATGCATCTGTGTGCGCACACACACTTCCCCACTGATCTTGAGAAAGAACGGCCACCACCACCCTCAGCCTCACAGGCATTGTGCATCTTTGCTTTAAGGATTAAAAGGACACTGTTGTAAAACTATTTGACTTTGAGCATCACCAACTCATCAGTCTTCTCTTTGATATTCTTTTTTTCCTTATAACTTGGAAAAACTATCAGGTCTCTTATTGGTTTTGCCTATTTCTTAGGCTACAGACTTCTTCTCTACAAATTTCTGCAAGTTTGCTTTTCCAAACAGCAGCCTGTATTCCAGTTTTAGTGTGCTTTTTAACTTCAAGCTTTGTATCATCTGGGCTATTTTAATGTGGTGCACCAAACAACAACAACAAACAACCCCACCTAAAAGATAACCTTAAGTTAGAAAGAGACTTGCGTTTATTGCCTCCTATTCTTTACCCTCCCAAATGCTATTCACTGCACTTAAAGTCATTTCCTCTGGGTCCAGCAGAAGCACACACCATCTCCCTTAATTCCAGGGCAGGAATCTCACACGCCCACAGCGGCACACCCATGCCCACAGATAAGCTACATCACTCTTCCCCTGACTGCATTAAATTCCTCCTTTTTGTCAGCACATCTTACTAATTGGTATTTTGGATAGCGCAAACAGAGAGCTCTCATTCTAGGACTGCGAACACAAACCCAGCAGAGAGCCTCCCTGTTTTCACAAGGAAGTTACACAGCCTTCTGTATTGCTCTGTTGGTTGAAGTTTGGCTTGCTTCTCAGAGGAATCTCAAATATATTCAAATATTATATTCAAATATACCTGAACGACTTGAGGTCTCTGCCTTTTTACCTTAAAAACTCTGAAGACTTGGCATTCATCCCAAACCAAAGCAACACGCATTTTACACGGTTATTAAAACAACCTTCCTGCTCAGGCTTGAGCCTGTGCCCTCCAATTTCCTTCTCCACCTCAATTTATCTTCCTCCAATTGAAATCACTGTTACAGCAGATGAGGTTTATCAAGTTTATCAAACAAAAACAGCAGCTCCTACATCCACGGCTCCAAATTAACTCAAATGGCAGGCATTCATTTGCACACTGCTCGTCCCCTTCCTAATTAAAGCAGCAACTAATTTGGTAGTATGGGAGTCCGCCACCATCCCACTAGGCAGGCTGAAACCACTCAGTGCTGAACTGGTTCAGAACCGTCCAACTGTATGTGTAAATAACTTTCATAGCCAATGCTTTCATTGCCCTGTACAAATAACACATTTTTTCCGGTAGGCTGCAGGAAAGACAGAACATAAAGCTCCTCGGGACCTACACTCAATGCCATGTGAGGATTAAAATTCAGGATATAGGCTCCTCTACTATACCCTTATTCTTCCAGACACAAATAACGCTCCTACGTAATGGAATGCGAAAACTTCTTGTCATAGCTCCCAAGTAATCTCAGTTTTCCTTCTCCATAAAGGCTTGATCCGATCAGTTGCATTCTCCGGAGCACAGCTTGTGCAGGCACCCGTCCGGACGGCGCTGAGTACACGCACACAGACCTCTGCAAGGAAGAAAGTCCCTGTGGTGGCAACCCGCGCTGCCTGCGGTAAGCAATTCATTTTTGTGCATTGGACACGTGCCCAAATGTCCCAAACTGACTCAGAAGAAGGAAATGACCCACCATCACCGCCAGGTCAAGAAGGCATTTCAGTGCTGACTCTCCAGCTCATGCAGCATTTGCTCAGCGCTTTTCTTCACCTCTCTGCAGCTTTGAATGCTGCTGACTAGAAAAGGCAGGGGTTGAAACTGCTATGCCAGGGCTTGTTCCAGCTTGGGAAATTCAATTAAGTACAGCAGAAAAGTTCTCTGATAGAGCCAAAGCTTCTTTGGCTCAACCAACTAAATCAACTGACGTTCCTATGAATGATGTTTCCACCATTTTTGTTCTCTTAAGTATCTCTCTCCCAACCCCCTGCTTTGTTTTTTAAAGGTGTAGAAGGTAAGAAGATAAAAGAGAAGACACAGAGGAACATACAGCTACCACTGCAGCAAGTTCAATAGCTCCCAAGAAGCAGTATATACATGTTGCCAAAGCCCAGAGACTGCACGTGGACCATAAAGAGCATGTTGGCTTCTTACACTCAACGCTCATTTAAAATATAGTGATAACACAACTACCTGGAAGTACTTGACACATCATCGACTACTGCATCCTCTTACAAAATTTTTTCTTAAACAAAACCCTTTCAATTTTAATCTGCTCCTCTTAAGCTAATGAAAACACTTCAGTGAAGCTTGTTGTGTCATCCTGTAGCTTAGTGGAAGAGAACCAAGGGATCCTTGGCTGTGGCAATTTAAAGTTAACTGCATTAAGATGGGAGGCTTCCTCAAGCACGTTTCCAAAGGTCCCATAGAGGTGCTAGGACTTGACAAGGCGGGACCTGACAAGCCTTACCTTGGCAAGATATTTAAACTCCACCGAAAGTCCAGGTAAAGCACCTAGGAGCTTTACCTAGCTCCTGTAAAGCAGCCTTTTTTCAGGCTGCTTTAAAAAAACATTAGAAGGAGCAGCCTGTGATCAGACTGCCTATTACAGATAAGCTCTGGTCTGTTTGTAAGAGTTGGGTACACTGTCATTTAAGTTAACCCCATTGACCAGGAATGCAGCGTCTCTGGGCCTCAGGTATTTATCTGGAGTGTTTCCAGGCTTGTTATGACCTTTGGACCTTGAAGACCTCAGCTGCTCAGAAGTGAGATGGGAACTTCTACTGCAAGTGGCCTTCCCTCCGCACGGGTGCTCCGCACCAGCTGCAGAACCACCTCTGACAAAAATTTTCCTGCTGCGTGTGAGGATGGGATCTCTGAGAAATAGGGATGCTCTCTTCACCTCTCAAGATTAAGCCTGAAGAGTCCCATCCGTGGGGAATAAGCATGGAGGCTGGGAAGAGGTGGAAGAACTGACCTAGGCAAGGCCACACCACCACTGGCCTAGTTTCCACGGGCAGCCAGTCAGGGGCTGCTCTGCGGAAGCCATGAACAGACTTAGGAGGAAAGCCTGGCAGAGAGGCAGGCTATCGCCTCCCACGTCAGAAAGCTTGGTACACGACCAGGCCACCACATCAAAGGCAGTTATTTTATTCATTTAATTCCCTCAAAAAAAAAAAAAAATCTTCCTCCTCTATTCACAGCTGCCTGCACACAAGAAAATCCCTCCTTGCTAAAGCAGCGCTGGCTCAGGCACAGAGCTACGAGGAAAGCCAAGGCAAGGAAGCTGAGCTAGCTGTGCTGCTCGCCAGCTGATGGCCGTGTCTCCATCTGCCCAGCCGCTCTCCCCTGCCCGCCCCCACCACCACGCCGCTCGCCGGGGCTGGGAGCGAGTTTGCAGAAAAGGTTAATTCCAGGAACGGCCAGAAACGCGGCGCCCCGGCAATAGAGAGCACGAGTCCCCACGCGGCTTGCCAGCTTTCTGCTAGCGGCTGGCAACCGGCAGAAACAAAGAAAAAGTGTCAGTGGCAAACGCTGGTTGGCAGGAGGGTGCCGAGGCGCCTGGGATGGCTACGGAGGCAGGCGTTTCTGGCACAGTACACAGGCTTTTGTGTGGGGTTTTTTTTTTTGGGGGGGGGGGGGAGGGGGAGGGGGAGTGGGTGCCAGTTTCTTTTGGCTGCCACCACATTTTTTTATTGTGGCATTCATCGGTGGCATGTTAACTCACCACAACGAGGGGAGCACTGCGCCTCCAGCCCCATACTCAGTGACGCATGCATGTACCTGCACGGCTACAGCAGCCATACCAGTCACCACCCTTGATTAAAAAAAGGAAAAATGCACCGTAAGAGTGTTAGGAAGGACTGGATCAACTCCCCTTTTACTGCATCAGGACAGCAACTGGCTAAATAAACGGGCAGGACCAGATTGCGAGCCAGGACCTCTGTATCAGTGCTGGCAGTCCTCTTTGTCTCCAGGTGGAAAGAAGAAAACCGCAGAGGCTTTGCTTATTAGTTTTGCTAAGTCCTGTCCTGCAGCAGGATGTTTCCCTGCCTTCCAGACCTGGATTGCGCAGCTCTGTGTAACTACCTGCAGTAGTTATACATAGAAACAATCAATTAACAGTCAGGTTAACATGTGGCACATAGACATGTTGACAAGTACGATCTGTTTAAGCCCTACGCGTTGGCTGGCCATTTTATTTCAGAGACTCTGCAGTGGAATCACTGCAGGAAAGTAGGATTTTCCAGTCTGGATTATAGGGGCAGAGTATGATCAACTGTTTTTTTTTCTTTTGTTTTTAAGAGAGCGCATGACAAAACTTCAGCACAAGTGAAAAAATCAAATGATGGCTGAACGTTACTTCTTCACCAATCTGTGCCTTATACGCTTAACGTATCAGAATAAATGCAAACAACCTGAATGCAGCCAGACACGGCATTTCAGAGAGCTTGGGTGGGGGCTGGATAGAAGAATAGAGCACTTGGGGGACAAGTACATGTATTCTAAAATACTAGTGTTTTAAAAGACATCAACCCATCACTAATGAGATTTGGATGTCCAGCTTGCCTGGGGGAGGGCAAGAGGGGAGTCCTGCTATTAATAAACCATGCTTAGTTTTGAAATTAAAAGCTCCAATACAAAGGCTCAGCAGTTCTCAAGAAAAAACCCCAACTTTTTCAGCATGCAAGCCGCATCCCTTTCTCCACAAAAACTTGCTTTTAGAAACAGATGGCAGCCTGCAAGACCTACAAATCCTTTGTCTGGAGTGGCAAACTAGGCCCTATTGCCCATCAAAGTCAACCATCACATTGTGAAGCACTGACCCTAACAAATCCATTATGTTTCTTTCTACCACAACGCTAAACCAGACAAAATGAGTCAGACTTAATAGGAAAGGGTGAGGGATTTTAAATCCCTTTCCCCTCCATCCCCACAAAAATAATGACAGGGGGTAGAGCCTGCATTGACCCTTCACTTACGAGCCCCGCCAAACACTGACGTTAGGGCAGCCTGTTTGGGCCAGGCTGCCCGAAGGAGGATGGATTTGGGTTTGAAGCACTTACACAGCGCTGTGCAACGGCTTTGAAGTCAGCACATCATGTCAGTCAAACTACTCGCACAGTCAAGAGTGAATATCCCGAGCAGGAAAGGCAGGCCCTTATGCTAGCTGAATAATTAGGTCTGATGCGCTTTGTAGTTCTCTCAGCCCTCCCTTCCCAGCTCTGCCGAAGCGCTGTGCAGATACACGGCACAGAGACGGAGAAAGCTCTTTGCAGGTAGCTGCAGGGAAGAGAATATAATGTTGGTTTTTCTCCTCCTGTGAAAAGCCTTTCCCCCCCGCTATGGGTATTTGGTACATCTTGACACACAAAAGGCAACACCCATCACTGGTACTGTCAGCAGACGCCTCCCAGCAAGGCATACTTTTGACAAAGACAAAACCTCTCTCAGTAACCGCGGCTCCAGTTTATGAACCATCCAACCGCTTTCATCTTGCATATTTAAAAACAAGATGCAACAAAAATGTCGATGTCCTCAGAGCAACAGATTGGTTGGATTCTTCACACTCTCACAGAAATTGCCCCCGGTCCCCCTTTACTGGTTTTCTTCGGCATAAAGCAATCTCTCAAGGACATGGCAACAACGACGCTGAAATTCAAAGCGTTGAGATCAAACACACGAAGCTGACGCTCATTACGGCTAAATTATGTCACCTATCTGAAGGCTCAAGCTTATTATTTAAAACAATACAATAGTCATTAATCACAGCCATTGTGTATTGCTCAAAAGGCGTCTAGAAAGCTAGAGAATACAACGGAGATTTATTATACCACAGTGCCAGATTTAATTACATGGTTTTCTCCTCAGTATCTAGCCACTTGTAGTTCACCACCTGTTTGCACCAGAGGACCTGAAATAAAGACGTGCCGGCCCTGGAGGCTAGGCATGCAAGAGAGGGCTTGTGCTGAGCTTTTGCTGTGACTGTTGTAGCAGAAGACCAGCGGGCAAAGAGAACAGATCATTTTGAGGGCCGCTGGCTGGCAAATCTCTTACGTAGAGCTATTGTTTTTCATCAGATGTTTTAAACTCCCAGTTCCTTTGAATATATGTTTATGTGCAGGAAAAGTTCACCATTGAGCCCGTGCGCAAGAAGAAACAACTCGCTGCCTTCTTCCTAAAGCTGCAGCGCAAAGATTCATGCCCTCCCCAACACAACAATGTATTTAAGCAGTACGTCTGTCTGCCGGCAGCCTTCTGAGTTTGCATTTTCTTCTATAAATATTTAACGTAGAAGAACTGTTCATGTTACCCACTTTGCCCGAAGTGTTTTGACAGCCATGATCACCACATGACAATGATGCTCTATTTAACACTGCAGCTGCAGACAGGAGGATTTGGTTTCAGTTTTATACAATATTGTGAAACCGATGACCTCCCGCAAAATAAACTGGATAATGCATTTTTAAGGAGTAGAATTTAAATGCATTAGCAAGACAATTATCAGTAAGCTGCTGCAAGAAAGGAAAACAGAAATTTAAGGCCTGAATGCAAGAGTTTGCTTAAGTTTAGTCGCAATCCCTTTTTTATTAAACTTATTCAGAAAGAGAAAATAAGACAATCAACCCAGCAAAAGCTAAGTAGCCTCCTGAAACGGTTTCTCTTAAGGCTAGAATAATTTCCAAACTTTCTGAACCGCAAATTATCGTCAGTCCTCAGAGACCTCTACACACTTTTACCAACCAGTTAATTGAATCTGCTCAAAAGAAGAAGATGGCTCAGCAGAGCACTTGGTTGGCCTCAAGGGAGGTTTTGCCCCAACCTCTCTCTAATGTACTAAGACTCAGCATAGTCTAGCAGCAACTAACCAAGAGTCAGTCGGTCACATCTGAAGATGACAACATTTTTCAGGTGGAGAAAGTTCAGGGAAACAAAAAGGCTTAAATAACCCAGCCACTCAAACACACACAAAACAGCACTGCTACTGTTAGTGACGCGGAGAGGCATTTTAAAACGCTCACTTTAACATGGAATCACTTAAGCACTGCTTAGAAAAAATACATAGAAGTAACATAAGAAAGAGAAACTGAGTCAGCAATGTTTATCCTTTTGATTTCCCCCCCTGGACCCCAAGCGTAGTCTTGGTTACCCAGGGGCTCATTAATGCACTCATCTATTACAAGCCTGCTGGAAGCATGGAGTGATGCCACTTTGGTATGAGCAGATTAATCAAGCGTGGGTTGCGAACCTCCCACTGCACTGCAATGCAATGCCATCTCCTTCTAGGCCAATTCAGTGGACAGACTCAGCTGCATATTGCCATTTACTCCAAGGCAACTCATAAGCGCAGAGCGATTAGCCATCCCTTGCAGTGCCTTTTAGTGGAGTTACTCAAAATTTAACACACTTAATACAGTTTTATGACTCCTTATGCATCATTAGCACTTTAATACATCAGAATGCAGTTCTAGGTTCTTAACAACATTATCAGAAAGGTCAGAATAGCTTTTTAAAGCCATAAATTATGAGGATGAGCTGGTTTGTTTTTAAATGTGGGAAGGGAGAAAGAGTAAGAAGGAAAAAGAAAGTAGAGAACCCGCTTCCCCAGCACATTCTGCTGCTGTATCTCCCATTCAGTGCATTTTCCATAGACACATCTCTTGGATGCAATAGCACAAACACAGCCAAGCTCCTACATCCTTTCATTGAGCTCAAGGAAGGACTTGGACCAGCAAACAACCAGCCTTTCATTGCTATTTATTGCCAAACGTAGCTTTGCTCCCACCGCCTGTTATCACATTGTAGGAGCTGTAGCAGAATTGCTCCCTTAACAAGTACTCTCCATTTGAGACTCAGAAGGAAATACTAAAGCAGACGACACTAACACAGCTGTATGGTTTCACAGGTATGGGTGAAGAGAGCCAGGAGTTATGCGACAGGACGCCAGGCCAGAAATCATGGTCCTCTCATCTACAGCTCCTTTTGCTCACACAAGCCTGTTAGCTCTGATCTTCCCTCCTTCCACCTCAGGACCACGAGTTACCCTTCGTTCCCCAACCCACCAGATGGGCAGGAGGCGATGGACACTCTGCTCAGATCCCAGCTATGCAGCTGCCAATTAGTCTGCCAGGATACCCACGTGGAGGGGCCTCTCTTGCTTTACAAAGTGCCATTGCTTTTCCTGCAGCCTTTGTATTACTGGAAAGTTAATTAGGATCTCTGTCTAGCCGCAGGGACTTCACACACACACACACAAAAAAAAAAGTCACATATCTTTCCAGTTTCACCTCTGACAAAATTAAATTGACCTACGGGCTCAGAAGTTGGTAGATAAGGATACAGGTTGTTTTGGGGGGTTGGGTTTTTTTGACTTTTTTTTTTATTAAAAAAGGAAACAGGTCTAGTGTGATCACATTATCCATCACACAAGCCTGAGTTTTGAGTGTGATAGCACACTATTAACAACACAGATGGTCTCCTGCCTGGCGTCAATTTCGCTTTTGAGCTATTCAGTGCACCACCAGCAATCCTGGGAAACAGTCAGAAGTCACTGCCATGGAGCGCTGACAAAATATTAACCAATAACTGAAACCCATGATAGATTTTGAATTGCAAAGTTTTCAGCTTTTCACTGCTATCAAACATGATACATCTTGGACACTCCACTGCGATAGCTGCTCTGAGCAATTCATTCTCAGCTCTAGGACAGACTTACATCTGTGCCTTTTTCCCCAGCTCCTGGAGACAAATGCCTCTTCCAGTGCTACCACAGACCTGCAGGTGAGGAGCATGACTACATCCAGGCCCCAAGACAAGATGTTTTCTCACTCTTACTCCCGCCGAAAGCACAAGAGCTGAACTAATCGGGGGCCCCAGCCCCTGGGTCACAGCCAGGGCACCCTCGCCAAGGACCTCAGCTCTTTCTCACCTGCTGACCAGGACAAAGCAGGGCTGAGGGGTCCAAGCTCATTAAGGCAGAGTTTTCATGGGAAGTTCAGCCCGCATTAAGCTAGAGGGGGGGGAGTTTTGTTTTTTTTTCTTTTAAAGTGTGTTAGACTGAGCAATTTTCAACAGGGCTCTTTCTTTCCCCTCCCAACTCACCACCCTGCAGGCAGCTCCAAGAAGAAAGAAAACAAAGACACAGGCATAGAAATGATAGTAAGTTATTAACCACAACTGCTATTGTGCAAGTTAACATCTCCTATCACCATTCCCCTTTTGCTAAATACGACAGAAGCCCACAGCTACAGCTGCCTAACCCTATGCAGATGTTCATATTTATACGGGGAAAAATGATTACTTAATAGCATTCCTTACACTGGGATTCTTTAGATCGTAGTCATTGCTCAATTTAACATAGAAACACTAGACTACACATCCCTGCTTGAATTAAGGGACTCACACGACATCTGCTATCACCCTCGGTAAAGCCAGAAAGAGTCAACATATTTGCAAATTCTAGTCAGACAAACCTATCTTGAATAGCATCATCTTAGGAAAAGGCTAAACACGTAATTCATCTCTGCTGAATAGCTGCTATCCTGATTTCCAGAGATAGTATCCCTTAATAAATACATAACAATAGTCATTAGAGACAAAGGTTGACAGCCCGAAAAAGGGGTGCATTTAGAGACACCACAGTACCATTGTTCCTGGCCTTGACATTCTTGAAGTGTTTACAAGGAAAAACAGCAGAACACACCCTTCAAAGCTCTGTGACAGAGCACACATCCACCGTCAGTTGTTTTATAAAGCACCTGCCTGTTTTTAAGCCTTGGGAGTCATGACCAGCCATTTCATCTTCACACGATTACACAAAATTTTAGGGGTGTGGGTGGTTTGAGGTTTTTTGTTTGTTTGTTTTGTGTTGGTTTGGGGGTTTTGGGGGTGGGTTTTTTTGGTGGGTTTTTTTTTTGGGGGGGGGGGGGGGTGTTCTTTTTTGTTTGTTTTGGTGGTGTTGTTTGTTTGGGTTTTTTTAATAAAACGTGAGAATTCTGCCCCAAATACTTGGTGCTGTGTGCTTACAAATTGTTATACTGAAAGAATAAACAAAATGAGAAAGCACAATATCTGCATTACAAAAAGTCCCATCCTAGAAACTGTGCAACAGACCTTTGTCTCCCCCACATCAGCCAGCATCACAGCCCAGAGAAAGCCTATGTTAACAGAGCTGCTGTTTTGTTTTTAAGCATAAAATTGTTCTTAACTTTAAATTCATGTCAGAGTATTGCGCAGCATAAAGCAAACAAGAATACCAAGTGGGAATACTGATGGAAAAATAGTATTGTGTGAATAACTACCTAATCAGCAAATCCTCCCCTCCCTCACCAATGGAAAGCCAAATATTTACTCAATTGTTCATTGCATTCTTTGCTCAAATACTTCATAGTTTGAATTTAAAAAAATAAATCTCAATTCTCTTTCTTGAGCATCTCACGGGAGACCAGAGGGCCCACCAGAAGGTATTTACACCATCTGATTGGATTAATCTCAGCAGCAAGCTGGACAAAAAGCAGGAGAGGTGGGCTCCTAAATCAGGGATTTGGATCCTCCAGACACTCCCCAGGCCGGTGAGATCCTGGAGAACCAGAACGTGTCAGACATCAAAAGTCAGCGTAAGCAACACCTATTTGGACCGTGGCAGCGTCCTCCTCTCCCAGCAGGCTCCAGCTGCATCCTGAACATCAGTCAAAGCAGACTGCTTGGCCCATTTGATCAATATTTCATTGAGAAATTACCAGTTAAGAGAGCAGCGCTTGGTTTCATCGTTTCATTACAAAGAGCTCAGCTCTCTTGTCTTTCAGTCACAAGAGACCGCAAGCCCCTCTGACACCTGGGCAGCCCCATGTAAGGAGCATCCGTGGTGACACTGGCTTTTTACTGCTAACGCAGGTAACACTGCATTACACCGCATGCCACCGCATGCCAATCAGTTCGTACGTGAAAATAGCTATGCATGGAAATGAGCATAGGTTTATAGAGATGCTAAGGGGAAAATGCAAATTTATACAAATAATTTCAGTCATCCATGAAAAGCAGCAGCCACTACACACCCGTGACAGTTGAGCTTTGCCTTTTTTCTCTTTTTTTAATCCTGTCATTGTTTACACAGAATGGTGTCTCAGATTAAGCCCCCTTACCCTTCCACATGTTAGTCTTTAACATGACAAGAAAATACCAAGAAGGGCGTGGACAGAGGATTCTTCTAGCTTTCATGCTGTACAACCTACCACTCACACAGCTTCAAAGCACAATTTGACTCCATTTGCTATACAGCTTGTTTAAAAAAAAATAAAATAAATTGCTACTAGGCCCTAGAATTATTACTGCAACTTGATTAATAAAATGACTGTAAAACAAAGCCATGTTCATGCTCCAAGGAGGGGGGGATGGGGAATCTCACTCTCCAAGACTGACATATTTAAACATTGCCTCTGAACACAAAACAAGAACTGCTGACATTTTTGTATGAAATTGTGAAGGTTGTTCTCCAATGACAGAACAAGTTTTCTTTACAAATCCACCAAAAACAGACACCCCCAAACATTATATTCTACTAAGAGTTAATTTTTGTTCTATCACTCAAAGCAGGTCACTGAAATCTAGCAAAGTCCTTCAAGACTACACGGAGTATATCTCAGCAAAGGAATACTCTTTCCATTTCACCCTTTAAGCATCTGTTTGGATGTTTTCACGTTATTTTTCATGGATTGGGTTGGTAGATGGAAGAAACAAAACCCCACACCTTGAAGGAGCATGGCTTCACATTTCCAGCCAGGCACCTTCATCAAGCCTAGGACACCCTAATGAAAAAGCTCTCAGTTAAGATCTGATGATCAGACCGCTGAGTAAAACTACCTTTGACTCCAAGCAAGGAGCACAAATTGAGTTGCTTATATTTTCATACTGGTAATGTAACAGAAGCTTCTTCCAGCCAAGCTAGTATCTGACACCTCAGCAGTCTGCCACTCACTAGTCATCTCCCCAGTATGTGTCTTTTATTGTGATGATCCATCACCATTTCTTCCCCAATTACTTTTGAGATTATTTATATGGCTAATATGACCAAAATATCACAGTGAAAGCTACCGTTTCATGACAAAATTTGTTTTTCCTCAGTGTAACTTTTCCTACCATACATATTTTTTTACTATTTTCTGTTCAAGAGGTAGATAATGGGAAAAAAAAAATCGTAGGTTATTTACACTCACAAACTTTGTGAAGGTTATTTTGACTGCTACAGTTCCTCTCCATTCACACAAGGTATGGCTGAACAAGCTACTTGTAATTTTCTTCCCACGTACGTAAGTGGTCCTAACGCTATCTCAAATAGCACCACAGCATTAACTGGATCAAAGTGCACATCCTGGTTTGTTTGGTTTTCTTTTTTCCCCCCCAACTTCATTCAGATTTCTTGTTGACTCCAACCCTTGTTGCAGCAGACGAGCGGCTGCAGCAGGGAGCAGTGTGCCAGCCACGTATCCAGCATCAGCTCACTCAGGGGCTTTGTGGGCTGTACGTTTGCCAGCACGTCTCAGGGACAAGCTGGCATCAAGGACAACTTGATTAGTCCATGACAAGCAGGTGAAAGAAGGCGGGCAAGAGAGCCCTGACACCCTTGTACTGCTGGCTTGCATGCATCTCAGCCTCTCCTAAGCAGCTCGTGTTGGAGGTATTCCTCCGGCAAGCTCCGCACTGGCATTAGGAGAGCTGTGGGCAGGGCGTCAGGGCGCTGGCACAGCTCCTGCAGCCCTGGGAAATCGCTCTGGCGAGGACAGAAAGGCTTCACGGGCAAACAGCTGAGCAGAGAAATCAATACTACAGTCACGCACTGCCTTGAGCACTTCTGACATATTTACGGTTTCTGCTCTCCCGTTTGCAGGAGGGCGGGTATCGCTTTCCTCCAGATGCCGCCATCCTCTGGCGCCGTCAGGAGCACCGCGGATGTTGGACATCGACACAGGAGCCTCTCCACTGGCAACAGGGACCTTCAACATAGGCTCAAAACCACCATCTCTCATCACACTCCCCACCAAGACCCAGCGTGACGAGGCCTGATCCGGCACTGCCACGCTCTGCAGGACATTCACACGTTTGCCTTTCAGTGCCCCTCACCCCAGCCAGGTCCTGGGCTCCACCAGCCCCCGAGGCAGGTGGCTGCGGGCCCGGGGACCCCAGCTCTCCCCAGCCACTGCACCGCTAAGCCATCGGGATGGGGCCAGAGGTGACTTCAAGCCCGACGCGCAGGAACAAGATTAGGGTTGGATTTAGGTCATTCTTATAAAGGACAGCAGCTCGGTGCCTGCCAGCACTTCGATTAACTACTGCGGTTGACACTATGTGAAGGAAAAAGGCTACCTACCACGATATTAACAGACCGGTTACTAGGGTTTTCACTGAAAAAAAAAACCCTCACGTACACATTCACACCATCACCTTCTGTGCTACTGCAACAGCCACTTGCAGCGAAACAGCCTCTGGGAGTGTACGAGGGTTTAGCCTTTCTAAGTGGAAATTAAAACAGAAGCTTATCTGGCAAAAAAAGTACAAGAAATTCTCTTTGGTTGAGCATTAGTGAGTCAGTGCTATTCATAGGAATAATGATGTTTTTCCAACCAATCGATACCTTATTTTCAAAGGAATACAGTATAAAAGTCTTAGATGAAGGCAAGTATGTAACAGAACAGTCACACCAGGGCTGGAGGAGCATTTAAATCCAGTGTGTCTCTGGCATACATAGAGAATGAAAGTGCTATTAAAGTATAATAATACCTCACAGACATTAATAATTCCACAAATGGTCTGTTACCCAAGAAAAGCAAGAGAGTTACTCCTTATTAAAGGTTATTGTAACTGGAGATCAAACTTGTCAATAATATTGACAATTCTTTATAAAAAGCACTGTTTCCTTTGACTGCACAAATCCTCCTACAGGAGCTAAGTCTTTAATGTATAATTCAGAAATCTATTTAAAAAAATATATATTTGTGTGGTGTTACAATGGAATTCCATTTTTCCCCAGTAGCAAAAAAACCCAAAACAAAACAAAACAAAACATGTTTGAGAATGAACCATTACAGCAACTATCCATGCCATCACCTATAAAGAGGCAGAAGAGAGCAGAAACATTCTTTCTCTTTCAGCATTGAGTTGAGGCTGCACGGAAGCAGGGATTACCTCCATACTCCCTTTAACTAGAAACACAACACTTACGCAGACTAAGATCGAAAGATTGGTTTTCACGTGAACAAAATATTAACCCATCTTTGATTTTTATCAGACAGGTTTTCTAAATGTATACCCAGTGTTTCCTTGTTCATTATGACAAGTTACAAAAAAAAAAAAAAAAAAGAGTTACTTCAATAAGTCAGCTACTCCATCCAGCCCCCTCATCCATGGCACTTGCTTATTCCAGCCATAAAGTCGTAAGATCTCGTGCTGCATTTGAGCATCACCTCTTAAGGGGGGCAGGAGAAATGCTTGAGTCCCATCCCTCCCACAAGCCCTGTAACAATCAGAAATCCTAAACAATCTACTACGACTGCTTCTGAGGAGCAAGTTAAGTTTTGCTAAGTTGTACAGCATAAGCCATCTTCTCCTCTACCTGTATGACTCTGGTCTACATCCAGGTTACTTAACCTGGACGATCCCTTCAAAAATTCTTTGTGCAACTCTGGACTGTACTTAAAAATGGAGAGCAAAACTCCTGTAGCCCACTCTTCGTTTGTGGCAACTGAGTAAGTCATGAACAGGAACTGCAACTGTTTAGATATTCCTTGGTCTAGGGAAATTCCTCAGTGTATTTCCAGTAAACTAGGAGAAAATCCAATTACTTATTTTCAGAAAAACCATGTACATTAGAAATTCTATCACTGTAGTAATGCCACCAAGTTCTCTGGTACTGCAGGGTGACTTGACACAAAGAAGTATGATGGAGAACCGTGCCGGCTGCAGGGAGACTCTGCAAGGTGTGAGCGCTCAGGCGCCAATCTCACATAATGATGAAAAAAGTCTTTTAGGTTTCTAAAAATAAAAACCTACTAGATAATAAGCACAGCTAGCCAGACTGCAACATGCCCTGCTTGGTTTACAACGTTATGAAGTGAAGCAACATTCTGCTGGGGGAAAATTTAATTACCAATATCTGGATTATATTATCCTACATCTGGATATCCAACATAAGAAGGACATGGACCCGTTGGAGCGGGTCCAGAGGACGGCCACAAAGATGATCAGAGGGCTGGAGCCTCTCCTATGAGGACAGGCTGAAAGAATTGGGGTTGATCAGCCTGGAGAAGAGAAGGCTCCAGGGAGACCTTATAGCGGCCTTCCAGTACCTAAAGGGGACCTACAGGAAAGATGGGGAGGGATTCTTTATCAGGGAGAGGAGCGATAGGACAAGAGGTAAGAGGGTAGATTTGGATATCAGGAAGACATTCTTTACTGTGAGGGTGGTGAGGCACTGGCACAGGTTGCCCAGGGAGGTTGTGGATGCCCCATCCCTGGAGATGTTCAAGGCCAGGCTGGATGGGGCTTTGAGCAGCCTGGCCTAGTGGGAGGTGTCCCTGCCCATGGCAGGGGGGTTGGAACTAGGTGATTTTTAAGGTCCCTTCCAACCGAAACCATTCTATGGTTCTATTGTATTTGTAGGGAAACAACATGAGGTAGAACTAGTGTTTATTTTCCCCAAGACACTCAACATTTCCAATGAGCGTAACCAGCAAGCACTCTCAGCTTTGCTGGTCATAAAGAACTTTAAAAAAAAAAAAAAAAAAAAAAATCAATCTTAGAAGTAGAGCAATTAAACTTTATACAGCTTTAAAGTAGACATTGAACCAGACAGTAAGATAATGAATCTTACGCAATGGCCAAAACCGGACAGTGCAAAATATGTTGCTAGACAAGACAGAATAACTGGAACGTCTCCTCACTATAAGCATAGTCTTGAGATAGTATTTTATGGTTTATGTGGGGGGAAAAAAAGCTGTAAAACTTTTCATTGCACACAGCAAGAGGGCTACCACAACTCCACCAATATTCACAATCTGAGATGCAGAAGGCATGATACAACATGGTCCTTCAGGCCCCAGTTCCCATGCTGGCTCACTGCATCCTCTCTCCCTCCGAATCGCTCCAGCAACAGCATCCTCAGTGGAGCACAGACCAGTCCTTCCACTTGGGAACAAAACACTCATCCCTAATTCTCTTCCTGCTTTCCTCCAGAGCACTAAATTACTTCCCCAATGAAAGATATTTCATTTTTTTTTTAATTGAGTCATATGCGTTCTGAATTTTCTAAATTGCAGTTTGTCCCACAGTAACAAGACACTATAAAATTTAACATGCTCCCAAAGAAAAATGTGAAAGCTGCTGCAGCCAGAAGAATCTTGTACCTTGCACACAGTTACAAAAGTCATATAGCATGACAAAATATGTAATAGAAACAATTTAATGAACAATTAGGGTTTTTTGTTTAATGTTAAATATTTACTATAATGAGTAAGTATTTTATTTACTATAATGAGTAAGTATTATTTACTATAATTCATCTAAGCACATGCAATTCCAAGGCTGATGGTCTCAAAATGGCTTTACCTGAAAGAAGTGGGCACAAAGATGAAAGTGCACTGAAATGTATTTCCATCAGCCGTGAACAGGAGAGAAAAGCTCCCGTCATCCTATTTTAGTGGAGTTCAACAGGGCACAGAAACCAATACTGAAAATTTCCTGCTTTTCAAGATATTTCACATCAAATACACTGCTTTTCTTTTCTGACCTCTCCAACTATGAAGTGACAAGAAATCCTTAAATAATTTCCTCTCTCAAACCCCTAGAAGATTTTTTTTCCTCCCATCCTTGACTGAGAGCTTTGTGATAGTGTCACCAGTGTTTTGACAGCACTATAATCCATACACCACTTTTCTGCATGCCTGGATATGCCACCAAGTTAAGCAATAGGTAAACAGCTTTTTATTTTTCAAAATTAATTCACTTAAAAACGCCAAATTAATCCATTTGGAAAGCCAGCTGTGGAGTAATTTCCTAATAAAATAAGTAAATTTAAAAAAAATTAGGAAAATCTGTACCAGAAAATAGCAAACATGCAACAGAAGAAAAAAAAACCAAAAAACCAAACCAAAAACGAAAAAGCAAAGCGATACATTTGCATGGTGAAAAATTCTCATCTAACAAATTTATTTTAAGCACTGAGCATCCACAGGAACAAGAATTATCAAGCAAGTCACTCTTCCTTAGAAGCACAACAAGACTTTCTACAACTTCAAAATCTTGATTTTATTTAATTTTGTGAACGGACCTAACAACCCTACAATAAGAATTTAAAAAGTAGTTCTTCACCCTGCCTCCAAGAGCGTCATTGAAACATTTCACTTCATGCCTGATGCATTAGGTTAGGGTTTTTTGGTGTGTTGGTTTTTTTCATTGGTTTAGTGGGTTTTTTTTGTTTTTCATTCGTTTGTGTGGGTTTTTTGTTGTTGTTTTTTTACTGCAGAGGGTTTGTGCTGTAAGAGATTTTAGGCTTAAATCATCAGACACGGGGGTAGGTCCTAGGCTGTCCCCAGCGAAGGCGGGGTGCAGGTTGGGGAGCTCCAGATGACGCCGGAGCTGACTCACCAGCACGCCACGTGCCTCGGTGAGGTGTCTGTGCCTCAGCTCACCACCAGTGAGTCCATCTGGAAGCTGAAAATCCCTCAAGGATTTGTAACTTCTGCTGTTCCATTCAGAGGAGAGGCCCTGGGGCCTGCGAGGAGGCAGAGGAGCTCCTCGGAGCCTTGGACCTCCTCGGAGCTCCTCTTATCTCCTCATGCTCCTCTCGTGCTCAGCCCTAGCGCAGCTCTGTTCAGCCAGACCTTGCCTGAGCAAGGTGCTTTGTGCACACTAGCTGCTAAGGGACTCGCAGGTTTGGAGATAAGCAGGTTCTTAATTACTTTTTTTGCTAAATTGGGGATGATCCGTGCGGCATCTTAAGTTGCAGCAACTTTTCCTTCATGCCGTGACTTACCTCAACCACCTCCTTAAGCACAAGGCTAGCAAGATGGAAAGCTATCAGAGCTATATAATTCAATACTGAAAGAACAGGATCATTTCGTTCTACAAAACGTTGTAAGAGCATTTTCAGAAAGAAACAGCCTTCATTTGTGGGTTTCCTGTGATACAATAGACTTTCTGCTCCCTTGAGCATCTTTCTCCCCACCTATTCCAGTAATGAATTCAATCCTAGTAGCTTGGTTTTTGAAACCCATAACACAGATTTCTAGATGGGATCGCACTACTGCCTGCCTACGGTGGCATTAATACTCCCCAAGCTTTAACAGAAATGTTTTCCCAGCTACATCTAAAACCAGAGTGAATTTTTCCACGGCTATGTTGTATTTGTGGCTTGCAGCACTCCCTGTTCCTCCCTAACATTTCCAACTGCTGAGCTCCCAGCTGATAGCAGAAAGCTTTTGTCACGAGTCCCTAAAAATATAACATTGCTCAGTGGCAATATTAAGTCCCATCATATTCCTGTTACTCCACTTCTTCCTCTATCATATCCCAACCCTCCTGGGTATTGAGAATGCCTCCCAAACTGGCATTACTAAAATTTTTTGTATGCTCAAACCATACTGCTGGACCTTGCCTAGTTTAAACCAGTTACAAAGACATTTCTACTTGTTATTTCCTATTAGGGAGGGTTGGGGGGGTAAGGAGAAAATAAAAAAAGGACCCCCACTTGCTATAAAAACAAATGCTTGTGGTAATTTCACTTTGAATTATTCATGGTTTCATTATATTTTACAAATGGGCACATCCCAGATGTGCCAAAATGCGTTTCTTTTACTGAAAAATGAAGAGGGAGACTTTCTTTAGCTTTGAAATCTGCTTAGTGTTGCTGGAGCAGTTCAGCTAAACCCACTGAGCGACCGTAAAAGATGAGCCCTGCAGCCGAGCCACTACACTGCACGAAGCCACCATGCTCAGCCTGTCCTTGAGCAGTGCTCCCCAAGAACGCGCCTGCGCATCTCGCTGGGAAACAGAGCAGAAATCAGCAAAAGACAAGTTTTAAAGTCTGGGTACTCATCAGGGAAGGCATACTTGCCAGCTGCTTTAAAAATAGTTTATTTTCAGATGGAAGAGTTAGAGATGACTCAAAGTTTAAGTAGCTGAAACCCCAATAGGTCATACTATGCAAATCAAACCCTGCCCGCCATCAGCTGGGAGATGGCTCACGAGCCAGGAGTTTTCTACTAAAAGCAGCAAAACTGAAAACATACAATTGCGGTCACTAGTACAAGTGAAAAAGCAAAGAGAGATTAAAGCACATTTGGCTAATGCTTCAATTTGGAGATCCTGGGGCTACCTCCAGTGCGTGCTCACCGCAAAGGGAAAAGATTTAGGTACCCCATTTTAAGATAAAGCTCCACGGAATGTCAGGTGTGTGTACCCACCCCTTTTACAGGTGACAAAAATACGAACTTCAACCAGGGTTCATCGATCTACAGTGATGTAGATCATCAAGTCTTTCTCTTACACAACCAGAAGGCGCCGTACTTCCTGATGCAATAGCAGCGGAGACCTCGCCAGCACCCCAGCGCCAGGCAGAGGTGCCCACCGTGACAGCGACAGCTGCCTTCAACTTCAGTCACATACAGCTCATTCGCCTGCAGTGCGAACGCATAGGAACGGTCAAATGCTTGTGCTTTCAAACTCGTAACTCGGTGAGGAAACGCTTAGCTTCCATGCAACTAAGCCCCGCTACTAATTGTATGTGTAAAACCCGATTTAAACAGTTCCTTTTATTTAAACACAAGTGACATCTAGGAAGCCATACTGCCTTTTCCCAACACGATAGGCTCAAATCCAGCCATGAACCTTCTGAAAAGAAATATTTCGAAAAATGCATTAGATCCCCTAGTAATAATTATGGTCTTTGATTCTGTAACATTTCTTGGGGGTGGAGAGGGAAGGGAGAATGCAGGAAGACTATTTCTGCATAGACTTAAGATGTCAATAAAGCAGCGTAATTAAAAATGCGATTCCATTAATCTATTCAGTCCTTCCCAGATGCCCACCCCCCCCCCTCCCCGCTTTCCAGTGCAAATAGGGAAGAAAACGCATCTGCCCCGACAGAAAGCTCGGTCATCCGGCTCCCCTCAATCCCGTACCCCTCGGCACCCTTCTCCCGTCAGCCGCACCCCGCCGGCCGCGGCTGAGCCGCTGCACCCCACCGCGGCGGGGGGGGGGGGGAGGCGAGAGCTGCCTTCCCCCTTCCACCATCAGGGACCGGGGCCAACGGCGGGGGAGGGCGCATCCCGGCGGCCGGACAAACGCCCCCCCGCCGCCCTTCGGGGGATGCTCCACCAGCTCCCCGGCGGATGCTTTATCCTTCAAAGTTGCTCCCTCCCGCCTCGGCTCTCCCCACCCCATCTCCCCCTCCTCAGGGAGGTTGGGGGGGGGGGGGGGAGCAGACATTTTGAAGCCGCGGAACCCAAAAACCCGCAGCGGTGCGGGGGTAGGGGCGAGGCCTCCGCGGCGGCGGCGCCGCCACCGCTGCTCACCTGCCAGCTCGTCGGGCTCCAGCCCGCTCTCCGCGTCGATGCCGCACAGCACGAAGTAGTGGGCGAAGCGGCAGGGCGCCGCGCCGGGCCCGGGGCCGCCGCTCCCGCTCATCCCGCCGGCGGCAGCGGCGACTCCCTGCGGCAGCGCGGCTCGGCGCGGCGGCGCGCCCGCGGGACGGTCACGGCGCGCCGCCTTCCATCCCCGGCGGGGGCGCGCAGGCCGCGGCGGGCGGGCGGGCAGCGATCGGCGGCTGCTGCGGTCGGTCGGCGAGCCGCGCCGCTGTCAGCTGAATGGGGCGGAGAAGGCGGCGCCGCGCTGCCGGCCCGCCCCCGCGGGGCATTTAAACCCTGGGAGGCGGCGGAGGCAGCTTCCCCCGCCCCGTTCCGCTCTCCCGCGGGGGCCTCGATGGGGACATCTCCGGCCCTTATGGGGGTTTTGGGTGTGAGGGGTGCGGGAGAGCCCCGGGCGGCCTTGCGCCTCTGCGAGGTTTTGCCACAATAGGTGATTAAAGCTTCCTCCCCCCCATCGTCACCGCCAAGGCGTGAGTAAGGGAGGTTGGCTTTTATTTAAATAAAACGTAAAAAAATAGGGGATGTTGCCACTCGGCGGCCCGAAGCGCCGCAGCCAGAACGGGCCGAGCCCCAGCCAGTGCCCGGGCTTGCGCTGTTATTCTGCGGGAATCCTGCTGGAGAAAATGGCTTTTTTCTTCTCCTGACCCGAACGCTGAAAAAACAACAGCAGCCCCCCCCCTCCCCCCCGCCTCAGTGAGGCTCTGCTGGCAGAGGGGACGGGGGCTGAGGGGTGGCTTTTGTGTGGTCTCCGTCCCTGCGCCGTGATGGATGTTAACCCTACGACGGTGACTTCCAGGAGGCAGAACTCTTTCTATGCTACATGCGCTCCCTTTGAAAGCAAAATCTCAAACGGTGCTTCATTCCCTGATATATATGAGATTTGATAACCACTCTGCCACGTCCAGAAAGAAAGCAGTATTGTTTTATCCCCATTTCTAAAACCCCTCCCATCATTACTACCCAACGCCAAAGTACTGGCAGATCCGTTCAGGAGTGGCACCTGCTTTTAAAGGGACAGGGATGATTCTTTTCAAGTTCTGAGATTTTCTTCACCACACTGATGAGATCCCTGCTTACGTCGGATAATTCTGCTATCTGTACATTTTAGGAAGGTTGTTCGCAGAATGCAATGTGCACTTTCATCCTTCTGTGTTTATCTGTTTACAAGTCTTAGTTCATGCAGCATGTAATAATTCCAGTCTCATCCTTTGCTTACTGTGGACTGTTATGACCCCTTTCAGTTATCTCTCAGCAGGATGAATTGCATTTTTTCTTTCTATTATTTACTTTTGTCCTTATTCAACAAGTGCCTTTGATAAGGAAATGCCTGCAAGGAACTTGATATTTCATCCAGCATGGGTCGTTTTATGGAGGTATGTGGAACAACTGTTCCTTCCTACCTGGAGGCAACCTAGATCGGCATCTCTCTCCCTTCTTCCCTTTGAATCAACAAGTTATATGCCCTTTTGCTTCTCAGCTTCCTGCAGTGCTCTACTGAAAGCAGACAAGAACTAAACCAATTTCCCCACTTCCCAATATCCCAGAAAAAAAAAAAAAAAAGAGTCCTCTATCAGGATCACCAATTCGGGTGGTTGCAGCACTTGGTATAACAAGCTGAACCTTGCTAGATCCACATAGGAGTTTGCCAACAGACCAGTTATTTTCTCGACTTTGCACTGAGAGCTAAGTTGTTTTATTTAGTTTGGTTTGTTTATTAACTTGTATGTATTTGCTTATTCAGCTCCAGGTCAGCCTCTGAGTCTCATTCAAAACTAATTGCTCTTAACTGTGGAGACGTACTGTCTTGTTCTCTTACTGTAGGCTTCTCCTTTGGAGGCCCAATGCATGGGTGTCTACAGACAGTCCAAGATAGAGGCTTCATCAGCCTCTCTAAAGGATGTATCAGTTGGGACTGCTTCTGAGATTAATCCAAAATCTAACACGATGGTCCTGACCTTTTTCCCTTGGGCACCAGGTACTTCTAGATTGCTTTGGTTTAGCTGTCTTCTGTACAGGACAGGATTTTTTGCTTGAATAAAGTTCAGTGCACAGACACTTCAATCAATAAAATCAGTAGTACGTATAGTGTTAAACAAGGGGATAAAGCACAACACGTGAGATGATTGCAGGTATAAAATCTAATAAATTCTCTCCTCTTCCTGAAACAGCTGTGAGGTTGAGCTCCCACTCCTGTACGTACAGCTCCCACAAATACGTTTGTTGGAGTTTCCCAGGGGCAGTGATTCCCCCTTCTAAGACAACTGATCCGGGCACAAACATCATCCCAACAAGGCCACTCAGCTCCTTTGCAGTGCCAGCAGACTTGGCAGTGCCAAGTGTGTCCGGGCTCCGGTAAGTCATGTTACATCCCTGGGCCTAGAATTTTCTCATCTAAACCCCTCCATCTAAGTTCCAGTCTTTCCCTCCAAGCTGGTCAGGCTTTAAACACTGCACACTGCCTTTGGGTAGCTCTTCTTCACTCTCCAGGTTTTTTTTCCTCCATCCTGGCTCTCATCTGAATGAATCAGTGACTTTTAGGAGATTTTTATCAGTGAAATCAGGCTTGAAAGTTATCTCACTGGACAACAACAGCAATTATCATCAAAAATTTCAGAGCTCAGCTACAGGATTTTAGACCCTTTTCTTTCTGCCTAGTGGCAACTTTCCTCTACTCCAGGAGGTGGACTGGATACCCATTTACAGCTGATTTTTCATTTGTCTTCTTTCACTCTTCAGCTACGTTTATGTCAGCACAAAAAAAATAGGAACACAACCAAGTCCATTGTAAGCTGCTTCCTTCTTCTATCCGGGTATAAACAACTGCTCCTGGGAAAAGGCGGCAGAGGCCTTTGCCTTTGGCTGGAGCAAGCCTGCACAGCAGAGCAGAGTCAACTGAGTTGTGTTGGCTTCCAGCACCCAGGAGCACTTTGTGCCCACCCCATGTTCCGTTGTGCCATGAAGTCTTCCCACCTCAGGCGTGCAAGCAAAGTGCGATGGCACCTCTCTGTATCACATGCCATCACCTGATGCACGCCATCTTATGATGTACAGCACAGGAAAGCACTGAGGTGTTCCCTCAGTACCCATAATTGCCTTTTCTCCATGCTGAGATTTTTTGCACTACATTTTTTCCCCCAGTATCTAGGCATTTTGTTTGTCTTTTCACCGTTCAAAGACACCCTGCACTGGCCACCAGTGCCTCTTTAGAGGGACTGGCCTGTTTTAGAGACAGGCCAAACGCTTCTGCTTTACTTGCAACATCAATTGCTTAAATTTCACAGCAATCACAGGCGAGTCCACAAAGGCACCGTGAAGCTTCTTGCAAGAGTGAGAGGATAACGAAGATGAGGCCCCAAAGCATCATGAACTGCTGCACATACTCACTAATCTGCCAAATGCCATGGAAAAGCATTTGTGCGGCCTGGGAAGAGGCAGTGACTGATAGGATTGTGCCGTGAGGCACATCTGGGATGATCAGAGGTAACTGGGTGGGATTACGAGAGTATCTTTTTCTTTCACCAACAAAGGGTGTTAAAGATCCACAAGGGGCATGGATGGGCTGGATGTCCCCTATTCAAAGCATATTAACAATAATCCTGGGGAGATAAGGCTTGTCCCTGGCACAGCAGAGCACAAAGCAGTGTCAAAGCACTAGGAGCTTCTTAACGTGTTCCTCCAAGGAACAGGGTTAAGGTAGGACTGAGAATTTCTGACTGGGATGAGCATAAAAGAACACCCCACAACCCCCCCACCCCCCCCCCAAACTTACTGGTATAGACCAGATCTGCCTAGGACCTTTCGCTTTGATGTGCCCTCCTGTGGCAGCAGCTTTGTCCCGTCACCAGCTGGATTGCCAGTGGTGCAAGACAGCAGGGGAAGCGTTTTGGCTTGGTGAATTTGTTCTTCTTCCTTAGGTGTTTGTATCATCACATAGCAGTGAATATTTCTCTCAATATCAAGTTATTTCAGCTTTTCCTCTCCTTAACCTCTCAGCAAGTCTTAGTTTCTCAGAACCTGTTAGTTTAAACTGGGTCAAATGCTAACAAGCATGTCAGCCCCCTCTGCCCTTAGGATCTGCCATAAAAGATCAGACTACAGGCCCATCAAGCTCTTTGTCCTACTTCTGCAAGGAACAGGTGCCCGATGCTTCAGAGAGGTGGAAAAAGCCTGCTATTTAAAGGTTATATCCCTTCTCCCTTGCTGTGACGCTGTTGCTTCACTTGTTATTTTCTTCAGCGTCCTTCAACAAACTCGAAATCGTGCTGCTGGTGATGGATTACTTAACTCCTTCACACAGCTCTACAGTTCCCTGTAGAAGATCTTTCACCAGCTGCCAAGCCACACTGATTTTCCATTGAAAGCCTCTCCTGTTTTGCTGTAGTATCTATGGAGTCATGAGACCCTGTAGGGTGGAAGAGAAGGAAAACAACTGAGATGCAATATGAATGTTTGCAACACTCAGAAGAAGAGTTTTCTACTTTTGGCTTACTTTCACTTGAGCAGTGCACAGTGCTGTGAGCTACTTCAGGAGAAGCTAAGTGTGAATAGTCAGCTGAAAAGAATGGGATAAAGACCGAAATTGGTCATTCTGGCACAAAGCGGAGAAGAGCATATAGCAGAAGTGGGAAGAAAAACAACAACAGAAGATTTTATAGCAAGGTTCATAAAGAAAGCAATTTTTATTCTCAGAGTTTATGCAAGAAGACTAACGAGAGCATTGGAAAGGTATTGGCTGCCTTAGGGTTTTAAACCAAATAAACCAGATCACTAGCCATAAGACATAAAGCAAAGAACGTTTCCTCCAGCGCAGTTCATGATTGCTTAGAAAGCAGATACTGCAGGCACATATTCTAATA
The DNA here is from genome assembly GCA_008658365.1 of Alca torda. NCBI lineage: Eukaryota > Metazoa > Chordata > Aves > Charadriiformes > Alcidae > Alca > Alca torda. The sequence continues at coordinate 65,816,360 of CM018076.1, read as the reverse complement.
TTAAATCAAATTATAATACCATTAAAGCAAGTAGCTCATCTTCTGTACTGGCCTCATATCTATAAAGATTAAGCTTGAATAAAAGCACACGGCTTTCCTCTGTCACATTGTGTAATTATTATTCATACAGCAGAATTATAGATAACAAAGTAAAGATGACTTCTTTCCTGCATCTCTGCCATAGGATCTGTGAAACTTCTGTGATTTAAAGTTTAAAGGTTTAAAATCTCTAATTCCCTATTGTAGCTCATTGCCTTTTATTCATTTTATGTACATCCATCATACGCATGCCCTTGCACTGCAAACACATATAGACACATTCCATTCTTATCTGCTTTCAGAGAGGATCCTTGCAGGAGAGGTTTCATGCGGCAACTGAAATGATTTAATAGCTAATTGTACATTCTTCCCCCTCCCTCCTTCCCAGGACCTATGTTCCTGCTGCTTCCTTCACAAAAAAATCTGTGGCCTTGTCTTCCTCCTCGATATGTCCCGGTTTGTGGTTCAGTGGCCAGTCCAGCCCAAACTACGACAATGGGCAAGGATGGGAATATGTTGCCTGTCCTCATCTGCGTGGTTGTTGTGCTGGAAGCCAAGCTTCACAACATGCAGCTCAGCTCTCTGCTGAGGAGGCACCTCCTCTTCAGGGCTAGCCTCATCTCCCATGCTGCAAACCTCCCCTCCCAGCCTGAATCAGCCTTTTCAGGGGTTTGGATCTCGGGGGAGAAGTGGAAATGATATCCCACACAGATAGGGCACATGGACTTTGAACTCCGCCTCAGAAATGACTCCGAGGCAAGTCCAGCAGTTGTCATGCCCACTTTCCGGAGGTTTGTGGCCTTCACCACCACGCCCTTTCCTCTCCACGTGTTCAGTAGCACAGGATGCTGAAAATCTGTGGTGCCTGCTGCCATTTCACTCCACTTCTGTCTTTGATTTTATACTGAGCTTGAGAGATACGCTTCTTCCTGCTGAGCAACCTATTAGGTAGGCTTTCCTTTCCTCCCCATGAGGTCAAGAGTAGGATTGTATGCAACCATTACCTTTCGTATGAATCAGTGCCAAGACCCAGAGGTCAAAGACCATATTTTGCTCAGAGTGAGGTACGCCTTCTGCTCTTTGCTTGTAGAAGACGCACAAATTGTTCCAGCCGCTACTGAGATAAAACCTAATCAGCAAAGTACGCTGCTTGGATAAATCACTAGCATGTCACGCACTAATGGAGGTGTGCTGGGAGCATCAAGCTAAAGCACCCACACAGAGATTTCCGTCCATCTCTGACAGCATCACTGACTCGCTGCATGACCTTGGCCAAATTGCTCGTAGCCTGACTTGCAGAAGCACCAGCCTCCTGGAAATCAGGTCAGCGCGCTCCCTGTGCTTCAACTGCCCCCAGGAAAAGAAAGCAAATGCTGCTTCTCTTCTGCCCAAACATCTGCCAGGCACAAAGCTCTATTGTTCCCAAAGCCTGTCTCAATGGCGTCGCACCAGGAGGCAGATGCACCTGACAGCAGCCCTGACGCCGAGTCCTTCCATCCCACGCGTCCCAACGCTATCGTCTGCTGACAGATGCCTTTGACACCAGGCCTGAGACAAGATGGGTATTCCGCATGGACAGCAAACCTCTGTTCTTCATTTTGAAATCATTTTTGCTCTCTACTGAGGGTGTTTGTTTCCCTGCCTCTAGACTCCGATTCATCTGTTTTCAGTGCTCCAGGGCCCCAGTACCTTATAATCTGTCTGCTCGGGAAAGACCCAAGGAGGTAAAAGAGTCTTGCAAGATAATATACCTGCCCACATGAAGCATGAGGAAAGGGCTGTGACCTCCTTTTTAAAAACACTAGAGCTTCATAGGTACATACTGTGGGAAGGAGAAAGGCAGGAGGAGATCCTGACTAGCTGCTTGGACCACATGCCCACAGCAATATTGGCTGTGGTGGCAAGGGTTCGGGCACAGCTGTGCCAGTGGTCTGGGCTCCCAGTTAGCTGAGCCCTGGCACTGGGAAAGCTTCCAGAGAAGATGCATTCGAGCTGTCACATCTATCTGAGTAACAGCGTTGTGTTCAAAGCCTAGTCACAAATACTGTTTTCCTTTATCTCCGTTTCCAAAAACTAGGCAGTCCCATATCTGACGATACCAATGGGAGCATGAACCAACCCTACGTTTTCATGTGCTCTGGACAAAATCTGTCTGTGAACAGCAGGTAAGCTCTCTGTCAAAATGCCTTTGGCCTCTGTACAAATGTAATTAGAGTCTGATTTCAACTTCTCCAATTTCAATTTCCCAACTTCCCTTTGAAGCCTTATTCAGTAAGAAGTGCCAGACACCCCGCATCTACATTACAATGCATCCTAGCACACTTGGAAGCCCAAGGGCATGCTAAAGAAATCCAAATCCACCGAATCCATAGCCAATATACAACATAAGATCAAGGACAGATGAAAAGTATTTCCTGCAATGAATACGTGTTGTGAATTGTTTTGTCATTTAGCAAGGACTGCTGTTTTGCTGCATGCTCTGTTATAATATGTGTTCACATCATTGCAGCAATGTTACATTACGAATCTAAGAGCACTTCTTGCTAATCAAAGCACTAAAGGGTCTGTTTCAATTTCCCTACCAGTGTTTTTAGCAGAAGTCTAAAACATTTATGTCCATAGGTTCAGTCATGTCTCTCTGCCACTTATTCTTCATGCCTGATAACAGCACATTGCCTTGAAGTACCTAATGCTTAGGAGACTTACTATGGATGACAGCTAGATTGTAGCTTTTATGCATTGGCTTACTGCACTCCTGCTTTAGCTTAGAAATACTGGAAATAAGCTCTGAGCTCACATCAAACAGCAGGACAGAGATCAAAGCGATTCACTTCTCCTTGAGGATCATGTTTCTTGGTGACTTCCTTGCAAACCAATAGCCACAACTTATTGAAGCCTGGATCCATGCTGAGCAATTCCAGCAGTTCCCATCAGGCGCATCCTTTGGAGATGGGAGCATTTGACACTGTCTGATGTGTCAAAGGGATAGCTCAGCGCCTCCTTCCAGGAAAAAACGCTTGGACTATTACTGAGCAATCACAGTAAACAGTATTTCCCAGGCTAAATCAGAGCCACTGGCTTCCTGGTGCTCAGCACTAGCGGGCAGGGCTGAAAGCAAGAGAGCAGCAGCGGTCTTTGGATACACTGACAGCTGCTGCAACTCTGATGTCAGCCCATGGGTGGGGGCCAGGATCAGGCCTGGTGAGGGGAACCAGCCTGGGAACACGGCCCCAAGATGGCTGTGGAAAGGGGGATGGCTTGGTGTGGCCCATGGACAAGCAGGGCAGGACTGCAGGGAGCTGGAGACCAGCCCTGCTGTGGTGTCGCTAAGGCAGGGACTGGCAGCACCAGGGGCTGAAATGGGCCACAGGCAGCGTGGGGGAACACCAGGGAAGTCGGGTAGGCAAGGCCAGCGAGGCCCAATAGTGCCCTCAGGCCCTTGAAACCCAGCACATACAGCCAAGATGTGATGATTTTGGTTATGAAGTGCTTAGTTTCTTGTTTGGAAGAAGACAGAGCCCATCTGCTCTGTTATCCTTGGGCCATTTATTCAAACCGAGCATTAGCCTGCCTGCAGATGCTGGCTGATGCTCCCCCAGAGCTGGTTCACATTGCTGCAGCCAAAGAGCTGTGCTGCAGGGTCACAGCGACGCTGCTGCTTCCACTCGAGCTGGATGCAGCTTCTTGCATAAAGCCTGGCGCCTCGGCTGATAAAACCCAAGATGCGAGATCACATGGTGCAGGGTTGGGGGTCTCTTGGGTTGCCTTCACTACTAGGAGCCCTAGGGCCACGACAAGGAGCCATCTAAGGGGCTCTGCGTGCAACCTGCTCAGCCCTGCAGGTAACAGACCCTGCTCCCATGGAGCCATTCGGGTGCTGCTGCACCACGTCCTCTGCTGCAGCGAAGGAAGTTGTGGTGTGCTGCCAACGCACCAAGCTTGGAGAAACTTGAAATGCACAAAGACACTATATACGGGCTAATGTCAGTTTAAGCTGTTCTGTAAGGAAACCCCACGGATCTGGTCATGTGTGTATTTATACAAAAGGGACAGAGAGTAGCCTGTATCCTAAAGAAGTGCGCCAAACACTCTTTTGGAGGATATGCTGCGTAAGTATGGATGGGAAAGCCAGTGGAACTAACACTGTAGGATACCACAGCAAATTGATAAGAGATCCAAAGACTGAGTCCTTTTCCAGCCCCTTGTGACCTTCCCATGCCTCCATGTGCATAAATAGTAGCTACTCTGTCCTTGGTCAGACTGAACTTAAGCTCCAGCCTGTTCATCATGTGAGGGAGCTGGGTGATGTTTCAGGGGAGCTGTGTTTCCATTCCTCTGGGCATCCTTGCAGTGGTATCACGTGTTTTACGTGTCCTTTGGATACTAGTGCAAAATAGTGAAGAGCAGAGGCTCTGACATAGCATGACCCTGACTCACAACTAAATTGCTTGGGGACCCTGAAACCCTCCCAAGATGCAATAGCAAACATCAGCCAAAAAAGGAGGCATATTGTATCAGGCCCTTGGCAAACAGCTTTCTCCAGGAGCTCTAGAGAGTAAGCACCACCTCTTTGTCTTATCTGTCTCAGATCTCCATCCTTTTCTCTGTCTCCAGGTCCCTGGAAGAGTCCAAATGTTTGACAGACTACCACGTGGAAGGTGAACGGAAGAGTTAAGCTGGTGGCAGGCTCTGAGCACCAGCGGGAAACAAAGAAATTTGAATTACAAAAATCAACCGACTGCTATAAACTGATACAACTCCTTGAAAACTTGATTTGCTTACCTTATCCCTGGCACTGATGGCTGTTAGCATGATCCTTAAAACCAGATGACCAAACATACTATGGCTTCAGGGTTTATTTCTGGAGCAATTTCAAACAATTTCTCTGCCTGGAGGAAAGAGAAGGAATTAGTCATAAGTTTAAATGCAGTAGTGAATCCAGCCTACCTGGCAAAAAAGACAGCTAAGCTTGGGAAGCACCACTTGCATTAGGGCCCCAACGTGTGGTCATATTCTCATGCTTCAGACTAAATGTTGTCTTAGCTCTGTTGTTTGACATTGTTTCTGTCCATCTGGGAAAAGCTGAAGTCTAATATACTGAAGTCACAAGACTTGCGTAACACCCTTGGTACATCACACATGGCGGCGATGCGGGACAAAGCCATGCAGAGAAGGCAGGCAGGATGAATTTTCCTGTCATAGGAAGTCAAGAGGGATGAGGCCATGGATAAAATCTTTGTTTCATTCAGAAAAACTTAGCCAGCTACAGGTTGTCTGGAGACCAGACTGGAGAGGCTGGGCTAAGCAGGCCCTTTCCCTGGCTACCCATTTTCACTCCGTTTCCATCGCCTCTCTCAGGACTTTGCAGAGAAGCACAGAAAAAAACCCCAAACCACCAAAAAACCCCAAATAAATGCTGTGACAGCAGGCACAGCCATTGCTTAGCTCTATTTACAGTCCTCTTCCCCCTACAGCTGTGTCCCACCTTGGGCTGGCTCCAGAGCTGGATAACCTTGGGGATACACAAAACCTTCTTGCAGACTGCTGTGTCCCCAGACTCTTGGCCGCCCAAGGTGGGGCACTGGCATCCAGAAGCTATTATAGATGACCACAGGAGCATCACAACAGTACAAGAAGTATAATGGGGATGGTTCAGTTTGCGGAAGACCAAAGGGAGCTACGAATAAAGCCCACTGCAAACTGCCCACTGCCACCACCTCTTTTCAGTGCACTGGTACAGGCAGTTGTATCACCTCGAAGTGGCTGTGCCAACATGGTGGCTGCTTCCTCTTGGTTGCTGCCTGTGCTGCCGTCTTCTTGCTGTACAACTAAAACAACCAGAGCATCTGTTTTTATAGGACACAACTCTGGACATCACAATAATGAACATCATGTTCATCAGGCTTGACTGCTTTCCGGCTAATTTTCCTTCACAGTGAGGTTTCACTCATACTAGCCAATTGTCACAAAATATTGCTGGAACCTGAAACTTAGGAGCCTAAGTGCCATTACTGTAAGAGATATACGGGAGTCAGAGTCCCACCAGTTCAAGGAGACTTCAGCTGCTCAGAAACAGGGTTTGAAAATATGTACCCTCTAGTTTTAACATCAAAACAAATACCCAAACAATACACCAAAGAGAAGCACAAACCATCTGACTCTGTGTGTCTTTCCAGTCTTTATCTATGCCACAAAAATGCTCCTGTGACTGACTGTGCATGAACAAAAGCAGCCAGCTAAGGCAAAGCATACTTTAATTGCACATATGGACAAAAGACAAAATTAAGAATGAGCTCAGAGATAATAGCTTTCAACTTCTCAGTCTTACTATAAAGGCTCTTGCAGGACTTCTCACGTCAGGAAGACTGAATTTGCAGTGGCACAACGGTCAGATTAACACAGCTACTCCTTGTTTCATCACTCTACCTCCACTCTCCCCCCCCGCCAGCCCCCCCCCAAAAAAAGCTGCACCTTGCAGATTCCCCTTCTTGTATCCACTGCCAGAAGGTACTTGATGCTTTCATCTCTGCCAGCTGCTGCTCGTTCCTGCTCCTGACCTAACACAGCTGGTGAGGCAGCAGGGAAGGCAATCCTATGAAAAACACATTTAGTGCTTTCAGGACATACTACAGGTAATGTGTGATTTATTTTTTTTTTTCACTAGGATATTTATTCTTCAACTCAAAAGATGTACTGTGATTCAGAAATGAGTAGGTGTGGACTGTAGCTGAAGGCACAAGAGAATAATTGAATTGCCTCTCCCTTACCTAGCCAAAGGTCTCATCTTCAATTTTACCTTAGCTACCAGCTAATGCACCAGCTACATTTTGATAAGGACTTGCTTCCACAGCCTCTGGGAAACCACAAATTGATCCTGATGTGTGAAACCCCTGACTGTTGACATCAAGTTGTTAATATGCTTTTTACAAATCAGCAGCACTCCGAATCCATCCATTTTCCCCATCTGTGAATTTGCAGGCATCCTTTCACTGCAGCAAACTGTGGCAGCTGGCCTTGCAAAAAAAAAAAAAAAAAAAAAAAAAATCTTGAAATTGGGGCTGTAACAGCTAGAAGAGAAGGAATGAACTTGGGTGATCACTTGGCTGCCAAACCGCAGGCCGGCCTTCCTTTGAGTTTAACCTTTGTATCTATGAAGAATCATGAGTCGTGGGCTGGGTAATGTGAAGGTAGCTCCTCTCTGCCTTCCCCTTCTCTCTGTCCTTCTGCAGTTCCGTTTCTTTCTTGTTAATTGGCTCAAACAAGATTTCCCCCGAGACTTGGGCAGTTGTATCATCAGCCAGTAATCCGCTAATTCCCTTGGACGCGCAGGAGTCCCTCGTGTGCTACTCTACAACTGCATTTTGCAAGTGTTGCACTCCTCCATGATACACCAAGTCGATGTTATATTGTGATCAAAGACGTCCTTGTCCTTGGAGCAAATTTCCAGCACAGTGAGGGTATTTGGCTGCACAGTATACCATACATCTGAACAGCAAAAATTCTCAAGATGTCACCATCTAAACAAAAAGCCTTTGGAAATTAAACATTTTTTCTCACAGGGGACAGGCTTTGATACGTTGATGAAGAAATCAGCACAAAGCATGTCCTGAAAGTCAAAGTGATTTACCTAGACTTTCACAAGAAGGATGGCAGCTGTCACTGGTATCACACCTTTCTTATGTCATGCTAGGAATCTAGACGTTAATAACTAAATATTTGTCATTAAGTAAGAAAGAGTGGATTACTGGTTTTAACATCTCAGCCAGTGTTACCGGGAAGCAAGGACTTCACTGCTCCTTTTTCACTTAAGCAACGCCTAAGCTGGGAGCAGCCAGGGAAGATTTTTTTTTTTTAACTGCCTCAGCATGATGTTGGTCTGTACTAGACAGCAGTGACTTCACTGAGGCTCACACATCTAGCGCGTGATATCTTATATTAGGAGTTCATAAAAACTAGACCCGAGAAGTTACTTGTTAAAATACCTAATGAAAGAGGCTGAAGATCCAAGTGAAAAAGCTTTCCTGTCAGATTTCCCTGAGAACCTTCTCAGGCAGAAAATAAAATGTGCAAGGTAGAGGTGTATCATCACCTGTCAGTATGCTTAAAGCTGTTACCACATCTTACATGGCATCCTGAGCTGATGTTGATAATCATAGAATCATAGAATGGTTCAGGTTAGAAGGGACCTTAAAGATCACCTAGTTCCAACCCCCCTGCCATGGGCAGGGACACCTCCCACTAGACCAGGCTGCTCAAAGCCTCATCCAGCCTGGTCAACAGGAAAATAATGATTTTCCTGTTACATTACCAAGTTCTTTATTCCTAGCATGGTGGTGAGTATCTAGAGGGCACAAAGACCCGTGTCCTGAATTGCACATTTTATGAACAATTTTGAGTATTATGAGTGTTTTCAATGTCTACCTTCTTGAAGAGGACCAAAAAGAGCTGCTGAAAGACTCAAGACCTTTGAAACTTCATTGTTCCCCTAAAGGCTTCAAGGAATAATGTCCATCCACACCTTTATGTACATTTGGGGGATCATTTCTAAAAAGACCGAGCATAAGTCCTGCTTTACAAGAGTAAAAGGCATGCAAGTATCCCTATAGCTTAACATGTCTGTGGACTTCGGGCTCCATGTGGCAAGTGGACACCAGCTTCTGCCTGGGTCCTGGCCTCCTCCCGGCGCATCGCCTTCATCCTAGTCTCTCTGCAGCCCAGAATGGAGGGGCCACCTTCTCTCAGGGCACTGGGGTTCACCCATGTTTAAAGAAAAAGTCCTGCTTTAGAAGCAGCTTTCATGCCCGGGAGAGCACGTTTTAATTGTACTAAAACAGGCGATCACTAGATGGCCCCATAACCTCAGATATTTGGGCAGATCCAGTCTTAGGCTATGTAATCGCCAGATTTATTTTTAAAAACCTGGCACCCCAAGTGCTGCAGGACTTATGATCATCACCTCAGGGAATGCACAAGAGCCTTTTCAAAACACAGCGTGTGAAATTTGGGACATTTTGTCCCATAGGGAAGCTAGAGAACATGGGTAAGAGAAACACGAAGAGGGGAAAACAGAGGTGCAGCTTGCTTGTGGGACGTACGTGGTACTAGAGCACTGGCTGGATGGTCTTTCGGTGGTCAGCACCTTCAATAGCTGTCGCTGTTACAAAGGCATCAGGACACCTTGGCTAGGCCATAACACATTTGACAATGGTCTTGATCTGCTGTGCAGAGGAAGAAAAAAAAAAGATCTTATTTTCACTGCTGTGAAATTTGTTTATGTGTTATTACTCCTTTTCCTACATGGATTTTTACTACCGTTTTAAAATACAGATCTAGTTTACATTGTCGCAAGTCTTTTAAAAAAGTAATTTATAGAATTATGGAATTGCCTAGGTTGGAAGGGACCTTTAAGATCAAGTCCAACAGTAAACCTAAGACTGCAAAGCCCACCACTAAACCGTGTCCTTCAGCACCGTGTCTACTCAACCACTTCCCTGGGCAGCCTGTTCCAATGCTTGATAACCCTTTTGGTGAAGAAATTTTTCCTAATATACAGTCTAAACCTCCCCTGGCGCAACTTGAGGCCATTTCCTCATGTCCTATCTCCTGTTGCTTGAGAGAAGAGACCGACTCCCACCTCGCTACAACCTCCTTTCAGGTAGCTGTAGAGGGCGATAAGGTCTCCCCTCAACCTCCTTTTCTCCAGGCCAAACAACCCCAGTTCCCTCAGAAGCTCCTCACAAGACTTGTTCTCCAGACCCCTCACCAGCTTCGTTGCCCTTCTCTGAACACACTCCAGCACCAAAATGTCTCTCTTCTAGTGAGGGGCCCAAAACTGAACACAGTATTCGAGCTGGGGCCTCACCAGTGCTGAGGACAAGGGGACAATCACTTCCCTAGTCCTCCTGGCCACGTTATGCCTGACACAGGCCAGGATGCTGTTGGCCTTCTTGCCCGCCTGGGCACACTGCCAGCTCATGTTCAGCCGGCTGTTGACCAACACCCCCAGGTCGTTTTCCACCGGGCAGGTTTCCAGCCGCTCTTCCCCAAAGGCCGTAGCGCTGCATGGGGTTGTTGTGGCCCAAGTGCAGGACCCGGCACTTGCCCTCGTTGAACCATTCAAAGGGAGCAGGACCGGAGCACGCACACGACGCTGACCGGGGCCTGGACTCAGGGAGGGGCGGGCCCGAAGCGCTGCGGCGTGGACAAAACCCAACCCCAAGCACCAGCGGAGACCGCCGGTACCGGAGCCGGGACGGAGGCCGCTCGCTCCGCGCCACTGCTCCTTTAAGGGCGGGCGGAGAGGCCGGCCCCCCTCGGCCCGGCCCGGCCCCCGCGCAGTGCAGCGCGGCGGGGCGGAGGGAAGCGGCGGCCGGGAGCAGCAGGTAGGTGTGGGCCGGGAGCTCCCCGGTCTCGGCCCCGGTCCCGCCCCGGCGGGGGGCGGTGCGGCCGCGGCTGGGCGGGGGTGGGGCGGGCGGCCCGGACGGGTTACGCTTGAAGCGGCCTGCGCGGGGCAGGACGGCCCGGCCCGGCCCAGGCGGCGGAGGTGGCCCCGGTGCCGGCCTTCCCCTTGTTCGTGCTCCCCCCTCCGGAGGCTGGCGGCCGCTTTGCAGAGGGGTGCCCAGGCCGGGGTGACGGACGGGAGTGTGTCTGGGTGGGAGCGGTCTGGATGGGTCTGGCGCGGGCGGGTCGCTGGTGGCGGCGGGGCTGGGGGACAGCGGGGCTGGGGCACAGCGGCCTGTTTGCCTCCCTCTCTCCCTCCCTCCCCGAGGCAGGCAGCCTTGGCCTTGGTTCGGCCTGGCTTCCCCCGATGGGAAACGCGGGGCCAGCACGGTTATGCTTTCCAAAGGCACCTGCTGCTTTTAAAAAAAAAAAAAAATTAAATTGCACGGGAAATTATATATATATATATTATTTTTTTTTTGGTGGATTTTGCTTGGTTTTGTCCTCTTTCCCATGTTCTGCTTGCCCACTCATTTTTATTCCCAATGAGATGGGAAGGCCAGGGGTGTCACAACACAAGGCTATCTGTCCCGACGCCTTCCTGCAGTAAACGCTTCAGCTCAGTTTGGCATTCGGAGCGCGGAGCTCTTGGCAGATATTTCTCTACTGGCAGTTAATTTGAAAAGAGTAACCGTCGTGACAGGCAATGCAAAATATCTCAGCCCTGCTAATTTGCGGCAATTCGTGGGGTAAAAACAGCATACAGCATTAGCTGACAAGATTTATATCTTTGATTGATTTCATTTAACTTCATGCTTCCCTTAGGCAGATGGGGGATTATATAGCTCTGCCTTCAAGAAGGAAGGCATTCGTTAATTATATTCATTAATTACATGGATGCTGCTGAATGGTATTCTCAAATGTGGAAAAAGGCAAATTGTTCAGTCACAGGTATTTATGTGTAATAAAACCACAAAGCTTTTAGCCAATGATTTGAACTAAGACTTAACTGGACTATCAGCCTAAATAGCAAAGTGTTACGGGAGGGAAGTTCACAGCTTAACGTTTTAGTAAAGGGTCAAACTGAACCCAGTACCTAAAGCAGAGCCCAGCACACAACAAAAATGCCACTAAACACATATGAACTCTTAAATGAGTCTAATCTCTGGTGTACCAATCTTCCATTCCCCTTTTCTTCACTGCTGGTGACCTGAAAACTGGCCTTGAGTGGTGTCAGAAGGCCTTTGAGTGTGAGCTCATCTAGTCTGAATGTCTCACCTTTTAAAAACTTAATTTTCTTTAATATGTTGGATTCATTTTTTCTCTCTTTACACAGCTTGGAGTGAGGGACGTTGAGGTGCTGGAGCGGCCCAGAGACGGGCAATGAGGCTGGTGAGGGCTCTAGAGCACAGGTCTTATGAGGAGCAGTTGAGGGAACTGGGGTTGTTTAGTCTGGAGGAAAGGAGGCTGAGGGGAGACCTTATCGCTCTCTACAACTACCCGAAAGGAGGTTGTAGCGAGGTGGGGGTTGGTCTCTTCTCCCAAGTAACAAGTGGTAGCATGAGAGGAAATAGCCTCAAGTTGCACCAGGGGAGGTTTAGATTGGATATTAGGAAAAACTTATTCAGCGAAAGGGTTACCAAGCATTGGAACAGGCTGCCCAGGGAAGTGGTTGAGTCGCCATCCCTGGAGCTATTTAAAAGATGTGTAAATGTGGTGCTGAGGGACATGGTTTAGTGGTAAGTTGGCAGTGCTGGGTTAATGGTTGGATTTGATGATCTAGCTTACTCTCTTCCAACCAAAATGATTCTACGTCTATATAGTTTCTCACGGAGAGTGGGCTACAGTGGTAGCATCCACCTGAGACTGTTGCACCGTAAGACTAACTGATCCGTTAAAATACAGACTGAACTGCAACAAATGGGGAGTATTCTAATTAAGATCAGTTCTTGGGGACTTTTTTTTAATTTTTTTTTTTTTCATTTTGGAGCTGGCAGCCTGACAAATCTGAGGGAGAAAAAGTCTTTTGAGGAAATCCTTTAATTGCTTGACTTTAAAAAGATGCTTTCATATAAAAGATTCATCACCATTATAAAACTTGTAATTAATGGTGTCTCACAAGCAACCTACTGATAACGTTTTCCATGCCCATAGGCCCTGCAATGACAGAGCCCTACTGCAAAATCTTAAGATTCAATGAAATAACCTTAAATGGGAGTAGCTTGCTGTATGTATATCTTCAAGGCAGAGGGAGGGAGATGTTAAAAGGCTGCACGTTTAATTTTTAGCTCTATCAGCTGTCCCACTAACTGGTTATTTCTCATGGGATATGTTTAGAGCACCCTCATGAATGGGTCTCTTGATAGCTTCTTCCTTAAATACTACTTCTTTCAGACTTCAAAGCCTCTTTGGGCAGACGCAACAGCACATCAATCTAAGGCCCTGGTGGTGCATAGCCTTGAAGTCACTGAAGAAACAACACTTACGTAGCATTGTTCTCCTTTCAGGAATTGTCATCTATCACTACAAAAACCAACATCCTGTGAGTTTGTTTCAAGCTTGCTGCCTCATCACCTGCTGTGGTCATCAGATAAGCTGTGCTCTGAGCTCTCCTGGGGAGGGTTTGACCCTGGGGAGACATGGCCTTCCGCAGCTGGAAGCGTCTCCTCCTCTTGGGCAGGCAGAACACCTTTGCCAAGGCTTGGAGGAGCAGGAGGGGAGTCCCCTCTTTGCACTGGAAGCGCTGCTGCCATTGGAATGCCGGCAAGCCTCTGGACCCTGAGGTGAGAGCGTTTTTGGAGGAGAACACAGAGGTTACCAGCAGTGGGCACCTCACGCCAGAGATACGACTGCGCCTCCTCACCCCTCGCTGCAAGTTCTGGAAGGAAAAACCTGACCTATGGCCTTATGGGGACCCTTTCTGGGCAATTTACTGGCCAGGAGGCCAAGCCCTCTCCAGGTACACATCACCAAAGTTGCTAAGTCCAGTCTGCAGCAGGCCAGGATGTCAGACCTGGCTCCGCTTGTAGCGATTCCCAGCGATGTGTATTTGCCTTGTATGAGAGCGCATTATCCATACTCTGCTTATACAGGAGAGATGCAATCTCTGCTGGTTGGCAGTGAAGTTTCGGTACCTGCTGCATATAGAGTAACTTACGGCTCTTAAGTTGAAATCTGTTGTCTTCAGTGGCAATGCGTGTGTTGACAACGGGGCTGAATTTGGATCTGTGGAAGGGCTGTGCAATTGCCATGAAAACCTAGCGAGGTGTTTAATTCTACCACTCACTGTCACTCCAAAGAGGAGGATTGCTATTTTGTCGTAACACATGGGGGTTTTTTTGGTAGGAGACAGACAGGAGCGTGGATGTGTGTCTGGTCTGTTGAGAAAAGTAGGTTTATGCTGATGCACTTGGCGTGGTGGTTGGCCTGAATCACTCTCCTCATTTAGGATTTCAGCAGCCTTAATTGTCAAGCCTTCTTGTGGATGCCTTTTAGTCACATCAGAAGCCACATTTTGATTTTTGGCCACTTACTGTCAAAATGTCTTTAATGTTCCTGATTCCCAGGAACTAGTTAGGGTTCCTTTATTCTGTAAAATCAAATCTCTCACTTTGAACAGCAGAAGTTCATAATTGTCACAGCAAAGAACAAGCTGTCAGATATTCCCCACATAGATGAAAGGCAAGGATCTGAATCGGGGCTTTGCTGTTTTTCTGCAAGAAAGCATAAATAGGAAGGCGATTTTTACCAGGAAAAAGATGAGCCTTACAGTTAAATTGTGAGTTGATTAGCCTGCCATGTAGGTGAACTAGAGCGCTCCTAAACATTGCATAGTTAAATTAGGTAAGGTAATCTCTACATTTTGTTATCGTAGGATTCATATGCCCAGATATTTGGGTAGCAATAATAATTATCTGGGATTTCACCACTTTACTGACTTACTGCTTATGCACTTGTTTGATGTATTGGGAATGTCAGAAATTAGCTACATAATCTGGAAAAGTAAAAAGAAAAAGGGAGCATGAAAACAGGCTGCTTCCATAACTGCGCTCCTTTCACCCGTTGGCATTGGCACAACATCAGGAGTCTCCTATTTCAAGATGTTCCTCTTGGTGTAACCCAAGATACCTCATTAACCCAGCATGGCAGAAAGCAGTCTCCAACAGCAGCGTGATGCACTTTGTGCATGCCAGGGGATGCAGTCAGTTCCAGCTGTCCCAAGTCACCGCAGTCATTAGCAGTAACTCAAGAACCACTCAGCTGGAAACAAGGCACTCCCAGCATTAGGCCAGATCATGCTCTACACAAGTTACTGCTCCAAAGTCGTTTCAAATCCCTTAGAAAGGGGAAACAGAGCACTTTCTGTGGAGGTCCTGCCCCTGTCCTCCACCCTGTTGGTAAACTATGGGCTGTCCTCAGAGAAGTGACAGCCTGAGGGGCAGCGTTGCCAAAGAGCTGAGCTGCTGAGCCTCTGCACCCGTGTCCTGCCTGGGTGCCCTCAGAAAAGAGCATCTGTGGATCTTCACAGTAGCAAATAATGCTGCAACATTGTGGTAACAGTGTAACAACACTGGGTGCCAGACCTCATAGGTCATTAACGCTGAGACAGTTCCACTCATTGGATTCATAACCACATAGTCACATGCACCAAGTTGTGTGTGCCCAAGCTGTCTGGTGGGTTTCCTTGTGACATGTAGGACAAGAGGCATGGAATGTCAGGCCCTCCTCATGTTTCCTAGGTTCCTGATCTGGGTATTTTGTATCTTCAGTCCTGGTCTTGACTTTCCTGCTGTGGCGTCTTAATGGCTTGAACTGTTTAGTTTGAGGTTAGGTTGTCTTTTGTTCTGCCTGTCTGGGCTCCTAGGAATCTGTATACAGATGTGGTGGGATCTAGGTGCCATCAACACTTCACACTCTTATTAGGCCTCCTTCTGCCATTCCTTCTGGTGCTTCTAGGCCCAGACATTTCCATCCATCCGTTCACCATTTACATGAATCTTAACGTTTCCATCACAGTTCTCTGCACTGGAACCCACCTGCAAAAGCTGTGCTTACCAGTAGCCCCGCGTGAAGAGTCAGCCATCACCCCCCATGACAGAAGACAATACAAATGTCGAATCCTTTCCTGTTTCTACTCTAACAAAAGTTATGGCAATTGGTGGTAAATTTATGGCAATTTGCAGTAATTTGTGTCACCTAAGGGCCTTCCCCCTTGCAGAAGATTGAATTTCAAGGCAATTGTTAAAGTTCTGAACCCTCAGTAATGGCTACATAATTCATCGTGTTTAACAATAACTTGCCTTCTGTCAGTTCTTCTCCATTTCCAGCCTAGAGGTTTTTGCTTGCTGACTCCTCGTGGCAGGTGTCAGCCACTAGATGAAGACACTCTTTCTGCTCACCACTGTTCTATTCTCATTTTCTTTTTGCTACTCAGGAACATTAAGGAGACTGGAACATTAAGGAGACCGGGAGACTTGGCTTTTGATGGGTGCAATATTCACTGCAAATACATCTTCACATTTCTTCAGTCAGATTGCTTTTAATTTCTACAAATTCTTACTTTCCAGTTTCTGATGCCAAGCATTTTAGTCACCTTGCAGTTTGTGCCCATTTATTAGATAAGGTCACCTGGCAGAGAAGCTGATTGAAATAAAATGTTGCTTAATTGGCTGGATTTCTTTTTGTTTGGGGGGTGGGAGAGAAGTAAGGGAGAAAGATGATGGTTCTTGACTTTTCTATCAGCAGAGACAAATAAGGAGCCATGTACCAACTGCACACGTAGAATATTTCTAAAACACCATGTATGACAAAAATTCTTATGCAGTGTTATGCAAAACTGGGAAATTTTCATAATCTTGTTCATTGCTGTAACAGTTTTGATTTTCAGGTATATTTTAGATAATCCACGCGTTGTTAAAGGACGATCGGTTTTGGATCTTGGAAGTGGATGTGGAGCAACAGCAATAGCTGCTGTGATGAGCGGAGCATCGCAAGTCCTTGCTAATGACATTGACCCTAGTAAGGCCTTTTCTTTTTTTTTTTCATCTCTGTGTAAAGATATTTGTCAAATTTTAAAGCACATTTAACACAGACTTTTCTTTGCTCTATTTGGGAGAAATTCAGGTTCCAAACAGAGTTCTAAGAATGCTAGGAAGATGAATGGATTTTGCCAGTATTAGAACTTGGATTGTACCAGCCTCTCTTGTACTCAGTATATCTCCATAGCTCCTTAGAATGAACAAACAGCAAAGTTTCTATCAGGTGTTGCCTATACACCATCACGGGTGGTTTGGAAGAGAACTCCAAGCACAGGTGGCAAGTTGGCTTCTCTGTAAGACCATAGCATTTTCTTGAACTTTCATACATTAGGGCCTAGATTTTGCCTTTTTCTCCCAGACTTGGTTTTCCCATAACTGACTTACGAATTCAGTTTATCCATAATTTAATTACTCATTAGTTATGGAAGAAGTAAATCCATAGATTAAGGCAGCTGGATATTCTGGTTTGATTCCGTGATTGGTTTCCATTTAGTATCCATTCAGGAATAGTTCTTCCCTGTGTCATGGTGCAATGCGGATAAAATTCTGTCACTTTATGCCAGATTTTGACCCGTAATGAAATCTCTGGAAATCCCTAGATAGGATAAACAAAAATATTTAAGAGGTGAACTTCAAAGATGTGTCAAGGAAATTTTTAACAGGGCTAAAGGGCAGAATCCTAAAAGGTAACTTTCATTTTACTTTGACTTTTCTTCAGTTGCAGGAATGGCAA
Organism: Alca torda; assembly: GCA_008658365.1. NCBI lineage: Eukaryota > Metazoa > Chordata > Aves > Charadriiformes > Alcidae > Alca > Alca torda. Next base: position 65,799,110 of record CM018076.1, on the reverse strand, counting down.
TGATCTTGAACTGTGAACTGAACCACCTGAATCCCTTCCCCATCACCATCAAGAACATCATTAATTCAGAGGCTGGCAACTGGGACCTCATTGTTCTAGGAGATATGTTTTATGATGAACAACTTGCTGATGGTCTGCATCACTGGCTAAAGAAATGCATCAGGATACAGCAAACTGAAGTGCTGATTGGTGACCCTGGCAGGCATCAGTTTTTAAGCCACAGCATTCACAGTCAATTGCACAAAGTTGTAGAATATTCACTTCCTGAGTACACTAGACAAGAAAACAATGGATTAACAACAAGTATCGTCTGGAGTTATCAGCCCTCAAATAGCTTAGAAAACTGTTGAAGCTGGCTTTCTAATGAATTTTGTCTCGCTGCATTGGCTTTTTTTTTGTAATTATGTAAAATGAAAAAGGGAATTAAACATGGAACATAACCATTGATGCAAAGTAGATTACTGTACCTTCACTACTGATTTCAATCATACTCACTGAGGCTTTCGCTCCAATTGAGGTAAAAACTACATGCAAACTGTATTCACAGGGGCCTGCACTGAAGTGCAAATCTAAAGACATGTAAGAATTTGCATGCTTGATGTTTTTCCTGTATATTCACATCTTGCTCTCTGACACCATTGTGAAATATTTTGGACACCCAGCAGACTGCTGTGGGGAGAAGACGGTGGCTGAAAAGTTACTGCACTGCTTTCAGACTTTTGCAGCTTATTTACAGAGAAAATTATTGCTGTCCTTCATAAAGCTCTCTGCTAGATTCTTAGCTCATACTATGCTCAACTTAAAGTGCCTTGCTGTTTTTCTGGATATCTCTTCTGAATGTCAAACTAACTAATTTGAATCTCCCCCTTCCCCTCTATAATAAAAATTTCCTCAAAGCTGCCAGAGTGGTTACTTAGGAGTTGCACACAAATCTTGAACACTAGTCAAAGTGAAAGTTTTTAGTAAGTGGAAAGTGACTAAGTAGTAATAGCTAAGGTAACTTTATCCCCCTGAGAGTAGGGTCCAGTGATCTATGTTCCCTAACTTTGCAGGGGTAAAAAAGGCAATCTATCATCATGGGAAGCTAGTAAGGGATGAAGAGATCTTTCTTTCCATGATGCTTCTGAACAGAAGGTAACTAAAAACACAGAATAGAAGTCAGATATAATTCTCTTCTCTTGAGAAGTTGCTGGACAAGCTCCAGAATCACTCCTAGCTACATCTGTCAAGGAAGAACCCTCTGCAGAGGAAAAAAAAAGAAAAAGAAAACTTGATTCACGGGTGAGAGGCCAAAACCAACATTTTCAGAGCAGTCTTGCAGAAACTGTCACCTTTAGCAGTTAACTATTGAACAGGCAGTGATGGGGAACTAAAAACTGCAGAATGGAACACAATGCACCTACAACTATCCAAATACCAGGTGATGTGGTAGAAGCCTATAAACATGAAAAAGGATGTGGTACTCACTCAGAAAACCATGGTATTTATGAAGTAGGAGGTTTAGGAGCACATTCAGATGTACATGGTCATAAAATATAATTTAATAAGTTTTCAGAACTATCCCAATGGAAGACTTACAAACTTTAATCTTCAGAACAACATGTGAATACTCTGCAGTGCTCACCCAACAATTTACAACAATAACAATATCCAAACAATACAGAATACGAAGTGGTAAATGCATACATGATGTTCTTCTCCCACTTCACCCAACACCTGTAAACATTTGTGGAGAATGACTGTGACTTTATCAGAGTCAAAAAATATTCCAGAAGAGTTATGCTACTAAGAAATCCATAAGAGAGCTGACTCAAGCTCTGGCAGTGAAGGATTTAACATGACTTGTATTAGTTTTTCAAACTTAAAAATACAGCATTAATTCATTGCAATGTTGTACAGATTTTTAAGTACAGAGGACATACCACTAAGTTACATATTTAGAAAAGACTATAGGAGAACACAGTGAATCTACATGCACCTTTAAGGACACAGTGTTAGCTGCATTTGCCTTCAGGATGACAAATCCAAGGTTACATTAGCACGGGGAAAAAGGACAACTTTTCCAGTGAGGTTAGCAGTAGTACTGTCCCACAGATAGAAATTTTTTTAACTGTCCTTTGCTGTTACAGACTTTGGTAGTCTTCCACCTTTAGCTGCTTTACATTATCTCCATTTATAATTTTCTTTCAGGATGTAGCACTTGGGGTGAGAGTCTGGCAACCATCACCACGCTATGTTATAGTAACATGTTGTACAATAACAGATTGAGGGAACTGGGCTTGTTCAGCTTGGAGAAGACAAGGCTTCAAGGGACCTATAGCAACCTGCCTGTACCGATCAGGAGATTATCAGGATGACAGCCAGGCTCTTCCAGTGAGAAAGGGTGTAAGTTGAAACAAAATAAGGTCAAACAGGATAGAAGGAAAAATTTTTCCACCATTAATACAGTCAAGCAGTGCAACAAGTTGCCTCAAAAGGTTGTCAAGGCTCTGTCATCTTCAGTTTTTCAAGGCTTGTTTGGATAAAGCGCCAACTAAGCTGCTCTGAGCTGGCCCTGCTTTGTGCAGAAGTTAGACTAGAAACCTCCCGAGGCCCCTTCCCACTTGAGTTAGCTTACAATTCTACTTACTCTTTTTGCGGCACCCTTCCTGAAACCAGGGCTGGCAGCCTGATCCTTATGGTTTACTTATTTGACATGATTACTAACCATGTAAGTGCTGCTGCCTAATCAGCTTGATAAGTATGAAAAACAGTGCAAACCAAATTTATTGCCAACTCACGTTGAAGAGTTCAAAGGAATGATGAGCCCCAATTGATACCAGGCATTCTGCATGGCAAAACAATAAACTACTCTTTAGCCAAAAAAGGGGGTAAAATCTCGTTGATTGACACAGGAAACCTAAGTATATATTTAGGTTCTAAGGCCTCTACCTGGTCCAAGGATTTGTTGCAATTACAGCCTTCAAATGCTACTTGCTAATGTAGCAAAACTAACTTCTGTTTGCAGGAATGGTTTGCACTGGTGCAGTTATACCTATAGGTATCATAGGAAGACATTCATCACTGGGCTGAGCCATTGTACTACATGCAACAAGAATTAGGGATTTAGGCACTGGAGCTTGAAAATTATGCTTTCAGTTACACTTGAACAAGTTTTCTAAATGGACTTGCTCTTCCATAAGCCATATGATCAACAGAAGAACCAGAGATTATTCTCAGACATCATAACGTCCTTTAATATTACTGGATGCAACATATTATATTATTATCTTCCATGCAATTTTGACCTGAACTTTATATAGATTAGTAGAAGACTTTTATTTTCTACCACACTTAAAATGCATGTGGCTATGACAAGTGTTAAATTATGAAGTAAATGTATTCCTTATGGTTGCCTGAACTCATGGGTTTCTAAGTGTCATCAGATCCATATAAGACCTCCCTAGCCAAACCCCGCTACTTCCAGATGCAGAGTATTAACATAGCATGCTACCTGCCCTGTAGAATGCTAGAATTGCTAGCATTTATAGAAGTTTAATGTAGAATTCATAGAAGTCTCACTAGAAATCATGCTATTTCAACAAAGCCAGTGAATGTGACATAATTGCGATGAGACCACTGTTCCATCATGCAATAAACTCATTCTACACTTCTAAATATTTTTTTCAATATGACCACAATTGAACAATATATAAATGGTTATATTTTCAATTTCTGGGAAGCCACTGGAGATATTATAAACTGCATATAGCAGGACATACTTTCCTAAACTCCACCATCCTGAGATTCATGTACTCACCCATTAAGTTTGGTCCTATTTCACTCACAGCCATGCTTGTGAGAACCAACATTTTGTTTCCTAAAAGGATTTTCATACAGGAATGCAGGCAAAAGCCAGAGCAAATAAGTATTTTCCCATATACAATATTCTTTTATTGGTCATAACTATTATTCTGAAATTTGTAAAGTCACAATAACTTCAAAACAATTTTATGTTTACATATTCAGACTGTACTTCTGAATGTGTAAAAATCCAGCAAGTATTTGAAGGTAAATATAACCAGAAACCTGCAGCATCAGTAACATCAAAAGAAAAGTACCTATGTTTTTTCCTCCGGACCTTGCAAAAGTACATGGTGAAAGGAGACTGCTACTACTTAAAAAAATAGCACTGCTGTCAATGCCACCTCCATTCACCAGTTCTGTCTGTTGACTTTTGTCAGATTAAATTCACAACTTTACAGAGACTGCTGTAGGTCTTAATATTAATAGGTATTAATACTATGTTTGGGCTCAGCACTTTTAGTTGCAACTACCCTCTCAGACTACAAACTCAGAACTGGGACTTACTTAAATTGTGTTTGTATATGTAGCTAAGATGCTACAAGATGGTAAGTAGTTGCCAAATTTGATACTTCAAGAGGAGGCTGAGAGATGACAGTGTAATATGAATTACAGTTTAACTTTCCTCTTAATGAAGCCTGATCAGCGATGCAAAACCAGACAGGGCTCTAAGTAGACACAATGGGGAAGCCCAGACTCACAGGCAAGGACTGGAATGGCGATGGAGACCTCTGGTGGGAACAAGGAGGGAAGCAATCTGGTGGTACAAAAGTCACCAGCTATTTCTCCAAGGAGCTTGTTTTCTGAAAGAGCTCTCCCATCTGTAAACTTTACACTCACATGTACACGATAAACAATCAGTAAACAGTCCACGTTACTTGTTTGATTTTGTTTGATATGACTAGCTGCTCTAAAACATCTCGGGAACGATCTGCAAAAGAACCAAGGGATTTCTTGTTATTCATTCAGAATATATATAGATGGTGTTTAGAAATTAGGTAAACAGCAAAACAATTCAACTACATATCTGCATTTATTACAATATCTGCATTTATTACAATATCACATTTCAGGTATACCTGTAGTAATTCAAAACCACTCGGTTCTTTCTCCAATCACATTAACTGTAAAGCATCACCAACCAACCCAAGATAGATCATAACCTCTCTTTAAGTCTGTTTTTTTTTCAGGCTGACCAGTCCTACTCCCTTCCACTGTTTCTTGAATGGATGCTGTTTCAGATTTCTGGACTAGAGTAGGGGTTTAAGATGCTAACATATTTTTCTGAAGTCTTATCATCAACTTTGGGTCTTCATCAGCATGTTGAGGAGGGGGAAAAAAGGAAAGAAAAAGAGTCCCAAAACTCCAAAACAACCAAAAAATACCTCTCTGAAGGTTGATGTATTTCAAAGCAAAACTCTCACCTTGCTTTGAAAATCTCAGCGTATGATTATTATTTTATCTAGTAAATTATTATTTGTTTGGGACTATTTACATCTAGTGTGCTTTTCCAGAGAGCAAGAAGATACTATCAGGAAGTAATTATTCTTCCTTATTCCCTGCACAATTTGACCTACCTGTCACCAATGGGCATCCATGGAACAGAAAAATGTGTATCTTCGGACAACAAGTAAGGACCGCTTCCACAGCAACATCGGTTAGATTCACACAGCGTTCCATGTGGATCTCCTGACATGAAAATAGTAGTAACAAAAGCCTGTCAGAGCATCCACAGTTTTGGAAGCACAGCTTTCCTTTGCCCAACCATTTTCAGAGATCCCTACCCAGAAGAAACTATGACCTGCTACTCCTCTGTACATTGACCTTATCTGTGGTCCTGTACAGACCAGAAAAACACCCTCAGGAAAATTAAGACAGCTTTTCTATGAAAAGTCAAAACTAGAAACATAAACCTGAGTTTTCCCAAAACACACACACCATTCCAGACAACTGAGAAAACTCTTCAATAAGATTCTGTGGCGTTTGAGTCCCATCAGTTTTCCTACAACACACATTCTCCTAACACGGTTGTCCAGGAGAACAGAACCCAAACTGAATTCTGGGGTTACCCAAAACAGGCAGGATTCATTAGTCTCTGCTGAAGTTCCTAATATCTATCTATCTATCTAGTTCCTAAAATAACTCTAAGAACTTCTTCCAAGACTAGAATAAAACCTGCTCTGTTCTTCATTTCTCTGCAGTTGGGTAACTAGTACCTGTTGTATGTGCTAGAGAATGAATAAATTCAGAATAAATTAACAGATTATTACCAACATTTTCCCCCCTCTGAACTGTCTTACATATCAACAAATATAACATACAAGAAGAAGTGCAGAAAATAGACTATCAAATCTAATGAAAACAGGATTTGGGAAAATGTACTTTGGGGATCATGGGGTAAGAATAAAAAAAAAAAAAACCAACATTGTTTTATTGTGAAAGAGTATATTTCCAAATGATAAACCTCAAGGATCTTGAAAGAAATGAAAGGGACCTTTTGTAATAGATGCAACTTTGTACAGAATGGTGACACAGAAAACAAGAACTGTATTCAGAGAAGCAAGATATACAAAAGCTGATATATGTATAATTTTTAGTTCATTTTAATTATTAAGTGAAATGCAGAACCTGAATGAAATAAAAAGATTTATAAATCTGCCTGCTAGTTACAGTTTGAGAATTTTAAGACCCTACCTTTTTTACTATTTACCCAACATTAGATCACTGTCTACAAATTTGCACTTTGATGATACGAAACAAGAGGTATGAGGATTGTGTCACAGACAAGGAAAAGAGTTACACTGAAGAAGAGATTGTAGCAAATAATCCCATATTCTCTACTAAATTTATTTTTCTTACTGCTTGTAAACCAACAGACATAAACTATTCTAGCTGTTTATACTGACAGGACACAACTTCTGTTTTTAGAATTGTCATTGCGCACAAACCCATTAAATTTTGCCCTATTAAAACTTCACAGACCACCCCTTTCCCCCCAGAAAACCCACCACAAAAAAACAAATGCAAAAGCACTTAAATATGTGGCTTTTAAGAAAGCAGAATCACGTATTGAGCACAGGAAAATAAACAAGCAAAATCCATACTGGCATGACTGAAATTTCCCATTAGGTCTGAAATCAAAGCCCACCACCTCAACATTACTTTCTTGAACACTTTTAGATGAAGCTACCTAACTTGTTATTCTTGATCTAGTACAGCTTCCACAAGCATCCATCCACAGCACACGCAAAAGAAAGCCCGTGCATTTTCAAAGAAATAGTAACTACAACATGTGACCAGGAAACATCAAAGGCCGCATTTTGTAAGCTGGAAATTTTTATTAGAAATAAATGGAACTGCATTTCTATGGCTTGAAGAAAAAGGGTTTACACATGAGAATATAATTCTCTGCAAACTGTAGACAGTAATAATACAGAAGAGGGAAGACAACACGGATGGAGTAATTATACCAACATTGCTGGAAAATAGTTCAAAACCCTCTAGGAATCCTCTAGGAACTTTACAGAACCCCACTGCAAAACTTATTACAAGATTTACTTACTACAAAATTGTGTTTTAAGACATATGTACTGAAGACTTTTGAGAGTGACCTAGTCTGAATGACCTAATTCAAATCACGCTGGTACACCTCGCTTTACATTTGCAAGCTGGATACAAGAGGTGGCTTACGAAGACCATCTGCATAGACTCAGTGTTGTTCAGAAAATCTGAAATCAATTTTTTGCTACAGATAAAGGGGTAAGCAGCTAAAAGACAAAGATATTTTCAAGTCACTTCTAGTATATAAAACAAAAAGATCTCTCGTTGTTATGGTCTGAATAATAATAATTTCATCTTGTACCACAAGACATATCAAGACTAAAACGATTGTCCAATATAGACAAAATCAGCTGGAAAAAAACAAAACCAACTCTAACTCTTCATCCTTCAAATAAGCCACTAACAGTTCTATTTTTTCCAAGCTATTAATTCTGTCAGTTGTTCCAGATTTGGTATTTTGTTTAGGGTTGGTTTTTTTATTAAACACTACAATACTGGCAAAAGTATGGCTTGTTTCCCGTCTTAGTTTCTAGATTAATAGCTTGGATTCAGAACCAGCCTATACAAAAGCAAAATGACACACAGAAAGTAGAAAGAAATGTACTATACAGAAAAGTAGAAGATCATTTATGGTAAGAGGTATGGGATGCCTCTTCTCCATCATTTAACACTGTCTCAGTGCCTAGAGAACCTTTATGCAAAGACAGCTTCATTTCCACATTCACTTTCATGAGTTAGAGTGCTAACTGATTTCATAAATCTATGAAATTATCCACATTATAAATTCTGCCTCAGTGTTCAACAGAATGAAGAAATAACTCCAAAGAAATCTAGGGAAAAAGTTAAGCATTCATTTGCATTTATTATACAGCTCTCTAAAATAATACGAGTTAAAACAAGCATACTACAGTCAACAGAAGAAAATTTGTTTTGAAAAGACTGAGGTTTTCAAAAAGCTGGTCTGGGGCACCGCTACAGAGACAGAAAACATCCAATTGATAACAAAAATCAAGGCAAAAGTCATTCAGTAAGAGCCATCCCTGAGAAGTAATACTGCTAATAATAATTGAAAAATGCAAGTATTTGCTTTTGTTCATTTCTTCTGTATTAGGTTAAGTAAGTTACCTTTAAATTCTTTGAACATGTTCCACTCACTAGTGCTACAACGCCACCATCTGTTACCTAGAGAAAAAAAACAAGTTAGTATTAACACAATGGATTAAAGCTCATTTTTTTTCAAACACAGCTATTCGGGGGGAGGGAATTATATTAATTTATTCACTCCCCGCAGTTACTGAATACACTTAACATTACAGTATTTTCTTCCCAATTAAGCTTGTAGAGAAAGTTACCAAAGTATGTTTTTTTCAGTCTATTAAACACTGTTGCATTTTGCTGCCATGCGACCCAGTCTGGTTTTCTACTGGGATGTTTCCAATTGTGTAACTGCGATTTCTGCAGCTTCCTTGTCCTATTTAAGAGTGGGCAGACTATTATCAGAGCACGGCACTTTTAGTTTATAAGGTTTAAAGCACTTCTGCTCTACCTAGACCAATTTTTATCCAGTCTTTGGGACTGCTGGAGATGTTCCCGAAGGAAGTTTCTTGGATTGGGGGAAAAAAAAGTAATCATAGCAGTCTTTTATCTGCTGTCTTGTTTTTACCTATCTTGAAGCAAACCAGTCACATAAGACAAAAATTCCTCAAACAAGTAGTCTTACAGCAGTCGTCATACACGCACACTAAAAGATTAATCAAAGTGATTGGCTACAGACAGTCATGAAGCAATGATTACTTGCAAGAGAGAGGAGAAAGACCAAAGACATTCCTTTCCTTAGAAAAGCAAAAAGGGCCAATTTATTAATTTGCTTCCAGGAACCAAATTCATTAAGCTACCTCCCCAGTTCACAAGCTGAATTGGATATCAGATCCGTCACACGGGTTTTTTCATAGAGTTTATATTAGATGGCAGGAATAGTAGTCAGCAAATATGCACAGTAAGGCTCAGCCAAATTTGACAGCTAGAATCTAGAGACCACAAGCTCCATTTCTGTTTAAAGATTTGATTATTCCCATTGCACAAATTGTCTTATTGCCTTCTGGCTCTCTATTGCAAGTCTACTGTACAGAACTGTAACAGAAAGGGTCAGATCAGTGCACATGGAGAATGGACAGGAACATCCCATCCCAGAATGGCAAGTATTGTCAGTACCTAGCTTAGCAGGTCATCAAGATGACAGCACAGTTAGCTCCTGAAGACACTCAAACCAAGAGACAAAGGGCAGTAAATGAATAAATTCTAATAACTCCCATAGGTGGGACAGAACGGAAAGAGTAATCACTATCAGTTCCTAAAGGGTATAAAATGGCACATTCAAAACCAATGCATGGTCAACAACCTAAGAGTAACCCGAGTAAAGTGATGAAGATTTGACAGCCTGTGTCCCTTACCCTCCATGTCATCAAAACAACCCTGGAGGAGAGTGCCTGAACACTGAGGAGACCATCTGAATGTTACCGTCTTGATGTTTGCGAGTATATGGTTATGACAGTGTGAAAGCATGAAACCAGTTTTGTATGAAAACAAAGTCCCCTCGCTTCCCTGTACAAGCTCACAGTAACCATTGCTATACTATTACTACAGTGTTGCAGTATTGTTTCCTACTCTGTTGAATATCTGTGTGGATTGTCTGCAATGCCACATCTGCACATCCTCTTCAAGGGATACACTCTTACATTGGTGATAAACCACCTGTAGTTAATACCAAGTCACAAATGTATCAGCTTCTTGGTACAGACCAGTTGTCACCAAACTCTATGCACCTCTAGCAAAGGCTTACATAGCCCAGCACCAGCAGTTAAGTCCATTAGCAACCCAGCTCTGTTCTACATGAGAAGTGTCTGGACAGATAAAAACAGCTAACCCACAACACTCCTGCTTTTCCCAACACATTTTGCAGAGAAATAAACTGTTCCCACACCCTACATAGAAAACTGATGCAGTTCGCACAGCCCTTTCAGGCAAGATTGTTCCCACTGTTATTTGCCATACACTGAGTCAATGAACATTAAAGAGGAAGTGTACCGTTTAATTAGTGCAGGGATTGGTCTCTTGAGTCTGTGTTCCTACCCACTGACGCTGCTAGAATTGAGAGCACACTAGAAGTAGGGCAGTAAGAATGGGGTTTATGTATAAAACCTAACTCCTCAGAATGGTAACATAAGTATACCGATAAGTAAACATAAATAGATTTCTTATGCAGTCCTGGGCCAGTGTAGGAGAGTTCTTCAGGCCAAGCTTCCACTCATACTTTCTGTGTGCATACAGGGGACACCGTTACATCTTCATAATTCAATCCTTCCCTTGCCTCACCTGACCCATTTCTTGTTATTTTACACCACTTCTACGCCTTATACTTATTGTACTTCATCTTTGCAGTCACCAGATGAGCCTATTTTTAAAATGGCTACATCACCTTGAAGCATTTGGTCCCTTTGTAGTCCAGCTCACATCTGCTTCCTTGTTCCTGCAAGTGAGCTGTGTCCTTCTTTGCCTGTTCATTTATTTCCAACATTCTCACGGTTTTACTCTTACACACAGCTTTGCCAGTTCCACTTCATATTTTTACTAAGCATTCACAAGAATAACAATGCAAGAATATGGTCAGGCCCTGCAATCTCTACAGGCATGAGCCATCCATAGTTTCTCTGCTTCATCTTAAACTTATTTCATTTATATATGTTTCCATTTATTTTTAGTCAAATGAAACTCAGCACTCTAGTGTATTGTCATCATATAATTATCAGAAAGGAAAAAACTGTAGAAATGTTTAGTTACTCAAGAAGCTTGTATCTCATTTAAAACATATACAGGGAAACTTAGCTATTTTGTATAAAGGAAAAGAGAGGCAAGGGAACAAAACAGTAGTGAAATAAGTTTGAAAAAATAGAGTTAAATGATGATATTAAAAATTACCAAAGAAAACATTAAATTACTTTTGATGCCCTACTTCTGGAAAACCTGAAAGGAGAAGAATAGCATCTAAAATAAGAGCCTGCTATGTGTTTTCCAGATCTGACACTTCATTATGAATGTTCTGTGCTTGACTCACATTCAACAGAATCACTCACCATCACAGTCAACTGAACGCTACGCTTACCGCAAAAAAAACCCTTTCCCCCACTTCATTATCTTACTGTAATTATGAAGTATGTTACAGAATTGCTGTTGCAGCTGGTTTCCCCCTTCTCAACGCTAACTGTTGTTAAATCCTCTTACCTGCCCTTTCTGACATCTTAAGTATCATTCTTTCCGCATTGACTCCATAACATAACTCTGACAAGCTATTCAGAAAGCACAGTCACTCTTGAACTAGAACTGGTTATGGAGTGTTTACTTCTACTAGGGGGCTTATATGTTTGACACCCTATATCATTGTTATTCAGGTCAGTTTGTCCTAACTGAAAGCAAACAATAATCTGTCCAAGATTCTACTTTCTTTAAATGAAGTATTTTTGATTACTTTACGACTTGAAGAAAATTATTGCATTAAATAAAGATACTGAAAAACAATCTCCAATATCAGGTAGATTCTAATAAAGGGTTATCTTTGGTCCACAGTACATTTGGTAATACCAAAACGTGTATTTTTCTGGTTACCAAGATGCAAAATATATCTTTCCTTTTCCCTGAGAGGAGGAAATTGGAAGTGAACTGTGGTCCTAAACCTTGTCAAGAGTAGAACTAAAAAGATCCCCTTTCAATTTTATCATGACAATCTTAAAAAATAAACAAAAGTCAATTAGCCAATTGCCACCATAATTACCTGAGTAGATGAAAAGTCCACACTGTGAAGAAATTTGCAGTTTTCTCCTAGTGCCTGCAGAGATGCATCCATGATGCCTGAACAGCTGCCCAAGTTCACTATTTGTAGGAACTGGCAGTTGAGCGCAAGAGCAAGGACTCCACTGTCAGTTATATCGCAGCACCTTTTAAAAGACGCTTCACGCAAGTAAGGACAGGATAAGGCCAGTGCTATGACACCTGTCAAAGAAACAGAACCATTTAAAGAATTATTCATTTTTTAACATAACCATCATGCTGAATCCAACATGCTGTCCCCTGGTCATTGTTCAACTTTCATCTCATGCCATGCCAGCAAGACTCTGCACAAGGAAATAATTTTGTGGTTGATTCAATTCAAAGATAAGAAAAAGAAAATGACAATGAACAATGCTAGAGTTGATAAAAATTTCTAAATGCTGAATTCCCTTCCATACTGCAGAGGGATGCCTGAGGGATGTTATATGATATGAGGTATCACCTCAGTGAGTGCATGAAAGAAAGCGAATGGCTTGAAAGCAGACCGATGATAGCACTAGGTCCCACTGACAGTGCAGTGAATATCAGGCAAAAAGCAAGGTAAGAGGTCACACTTGAGGGCAATTCAAAAATCAAAACAATAGTTCAGAAGCAGAACAAGAACCAGGTACCCCTACAACACAGCTCAGGCAAGGACCCAGGGTCCATGGGCAGCTGGTTGGTGTAGGTGGGCATGGCAGGTGAGACCAGTCACGGCCATTAGGGTCTGCTGGCGCTCTCAGAGCCCTGACAGTTAGCAATAACAAAAATATTTGCATAGAAGTGTCAGGAGGCAGTCAATAAAACAAAAGTACATGAACTACAGATTCAATTTGTGAAAGGAATTCATTTCAAGGATGATGGAAATACGATGATTCCAGCTGTACAGAAAATTATATCACTTCTGGTAGACAGAAGTAAAAAACTGAATGTCTTCAAGATAGGTTACTATAGAAGAACTTCACAGAAACATGGATGAAATAGTACTTGCTTGGGTCAGAACCACTTTGCAAACAATGATAGGAGAGACAGGAGTGGTAGTTGAATTTGACAAAGAAAGTACTACTGCACATTGTATTAAAGGACACTAAACATTCCATGTGCAATCTACAGAGCAAATGTTTCCTAGTAACGAGAGGGCTCAGATATTTCTGGATGTGGTAGCCAGCAGGTTTCTTAAAAAAAAAAAAAAAAAACCAAAACCAAAACCAAACCAACACCAAGCAAAACAAGAACAACAAAAAACACACCAAACAAAAAACCTCAAACAAACCAACCAAAACCTCCTCACCTGTTACTGAATTAGTAAAAGGTAACATCACTTTAAACTGGAGTGGTTTGGGGTCTTTTTTTCCTCTGTGTAACTGAGATGACTGATAAAAACTGTTCCAGCTCAAATTAAAGGCTTCATAACCAATTGTCAGGGCTCAGTTTATAAGTAGGGAAGTTAGTAAAGTTGGATGGACTAGGAACTTCCTAATAAAGAAGTAGACTTCCCAGATTTAATTGCAAAGTAATCAGGAATCTCTATCCAAATAGACAAAAAGTACATATAAAGAGCTCTAGGCTTAGCTGGTACCTTAAGAACCATACTAGAAATCAGTGGACAGATGAAGGCATGGAGGGAAGACCATTGCAAACTATATCTTAGGGGTCAAAAAGTAAAACAATGAGGTGAAAATAAATGAAAATAGATTTTTAGAAGTTTAACCAATTACTTAAGTAAAAAGATAAGTGTACGACTGTGCAGTGGTAAGAAAATACAAACTAAGACTGATCTAAAGTACAGTATACATTAGTTCAATACTAAATTAATATTTTGCCTCAGTTTTCAATAAGGGGGAGTTAATGATGGAGCAAAGGAGTAAGTGTAATGAAAAGACAAAACAAAACTTGTGGGAAATAAAACTCAGCAAGCTTAATTATTTTAAGCTAATAGCTCCTGATACAACTTGAAACTGGAGGTCAAAAGTAACACCTGAAATGCTAAAATCCTAAAGCAAGTCAAGTCTTTTAAGTCACAGAAGATGCTATAGGTTTATTTCATAACAATATATTTAATTTAAAAAAGTAAAATAGAAAATCACAAGCCTGAAACTTTAACCCCAGTGGTACTGGTAAGGCTCTGGAACAAGTTTTGAGGAAGGAATAATTAAGATAAAGTGGAATATACAATCAAATGTAGCATAATTTTTCCTGAAACCTAGCATGAGAGTAACCTGATAGCTCTCTTTCCTAAGATAATCAGTGCTCTAGGCCTGTAATTTACACCACTGACGTGACCTTTAATTAGTGCTGGTGTGGCATTGGGGATTTTTTTAAGCAATATTTACCCTAGACATTTTTTGCAATTTACTCCTATCTAACAAGAAAAACAAAACAGAAATAAGATCCCAGTTATCTGTGCACAGATAACATACCTTCTGAAGTGATTCCCAATCTGTTTTCTTTGCAAGAATTTAAGTTGATTTTTTTCAATTGCTTGCAGTTATAAAGCTGCAATAATGCATTATCTGAAATATCACAGTCTCGGAGGTCTAGAGACTCTACAGCAGGGTGCAATACCTGTAACGAAAACCTACTAGTTCAGTCAAACTCTGCTGTCTTAGAACATGCATATTTTTATCTAAAATACTTGTAATGTTAGACATCACATAGAACTTTTAAAAAATATTCACTAGAGGATGGGATTACCAGTCCTAGGAACTAAAAACTCTAAAGAAAATATGGTATACTTGCTGCAACAGTTCATCTCCTATTGCATGAACATTCAGTTTCTGTGATCATATCTAGAGTAGGAGCACATTAACATTACTATTTTAATGGTGGAAGTACTGTTTGGATGGTATGGTTGCTAGCATAGTGCTTCTGCCAGCACAGATATGATCTGAAAGGTCCCTTCCAATCTAGACAATTCTATGATTCTATGTTTACCAAGGATAATACCCCAAACTTACTTAGCACAACTTTGATAGCAGAGATCTGAAGTGTAAAAAAATACTGACTGTGATCAAAACTTAAATCCACTGAACAGATAAGGGTAATATTTGAAAGATATTTTGCCCCAGAGCATTTTTCCTCACCTACACACATGCTCTTTTCTCATAAACAAGCAATCTCATTATCATAACATGAGGAGGTACCAAATCCTCATTAAATGGGTTCTTTCACTCCCACAAGACCATAGGTTGGAGTTTTTGTGAAATCTTTCCCAGGAGGACATTTATAAAATGTAGACCCAAAACAATGGAAGGCCTCAGATTTTAGTAGCAGTAGCCACATATCTTACCTCTAATTTAATTTTCAAGGATTCTCGCTATTTTTTAATAAATACGGTTTATAGCCCTCTCTTGTGCAAACAATCTGTATCTTTGCTGAGTTGTCCTTCAGACCAATAGGCAAGTGTTAAATCAGGTTTTCACATTACCGTATACTACTCCCCTTCAGTTTGTCACTCCCTTCCTTAACTCACAAGGATAAAACCATAGGGTAAATTTCCACAGACAAGCCAAGACAACAGCATAGCTGACCGTCTTGTTAAAGGTCTATTCCTTTCTCAGGCTCACCACTCTAACAGGTATAATAAAGATATTACAAGGAATGCTGGTTTTCTGTTTTGCAAGTATCTAAGATGCTAAAATCTTTACCGACAAAGTCAAACAAGCCTTTTGAAGAAAAGCAAGAGCTTCTCGTAGATCATAATTGCAACCTTTCTGCAAAATGAATGGCAGACCCCATACAGCTTTGCCAGCTTTTTCTCCCCAAATGCTAAAAGCCTCAGATACGCCTCTTTGTGACACAAACCCACCAACATAACCCACAATACATTTGTGAGTAGTTTTCACAAGATAGCAGTCAGCTCTTATTTCACTCATATTTCTGAATTCCTATCTAAGGAACTAGAACAGCCAAACCCAGAGATGATGTGCTTAAAGCCAAATTGACCGTCAACATTTATTCAAAATGTTTTCCCTGACTGTTGGCTTTCTTTCACAATTCCAAATTGCCTAAGACACAACAAAAGTGAGCAAACTCTGGAAATCTTATGAGAAAAAGAACAATTAGATGCAAGGAAGTCTAAATGAGAAGCAACAATACTATCATAATACTGCTTATTTAAAGTAGCTATTTAAAGTATTTAAAAGCTATTTAAAGTATTAAGCTTCCATAGCCCACGATTCTTCACACACTCACGTATTACTTAGAGGTTTGCTTCCTATTGTTATTCACAGATGCATATTCACTGAATGCATACACCAAAATCTGATCTGTCTCAAAGAGGATGGAATTTTACATAAATACTGTTTGGATGCAGAGTACAGGAGATTAAAGGATTTATATCCTCTGGACACATGCTGTATGGCTTTATAGATCTTTATGGTAAAAGTGAATTGGAATAAGGAGTTTAGCATGTGTATCATGGAAGGCTGCTCCAAACAAAAAGCAGAGTAAAGAAGAAAAAAATATATGACAACACAAATCGGGGCAAGAACATGGAGGTAAGAGGCGAAATAGAAGTTTATACGTAAGTGCAGGTTAACAGAATTTCAACTGGAAGAAATTTAAGCAAAATGCTTAAAAAACACCAAATAAAGGACATAAAAGCAAATAGGACAGCATAGCCTGGAAAATCCCAAGAGAATAGATCTAGCTGCGATATTGTGGAGACTATAAAAGAAAAGGGCAGGATGGAAGCAATAGCAAAGAAAAAAAAATCCTTATCCATATGGAAGACTAATTGAGACGTTGCAAAGGTGTCACATGTAGAACACTTTAGTTATACATGATGTGAGCAAGGAACAGTAAGAAGAGCTAAACAACATAAGCCATTTTTGCTATGTCGAGCAACAAGAATACCTGCAAGATAAAAGAACAGGAAAACTGAAAAGTGAAATGGTATGGAGAAACATTATGAATTCTAATGAATCTAAGAGGTGACTAGCATTTTTTAAAAAATATAAGTGAGATAAACCTGGAAACTGTTAGCAAAGAAAGCTAAGGTATAACATGGCCCAGGAAAGTGATGACAGCTAAGGATAGAATTGCAGGAAATTGCAGGAACAGAGAAAGGAAAAACACATGAGAAAACAAACTGGAACAGAATATGCCAGTGTCAGATGGAAAACAGGCTCTAAGACAAGGCACTGATCAACTGCTAAATGAAGACAAAGACAGATGAGATTTTACAAAGAAACAGAGGAAAAGACTGTAACTTAAACTCTCTGGTTTATTTCCAGACTAAAGATATCCTAATAGGTTTTGTGCATTTATGCACACACAATCAAATGGTTTCAATTATATACATCTCTTAGAATTCTCAGAAAGGATTACTTACTGAAAAGATAGCCTAAACCAAATTGTGTCAACTCAAATTTTCCAAAATAAGATAAATGAGTAAGACACTGATTTTTACGCCAAGACTTATTTTCTACAAACAAAAAGTGATGCATGCTAAAGATAAAATTTTTTGTTCATAAGTTTTCCACAGTACTTCTGTTTCTGCCTCTAATCTTGGCTTCACTACTCTGACTGTGAGAAACTGATACTATTTGCCTCTTCCAAGTTACAGGTCAAAGCAGGAATGATCAGGGAGTCATTCATTTTCTGTTTCACCAAGGCCAACCTTCAGTCTTCTTCAATTCTCATGCCTCCCTTTGAGGCTAAACAAGATAACAGTAGACAGATACCAAAATACACGTGCCCTTGAATTTATAGCTAACAGTAGTCATTAACTGGTTTCATTTTGAAACACTGACACACATCAGTGAGCAAAAGGGATGAGAGAATTTGAATTATCAATTTCTAGCTCTAGCATCATCATATTTCAAATACTCAAGATTTAAATAAATTAAATAGAGATCATGTGCATAGCGTCAACAGAATATAACAGAAATCTAACAAGCTCCTGAAATCTTTTCATTAGTAAATTAGGCACTAGCTTCTTGAAACAGACTATATTTAGGAACAGAGACTGGTTTGCAGTAGATTCTAGTTTCCCCATACTGAAAAGGGATAATATATGCCAGCTGATTACACAGAAGTCCATTACCACTGAAGGGAGAACATTTTTAATTTACTTGTCACTACAAACATAATCTTATTACTACTAATACTGGACTATTAACATTATGAAGTTTAAGAAAAAAAAATATGAAGACATGGACAGAGTAAGCAGACCTGAATTTACCTGTTGTCTCATGTAAACAGTTTTAGTTTAGTTCATCCTTGTGTATTAACTATTAGACAGAATAGTTTTGAATGGGTTCTTACCTCACCAATATTTGAATCAGTTATTTGCCCTTGCATACTCATTAATTTAATCAGTTTATCCTTTATGTTAGGTGGCAATGACTTAATATCTGCAGTGTATCTGGAAAGGTTCTTTGTCAAACACTGAAGGCATCTGAAAGAAAGCAAAGTTACAGTACAGTCAAAAAAAGGCATTACATATTAGAACTAGAACAATCAAGCCATAAAAC